>JAJQKT010000017.1:0-1200000 GCA_030512225.1 Rauvolfia tetraphylla | reverse complement strand
GTAGCATATAGCTCTGGACCAGGCCTCTTGACACCCTTACTATTGGATAAAGAGACAAGAGCATGAACCTTAATTCTCCCATTTACACAATCAAATTTATTAGCCCAATAGCAAATACTAAAAGCTACTCGCTCAATTTTAAAATGTAGACTTTTTTGCCTTAAGAATTAAGGGTTTTGAAAATAAGGAAACATTTTGGCCTTAAGAATTAAGGATTTTGAAAATAAGGAAACATTTTGGCCTTAAGAATTAAGGATTTTGAAAATAAGGAAACTTTTGGAGAAAATCCTTCATTTCAAAATATAAGAATTTTTAGTCATTTTTTTTTCTCAAAATATTTGACTTTTCGTGAATTTTAAGGATAAAATTTTAAAATTACACATCACCATAAATATAATTTTTTTATTCTCTATTATATTAGTAGAATTAGTTTAAAATATAATAGAAAAATACCTCTTTTATTTTCTCTCTTAATTTATGCAAAAAAGACCGAATTTTTTTATATTTTAAAATATATGAAGTACTTTTTTTATATACCCTTAATCAATAGAAAGATATATATATATATATATATATATATATATATATATATATATATATATATATATATAAATAAATTGGGGAAAACGGGGAAAGAAATGAAAACTAGTGTAATAAATACTCTTGAAAAGTGTAAAAACGTTTACATTGTGAGAAAACGCACTCCCCATAAAAGGGCTTCAATTCTGAAACATTTTTAAATAAGGAAATTGATCATTTCAAAACGTCAATAAATTTTTTATGTTCAAATTACTCCTAAAACTATTTTCTTGTTATAAAATTCAATCACAATAGATACAAAACTTACTATAAAATAACAATAAAGAAAACTTTAAACTATAGCAAATGAGAAAAAGAGAAAATTTTAAAAATATAGAAAATAAAATTTTATTGAGATTTTTCACAATATATCTATTTACAAATTACTTCTTATGATCTTATTCATATAGTTGGAAGTTAACCTTCTCATCATCGGACATTAGTGGGCTCCCTTATAACTTAAATAACTTACATAACTTACCTCCCATAATCTCTATGTTCTCTAAAATAATGGAGGTGATGGAGATATTGGTCTATAAATGATAGATGTTACAACTTTGTTGTAACCTCTAACCTTTCATATTTCATAACTTAGATGAATTCGCTCTTGAAATAATAGACATTCATAATATTTCATAATACTCCCTCTTGGATGTCCATTACGTAAAGAGTATGCATCGTTAAAACCTTATTAGAAAAAACACTCAGTGAAAAATCTCTAGTGAAGGAAAAAGAGTATACTATTTTTTGTTCAACGATTTCTCAAATGTTGTTGTTGGTAATGTCTCAGTAAATAGATTTGATAGATTATCACATAATCAAATTTGTACATCAACATCATCACTCTTCTAGAGTTCATGAGTAAAGAAAAATTTTGGTGAGATGTGCTTTTCCCTATCTCCTTTAATATATCATACTATTAATTGAGTAATACAAGGAGCATTATCCTCATATAGAGAAGTTGAAATTCTATTCCCAAAGGATAATTTACAATTCTCTTAGATGTAATAGATCATAGATCTCAACCATACACATTCTCTACTTCCTTCATGAAGAGTTACAATTTCCTAATGATAGATGAGGTGTTTACCATAAATTGTTTAATAGAACACCATGAAATAGCAATGTCATCGCAAATAAATATATAACCAGTTTGAGAACGTTCTTTATGTGTATTAGATAAATATCCAGCATTAGTATAACCAATCAACTTCGAGTTTTCTTTATTCGAATAAAATAATTCGATATTTATGATACTTTGAAGATATCTAAGAACATACTTAACACCATTCTAATGTCGTCTAGTGAGAAAAGAACTATGTCTTGCTAATAAGTTCAAAGTACCATGAATAATTTAAACTTGTTCAAAGTACTAAAAAAGATTAAAAATAAATAGTTTGAGGGCTAATTAAATTAGATAATTGAAAATAATTAAAGGAGTAAAATGACTCATTTTCTTTTCTAAAACTATAACAAAACACTTAATTATTAGCTCAATTAGTACAAATAGCACTTCCCCTGTTTCAAATATAAGTCATTTTAACATCTTGACACTATAATTAAAGAGTTTTAGTTTTGAAAATAAGTTGTTAAAGTGGAAGGGAGAGAGACAGAGAAATAAATAAGAGGAGAGAATTACAATTGGAAACAAATATAATATATATTCTTTAAAATTTGTAAATTGACTTACATTATTAAAAAAGGAAGTGATATTCTCAATCCCTTTTTAATTTTTTCTACTCCACTCTTTTTAAAAAAACTTTAAAAAAATTTATACCCCAAAAAACTCTAAAAACGTAGCTTAAGCCATATCCAAAAAGAATAATTATGAATATTAAAGTTTTTCATTTATTAAAAAAATAAAAGAGAAGATACAAACTAAAAGAGAGTGTGAATAACATTACTTTACTAAAAACCCTCCTTCTCAAAAAAGGACTTACATTTTGAAATGAAGAGAGTATCTTTTATCAATTGCTAAGTTTGGTGCAGTAGACCTAACTCTTCATCTAGCATTTTTTTCTTTCTTTTTTGAGTTAATCTATCCAAATGTTCATACTTTAAGAGGTGTGTACATCATGTATATTGTCATGGCCATTGACCAATTTATATAAAAGCCTCATGCAGAAGAAAATGATGCCAAATTCTAGAAGTTCTAGATTCCTTATATTCGGATCATATACACTTCACGCTTCCTACATTTGACTAGATTCTTTGAAATATCAACATTTTGCCTACCCTCACATGAAGAATTTTCTAACATATCTTTGTCAAAAATTCATTAAGAAAGAGAGCAATATATACAATATATTCTACAACTTTTTGCCTAACATGATTTAATTATTTGTTCATTCTTCAATGATTCTAGAGAGAGCACTAATTTCAGGTGAATCAGTATTCCATAAGATCTTCTAAGTCCATAAAATGCATCAACAGATTAAAAGGAGTATGTACTCTTGAGCTGATGTTCTTAATCGATATTCATAGCAGAGTAGTAGAAGCATTTTCGATTCGCCCAAAAAAAGGAAACATTTTGCGACTCGTAAATGAAAATGAAATTTCTTTTAACCAAATGACGGTTTAATTAAAATAAAAACATCGTGTTTCCTTATTATATTATAATATTTTATTTTAAAACTCAATATAAAATTTTAAATTTGAGTCTCACATCTCTTTTTATAAAAAAATAAATTTTAATTTTTACAAAATTTTGAATCCCACGCTAAAAGTAGTTGGTACTTTTAACTTTTTAGCGTTAATGGAGAGAAGGCATAAGATGATGTGCATGAATCAGAATCCATTTAAATTCTTAACCAAGAATTTGGCATTTCAGTTTTGACCGGCCCAACATTTTATACCTACTCCCTCAAAGAAACAGCATTTGATACCAACATACGACTTTGCCCTTACAGCTACTTCTCGGGTCCACAGTGGGTTTTTAGTTTCTTTTTTCTTTTCAGGAATCAGATTTTGATTAAATATATTTTTTTTTAAAAAAAATATCTTGTGCCGGCAAGTTTTCTTTAGTGATCGGTATTTGGATAAACTCTACTGCTGTCCTCCGGTTTAAAATATTAAGAGTTTTTAATTAATTTTTCTCTTTTAAAATATTTTATTTTTTATAAATTTTAAATTTTATTTTTTAAAAATTTTTTAGTTATAAATATAATTATTATAAATTAATGCGATATATGAATATATTTTAAAAATAAAAAATATTAAAATTAAAATTTTACAAAAGAAATATTCAAAGAGAAATTTTTTATCTCCTAAAAAATATATATATTTAGGAGAAATTTTGAATAATACAAAATATTAAAATTTTATTAGTTTTAAAGTATATAATATTTATTAGACGGTTTATATTATGTTAAAATAAATATATAATATTTAGTTGAAGTAAATGTTCAAGTGTAGTTAGTGCTTGTTTGTAATAACAAGAATGATTGATGATCATCTTAATTTTGCTAGTTTGTAAAGTACTAAGTTAGGTCATTTGTTATTTATAAATGACACTTGTATTACTTTAAATCAAGTTTAGGAAGTTAATGAAGTTTAATTTTTGAGTTTTCAGTGAGGTTCGGGGTTTTTGGAAGTTCTCAAGGATGCTGCCGTATCATGATTTGGTTTCCGGGCGTCACAACATAGATTACAAGTAATCTTAAAAATAACTAATTAATATAGAAATATATATATATTGGCATTTCCCTTAAAGATAAAAAATTTTTCAGGTATATTATATATAGTTTTTATTTGGATTATATACAGTAAATTTTTTTTATTATTTACTATTAAACTTTTATAGTTCTAAAATTTCTCTCAACCTTTTAAAGTACCAAAATTAATATCTATCAAAAATTACTCTAAATTTACATAAAAATTAATTTATCAAACTATATCTAATTTTAAATCTTTTTACATATAAAGAACTTTAAAATCAACTTCAAAATGTTCAATTTTGAAAAGATAAATATGCGCACCACTTGCGCTAATTTCTGGTGCAATTGGTTTGTACCAAAACTCTTGGTGCAAGTGGGTAGCACAAGTGAGGCGCCACTTGGGTCAGTTTCTGGCACAAGTGGTGCCTAATTTTTTTAATATTATTTTTAATTTATGTGTTTAATTTAATTTTATAAATAAATAGTATAATTTATTATAATTAATTAAAAATTAATAATTTACTATAATTACTGTAATTATAATTTTTATTAATATAATTATGTTAAACATTATTTATAATAGTAAATAGATATATCGTAGGATGTTTATTAATTAAATATATTGTACATAAATATATCACGTAGTTTTTTTAATTTTAGAAAACTAAATATCAAGTTTTGGTTTAGTTTTTAAACTAATTAAATTCTAATTTTATAATGAATACAAATCATAAATAATATCGAAAATCATAATTAGCACCATTTGGAATGAAAACAAAGAAACAGTTCCTTTTGCTGTGCTTTTCTTCATTTTTCATATCATTAATCATTAAAGGATACCTATTTCATACTTGCACAAAATTAACACAACTTTTAACCTAAAAAATTTAAAATCTTATATTATTAATACCATAATATTTGATGATAATAATAATTAATAATATCATAATAATACTATAATAATAAAACATTATACTCCAAATAAAAGTAAGTGTAAAATAACACTATATCTAATTTATAAACATCACATGACATTTAATCAAAAATCTTACAAAAGACTCGACATTTAATCAAAATTAAAAATAAAACTTACAAAAAACTAAAAGTTGATATTTAGTTTTCTAAATGAAAAAAAAATCCCATGACATATTCATTTATGATATATCTAATTAATAAACATCCTACGAGATATCTATTTATTATTATAAATAATATAAAAAATAATTATATTGATCGAAATTATAAGTACAATAATTATAGTAAATTACTAATGTTAAACTAATTATAATAAATTATAATATTTTTATTAAATTAAATTAAACACATAAATTAAATACATTATTAAAAAATAAAAAAATTACGCATCACGTGCAAGTGGTTGACCACTTGCACTAGCTCTTGATGCAAGTGGTTGACCACTTGCAAGCCACTTGTGCCATTTTTTGTGCAGGTGGTGCCATATCAATCTTTTTTTAAATTGATTGTTTTGAGGTTGATTTTAAAAATATTTATATGTAAAATAATGTAAAATTAGATTAGTTTGATAGATTAATATTCTTTTGCTCAAATTTAAAGCAAATTTTTTATGAATTTGAATTTTAGTGCTTCAAAACCTTGAGAGAAATTTTAGAAATCTAAAAGTTTAATAGTAAATAATAAATTTTTTACTGTATATAAAAAAGACAAAATTTGTGGCTATTGACAGATTCACATTTTTTATTTTAGTAATTACCAGGAATGCAACCATGACTTTTTCCATACGAGAGATACTGCCTTCATTCTTCAGATTCCTTTGCATTGCATTTTACAGCAAAAAATAATTTATCTTCCACCACAGGTTATGAAGAAATTCAATATGAGAGGAAGAATGAACTCTCGTTCAATTTCTCTTATTATATTACAATGTGAATAATACAAATCGTACGCATCAGTAGTAAAATTGAGAAACAAAGTATCCTACTGAACTAGGGTTGCTAAGAGATAAAGCAATGAAGGAAATACAACCATAAATTATTTCAAAATTTAAACATAATTAATTAGAAATAAAGAATTAAAAATTGCAATGGGAAAAAGACAGATTTATATATTATTTAATTAAATATTTCTGTTGCAAAGTCGTCGTAAAATTGTGACACTTTTGCGATGGACTTTTATTTTCTTTTTTGAAAATAATAAATTTTTGTCACAAAATTGTGACGTACTTTTATTTTTAAAAAAAAATAAAATTTGTCACAAAATCGTTGCAATTTTGTGACAATTTTGTGATGAAATTTTATTTTTTAAAATTAATAAAATTTCATCACAAATTAGTCGTAATTTTGTTACAAAATTTTGTAAAATAAATTTTAGTCACAAAATTGAGAAGATTTTGCGACGAAAATTTATTTTCTTTTTTAAAAATAATAAAATTTTGTTGTAAATTTGTCAAAAATTGGATACAAAAGTTAATTTTTTTCGTCTCAATGTTGTTGTAAATTCTTGTTTTATTTGACCTACAAAAATTGAGTCGCATATCCATTTCAAATTTACAGTGAATGCCCATTTCGTCACAAATTTGCTATAGACTTTTCCATCGCAAATGTCCATTTGCGACGAATTTGCTACGAAATAGTCTGTCACAAAATTTCATTTTTCTTTAGTGGGAGAACACTATTTCAATAAAAAATTGTGGAGTAAAGATATCTTCTAATAATATATATATATATATATATATATATATATATATATAGCAATTTTAGCTACGTATACATTTTTTTATATATGAATATACTCGATTATTCTTCAATAAAAATTTAATAAGATAGTCTTATTATAATTTATTAGAACAATCTACTTGTATGTTTCAAGCATATCAAGTCTATCAGAGACTTCATATATAAATGCCATTAATAAATAATAGCAATGACAAATACATATTAAATATATCGTGCACTATTAATTAGATCAACTACAAAAAGTATATTTCTTCATAATCAATGTCAAACACTTACAAAGAATCAAAGAATCTTTTGCCTTCCAATAAATAATATAAACCGCCCTATGATTGAGTATTGATATACATAATATAATAGTGTTGAAAACACATTTATATACACATATTTTAAACGTCATTGCAAATACAAGTATGAAAAATCTAGGAACTCAATTATTCAAATCAAACATTTTTACTAAAGCTTTGCTCTGAAAGAAAACGCTTTCTTCTTTTCCTTCACCAAAAGCTTTAATGCCTCTCTAATTTCTGCAAATCTTCTTGAAGTTTCTCTCGGTCCATGACGTCTTCATTATACTTGCTTGCTCCCCCACAGTGGCAATTTGGTCTCGACATTTCTCTTAGACCTAGACAAATGCAAGACAACGTACGATTAAATTAGTTAGTTGTGATAGTTTTATGCTACTGGTCTTCTTGGCATGTGGGTACATATGAGTTCCCCATGGAGGGAATAATTGGCAGTTAAATTGTATCTGTTCGTATTCCAAAAGAGCCCCCAGAAACGTGACCATTGATTGTTACGAGGGTTAGTGGCAACATGTCATGTCCATGTACTGCTACATTCTACAAGTTCGAATGTGAAATAAGTCATTATTAAGTTTGAGTGCTAAAACAAATTTGGAAAGGTTGAGCTGTTAGTGAAGTTTTTTACCCTTCTTATTTTGATGTGGAAGACAGAAGGAATTTTAGCTTGGGTAATAAGGCAGTAAGAATAACATTTTGCATGTAAACCATCAACATTGGACACCTAAAAATATAGCTCAACTTAAGCTTGGCTACAGTTTAGGTAAGAGTCCAATAGATTAGTGTATGGTTGGTGGTTCAAAAAAACTATGGATTTAATTTTCAAAATATGGTACCCAGAAAAAAATCCAAAATACAAAAAAATAATGTTTTTTATGTTTTGAAGTGTTATGAATTTGTTGACGCGCATTCGTTGTCGACACAATAAAATAGTAATACTAATGTAGAGAGCTTAATAAAGAAATTAGAATGTAGAGAATAGGAGAAAATTATAGAGAGAAAATAGAGAGAAAGAACAAGAGATCTTTATTAATTCTCTGAGAGTAAATCAATCAATGAATGAGTGTATCCAATACCTCAGTCTAGAGCCCTATTTATAGGGTCATAATACAAGAGTTTATGAAAACTCAAATTCTAATGGGGAAAGTAAATCAAATCTGATTAGGATTCATATTTTGGGAGTTCAGTTCTCTTCAGGAAACTGATTAATATGAACATCCACATATTATTTCATAACACTCCCCCTTGGATGTTCATAACATAAAGAATATGCCTCGTTAAAACCTTACTAGATAAAAACCCAATGGGACAAAAAACTCTAGTGAAGGAAAAAGAGTACACTACTCTTTATGTCATATTTACTCCCCCTGATGAGATAATCCTTTAAGGTTTCTTAACCACCGCATTCTAATTTTGTTCACCAATTTATCAAATGATGCGGCTTGTAATGCCTTAGTGAATAAATCTGCCAGATTGTCACATGATTGAATTTGTTGCACATCAATGTCACCGCTCTTCAGGAGCTCATGAATAAAGAAAAATTTTATCATATCTCCTTAGATATATTCCAAACTTTATTATCATCCAACAACATAGTTGGAATTTCTCTTTAGAGGATATAGATTTATCTCGAATACATTAATCATGATCAAATATATTCTCAACCAACATTATGAATTTCTATTACTTCAACATAAATTGAAGATGTGGCTGTTATAATCAACACATGCCTATAAATGCATGATTTATGTGGATCATATAGGTAATTTATACCTTACATATTCATCTCAACAGGAGTTGAATTTTCTCAATATTCGAGATAAGTTATCTCAAGGAGATGTCATAAGCAAGCTTAATGCCGTCTCAAAATTTATTGGGTAGAGAAGAACTATAATAGATATCTACTTGCACGTGGACAAGTGTATTCATGCTCTAAATTGCAGAGTTATGGTACTTCAAGACCAAAGAGTTCTTTAATATCCTTTAATAGATATAAAGGATCTTATATATAATAACCCAATAACTATTGATGTGCTATGTCCATGTGAAACATCTTCAGGATGTTCAATCAAAACAAAATGTTGATCACAATACTTGCTCCTCTAAATTCTTCAGGAAAAATATCTTGATTATCAAATCATTTTCTCTTTTCAAAATCAATAGATCAATCACGCTTCAAGCATGTATCAAAATCATATGACTATAGAATTCATATATTTGTCCTGCTAGGACATTTATCCAAATATGATTATCTATAAGTATAATGTTATATTGACTAACTCTACAGGAGTCAGACAAACAATCAATATGCAATATTATGCAAATAAACAATATTTTGAACTTCCAGTTCACTAATGCTTGTGCATAAATCAAGATAATAAAAGTCATAAATGATATCCTCTTTAATTGAAGTTTTTCTCCCCCTAATGTGGGGAACACCATGCCAATCAATAGATTGTACAATGAGGATATTTTCTAATAAAGAAATACATATAGCAAGTATAGCTACGTATACAATTTCTTCATATATGGACATACTCAATCATTTTTTTCAATAAAAATTCACTAAGACAGATCTCATTATGTTCTACAGGAACAATTATATGCTTCAAGCATATTGAGTCCATCAGGGACTTCAAATATAAGTTCTATTATCAAATGATAACAAATATAAACACATATTAAGTGTTATCATGCACTATTATATCCACCACTATAAATATATTTCTTCGTTATCAGTGTCAGGTTTTACGAAGAATCATACACCATAACTCATGGTAAATATTCACTTTTGTAGTTCGCATTTTATAAGCAAATATTAATTGCTATCTATTTGGATTACACTTCAAGTGTATAATTCTCATTGGGAATACATGTACACTTCAAGTGTACTTGTGAATAATTTAAACTTTTCATATTTCTCATGCGAACTTTATCATTTCGAATCTACTGACACTCGATTTGAAAATCCTCAATATATTATGCGCATTAATATCTTTAAATTCATATACTTGTGCGATTCCAATAGCTCCCAATCATGTTGAGATCTCATCATTTATCACAGCTTTTTAGTACTGAATTTCTTCCCGGAAATAATTTATCAATCATGTTTTTGGGACAAAAATTCTCACTGGAATTTAAATCTTCTCGATTTAACATATATGACCATCTTAAGCCTTTGCTCCAGTGAAGAGTTTGTATCTTTGGAACCGACTTATCTACCACATTTCAGTTGTGTCTCAAATTTATTTGTAGTGGTAGATTATCCTTCAGGGATATCAAATAGGAGCATTCTTTGCCGGATATTGGTCAGTTAATATACCTGACTATATAAATTATCCTTTGAACTTCCGGTTCAAGGTATCTTCTATGAGGATTAAAATAGAAGATCAAGATGAGACACATACTAATATCTTTATCCAAAGCATCATGATTTCTCCTCTTTATGTTGAGGGCAACATATTCAAAATTAACAAAATACGAATCTCTCCCTTGAGATTTGCTCCCAACATATTTAATAATCTCTTTGAGAACCCATCTCATTACTTTTGTGGTGGAGCAACATACATAGTGCATCTCTAAATTTAAGATGGGAAATATTTAGTTTCTGACCACAAACCAACTATTATGAGGAGAATTACAATGTGTTGGCAAAATACGAAATAAGTGCTAATATATCACAGTCATAAACATTCTGCAGGATGTTCAATATTTATGTCAATACAACCAGTATTATTAGGACAAATTATGTCTTTGAGAGAATCTTAAAACATGAGCTCATTATCAATGAATTGTGCAAACTACAGGTTGCAAAAACAATAATATTCATAAGACTTTGTTGATGCATCAACTAATAATTTCTCCATATTCATCCCAAAATAACACATTCAACCCCTAAGTAATACTGCAACTTTTAAATAAAACAAGTAGCTGAGATATAAATTCGTCATATTAGGAAACTTCGGTTCCATAATAAATTCATAATCATTCTTCGTATTTTAATGATTTGGGATGGTCTAACCAAATCATGCCAACTAATAAATTATTTATCAATAAACTTCAAGTTTACTCAATATTGCATCTCAATTTTATAATTTTATGCAATATAAATCAAGAGAGATAAATAGTAGTAAATATAATTGACGTATATTTTATGTCATAATGGTAATGCATATGCCTCAAAAGTTCATTCATCCAATGTCTCGATATACTGATAATATAATCAAAGCTCAAAAAGTTTTACGAGACTATATGAAGAACAATGCATTACAGAATTGACCATTGGGTGAAGATAATGTAGCTCTTCTAGAGTTTTAAATCAATTAACTCTTCTAGAGTTATTTTATCAATTAGTTCTTCAGGAACCTTGCACTACCATTTATACTTTGGACATATATTTTAAATTTTGTCCAAATAAACACAAATATTGTTTTGAGAAATTGTATCTTCACCATTCTTGATCAAAAATAAACTTAAAATAACATAGGAAAGTAACAATTCCAAAATTTAAAATTTTGATTGACATTCAAAATGCTAAAAAATCTTTCTAGATATTCAAAAGAATTGGCTACGTTCACATATGCCATATTAATATTTTCGACATAAGCATCATTACTATCAGTAGCATGATTTAGGGAAGTAAAGCAATATTAATAATTAATAGAGATTCATAACATGCTTGACGTACTACAGGTACGTGACAAACTTTCATATTGCATCAATAACATGTTAGAATTATTACTTTCCCTTTTTCCTTCTCATTATTTTCTCACTTCTGGTGAGTATCTATTTAGTGGGGATTTAATGAGTCATTCTTATAGTATAAGAACAAAATGTATTTCTACTAGCTGTGACCAAAATATCGTATATAAATATATTATAATTTCTAATGTCATTCACTTCAGAGAATGATATAAAAATATTTGGTCGAGCGTCAAAATATTTTATCAATGACTCATTTAGTCTCACAAGATATAAATTCAAAATACTTTTGAAAATTTTTTTCCAGATATTGCTACTACAGGAGCATGTTAGAAATATGAGAAAGGAAAAATCTTTTATCCATCACATTATTAGTGATATTTCTCCTTATAACTTTAATTGAGGAGAAATTCTAAAAAGCAATAAAATTTTTTGCATTCCCGATAGACATAAAATATTACGAGCACACTTATAACAAATCATAATTAACATTTATATAACAATCATCTTCTGGTGATTGTATATCTCATTCACAATTTGCTAGTAATTAAGTGGCTTTGATGCTTTGTATTTCTTAAATGGTGTCTTCAGGACCCACAATATCCAGATGCATATATTCTAATCGCCATGATTATATGGATTATTCTTACCATATCTGCATCTATGTTGACGGCTTCAACCATGATTACGACCTCTTCCAGGGTCATAACCATTGGTTCTAATGTATTACCTCACAGATTTAAAGTAAACTGTGTTTTTGATAGAATGACCATCTTCTGGTAGTCAAATCTTTCTTTTAGATTCTTCCATAAAAAAATGGATATTTCACAATAAGATATTCCGCCTCTAGATCCTCATAGAAATTATGGCGGAGAAAAATCATGGCTTTTATATGATTTTGAGATGGTGTCTGCCAGACCCATTATATCTCAATAAATTTGAGCATCTAATGTCTATGACATATAATTCTTTCTATAAATATCAAGAGTAAAAAAAAAAAACGAGTTTTGAAAAATTTGCCATGGGAATTCAAAGGTGGAAAAAATACCTCTTTTTCTCTTGATTAAACTCTCAACTTCGGTGGCAGAGACTCGTGCTGATAACGTGTTATGAATTTGTTGACGCGCATTCGTTGTCGACACAATAAAATAGTAATACTAATGTAGAGAGCTTAATAAAAAAATTAGAATGTAGAGAATAGGAGAAAACTATAGAGAGAAAATAGAGAGAAAGAACAAGAGATTTTTATTAATTCTCTGAGAGTAAATCAATCAATGAATGAGTGTATCCAACACCTCAGTCTAGAGCCCTATTTATAGGGTCATAATACAAGAGTTTATGAAAACTCAAATTCTAATAGGGAAAGTAAATCAAATCTGATTAGGATTCATATTTTGGGAGTTCAGTTCTCTTCAGGAAACTGATTAATATGAACATCCACATATTATTTCATAACATGAAGAAAGATTTTGCACTATTAAAAGGGAGGAATAAGAAATGGAATGAACATGGATCCCATGATATTAAATTCGAGACTTTTTAATCTAAGAGTGCTTTACTAAATAAATTATTGTTATGGCTCAAAATATTAAAAATCTGAACTGGGCCAATCTTATTTAATATCTAAATAAATTTAATATATCATACTTGAATATATCGTAAACATTTTCTAATAAGTAGAAGAAAAAAGACTCCAAAATTTTTAATACATCGTTTTATAGACTTTTTATAATTTCAATAATATCTTTTTTTAATGTATTTTGTTTCTCTTGAATCTTTATTAAAGTATTAATTTTCTTATCGAGAGTTTGGAATCTCTACTGCACCAAGAATATTATAACACATTATATTACTAGATTAGTAGAAGATGTATTAAATTAGATAATGTATTGGAAATTTAAAACAGACTTTTGTTCTTAAAAGAGAAATGACAAGAAAAGCAAAGGAGACATAGAAGCATGATATAAGCAGAATTTGTGAACTTTGAATGCTATCTTGTCTGCCATTTGAATATTGCGACTTCACCTAAGATTTTATACATTCAAGATTAAATACAATAGCAAGAAATCCATTCTTTTACCTTCACACGTATAAAAGCATTGCATGGGCGGTTGCTAAACCTAAAAGAGACAGTACCTAAAGGTACCAGGTCTTCTTACATGAGGCTTTCAAAGAACTAAAACTTAAAAAAATAAAAAGAAAAGAAAAATATTTAATGTAATTTAAATAGATTTTTTTATTTCAGTATAATACTTCCCATTGAGAAAATAGCAATTAAGAGAATTTAAAAAGTCCTTTTTGGCGATCATAATGCCCATTCAAATTTGTTTGTATAAGTAAATTACGTTAACATGATCTTTATGTCAGTTTAGTACCTCGAGACCACTTTTGTCAATTTTCAAAATGATACTCTCTCTATTTCAAAATATAAAGCCTTTTAATCTTTTGTAAATTTTAAAAATTATTTTTCAAAATCTACCTTTACTATAAAAATAATTTTTTCATTCTTTATTATATCAAAAAAATTAGTTAAGGATATAATAAGAAAAATATTCCTTATTTTTTCCTTTCTTAATTTATGAAAAAGGAGTCAAAAAACCTTATATTTTAAAACGTAGAGAGTATTTAGCTACAATTAAATTAGCATCTAAAATGACACACTTAAAGATTTATCACATATATAATGACATCTTCATCCCATCATATGGTTTTTCAAATTATAATAATAATAACATGGAACATAATTCTTTTGTTTTGCCTTTGTTATAAGCTTTTAACTCATCCGATTATGTTTTCCTATTCTTCTTTATTAGTTTTTTGAAAGAAAAGGAAACTATCTGATAGTTTTTTAAAAGGAACTATTTCATTGGACAAACATACCCTTACAGATGAAGCATGTGTTTTGATTATGGGGAGTATTTTTGGTTAAAGTACATAACGAAGAGTAATAGTTAAACTATATCGAACGTACGTAAAATATATTAGTTTATAAAAAATGTTAAAAATTTAAGTGTGATTAGGTAGTGCCGTAGAATGATGTTTCTATATACAATTTTTTTACTATATACAGTAAGATGAACTTTCATTTTTCAAAACTTACTCTCTCACTCCTCCATCTCTTCTCTCAACTCAAATTTCTCAACAAACTAATTAATTCAACGTGAAACACATCTAATTAGTCGTAGTAACATAATGAGTAGAGATTCTACGAAATATTCTCTCGAATTTAAGATAAAAACTTGCTGAATCGTTACTCAATATGCAAACTTATTAAAATTTACCATTTTTCTATCATTTGTCGCTAACTTATTAAATTTTTGGTGCAATTTGTAGCTAAGTTGCACAAGTTGCACCTGAAAGTGGCACAACTAAACAACAAGTTACACCCGCCAACATGTGGCGCAACTTGTTGCATAGTTGGGCCATCTTTTGTATAGGTGTGAGAGGGACGGAGCTTACCGAAAATTTATTTGTACTCCCAAGGATCAACAAATATCGTAGGCGGGGAACACAGATCGAAAGTCCGAGGGTACAAAAATTATCATTGTCCTCTGAAACTAATGGGTAAAGAACATTACGAGGGAGTGTGGAGTCTTGAGGTGATATGCAGCAAACACAATCATGAGTTGGGAACCCAACAAGGTCATGCATTAGCTGCACGAATAACGGATCTAGAGTTAAAAATCACAGAGCAAATGAGTAAATCTCACGTTCAACTGAAACATATATTAGATCATTTGAAGCCGGAGAACCCAAGAATTGTCGTTAGGTGTATGTTTCGATAACACCTAACTCATGCTTCTTATTAGTATATTTATATATTTGTATTAATATTTGTTGACAGTATAATTAACATATGTTGTGTTGTTGCTTATTGGCACAGATTAAAAATTGTGTACAATGCTAGACACAAGTTAAGGGTGGCGAGCATGGAAGGTCGGACAGTGGTTCAACAACTTTTCAAATTGTTCGCTAACCATGGATACATTCATTGGCACAAAGTTGAGCCATGGGCTAAAATTTTGAGTGATTGTGTGTTCGCAACCCAGATTCATGTACACTTGCTCGTGTATATTCATTGGTGTTGATAATGGATACAACATACAATACTAATAGAAATATTATAATATTAGTGTATAATTAATGTTCCTTAAAAATAAATATATGCATAAATTGGTATATATTCGTGTGTATAATAATTCACTTGAAATAGGTACATCATGTCATACTTGGAGATCGTCGGTGTCAAGTCAACCAGCCAAAAAGTTCTGATTGTTTGCGGTTGGATGAGCACTGAGTAGGCAGACAGTTACCTCTGGGTGCTGGAGCATGTTCAGGATATATTCGACAGAAATTACCCCATACACGTTATCATAATTGATCATGAGTCTGGGTTGATACAGGTTTTTACCGACACATTTCCCAATTCTAAACACATGTTATACTAGCGACATATTTCAAAAAACATTGAGTATCAATGCTATAAGGATTATGGTGATATGGTATGATGAATCCCACATCGACTGCGGAGTGAATCCTATGCAGGTTATAAGGGGTCCAATCCTTCCCCTCCGAACGCGCTTTTGGGGGGAAGTTAGGGGCCCAATCCTTATCATTTGGTATCAGAGCCAGCTCCCGGCAGTGGGGTGATAAGTCCCACATGTGACAGATCGCCGACTGAGGTAGTCTACTCCTAAGGGGGTGGGGACGATAAGTCTCACATGGGACAGAACGCCGACTGAGGCAGTCTGCTCCTAAGGGAGTAGGGATGATGCATCACACATCCACTGCGGAGTGAATCCTGTGCAGGTTATAAGTTTGGGTCCAATCCTTCCCCTCCGAGCGCGCTTTTGGGGTGAAGTTAGGGGCCCAATCCTTATCATTTGGTATCAGAGCCAGCTCCCAGCGGTGGGGGTCATAAGTCCCACATGTGATAGATCGCCGACTGAGGTAGACTGCTCCTAAGGGAGTGGGGATGATGCATCACACATCGACTGCGGAGTGAATCCTGTGCAGGTTATAAGTTTGGGTCCAATCTTTCCCCTCTGAGCGCGCTTTTGGGGCGAAGTTAGGGGCCCAATCCTTATCAAGGTACTCACCGAACAGTTTTTGAAAGGTACGTGGAGAAAGAAAATTGATTCTCTTACAGATGATGAGTACCAAGTTAATTATTCAAGCATGCGGTCATCATGTGCCTGATTTAGGAAGATGTTGACGTATCTAGATGAGACATGGTTAGATTCACATCGCGAGTAGTTTGTTCGAGTCTAGATCAAAGGATCCTACACTTTTGTACAAAAACAACAAATTGTTCAGAGAGCAGCAATTTGAAAATCGTATTTGGGAATGGCATCTGGTGTCTTTGACACTGTTTGGTTGAAAGTTCATTCTATGATCGAGGCTCAAATCACAGAGATTAGGGGTAAGCAGTGTCAGTATGTTGACAATTATCACATCAGTATGCATTCGATTTTGAGTCCTTTATACTATATAGTCACTCACAAGGTGCTGCATAAGTGGGATCGTGTCAACAAGATATGGCACGACGTTAGTCTTTGCCGATGCTGGCTGAGGAGTATTCATGGACTTCCTTTTGTTTGCAAAATACATACTCATATGACCACCAGACATCATTTTGTAGTTGTTGATTTGCATCCATTTTAGAGCACTCTTAACTTCTCCAAGCCTGCCTCGCAGTATCTCAATCATTCTTCACCACACCCTTATGATACTCTATGGGCAATTCAAGACTTTGTAAAATTGATAATGAAAAGGAGTCCAGTTGAATGACGGCATTTTGCAGTGTAGATAAGTCAGATGTTTTCTCCGAATACAATTGTCTTCAGGAACCGTCCGTCTGAGTGACAAAGGGCAGACCGAAGATGGACTCGACCAAAAAGGGTAAGTCCCATTGGGAGTACATACAAGTTTCTAGAAGTGCCTTCAAGTAGTTGTCTGGAGTAGCAGCTCTCGAGGTCGTTCTTCAAGCGGGTCCAAAGGATACAGCGAGTCTAGAGGTCCAGGGTAGCAGTTGAGCGGACGCAGTGTTGGTTTCTCTACGGGTGCTTCTTGAAGTGGAGATACAGAAACGTCCATATTTCCTTGGAGAAATTAATTTCTTTCCTTTATCGTACCCTTTATACATGACTGGGATAATGCTAGGGAGGATGGAAATTGCAGATTCTAAGCTATCACCTATTTGAGGTATGGGGGTGAAGATACATGGTTTCAGGATCGGTAGGAGCTATGGCGGGAGGTTCACAGTCGTTTC
This sequence comes from Rauvolfia tetraphylla, assembly GCA_030512225.1. Lineage (NCBI taxonomy): Eukaryota > Viridiplantae > Streptophyta > Magnoliopsida > Gentianales > Apocynaceae > Rauvolfia > Rauvolfia tetraphylla. Next base: position 1,181,780 of record JAJQKT010000017.1, on the reverse strand, counting down.
TCATTATATGAGGGTATAGTTGGAGGCTATCCGATATTATGGAGTTGTTACACTAGCTGGAGCATTAGGACATTCACTTACTTGCCCAAATAACTAGTGGCTCACATTATCGGACATGGGATGAGTTATCGCGACAACCTACAATGTAGCCTTCATTTGCTTATTCCAATTACAGTGTTAGACATATCTACCTCTCGACTCACAAGTTGAACGTACATGCAATTATGGTGATATACCTACTAGAAGACGCTGACCATTTTGTCAAGGTAAGTAATTTCAGGACTTATTGCATGCGTTTATTATTTTTTTGAATTATTAGTTTAATTTTTTATCGACTTTTACAGTTCTGAATGGATGATGGATTTTCAGTGCCCGACGTGCATTCCTCGTGGAATTGCTACAAATAATTCTTAGTTGCTAGATGAGACACCTCGTACATGGCAGAATTGCACGTTGGCTGTCGTTAGCGGAAACAAAAAATCCTACTTAATAGTGGTTAAAGGATGTAATTAGTTATTAATTGTCGTATGTTATTAACGACACCTTCTTTTTTATGTAATTCTTAAATTGTATTGTAATGTATTTGTCAAGTGTATGAAATAAGAGGCAAAAATAACAAACAAATTCCAAAGTTGTCGAACTTATACAACACATACAAAAAAGGTTTGTAATGCAAATAAAAAAATATAAAAAATTCAAATCGGCTACTCGACATGCAACCTCCATCGGCCCCTACTGGTGTACGCTCACACTTGTGTAAGATTTGGTGCAGCTCAAGTTGAGCAATGTCCTTCTGCTCCAGCATCATCTTGGATGGGTCACTTATACCTGCTAAGAGACGATATAGCATATCTCATCTTTGTAGCACAAGGCACAAATAATTGCACCCAAGCAAAAAATATGCTTTATTAAAAAATCGCTACAGCCTAAAATCCCAATCGAGCAGTTCTTACCATAGCGTCGGTGATTGGTGCAGGTCCGATGGCAAGTACAACTCCATGTAATTTGCAATACAGGCTAATGGAGACATTGCAACTGATCCAAACAGCCTCAAACCGAGTATGTGGGGGTCAGGTTGCTCCCAGTATTTATCTGGACATTCGTACCGAGCAACATAATTCTTGTTGTTGCTTGGCTTGTAATCCTCACACGGTAGGATGGGGCTCTTTGGAATATTCTGCACTTATCCAAACTGTAGCAATACTCGATCCGGCATATACTGCTTCAGAATGTTGCAGAATCGCAGATAACCATGAAATATTGATATCCAGTGCGCTTCTAGTGGATTTGGACCATAACAGGTCCAGCAAACCTGACGATGTAATTGTTAAAAAATATTAATGACTAATAGGACAAAATATACACATTTATGATGTACTGCTATAATAAATACTTACCTTGCGAGCTGAAATGTTATCTAAGTGCAAGCGCACGCTATGGAGATCTTCAAACTTTCTTGCGACAGTTTTACGCCATTGGAATCATGAAATGTGTAGTCGGGCTTCTCGCCAATTGGGAGACTACTGCGGAGCAAATTCCAAATTGCTGCGGGCTTCGTGGCTCCGTCAGGCTGTCTGCAATCAGATCTAGAAGCAGTCTCTAGCTGACGATATAAGTACGCCAGACATCCTACTCCCCAAACGTACTTCTTAATGCTCTCTACGTCTTCCAGGAGTGGCCAATATTGGTAAGACATTCTATCCTTACCCTTGTCTAGAAACAAGGTACAACCGAACAAGTACTTGAGGTATTCTCGAGCGTAATCTTTAGGGAACAGTGATTTGTGGGTGACGTAGTTGTGAAGAATGGAAAATTTCATCCCCCCATTATCTAACTGACCACGGACATGTGCGAGAGGTATACGTAGAGTTCTGGACATATCTGCAATAATATTCTTCCTCCCCACATGTGATAGGGATGCCGAGTATGAATGTCATCGTGGAGGGTAATCGTCGTTTCGCCAAAGGACATGTGAAACGTGTTGGTGTCTGGTTTCCATCTCTACACGATTGTTGATATAAGAGAATTGTTCGGGCAGGTGAAAATGCACTCATGCAAATGTTCCAAACCAATGGCCGTCACAATCGCCTCAACTGCAGAGTTTGTCACTGTCCACTTATTAAGATATCCAGATCGGGCATGCACTACAAGCATGGGATGCTCCTGTACAATAACACATATTTATCTCATATCTTATTTATTTTGAATATTTGACGAATAAGAAGTATGACCAATCAACAGTAAAGATACGTACCTCACCACTCCAGATGCGGTTGGTTATGTGACCCAAAAATGATAGAATTAAGGATGGATCCACCGGTCATCTAGGTACAGTCGGTATATTTTACCAATAAGCTACACGGAGGCTCATGACCAATAGGCACCAATTCAATCAAACGGGGCAAAGTAAGGCAGATTGGCAACAAATAGACAAAAGTATAGTTTTGGTTTAAAAAGATTCATATTTTCTGTTTATATTAAGCACAAACAGAAAGAAACCAGTACAATGATCAAACTAGCATAACATCGGCCAATCTTAACATTAATGGCACAATACCAGAATTGCAAGCCCAAACAATCTAGCACAACACTAAGAAAGCCGAAGGTATAGCCTAAGCTATTACAAGATTGAAGAAGGATTAATTGAATGCCTAACAATAGGCTTAGGAGCCCTTATTTTAGAAGCTAACTGTGGTCATTGTGTCCCCATGATTTTCGCCATAATATCTTCTCCTTGGTTATGAGAGCCGTTAGTAACGGTCTCCTTAGTTATGATGGCCGTTAGTAACCATTTCCTATGATTTTGCCACAATGTCCTCCCTTATTTATTGCAATAGTTTAGTAACTGTCCAGCATTAGTTGTGGCTTGCTAGCATACTTTGTAGCCAACGTAGCCCACAGGCCCATGCAAGAGGCCAAAAGGATGTTCTGCCCCACTGTCTCTTTGCCAACTTAGCTTGGCATGCAGCCTTCTTCCGTTCGTGATAGGTACGAGTAAATTCTCTTTTTCGAGCCTTGCTCAGGTCCTCAACATTCCTCTGCCCTTTAAGCACAACCTTGTTCTCAAGGTGAAAGTTGGGGTACTTTAGTTTGATCATCTTCATAATCTTCCCATGAAGCTTCTTCTCTTGGTATACTCTGCTACCATATAAGTACACGCCACACTTTCCTCCTTTGGTAACACACGGGTCACAATCTAGAACTTGAGAGCTTCTTGTGGTTGTAGCAACATCCGACCATCCTCATCAAAGTGGGGTAGCTCTTGTACAAGTGTTTTTTTATGTTTCCTAACCTCTTCCTCAATAAAGACACGTGAAACACAGGATGAAGGTTGGAAGTTGTTGGTACCTGTAAGTGATAGGCTACTATCCCAATCCGCTCAATGACTTCGTACGACCCAGTATACATTGTTTCCAGCTTATCCATTGTGTGCTTCTTTACCTTCCATTACCTACGGGCATGAATTTTCAAGTTTACCCAATCCCTTACATTGAACTCCACATCTTGACGGTGCTGGTTAGTATGTACCTTTTCATTCTTTCATTTGCCCGTGTAATTTCAATTTTCAGTCTTGTTAATTGGTTAGTTCATACATCATAACTGGTTAGTACGGTTCCTACATCATAATTGGTTAGCACGGGCGGTGGTCACCCAAACATGGCCTGAAATGGGCTCATGTTGATGGAGGCATGGTGGGTGGTGTTATACCACAATTCTGTCCAAGGAAGAAATTTCTCCCATTCTGTTTGCCTGTCACAACAAAAGCAACGTAAGTACTATTCAAGGGTCTGGTTTGTTCGTTCACTCTGGTCGTCCTTTTGGGAGTGATAAGATGAGGTAGCAATCAAGTTGCTTCCTTGAAGGGTAAATAATACTTTCCAGAATGTGCTCATGAAAGTGCTGTCACAGTCCGTCAAGATGCGTTTAGGCATTCCATGCAGTTTAATCACATGCTTCACGAACTCCTTAGCCACGCTCTTGGCTGATATAGGGGTCTTCAAGGGAATGAAATAAGCACCCTTTGTCAGCTAGTCTACTACAGTTAACAGCACGTTGTAGCCATTACTCAGGGGCATGGCAGTGATATAGTTCATAGTAATGTCTTCCCAAACTAGCCCCGGCACAAGCAAAGGCTGTAATAGGCCTTTCGTCTGGCCAACGTTGCATTCTCTCACCAATGTTTTAACCAGAATGTAAGTTTGCAGCCAGCCAAAATGCCCACCTCCTTTGAGTTGTGAAAATGTTTTAAGAACTTGTACTTCAACTCGAGCACATTTGGAACATATACTTGCTTGCCATCATAGAATAGAAGATCATTCCTTAGGGAAAAGCTTGAGACTGAAGGGTCTCTTACCTTCATTTTTGTTAGAATGTCCTGGCAGTGAGCATCCAAGGCAATTGCCTCTTTGATTTCATCCCAAATATGCTATTCAACGGCACTCAAGGCTATTAGCCGAGCATCGTTCTAATTACAGACAATCCATAGCACTTGGCCGCCTTCCCTTCTCGATAAAACATCGGCTACTTTGTTTTCCCGACCAGGTTTGTAAACAATTATGTACTCATATCCCAACAGTTTTACCAATAACTTATGTTATTAAGGTGTAGTTATCTTTTGCTCCATCAAGCTTTTTAATAACTGCTGGTCGGTCACAATCACGAATTTCTTGCCCAACAAGTAGGGTCACCACACTTTGACAACAGGGATAATATCTAACATTTTCCTTGCATATATTGACCAGGACTTCTTCATTGTTCCCAACTGTTTGGACATGAATGCGATAGATTTGTCATTTTGGGTTAGCACGGCTCCAATTATGTCTTTGCAAGCATCCGTACGCACCTCGAACAGTTTGGTGAAGTCTGGCAGGGCCAACACAGGAGTTTTACTCAATGCATCCTTCAGAGCAGCGAAGGATTCGTTATTGGTTGGGCTCTACATGAAGCCATCTTTCTTTAATAAGTCAGTCAATGGGTGGGCAATGAAACCGTACCCTTTAATGAACCAACGATAGTATCCAGTGAGACCAAGGAATCCCTTCAAGGCAGTGGCATCTTTAGGCACCGACCACTCAAACATGGCTTGTATCTTCTATTGGCCTACTTTGACTCCTTCTCCCAAAATAATATGGCCCAAGTATTTCAGCTTCCTTTTGGCAAAAGCACACTTGGATGGTATTCAACAATCAATATTTCACTAATTAGAATAAATTATAGTATTTATCTGTGAAATAAAATTAAACTCATAAATTTGACACTATTAAAAAAATATTTTGGCAGTACTTGCACCACCTAATGGTGCAAGTGTTGCACCACTTGCGCCAATTGGTGGCGCAAGTGAGACGCCATTTGCGACACTTAGATGGAGCAAGTGATGCTTTCTAGTTCAAGTTGCAAGGAAGTGGTGCAAGTTGTACAGACTGCGCAACTTGCGCCACACAGTTTGATTTCATCTTCAAAATTGGTCGTTTTAAAGCTAAAATGGCCAATTTTGAAGATGTTTATATATATAAAAATGTAAAATTAGATATAATTTGATAATCTAACATTCATTTGTATAAAAATAGAGTCGTTGTCGACAAATCTAAGTTTTGATGCTTTGAACACTTCAGAGAAATAATTTTTTTAAAAAAATAATAAATAATGAAAAATTTTTACTATATATAATTAAAAAAATTGTATATAACAACCCTAGTAGAAACCATTTTGAACAAGATTTTTACTCTTTCTGGACTTTTTTTTAAAAACAATACACTATAATGGACCTGAATGGGGTGGGAGAGTAGTAGAATGGACATAACGCCATATGATATGGCGTTATATATGGTATGGCATTATACTAGTATAATGCCATACCATATGGCAAGATAGAGATCCAAAGAACGAAAAAGATGGCATTCCAAGAATTCCTCAAGGGCCTATAACTCGTTCAAGAGCCAAGAAGTTGAGACAAGCCATGACTAGCTACATGCAAGAAAGAGAAGATATGCTGGACATGAATCTTGAAGAAAAGATGACTCAAGAATCTAAAGACCAACACCTATTCATCATTCAAGATGAAATGGAGGCTGATCATGGAGGCTTGGAAATGGAGGGTATTCATGGAAATATAAGTGGCAATCAAGAAAGCTTGGGATAAAAGCTGAAAGGAGATTTCCTAATCCATCTCAGAGATTTAATTCTTGTTATATTAATAATTATTTAGGTTTTTTTAAACACTTGTTTTCTTTAGTTAAAGTCCAAATTAATTGGGCTTAGTTTTTCTTAGATTTAGGGTTACCTATTTGGGCTTTTAATTAGGGTTTCCTAATCCAATTTGGAGAAGGGTTTCCCAAAGACTTTGTACTCTATTTAAAGGCCAAAATTCGGCCAAAATGGGGTGGGGGGGGTATTCAGAATTTTCATGTGAAATTTTAGAGAGAGTTTTCTCTTCAATTCTAAGGTTCATCTTGAACTACTTTGACTTACCAAACAGATTGCTTGAGTTTGTTTGTGGTATCACCTTTTAGATATTGGTTTTTGTTTGGAAAAAAAACAAGGGTCAATATAAATTCAAGCTTAAACTTGCTGGAAAAATCTTGAGGGACAAAATTCCAACAAAGGGTGTTGGGTCTTGTTGATTCTAGAGTAAGGTTTGCCTCAGTTTGGTATCAGAGCTCGGCTTTTCCACCAGGTTACTATCCTTTTCATGTTTTCTTGTGTTTCTTGATTTCTAGTTCTTGTGTTCTTGTGACAAAAAAAAAAAAAAAACAAAAAGATCCTACCTTTTCTGAAATCTCTTGCGTTCTTGCTTTTAAAGTTGTGTTCTTTCATCTTCTAGAGTTTTGAACTTTAGGGCAGATCCTTTCTTGACTAAAAATAAGTTGTTATTTGTCCTTCTTGTTTCAAAATTCTGGTCACGTGTGTTAGCCCTAAGGGCAAATCATGTAGGTTTGATTAGTTTTGATTAATGAAAAACATTGATAAGGACTAATATGCTTGTATGTTGTGTGATAGGATTTTTGAATTGAGAAGGAAGCAAGTCTCATTGCCTTGGAGCTAGCAATGCAAGAACAACTCAAATATGCCAAAGTGATTAAAGATTGAAGAGTTTGTTCAAAATTAATGAAGGCTTTGAAGACATGAAGTGTAGGTTAAATGTGGTTAATAGGTAAACTTTGTAAACCCTACACTCTTAAGCCTTGGAATCTATGAGTTGCAATTGAGAGCACAAAACTTGATTTAAATGGTTTCAATGGTTTTGAAGTTACCTAAATTATCAAGTTTTCATAAATGGTTTTGGTACATAAAAGGTCTTTAATGACTTATCTTTAAGGCTAGAATGTTTTCCAACTTGTTTGAATTGATTTGAACATGTTTTTGACAAAGTCCAAAAAATTATGTCGTCCGAAATTTGTAGCAAAAGTTTGCTACTATTCTTCCAGAGAAATTCGGAAGAAGATTCGGACGCAGCCAAAAAATTCGGTCGTTCGAATTTTGGCCTTCAGCATGGTCACTGTTCTTCCAGAGAAATTCGGAAGAAGATTCGGACGCAACAGGAAAAATTCGGTCGTCCGAAAAATTCAGACGCAGAATTCGGTCGTCCGAATTTTCCTGAAACTAGCCGTTACTAGCCGTTTTATAGCCGTTTGAACTGATTTTCAAATTCTATAAAAGCCATAAACTCCAGATTTTTTAGTAGAACTTTGAACTTAACAAATCCTACATGCTCTAACTTGTTTTACATCAAATTAAATTGAAAAGCTCTCAAATTGCCTTGTGCTCAAAGATTGAAATTCAAGATTCCAAAGGCAACAAAGTGTGAAGGAGAAACATTGTGTAATCATCTACCAACAAAGTGGTAACATCTTACACACTCTCTTTTCTTCTCTCAATTGTGTTTTCTACTGGCTCATTGCAAGGTTATCTTGTGACATAAAACCTTTTTGTGTAAGGGTGAGCCATAGACTAGATTAATCAAGGTTGTGGTGTAAAACCCGTTTGTGGGTGAGCCTTTGATTAGATTGGTCTTTAGGTTGTCTTTAGATATAAAACCCTTGTGGAAGGGTGAACCTTGTTTGTATAATTACTAAAAGAGGTTGTGTGTGTAAAACCATTGTGTGGTGAGCCTCTTGTGTAATTGTCTAAATTGAGCATATAGTGAATTGGTTGAAATCCTTGAGTGTGGACTCAAGGTAGTGGATGTAGATCTTGGAGAGATCGAACCACTATAAATCGTGTGTTCATTTATTTATAGCTTTACTTGTTTACATACTTATGTTATTATTATTTGTTCTTAAGTGTTGATTGATTGGTTGTGATTTTATTGTTTGATCATCTTGTCTCAACCATTGAATCACATATAAACTTAGAGTTTGTTGAATTTGAAGAAGAGCTTTTATTAAGGTAAAGGATTTACAAAATAGAAAAATATTTTGATAATTAGCCAAAGACCTAATTCACCCCCCTCTTAGGTCTTACAATTGGTATCAGAGCAAGGTCTTCTTTTTAAGGTCTAACAACCTAGAAGTAAAGATCATATGGCTAGTTTATCAAATTTGCCTTATATGGAAGGTTCCTCTACAAATAGACCTCCTTTGTTTGATGGTTCTAATTTTATATTTTGGAAATCTAGAATTAGAATTTTTATATGTTCTATTAACTTTGATTTGTGGAGCATCATTGAGAAAGGTCCCTATGTGCCTATGAGAATAAAAGCTGATGGAATTACAAGGGAACAAAAGTCTATGGAGGAACTTGATGAGAACGACTCAAGAAAGATAACCTTAAACTACCAAGCAATGAACATCTTGAGTTGTGCATTGGACGTGAATGAATACAATAGAGTGAGTGAATGTGACACCGCTCACGATATGTGGAGACTTCTACAAGCAACACACGAGGAAAGAGCCAATATGTGTTTCATGGCAATAAATGATGAGGTACAATCCACTCCTTCTACCTCTACTTGTTGTGATGATGATGTTGATGATGTAGATGATCCTAGTGAACTACTTGTTGAAATGTATGAAGAATTAAAAAATGCTTCAAAAAGAAATAAGGAAATGAAATTCAAAATTAATGATTTATTGAATGAAAATTCAAAATTATATTGTGAAAACAAAAAGCTTCTTGAATCTATTGATTGTTTGAATATTGAAAAAGAAGTTTTAAATGTCTCTTTACAAAACATGTCCCTTGAAAATAAGATTCTTTGTGAAAAGATTTTGTCTCTTGAAAGAATGCTTGTTGATCATGAGACTTTGAAAAAGAAGGTTGATGAGCTTACATTATGTATAGAAAAATTTACAAAAGGAAGGGACAATCTTGATAAAATTCTTGGAGCTCAAAGATCTCCTCTTATAAAAAAACTTCTTTGTTAGAGCTATTTCTACTTCCATGCATCATACTTGTTGTACTTATTGTGGAAAACATGGACATAAAGTTACCAAATGCTATGTTAAAAGAAAAGTAGAGAATGGTGTAAAAACCATTTGGAGAGTTAAGGGAATTATTACTAACCCTCACGGACCCAAGAAAGTATGGGTACCAAAGGAAACTTCCTCAAGCACCACTAAAAGGCATATTGATGATGTTGGCTTAAAGAATAACAGAAAACACCTCATGCATAATCAAGGTCAAAGCAATCGATGAAGGATTTGTTTTTGAAAAGAAAGGAAGAATTCTTGAAGTAACCAATGTTGGTAAAGGTTCCTCTCTTCTTTTTAAACAAATGTTGCTAATTTCTGATTTGAACTATAACTTGCTTAGCATTTGCCAATTGTGTGACAATGAATAAGAAGTTAAATGCCAACAAGCAAAATTTTAGTTGAGAATTTTTTTGTGGATTTGAAGATTTGCCAACCATGACTTGTCAATTGCTTCAATTAAGTTGATTAGGTAACATTAATGATATGAGATTGAATTAATGCTTTATATGTTCTTGAAATTGATTATATGTCATTATAAAATGATTAAAATAGATATGATTGAATATCTATGCATTTACTTGGCCAAAAACATCTTTATGAAACTTTACAAAATATTTGGACATGAAGTTTGGATGTAGACCATAAGTTCGGTCACCCGAACTTGTATGACAAAATGATATTTTGTGATTTTGATCAATCACTTACAAATTTTTGAATATGTGTTTTATCTTGATAAGCTTGAATGTCTTGTTGCTTATGATAATGATTTTCTTGGCATAGAAGATTTGGTCACGTGAGCATGGATTTGTTGAACAAACTTTCCTCTCAAGATTTAGTTGGAGGATTGCTTTGAGGAAATTGTCTTTGAAATACTTGTCAATATAGAAAACGAACTAGAGAATTTTTCAAACCCATGAAAATGCTTTTATACCTCAAAACATCTTGAGCTTGTTCATATGGATTGTTTTGGACTTATGAGGAACTCTAGTATTGATAACTTGAAGTATGCCTTAGTAGTAGTTGAGGATTTCTCAATATTCAATTTAGCATTATTCTTTGCTCGAAAAGATGAAGTGTTTCATAAGTTTGTAAAATTATTCAAAAAGGTTCAAACCTCCCTTGAGTGCAAATTAATTTCCATTACAAGTGACAATGGGAGAATTTTACAACAAAGCCTTTACAAAATTTGCTTTGAAAATTGAATTTCATATAATTGTTTCAACTGCAAAAACTCCACAATAAAATGGTGTTATTGAAAGAAAATTTTGAACTTTGCAGAAATTGGCTAGGTCTATGCTTTGTGAAAGTTCTTCTTCAAAAATATTTTTAGGCCAAAGCCTTAAACACCACATGCTATGATAAATATAATTCTTTTAAGATCATTTTAAAGAAAAACATCTTTTGAATTCTCCTTTATAAGACGTCTCAAATTGCATATTTTAAAATGTTTGGTTATAAATGTTTTATCTTAAATTCTTGTGATAACTTACTTAAATTTGATAGAAAACCGGATATTGATATATCTCTTAGCTATTCTTCTAACAAAAAGGCATATAGAGTTTATAATGAAAATAACCTTATATGATGAGGAAACCATTCATGTTTGTTTTGATGAATCTTACATTTATTTGGAAAGAAGAGATGAAGATGATGTAGGTACATCAATGAATAACTATCAAATCCATCTTCAAGCACCAACTTTGGAGGATCATACCAATGAGGAAGAGATGATTAAGCAAGAACAAGATAACCAACCTAGTGGTGACCAAAAGCTCTCAAAGAACTTAAGATATCCTAGAGGCCACCCTAAGGAGCAAATCATTGGTGATATCTCCCAAGGAGTACAAATAAGGTGGTACTTTGTCAATAACTTTATTCTTTTATCGTATATGAGCCTAAAAGTATTGATGATGCAATGTCTGATGATTTTTGGATTATTGCTATGCAAGAGGAATTAAATAAATTTGAAAGATACAAAATTTTGGATATTCCTAAATCTCATGATCATTCCATTATTGGAACTAAATGGTTTTTAGAAATAAACTTATTGAATCCGGAGAAGTTGTTAGAAACAAGGTTAGACTTGTTGTCTAAGGATTCAATCAAGAAGAAGGAATTGATTATGATGAAACCTTTGTTCCGAATGCTAGACTTGAGTCCATAAGAATGCTTTTGACTTGTACTTGCTTTAAGTTATTTCAAATGAATGTCAAAAGTGCTTTTCTAAATGGTTTTATTGAGGAAGTGGTTTATATGGAACAATTACCCGGTTATGCTCATGAAAAGTTTCCTAACCATATTTTCAAACTATCCTAAGTTTTGAATGGTTTAAAACCAGTTTCTAGAATTTAGTGTGAAAGATTGAGTAGTTTCCTTCTTTCAAAAGGATTTTTAAGAAAAAAACTGAAACTACCCTTTTTTATAAAATCCTCATGCAACAATGATCTATAACTTGTCCAAATATATGATACAATTTTTGGTGCTTCTAATACTTCACTTTGTGATGTGTTTTCCAAGTTGATGCAAAGTAAATTTGAAATGAGCATGATAGGAAAACTCAATTTCTTTCTTGGCCTACAAATCAAGCAAACCAAGAATGGCACTTTCATGAATCATGTTAAGGTATAAGCACTTCCATAAGTTTATCAACTATGCATGACAAGAATAAAATGGTTTCATAGGAGTATTCAACTCTATTTGACAGCAAGTGGAGCCAATATTATGTCTTCCATGTGCTTGTGTGCAAGATTTCATCTTGTCCTAAAGAGTTTTATTTGATTGCTGCTAAACACATTCTCTATTACCTTATTGATACTCTAAGTGATTGTGGTCCATATTTCAAATGTGTGGCTATGTTATGTGATAACACTAATGCAATAAATTTGATCATCATATGATTCAAAAAAAAAAAAAAACTAGGACAGAGCATATAGAGATCAAACTTCATCTCATTAGGTATCACTTTACTAATGGCAATACTTGTTTAAAGTATGTTTGCATTAATGAACAAATTAATAATATCATTACTAAGCCATTGGCTGAAGAAAGGTTTGACCAATCTTAGAAGAAGATTAGGGATTTCAAAATTCAATAACTAATGAGTGTATTCAAGTGTTGTAGCTTCAGGTGAGGACAAAGATGCCTAGCATGGGAAAAGGAAAGGGAAAAGCCAAAGAAAGAAAAGGAGAATCAGTGATCAATGAACCAAGGAAGGTTCATGTTTTGCAAAGCATGTCATGGCTGGATAGATTTGTCACAATGGAGGCTGCTACTGAATTTGATGATTGGATAAAAAGGAACCATAAGATAAATCTATGTCACAAGATGGATGTCATCAAACTATCCGAAATGGGTAATATACTCTCACTTTTAAATGATGTGAGCTGGACTAGTTTGCTTGTGGTTGATGAATGCTATTACCTTCCTTAGTCTATGAAGTTTATGCAAATATTAAGGAAGAAAGAGTTGAGCAAGTTGGCAATAAAACTATTTAGTGGTATTCTTCAAGAATATCACAAGTTGATTTTTGAGATTAACAATGCATTGCTCAATAGAATTTGTGATGTTGAGGATGTTAAGTTTAGGCATTATTCTTCTGAGGACATTGTTTTATAAGTGAGTTATACTCACATGAAAGAACTGATAATGCCTATATAAATGGTAGAAGCCTCAAGACTAGAAAGGAGAGAGAGATAAAAGCTTTTTGATACTAGTAAAAGAATTTTGCATCAAATGCTTACTACCTTGATTATAGCATACTTTGAGCACAAGTCTTCTGTTGATGATATGTATGCTATAATTATGCTAGCCATGCATAAGAAAGAAAATTGATTTTTTGGATATATAGTGCTAAAGAATATAATGGCAGCTAGAAGAACTGAGCATAAGGCATTGCCGTATGGAAGGTTATTAACAGGAATTTTCAAGTATCTCCAAGTGTAATTGTCTTCCAGTGGTTTACCAATAAAGAGTGAAGAAGTCTACACCAACAACTCACTAAAAAGAATTCCTTGGATAATTGATGAGGATGAAATATGGAGAACAAAAGTAGAAACTGAAGAAAAGAGGTTGAAGAAAGTGAAGAGTGTTAGCCCTAAGGGCAAATTATATAGTTTTGATTAATGACAAATATTGATGAGGACTAAAATGTTTGATTATTGTGTGATAGGTTCTGTAATTTGAGAAGTATGAAGTCTCATTGCTTTGAAGCAAAAGTTCAAGAACAACTTCATTTAAGCAAGTATTTGAAGTTTGAAGAATGTTGTTCTAAAGATGATCAAAAAGCATTGAAGACTTGAAGTGTAGAGTGCATTTAACTTTTAGGTAAATTTCTATGTAAACTCTACACTTGCATGTCTTGGTTATCATTGAATGCATAAGAGAGCATAAAAATAGTCTTATAATCTTAAAAGGCTTTGAATGAATCTTTCTATAAGATATGTTTATAAACTTCATATGTTCATGTGTTTCAAGCTTAAATATAGTTATATAAGTTTTCTATATATATCAAACGTTTTTCAAACTCATTGAAGTTATATCTCAAATGATTTTACAAAGTTTGAAAATGGTTTCAAAAAATTCGGTCGTCCGAATTTTGTAGCAAAAGTTTGCTACTATTCTTCCAGAGAAATTCGTAAGAAGATTCTGGACGCTAGCCAAAAAATTCGGTCGTCCGAATTTGTGGCTTTCAAAGCATAGTCACTGCTTCTTCCGGAGAAATTCGGAAGAAGATTCGACGCAGCAAAAAAAATTCGGTCGTCCAATTTTTGTTCTCAAGCATGGTTACTATTCATCCGGAGAAATTCGGACGAAGATTCGGGACGCGAAACAAGAAATTCGGTCGTCCGAATTTTCTCGAAATTAGCCAGTTACTAGCCGCTTTTATGAACGTTTTAACAGATTTTCAAATTCTATAAAAGCCATAAACATGCAAATTTTTTGTAACTCTTGAAATCTTGAAAACTCCAAGCATTCAAAAGCATTTAGCAAACATTTCTTAAGCTCTCTTATGTCTTGTGCATTCAATTGATTCATCAAAAGACATCAAAGTGTGAAGGTGCAAATTTGTGTAATATCTACCATCAAGTGGTAACTTCTACACACTCTCCTTTACTTATTCAATTGTGTTGATCTACTAGCTCTAGCAAGGTTATCTTGATAACATAAAACCCTTTAGATAAGGGTGATCCTTGAGGTTGTGATTCAAGGTTGTTTGAGATATAAAACCATAGGTTGGTGAGCCTTGTATTGTAAGAAATTACTAGAAGAGGTTGTGAGTGTAAAAACCAAAGTGTGGTGAACCTCTCTTGTAATTTGTAAACCTGAGTAATTAGTAGATTTGTTGAAATCCTTAAGTGTGAGCTTAAGGTAGTGGACGTAGATCTTGAGGATCGAACCACTATAAATTGTTTGAGTTCTTTATTATTGCTTTCATTATTGTCTTGCTATCAATTATCTATAATTAGCTTACATAACTTGTTCTTGGTCTAAACGCTTAAAAAGGTTTAAGTTTACGAAAATTAGCTAAATACCTAATTCACCCCCCTCTTAGGTATTTCAATTGGTATCGAGCTAGAACTTCGTGTGTGGTTTAACAACCTAGAAGACGAAGATCCTATGGCTAATATGTCAAACCTACCTTACCTAGAAGGATCTTCCACAAATAGACCACCTTTGTTTAATGGAACAAATTACACTTTCTGGAAATCTAGAGTTAAAATTTATATTTGTTCTATTAATTTTGATTTGTGGAACATAATTGAGAAAGGTCCTTATGTCCCAATGAAAATGAGTGCTGATGGAATAACCTCAGTACTCAAGTCCACAGATGAATTTGATGAGCATGATTCTAAGAAAATGACTTTAAATTATCAAGCCATGAATATATTAAGTTGTGCTTTAGATGTTACTCGAATATAATAGAGTTAGTGGATGTGATTCTGCTCATGACATGTGGAGATTACTTCAAATTACACATGAAGGAACTAATCAAGTTAAAGAATCTAAACTTGCCATGCTAGTTAGAGATTATGAATTGTTTACCATGAAACAAGGTGAAAATATTAGTGATATGTTTACAAGATTTACTAACATTTTCAATGGCTTAAAAGCTTATGGTAAAAGCTACACTATGGGAGAGCAAAACAGAAAGATTTTAGATGCTCTACCAAAATCCCTGGCAACCTAAAAACACTTGCCATTGAGGAATCCAAGGATTTGAAGACTCTTCCACTTGAAGAGCTCATTGGATCTCTACTGACTCATGAAATGAAGATGAAACGGCTAAATGACAAGGAGGATGAAGAAAAGGGAAGAAAAGGAGTAGTGCTTAATGCCTCAAACAACTTGAGTGAACAAGAACAATCTTCAAGTGAAGAAGAAGGAGGAAACAGTGGAGAAGAAGAAATTGCAATGGTCGTGAAGAAATTCAAGAGATTCTACAAAAAGGAATTTCTCAAGAAAGGGAGAAAGCCAATCAAGAAGAGTGGACAATCTTCATCATATAAACCTCAATGCTTTGAATGCAAGAGTACTGAGCATCTTATTGCTGATTGTCCCCAGAGTGTTGGAAAGGGAAAGAGAAAGCAAAAACGAAAGAAATCGCCAAGAAAGGAAAAGGACTAGCTGGAACATGGGATCAACAGAAAGTGAGGATGAAAGTGAAGGAAAGGCCAACATATGCTTCATGGCCATTGATGATGAGGTACAATCTTCACCCTCTATCTCAAATATATATGATGATGATATTGATTCCAAAGTGATCTTATTGTTGAATTATATGAAGAATTAAAAAAGGCTTCAAAAAGAAATAAGGATATGAAACTCAAAATAAATGACTTATCTAATGAGAATTCAAAATTATGTGTTGAAAATGGAAAACTTCTTGAAACCATTAGTTGCATTGCTATTGAAAAAAAGTTTTGAATACAACTATACAAAATATATCTTTTGAAAACAAAAAGCTTTGCACTAGAATTATTTCTCTTGAGTTAATGATAAAAGATCATGAGATTCTAAAAAGGAAAGTTAATGATCTAACTTTATGCATTGAGAGATTTACAAATGGAAGGGAAAATTTGAATAAATTACTTGGCTATCAAAGACCTTCATTTGTAAAACATGGTCTTGGTTTTATTCATGATTATTCTCGCTCCAAAACAGAGAAAATCTTTTGTTAAAGAATCTTATCATTCTAGATCACATATTTGCTGCACTTATTGTGGTAAACATGGACACAAGGTTTCTAGATGTTTTGTCAAAAGAAAAGTAGAAAGTGGTGTTAAAAACCATTTGGAAGGTCAAAGAAACTTTTACTAACCCCCTTGGACCCAAGAAAATATGGGTACCAAAAATCGCCCTTTCAAATTTGGTATAGGTACAATTTGCCTCAAGATCAAGTGCCACTAAATGGTTCCTTGACAGTGGATGCTCAAGGCACATGATCTGGAAATGCATCACTTGTTAGTGAACTTCAAACTACAAGTGAAGGTTTTGTCACATTTGGAGATAAGAAGAAAGGGAAAATACTTGGAATAGGTAACATTGGTAAAGGTTCTTTTCCTCTTATCAAGAAAGTATTACTTATTGAAGATTTAAAGTATAATTTACTAAGTATTAGTCAACTATGTGATAATGGATGCAAAGTAGAGTTTAAATGTGATACTTGTACTATTCTTGACAATGCAAGTAACAAAACTATCTTTGTTGCTAAAAAGAGTTGGTAATGTATATGTGTTGTATCTTGATGAGCTTATTACAAATGATATTAAATGTCTTGCCATTCATGACAATGATGGATTTTTATGGCATAGAAGATTAGGACATGTAAGCATGGATTTATTAAACAAACTTTCTACACAAGAGTTGGTGAGAGGATTACCTAAATTGCATTTTGATAAAACTCACCTCTGTGATGCTTGTCAATATGGAAAACAATCAAAAACATCTTTTAAACCAAAGAAAATGGTTTCTACCACAAAACCTCTTGAACTAATTCATATGGATTTATTTGGACCTATGAGGACTACTAGTCTTGGTGGTAAAAGCTATGCTTATGTGATTGTTGATGATTTTTCAAGATTTACATGGGTAATCTTCTTAGCACAAAAAGATGAAACATTTCATGAATTTTCAAAACTCTTCAAAAAGGTTCAAACCTCTCTTGATTGCAAACCGATTTCTATTAGAAGTGATAATGGAAGAGAATTTTGTAATCAAGACTTTACAAAATTTTTGTGATGAATATGGTATTACTCACAATTTTTTCAGCTGCCAAAACACCTCAACAAAATGGTGTTGTTGAAAGGAAAAACAGAACCTTACAAGAAATGGCTAGATCAATGCTTTGTGAAAACTCATTACCAAAGTATTTTTTGAGTGAAGTCATTAATACAGACTTGTTATATCATGAACAGAGTTTTACTAAGACCTTTTGTAAGAAAAAACACCTTTTGAACTCTTATTTGACAAAACTCCATCAATTGTCTATTTCAAAGTTTTTGGTTGTAAATGCTTCATTTTAAACACTAGCAACTATCTTGGGAAGTTTGATAGAAAATCGGATGAAGGAATTTTTCTTGGTTATTCATCAAATAAAAAGGCATATAGAGTTTATAATAAAAAGAACATTGTGTGTTGAAGAAACTATTCATGTAACCTTTGATGAATCTAACATTTATCTTCAAAGAGGAAATGAAGATGACACGAGTACAGAGAATGGTTGAAAATCATACTCAACACCAAGCACCCACAATGGAAGATCATGCCAAAGAAGAAGAAATAATGGAGCAAGAACAAGATGGTCAATCAAGAAATGATCAAGTACTTCCAAAAGATATCACATATGCAAAAGGTCATCCTAAGGAGCAAATCATTGGTGATGTCTCTCAAGGGGGTAAAAACAAGGCGGTACTTTATTGATAACTTCGCTCTTTTTATCTCATATTGAACCAAAAAAATATTGATGATGCATTGTGTGATAATTTTCGGATTATTGCTATGGAAGAAGAACTAAATCAATTTGATAGAAATAAAGTTTGGTCTCTTGTTCCTAGACCTCATGATCATTCTCATTATTGGTACAAAATGGGTTTTTTAGAAATAAGTTAAATGAACTAGGAGAAGTAGTTAGAAATAAAGCTAGACTTGTTGCTCAAGGTTTCAACCAAGAAGAAGGCATTGACTATGATGAGACCTTTGCTCCAGAGAGCCATATTAGAATCTATAAGAATACTTTTAGCATTTGCTTGCTTTAAAGGTTTTAAACTTTTTCAAATGGATGTTAAAAGTGCTTTCCTAAATGGTTTTATTGAAGAAGAGGTTTATGTAGAACAACCTCCTGGTTTTATCCATGAAAAAATTTCCAAATTATGTGTATAAGCTAACCAAAGCTCTATATGGACTGAAACAAGCTCCAAGATCTTGGTATGAAAGATTAAGTGGTTTTCTTCTCACAAAAGGTTTTACTAAAGGAAAAAGTAGACACAACTCTTTTTATTAAAACATCTTCTAAAAAATGATATTTTGCTTGTACAAATCTATGTTGATGATATTATTTTTTGGTTCTACTAATATTTCTCTTTGTGAAGAGTTTGCTAAAAACTATGCAAAATGAATTTGAGATGAGCATGATGGGAGAACTAAGTTTCTTCCTTGGACTACAAATTAAGCAAACCAAGGATGGAGTCTTCATCAATCAAGAAAAATATACTAAGGAGCTATTGAAAAGATTTGGAATGAATCAAGCAAAAGGAATAAGTACTCATATGAGTTCATCAACTAAACTTGACAAAGATGAGAAAGGTAAAAGTATTGATGAGAAATTGTATAGAGGTATGATTGGAAGTTTACTCTATCTCACTGCTAGTAGACCAGATATTATGTTTGTTGTTTGCTTGTGTGCTAGATTCCAATCATGTCCTAAAGAATCTCATCTAATTTCTGTCAAACGAATATTTCGTTATTTGATTGACACATATGACTATGGTCTTTGGTTTTCTAAAACTTCATCTTTTGAACTTATTGGATATTCTGATGCTGACTATGCTGGATGTAAAGTTGAGCGTAAAAGTACAAGTGGCCATTGTCAATTTCTTGGTAGTTGTCTAGTGTCTTGGTTTAGTAAAAAGAAGGCTTGTGTATCTTTATCCACAGCTGAAGCTGAATACATAGCTGCAGGAAGTTGTTGTGCACAATTATTATGGATGCAACATACTTTACTTGATTATGGTCTTAAATTTAAGTGTGTGCCTATACTATGTGATAACACTAGTGCCATCAATTTGAGCATTAATCCCATTCAACATTCTAGGACAAAGCATATAGAAATAAAACATCATTTCATTCGTGATCATGTGATTAAGAAAGATATATGCTTAGAACATGTAAACACAAATGATCAAATTGCTGACATATTTACAAAGCCTTTGGCTGAGGAAAGGTTTAATCACCTAAGAAGACTCTTAGGAATTTCAAAATTCAATGACTAATGTGTGTATTAATGTTGTGATGAAAACAGAGATTTATTGATCAAAAATTCGGACGCAGGACAGAAAATTCGGTCGACCGAATTTTCTGAATCAAAGAGACAGAAACTTTCGACCGAAAATTCGGACGCAGACCTAAAATTCGGTCGTCCGAATTTTGCGGATGCATCTATTTAAATGAAAATCGGACGGGTTCTTCCAAACATTATAACTTCCGAATTTTAAATCCTTTTCAAAACCTCTCATACCCATTCACGTCCGAATCAAAATCTCTTCAAATTCACACAGCCTCATCCCGATTTGCGTTCATTTTTAAACTTCTAAGCCCCTAATTTCATACAGTAAAACAAACCCTTCTCAAGAGAAAACATCATGGTGAGAACAAAGAAGCCCAATGTTGAGAAAGGAAAAGGAAAGGCTAAGGAAGAAATGGAGACCCAATCCTCAATCAACCAAGAAGGATTCGCATTCCTCAAAAACAATCTGGAGTTGACAGGTTTATCTCTATCAAATCTACTCATGAATTTGATGAATGGAATAAGAATAGTAGAAAGATTATTCCTGGATATAAGGTGGATGTTGATAAACTATCTAGTATGGATATGGTTTTGTCTTGTTTCCATGATGTTGGATGGAGTAGTTTGTTGTTTATTAATGAAGATTTTTATCCCACCTTGGTATATGAATTCTATGCAAACCTAAAGGAAGAAAGAACTGAGATTGTTGGGGATGATAAGATACAATGGTATTCAACTAGAGTATCCCAAGTTGATATTGAATTAAGTGAAGATCTGATTAACAGAATTTGTGGGGTAAGTGACAGTGGGGCTAAATATTATGCACCCTCAATGCATTGCTATGATCGTCAACTCTTTACATATGATAGATTTGAACAAGCATTTACAAATGGAAGAGAGTTTAGATCTATAAAAGAGAGGGAAATCAAGAATTTGGATGCTAGAGGTAGGGTATTGCATCACATGGTAACTACTATGATTGTTCCTAACTTTGGACATAAATCCTCAGTAGGGAATATGCATATGGTATTAATGTTGGCCCTGCATGAACAAAGGAAATTCAACTTTGGATATATAGCCTTAAGACACATGACTATCGCTAGAAAAAACAAGAACCAAGGCATTCCCCTATGGAAGATCAGTTAACCAAGATCTTTAAGCATTTTAAGATTAAACTTCCGTGGAAGAGGACAAGCTTTTAAAAGTGGAGAAATATACACTGATGAATCTCTTAAGAGAATGCAGCTTATCCTTGATGATGATGGATTATAGAAGACAAAAAGAGGATCCTCTCCAAAAAGATTAGGAAGAGAGGAAAGGACTGAAAATGTAGAAGAGGAAAAGGAGGAGGATGAAGATGAGGAAGATGAGGAAGAGACCCTTGCAAGAGAAATGAAGACAAAAAGAAAGCATGACACTTCAAGTGAGGGAGCAACCACCAACAAAAAAGAAGAGTAGTTGAAGAAGAAACCGAAGTTGAGTCAAGTGGTGAAGGAATAACTAGAGGTGACACCATAATAGCCAAAGCATTACAAGAAGCCTTGAACAATCAAGTCAAGGAAATGGAGAAGATGTATAAGTTCTTTGAATCATTTGCTCCAATGGTTCTAGTAAAATTAGATGGATTAGAGAGTAGAGTGAAACACATTGAGGAAATCCTTATGAGAAATACTCAAAGTGGTGAAGGACCCTCTAGGCCTCAAGATAGAAATGAGGAAGATGATGATAAAGAGGAAGATAAGAAGGACAAAGATAATGACAGTGATGATGGGGATGGCCAAAGAGGAGATGATGAGACAGTGGCAGAACAAGAAGAAGAAGAAGAACATGTTGAAGAACCACAAAAGGCAGGAAGCCAAGTAGCTCAAGCTGAAATTGTCTCACCATCACACATTTCATTCAGCCAAGGAAGAGTGAAGCACTTGGCCATCAAGAAAGGGATTAGCAGAGCCTCTTCATCAACATCACAAGACTAAGCATCTCTTCCATTCTATTTACTGCTTTAAGTTACTTGAATTTTTAATTATGCATCTAATGTTATAATCTTCTTCAGAATTTTTCTTGCATCTTCTGTAATAGTGAAGCTCAATGATGAAATCTCAGTGATGATAGCTTCCTTTATGTGTTAAATTGTTAATCTCATTTTCATTGACCCCATCTTTGACTGATGACAAAAGGGGAGAAAAAATGAGGGATGACAAAATGTGTGAAAAACTGCTATGTGATAAGATAATGAATTTTTTTTATGCATATGAATTTTTTTTTCTTATATGCATCCTATAGATGTTTTTCTGTGTTTTTCGTAAATGAATAACTTGCTCTTGAATTGTTACTCTATGAAAACTCTATGAAAACATTTGAATGCATGAGCTATAACTTGTTACCAAAAAGTATTCTATTGTTGTTCAAATTGATCTAATTCTGTTTTAATCTCTTCTATTATGTTTGAACAACCTTAGGCATTCTTTATATTGAATTTATTACAGTTTGGACTTAAGATTTAAAAATTCGGATGCATGTTCTGAAATTCGGATGCATGCATATTTTGTTGCCAAAATGTGCTCTATTGTTGTTCAAATTGATTCAAACTTGTTTTTAATCTCTTCCACTATGTTTGAACAACCTTAGGAAAGATTATTTTCAAAAATTGAAGCTTTCATTTCACTTATTTTACAATTCGGACTTGATATGTCAAAATTCGGATGCATAGCATCTCAAGTCCAAACTTGTTGAAAAATGAGCACAATCTAAGGGGGAGTAATGTTAATCTTTTCTGACCTTTAAAACCTCTCTTAGAAGTTTTCTAAATACTTTAAATGCTATATCTTCTATATGTTGTTGGAAGGAAGGAGGCAAATGGAGGTTGGTTGGGTCATAGGCTCATATTGAGCCTTTTGTATGTCAATATGCTAAATTGGTTATTTTCTATCATTGACATCAATACTTCTATGTACTACATTGTTTTAATCTATCACATTTTGCATCAAAGTTTGTCATCATCAAAAAGGGGGAGATTGTTAGCCCTAAGGGCAAATTATATAGTTTTGATTAATGACAAATATTGATGAGGACTAAAATGTTTGATTATTGTGTGATAGGTTCTGTAATTTGAGAAGTATGAAGTCTCATTGCTTTGAAGCAAAAGTTCAAGAACAACTTCATTTAAGCAAGTATTTGAAGTTTGAAGAATGTTGTTCTAAAGATGATCAAAAAGCATTGAAGACTTGAAGTGTAGAGTGCATTTAACTTTTAGGTAAATTTCTATGTAAACTCTACACTTGCATGTCTTGGTTATCATTGAATGCATAAGAGAGCATAAAAATAGTCTTATAATCTTAAAAGGCTTTGAATGAATCTTTCTATAAGATATATTTATAAACTTCATATGTTCATGTGTTTCAAGCTTAAATATAGTTATATAAGTTTTCTATATATATCAAACGTTTTTCAAACTCATTGAAGTTATATCTCAAATGATTTTACAAAGTTTGAAAATGATTTCAAAAAATTCGGTCGTCCGAATTTTGTAGCAAAAGTTTGCTACTATTCTTCCAGAGAAATTCGGAAGAAGATTCGGACGCAGCAAAAAAAAATTCGTCGTCCGAATTTTTGTTCTCAAAGCATGGTTACTATTCATCCGGAGAAATTCGGACGAAGATTCGGACGCAGCCCAAGAAATTCGGTCGTCCGAATTTTCTCAAACTAGCAGTTACTAGCCGCTTTTATGAACGTTTTAACAGATTTTCAAATTCTATAAAAGCCATAAACATGCAAATTTTTGTAACTCTTGAAATCTTGAAAACTCCAAGCATTCAAAAGCATTTAGCAAACATTTCTTAAGCTCTCTTATGTCTTGTGCATTCAATTGATTCATCAAAAGACATCAAAGTGTGAAGGTGCAAATTTGTGTAATATCTACCATCAAGTGGTAACTTCTACACACTCTCCTTTTACTTATTCAATTGTGTTGATCTACTAGCTCTAGCAAGGTTATCTTGATAACATAAAACCCTTTAGATAAGGGTGATCCTTGAGGTTGTGATTCAAGGTTGTTTGAGATATAAAACCATAGGTTGGTGAGCCTTAGTATTGTAAGAAATTACTAGAAGAGGTTGTGAGTGTAAAACCAAAGTGTGGTGAACCTCTCTTGTAATTTGTAAACCCTGAGTAATTAGTAGATTTGTTGAAATCCTTAAGTGTGAGCTTAAGGTAGTGGGACGTAGATCTTGAGGATCGAACCACTATAAATTGTTTGAGTTCTTTGCTATTGCTTTCATTATTGTCTTGCTATCAATTATCTATAATTAGCTTACATAACTTGTTCTTGGTCTAAACGCTTAAAAGGTTTAAGTTTACGAAAATTAGCTAAATACCTAATTCACCCCTCCCTCTTAGGTATTTCAATTGGTATCGTAGCTAGAACTTCGTGTGTGGTTTAACAACCTAGAAGACGAAAGATCCTATGGCTAATATGTCAAACCTACCTTACCTAGAAGGATCTTCCACAAATAGACCACCTTTGTTTAATGGAACAAATTACACTTTCTGGAAATCTAGAGTTAAAATTTATATTTGTTCTATTAATTTTGATTTGTGGAACATAATTGAGAAAGGTCCTTATGTCCCAATGAAAATGAGTGCTGATGGAATAACCTCAGTACTCCAAGTCCACAGATGAATTTGATGAGCATGATTCTAAGAAAATGACTTTAAATTATCAAGCCATGAATATATTAAGTTGTGCTTTAGATGTTACTGAATATAATAGAGTTAGTGGATGTGATTCTGCTCATGACATGTGGAGATTACTTCAAATTACACATGAAGGAACTAATCAAGTTAAAGAATCTAAACTTGCCATGCTAGTTAGAGATTATGAATTGTTTACCATGAAACAAGGTGAAAATATTAGTGATATGTTTACAAGATT
The DNA here is from genome assembly GCA_030512225.1 of Rauvolfia tetraphylla. Classification (NCBI taxonomy): domain Eukaryota; kingdom Viridiplantae; phylum Streptophyta; class Magnoliopsida; order Gentianales; family Apocynaceae; genus Rauvolfia; species Rauvolfia tetraphylla. The sequence goes on along the minus strand of JAJQKT010000017.1, from coordinate 1,156,939 downwards.
TACTAACATTTTCAATGGCTTAAAAGCTTATGGTAAAAGCTACACTATGGGAGAGCAAAACAGAAAGATTTTAGATGCTCTACCAAAATCCTGGCAACCTAAAACACTTGCCATTGAGGAATCCAAGGATTTGAAGACTCTTCCACTTGAAGAGCTCATTGGATCTCTACTGACTCATGAAATGAAGATGAAACGGCTAAATGACAAGGAGGATGAAGAAAAGGGAAGAAAAGGAGTAGTGCTTAATGCCTCAAACAACTTGAGTGAACAAGAACAATCTTCAAGTGAAGAAGAAGGAGGAAACAGTGGAGAAGAAGAAATTGCAATGGCTGTGAAGAAATTCAAGAGATTCTACAAAAAGGAATTTCTCAAGAAAGGGAGAAAGCCAATCAAGAAGAGTGGACAATCTTCATCATATAAACCTCAATGCTTTGAATGCAAGAGTACCGAGCATCTTATTGCTCGATCGTCCCCAGAGTGTTGGAAAGGGAAAGAGAAAGCAAAAACAGAAAGAAATCTGCCAAGAAAGGAAAAGGACTAGCTGGAACATGGGATCAACAGGAAAGTGAGGATGAAAGTGAAGGAAAGGCCAACATATGCTTCATGGCCATTGATGATGAGGTACAATCTTCACCCTCTATCTCAAATATATATGATGATGATATTGATTCCAGTGATCTTATTGTTGAATTATATGAAGAATTAAAAAAGGCTTCAAAAAGAAATAAGGATATGAAACTCAAAATAAATGACTTATCTAATGAGAATTCAAAATTATGTGTTGAAAATGGAAAACTTCTTGAAACCATTAGTTGCATTGCTATTGAAAAAAAAGTTTTGAATACAACTATACAAAATATATCTTTTGAAAACAAAAAGCTTTGCACTAGAATTATTTCTCTTGAGTTAATGATAAAAGATCATGAGATTCTAAAAAGGAAAGTTAATGATCTAACTTTATGCATTGAGAGATTTACAAATGGAAGGGAAAATTTGAATAAATTACTTGGCTATCAAAGACCTTCATTTGTAAAACATGGTCTTGGTTTTATTCATGATTATTCTGCTCCAAAACAGAGAAAATCTTTTGTTAAAGAATCTTATCATTCTAGATCACATATTTGCTGCACTTATTGTGGTAAACATGGACACAAGGTTTCTAGATGTTTTGTCAAAAGAAAAGTAGAAAGTGGTGTTAAAACCATTTGGAAGGTCAAAGAAACTTTTACTAACCCCCTTGGACCCAAGAAAATATGGGTACCAAAAATCGCCCTTTCAAATTTGGTATAGGTACAATTTGCCTCAAGATCAAGTGCCACTAAATGGTTCCTTGACAGTGGATGCTCAAGGCACATGATCTGGAAATGCATCACTTGTTAGTGAACTTCAAACTACAAGTGAAGGTTTTGTCACATTTGGAGATAAGAAGAAAGGGAAAAATACTTGGAATAGGTAACATTGGTAAAGGTTCTTTTTCCTCTTATCAAGAAAGTATTACTTATTGAAGATTTAAAGTATAATTTACTAAGTATTAGTCAACTATGTGATAATGGATGCAAAGTAGAGTTTAAATGTGATACTTGTACTATTCTTGACAATGCAAGTAACAAAACTATCTTTGTTGCTAAAAGAGTTGGTAATGTATATGTGTTGTATCTTGATGAGCTTATTACAAATGATATTAAATGTCTTGCCATTCATGACAATGATGGATTTTTATGGCATAGAAGATTAGGACATGTAAGCATGGATTTATTAAACAAACTTTCTACACAAGAGTTGGTGAGAGGATTACCTAAATTGCATTTTGATAAAACTCACCTCCGTGATGCTTGTCAATATGGAAAACAATCAAAAACATCTTTTAAACCAAAGAAAATGGTTTCTACCACAAAACCTCTTGAACTAATTCATATGGATTTATTTGGACCTATGAGGACTACTAGTCTTGGTGGTAAAAGCTATGCTTATGTGATTGTTGATGATTTTTCAAGATTTACATGGGTAATCTTCTTAGCACAAAAAAGATGAAACATTTCATGAATTTTCAAAACTCTTCAAAAAAGGTTCAAACCTCTCTTGATTGCAAACCCGATTTCTATTAGAAGTGATAATGGAAGAGAATTTTGTAATCAAGACTTTACAAAAATTTTTGTGATGAATATGGTATTACTCACAATTTTTCAGCTGCCAAAACACCTCAACAAAATGGTGTTGTTGAAAGGAAAAACAGAACCTTACAAGAAATGGCTAGATCAATGCTTTGTGAAAACTCATTACCAAAGTATTTTTAAGTGAAAGTCGTTAATACAGACTTGTTATATCATGAACAGAGTTTTACTAAGACCTTTTGTAAGAAAAAACACCTTTTGAACTCTTATTTGACAAAACTCCATCAATTGTCTATTTCAAAGTTTTTGGTTGTAAATGCTTCATTTTAAACACTAGCAACTATCTTGGGAAGTTTGATAGAAAATCGGATGAAGGAATTTTTTCTTGGTTATTCATCAAATAAAAAGGCATATAGAGTTTATAATAAAAGAACATTGTGTGTTGAAGAAACTATTCATGTAACCTTTGATGAATCTAACATTTATCTTCAAAGAGGAAATGAAGATGACACAGTACAAAGCAATGGTTGAAAATCATACTCAACACCAAGCACCCACAATGGAAGATCATGCCAAAGAAGAAGAAATAATGGAGCAAGAACAAGATGGTCAATCAAGAAATGATCAAGTACTTCCAAAAGATATCACATATGCAAAAGGTCATCCTAAGGAGCAAATCATTGGTGATGTCTCTCAAGGGGTAAAAACAAGGCGGTACTTTATTGATAACTTCGCTCTTTTATCTCATATTGAACCAAAAAATATTGATGATGCATTGTGTGATAATTTCTGGATTATTGCTATGGAAGAAGAACTAAATCAATTTGACAGAAATAAAGTTTGGTCTCTTGTTCCTAGACCTCATGATCATTCTGTTATTGGTACAAAATGGGTTTTTAGAAATAAGTTAAATGAACTAGGAGAAGTAGTTAGAAATAAAGCTAGACTTGTTGCTCAAGGTTTCAACCAAAAAGAAGGCATTGACTATGATGAGACCTTTGCTCCAGAGAGCCATATTAGAATCTATAAGAATACTTTTAGCATTTGCTTGCTTTAAAGGTTTTAAACTTTTTTCAAATGGATGTTAAAAGTGCTTTCCTAAATGGTTTTATTGAAGAAGAGGTTTATGTAGAACAACCTCCTGGTTTTATCCATGAAAAATTTCCAAATTATGTGTATAAGCTAACCAAAGCTCTATATGGACTGAAACAAGCTCCAAGATCTTGGTATGAAAGATTAAGTGGTTTTCTTCTCACAAAAGGTTTTACTAAAGGAAAAGTAGACACAACTCTTTTTATTAAAACATCTTCTAAAAAATGATATTTTGCTTGTACAAATCTATGTTGATGATATTATTTTTTGGTTCTACTAATATTTCTCTTTGTGAAGAGTTTGCTAAAACTATGCAAAATGAATTTGAGATGAGCATGATGGGAGAACTAAGTTTCTTCCTTGGACTACAAATTAAGCAAACCAAGGATGGAGTCTTCATCAATCAAGAAAAATATACTAAGGAGCTATTGAAAAGATTTGGAATGAATCAAGCAAAAGGAATAAGTACTCATATGAGTTCATCAACTAAACTTGACAAAGATGAGAAAGGTAAAAGTATTGATGAGAAATTGTATAGAGGTATGATTGGAAGTTTACTCTATCTCACTGCTAGTAGACCGGATATTATGTTTGTTGTTTGCTTGTGTGCTAGATTCCAATCATGTCCTAAAGAATCTCATCTAATTTCTCATCAAACGAATATTTCGTTATTTGATTGACACATATGACTATGGTCTTTGGTTTTCTAAAACTTCATCTTTTGAACTTATTGGATATTCCGATGCTGACTATGCCTGGATGTAAAGTTGAGCGTAAAAGTACAAGTGGCCATTGTCAATTTCTTGGTAGTTGTCTAGTGTCTTGGTTTAGTAAAAGCGAGGCTTGTGTATCTTTATCCACAAACTGAAGTTCGAATACATAGCTGCATGGGAAGTTGTTAGTGCACAATTATTATGGATGCAACATACTTTACTTGATTATGGTCTTAAATTTAAGTGTGTGCCTATACTATGTGATAACACTAGTGCCATCAATTTGAGCATTAATCCCATTCAACATTCTAGGACAAAGCATATAGAAATAAAACATCATTTCATTCGTGATCATGTGATTAAGAAAGATATATGCTTAGAACATGTAAACACAAATGATCAAATTGTCGACATATTTACAAAGCCTTTGGCTGAGGAAAGGTTTAATCACCTAAGAAGACTCTTAGGAATTTCAAAATTCAATGATAATGTGTGTATTAATGTTGTGATGAAAATGCAGATTTATTGATCAAAAAATTTCTGACGCAGGGACGTAAAATTCGATCGACCGAATTTTCTGAATCAAAGAGACGAAACTTTCGACCGAAAATTCGGGACGTAGACCTAAAATTCGGTCGTCCGAATTTTGCGGATGCATCTATTTAAATGAAAATCGGACGGGTTCTTCCAAACATTATAACTTCCGAATTTTAAATCCTTTCAAAACCTCTCATACCCATTCACGTCCGAATCAAAATCTCTTCAAATTCACACAGCCTCATCCCGATTTGCGTTCATTTTTAAACTTCTAAGCCCTAATTTCATACGGAAAACAAACCCTTCTCAAGAGAAAACATCATGGTGAGAACAAAGAAGCCCAATGTTGAGAAAGGAAAAGGAAAGGCTAAGGAAGGAACTGGAGACCCAATCCTCAATCAACCAAGAAGGATTCGCATTCCTCAAACACAACTGGAGTTGACAGGGTTTATCTCTATCAAATCTACTCATGAATTTGATGAATGGAATAAGAATAGTAGAAAGATTATTCCCTGGATATAAGGTGGATGTTGATAAACTATCTAGTATGGATATGGTTTTGTCTTGTTACCATGATGTTGGATGGAGTAGTTTGTTGTTTATTAATGAAGATTTTTATCCCACCTTGGTATATGAATTCTATGCAAACCTAAAGGAAGAAAGAACTGAGATTGTTGGGGATGATAAGATACAATGGTATTCAACTAGAGTATCCCAAGTTGATATTGAATTAAGTGAAGATCCGATTAATGTAATTTGTGGGGTAAGTGACAGTGAGGGCTAAATATTATGCACCCTCAATGCATTGCTATGATCGTCAACTCTTTACATATGATAGATTTGAACAAGCATTTACAAATGGAAGAGAGTTTAGATCTATAAAAGAGGGAAATCAAGAATTTGGATGCTAGAGGTAGGGTATTGCATCACATGGTAACTACTATGATTGTTCCTAACTTTGGACATAAATCCTCAGTAGGGAATATGCATATGGTATTAATGTTGGCCCTGCATGAACAAAGGAAATTCAACTTTGGATATATAGCCTTAAGACACATGACTATCGCTAGAAAAACAAGTAACTCAAGGCATTCCCCTATGGAAGACTCAGTAACCAAGATCTTTAAGCATTTTAAGATTAAACTTCCAGGGAAGAGGACAAGCTTTTAAAAGTGGAGAAATATACACTGATGAATCTCTTAAGAGAATGCAGCTTATCCTTGATGATGATGGATTATAGAAGACAAAAAGAGGATCCTCTCCAAAAAGATTAGGAAGAGAGGAAAGGACTGAAAATGTAGAAGAGGAAAAGGAGGAGGACGAAGATGAGGAAGATGAGGAAGAGACCCTTTGCAAGAGAAATGAAGACAAAAAAGAAAGCATGACACTTCAAGTGAGGGGAGCAACCACCAACAAAAAGAAGAGTAGTTGAAGAAGAAACTGAAGTTGAGTCAAGTGGTGAAGGAATAACTAGAGGTGACACCATAATAGCCAAAGCATTACAAGAAGCCTTGAACAATCAAGTCAAGGAAATGGAGAAGATGTATAAGTTCTTTGAATCATTTGCTCCAATGGTTCTAGGAAAATTAGATGGATTAGAGAGTAGAGTGAAACACATTGAGGAAATCCTTATGAGAAATACTCAAAGTGGTGAAGGACCCTCTAGGCCTCAAGATAGAAATGAGGAAGATGATGATAAAGAGGAAGATAAGAAGGACAAAGATAATGACAGTGATGATGGGGATGACCAAAGACGAGATGATGAGACAGTGGCAGAACAAGAAGAAGAAGAAGAACATGTTGAAGAACCACAAAAGGCAGGAAGCCAAGTAGCTCAAGCTTAAATTGTCTCACCATCACACATTTCATTCAGCCAAGGAAGAGTGAAGCACTTGGCCATCAAGAAAGGGATTAGCAGAGCCTCTTCATCAACATCACAAGACTAAGCATCTCTTCCATTCTATTTACTCGCTTTAAGTTACTTGAATTTTTTAATTATGCATCTAATGTTATAATCTTCTTCGAAATTTTTCTTGCATCTTCTGTAATAGTGAAGCTCAATGATGAAATCTCAGTGATGATAGCTTCCTTTATGTGTTAAATTGTTAATCTCATTTTCATTGACCCCATCTTTGACTGATGACAAAAGGGGGAGAAAAAATGAGGATGACAAAATGTGTGAAAAACTGCTATGTGATAAGATAATGAATTTTTTATGCATATGATTTTTTTTTCTTATATGCATCCTATAGATGTTTTCTGTGTGTTTTCTGTAAATGAATAACTTGCTCTTGAATTGTTACTCTATGAAAACTCTATGAAAACATTTGAATGCATGAGCTATAACTTGTTACCAAAAAGTATTCTATTGTTGTTCAAATTGATCTAATTCTGTTTTTAATCTCTTCTATTATGTTTGAACAACCTTAGGCATTCTTTATATTGAATTTATTACAGTTTGGACTTAAGATTTAAAAATTCGGATGCATGTTCTGAAATTCGGATGCATGCATATTTTGTTGCCAAAATGTGCTCTATTGTTGTTCAAATTGATTCAAACTTGTTTTTAATCTCTTCCACTATGTTTGAACAACCTTAGGAAAGATTATTTTCAAAAATTGAAGCTTTCATTTCACTTATTTTACAATTCGGACTTGATATGTCAAAATTCGGATGCATAGCATCTCAAGTCCAAACTTGTTGAAAAATGAGCACAATCTAAGGGGGAGTAATGTTAATCTTTTCTGACCTTTAAAACCTCTCTTAGAAGTTTTCTAAATACTTTAAATGCTATATCTTCTATATGTTGTTGGAAGGAAGGAGGCAAATGGAGGTTGGTTGGGTCATAGGCTCATATTGAGCCTTTTGTATGTCAATATGCTAAATTGGTTATTTTCTATCATTGACATCAATACTTCTATGTACTACATTGTTTTAATCTATCACATTTTGCATCAAAGTTTGTCATCATCAAAAAGGGGGAGATTGTTAGCCCTAAGGGCAAATTATATAGTTTTGATTAATGACAAATATTGATGAGGACTAAAATGTTTGATTATTGTGTGATAGGTTCTGTAATTTGAGAAGTATGAAGTCTCATTGCTTTGAAGCAAAAGTTCAAGAACAACTTCATTTAAGCAAGTATTTGAAGTTTGAAGAATGTTGTTCTAAAGATGATCAAAAAGCATTGAAGACTTGAAGTGTAGAGTGCATTTAACTTTTAGGTAAATTTCTATGTAAACTCTACACTTGCATGTCTTGGTTATCATTGAATGCATAAGAGAGCATAAAAATAGTCTTATAATCTTAAAAGGCTTTGAATGAATCTTTCTATAAGATATGTTTATAAACTTCATATGTTCATGTGTTTCAAGCTTAAATATAGTTATATAAGTTTTCTATATATATCAAACGTTTTTCAAACTCATTGAAGTTATATCTCAAATGATTTTACAAAGTTTGAAAATGGTTTCAAAAAATTCGATGGTCCGAATTTTGTAGCAAAAGTTTGCTACTATTCTTCCGGAGAAATTCGGAAGAAGATTCGGACGCAGCCAAAAAAAATTCGGTCGTCCGAATTTGTGGCTTTCAAAGATGGTTACTATTCATCCGGAGAAATTCGGGACGAAGATTCGGGACGCAGCCAAGAAATTCGGTCGTCCGAATTTTTCTCAAAACTAGCAGTTACTAGCCGTTTTATGAACGTTTTAACAGATTTTCAAATTCTATAAAAGCCATAAACATGCAAATTTTTGTAACTCTTGAAATCTTGAAAACTCCAAGCATTCAAAAGCATTTAGCAAACATTTCTTAAGCTCTCTTATGTCTTGTGCATTCAATTGATTCATCAAAAGACATCAAAGTGTGAAGGTGCAAATTTGTGTAATATCTACCATCAAGTGGTAACTTCTACACACTCTCCTTTACTTATTCAATTGTGTTGATCTACTAGCTCTAGCAAGGTTATCTTGATAACATAAAACCCTTTAGATAAGGGTGATCCTTGAGGTTGTGATTCAAGGTTGTTTGAGATATAAAACCATAGGTTGGTGAGCCTTTAGTATTGTAAGAAATTACTAGAAGAGGTTGTGAGTGTAAAACCAAAGTGTGGTGAACCTCTCTTGTAATTTGTAAACCCTGAGTAATTAGTAGATTTGTTGAAATCCTTAAGTGTGAGCTTAAGGTAGTGGGACGTAGATCTTGAGGATCGAACCACTATAAATTGTTTGAGTTCTTTGCTATTGCTTTCATTATTGTCTTGCTATCAATTATCTATAATTAGCTTACATAACTTGTTCTTGGTCTAAACGCTTAAAAGGTTTAAGTTTATGAAAATTAGCTAAATACCTAATTCACCCCCCTCTTAGGTATTTCAATTGGTATCGTAGCTAGAACTTCGTGTGTGGTTTAACAACCTAGAAGACAAAGATCCTATGGCTAATATGTCAAACCTACCTTACCTAGAAGGATCTTCCACAAATAGACCACCTTTGTTTAATGGAACAAATTACACTTTCTGGAAATCTAGAGTTAAAATTTATATTTGTTCTATTAATTTTGATTTGTGGAACATAATTGAGAAAGGTCCTTATGTCCCAATGAAAATGAGTGCTGATGGAATAACCTCAGTACTCCAAGTCCACGGATGAATTTGATGAGCATGATTCTAAGAAAATGACTTTAAATTATCAAGCCATGAATATATTAAGTTGTGCTTTAGATGTTACTGAATATAATAGAGTTAGTGGATGTGATTCTGCTCATGACATGTGGAGATTACTTCAAATTACACATGAAGGAACTAATCAAGTTAAAGAATCTAAACTTGCCATGCTAGTTAGAGATTATGAATTGTTTACTATGAAACAAGGTGAAAATATTAGTGATATGTTTACAAGATTTACTAACATTTTCAATGGCTTAAAAGCTTATGGTAAAAGCTACACTATGGGAGAGCAAAACAGAAAGATTTTAGATGCTCTACCAAAATCCCGGCAACCTAAAAACACTTGCCATTGAGGAATCCAAGGATTTGAAGACTCTTCCACTTGAAGAGCTCATTGGATCTCTACCGACTCATGAAATGAAGATGAAACGGCTAAATGACAAGGAGGATGAAGAAAAGGGAAGAAAAGGAGTAAGTGCTTAATGCCTCAAACAACTTGAGTGAACAAGAACAATCTTCAAGTGAAGAAGAAGGAGGAAACAGTGGAGAAGAATAAATTGCAATGGCTGTGAAGAAATTCAAGAGATTCTACAAAAAGGAATTTCTCAAGAAAGGGAGAAAGCCAATCAAGAAGAGTGGACAATCTTCATCATATAAACCTCAATGCTTTGAATGCAAGAGTACCGAGCATCTTATTGCTTGATCGTCCCAGAGTGTTGGAAAGGGAAAGAGAAAGCAAAAACAGAAAGAAATCGCCAAGAAAGGAAAAGGACTAGCTGGAACATGGGATCAACAGAAAGTGAGGATGAAAGTGAAGGAAAGGCCAACATATGCTTCATGGCCATTGATGATGAGGTACAATCTTCACCCTCTATCTCAAATATATATGATGATGATATTGATTCCAAAGTGATCTTATTGTTGAATTATATGAAGAATTAAAAAAGGCTTCAAAAAGAAATAAGGATATGAAACTCAAAATAAATGACTTATCTAATGAGAATTCAAAATTATGTGTTGAAAATGGAAAACTTCTTGAAACCATTAGTTGCATTGCTATTGAAAAAAAAGTTTTGAATACAACTATACAAAATATATCTTTTGAAAACAAAAAGCTTTGCACTAGAATTATTTCTCTTGAGTTAATGATAAAAGATCATGAGATTCTAAAAAAGGAAAGTTAATGATCTAACTTTATGCATTGAGAGATTTACAAATGGAAGGGAAAATTTGAATAAATTACTTGGCTATCAAAGACCTTCATTTGTAAAACATGGTCTTGGTTTTATTCATGATTATTCTCGCTCCAAAACAGAGAAAATCTTTTTGTTAAAGAATCTTATCATTCTAGATCACATATTTGCTGCACTTATTGTGGTAAACATGGACACAAGGTTTCTAGATGTTTTGTCAAAAGAAAAGTAGAAAGTGGTGTTAAAACCATTTGGAAGGTCAAAGAAACTTTTACTAACCCCCTTGGACCCAAGAAAATATGGGTACCAAAAATCGCCCCTTTCAAATTTGGTATAGGTACAATTTGCCTCAAGATCAAGTGCCACTAAATGGTTCCTTGACAAATGGATGCTCAAGGCACATGATCTGGAAATGCATCACTTGTTAGTGAACTTCAAACTACAAGTGAAGGTTTTGTCACATTTGGAGATAAGAAGAAAGGGAAAATACTTGGAATAGGTAACATTGGTAAAGGTTCTTTTCCTCTTATCAAGAAAGTATTACTTATTGAAGATTTAAAGTATAATTTACTAAGTATTAGTCAACTATGTGATAATGGATGCAAAGTAGAGTTTAAATGTGATACTTGTACTATTCTTGACAATGCAAGTAACAAAACTATCTTTGTTGCTAAAAGAGTTGGTAATGTATATGTGTTGTATCTTGATGAGCTTATTACAAATGATATTAAATGTCTTGCCATTCATGACAATGATGGATTTTTATGGCATAGAAGATTAGGACATGTAAGCATGGATTTATTAAACAAACTTTCTACACAAGAGTTGGTGAGAGGATTACCTAAATTGCATTTTGATAAAACTCACCTCTCGTGATGCTTGTCAATATGGAAAACAATCAAAAACATCTTTTAAACCAAAGAAAGATGGTTTCTACCACAAAACCTCTTGAACTAATTCATATGGATTTATTTGGACCTATGAGGACTACTAGTCTTGGTGGTAAAAGCTATGCTTATGTGATTGTTGATGATTTTTCAAGATTTACATGGGTAATCTTCTTAGCACAAAAAAGATGAAACATTTCATGAATTTTCAAAACTCTTCAAAAAGGTTCAAACCTCTCTTGATTGCAAACCGATTTCTATTAGAAGTGATAATGGAAGAGAATTTTGTAATCAAGACTTTACAAAATTTTGTGATGAATATGGTATTACTCACAATTTTTCAGCTGCCAAAACACCTCAACAAAATGGTGTTGTTGAAAGGAAAAACAGAACCTTACAAGAAATGGCTAGATCAATGCTTTGTGAAAACTCATTACCAAAGTATTTTTTGGGTGAAGTCGTTAATACAGACTTGTTATATCATGAACAGAGTTTTACTAAGACCTTTTGTAAGAAAAACACCTTTTGAACTCTTATTTGACAAAACTCCATCAATTGTCTATTTCAAAGTTTTTGGTTGTAAATGCTTCATTTTAAACACTAGCAACTATCTTGGGAAGTTTGATAGAAAATCGGATGAAGGAATTTTTTCTTGGTTATTCATCAAATAAAAAAGGCATATAGAGTTTATAATAAAAGAACATTGTGTGTTGAAGAAACTATTCATGTAACCTTTGATGAATCTAACATTTATCTTCAAAGAGGAAATGAAGATGACACAGGTACAGCAATGGTTGAAAATCATACTCAACACCAAGCACCCACAATGGAAGATCATGCCAAAGAAGAAGAAATAATGGAGCAAGAACAAGATGGTCAATCAAGAAATGATCAAGTACTTCCAAAAAGATATCACATATGCAAAAGGTCATCCTAAGGAGCAAATCATTGGTGATGTCTCTCAAGGGAGTAAAAACAAGGCGGTACTTTATTGATAACTTCGCTCTTTTATCTCATATTGAACCAAAAAATATTGATGATGCATTGTGTGATAATTTCTGGATTATTGCTATGGAAGAAGAACTAAATCAATTTGACAGAAATAAAGTTTGGTCTCTTGTTCCTAGACCTCATGATCATTCTCGTTATTGGTACAAAAATGGGTTTTTAGAAATAAGTTAAATGAACTAGGAGAAGTAGTTAGAAATAAAGCTAGACTTGTTGCTCAAGGTTTCAACCAAGAAGAAGGCATTGACTATGATGAGACCTTTGCTCCAGAGAGCCATATTAGAATCTATAAGAATACTTTTAGCATTTGCTTGCTTTAAAGGTTTTAAACTTTTTTCAAATGGATGTTAAAAGTGCTTTCCTAAATGGTTTTATTGAAGAAGAGGTTTATGTAGAACAACCTCCCTGGTTTTATCCATGAAAAATTTCCAAATTATGTGTATAAGCTAACCAAAGCTCTATATGGACTGAAACAAGCTCCAAGATCTTGGTATGAAAGATTAAGTGGTTTTCTTCTCACAAAAGGTTTTACTAAAGGAAAAGTAGACACAACTCTTTTTATTAAAACATCTTCTAAAAAATGATATTTTGCTTGTACAAATCTATGTTGATGATATTATTTTTTGGTTCTACTAATATTTCTCTTTGTGAAGAGTTTGCTAAAAACTATGCAAAATGAATTTGAGATGAGCATGATGGGAGAACTAAGTTTCTTCCTTGGACTACAAATTAAGCAAACCAAGGATGGAGTCTTCATCAATCAAGAAAAATATACTAAGGAGCTATTGAAAAGATTTGGAATGAATCAAGCAAAAGGAATAAGTACTCATATGAGTTCATCAACTAAACTTGACAAAGATGAGAAAGGTAAAAGTATTGATGAGAAATTGTATAGAGGTATGATTGGAAGTTTACTCTATCTCACCGCTAGTAGACCGGATATTATGTTTGTTGTTTGCTTGTGTGCTAGATTCCAATCATGTCCTAAAGAATCTCATCTAATTTCTCATCAAACGAATATTTCGTTATTTGATTGACACATATGACTATGGTCTTTGGTTTTCTAAAACTTCATCTTTTGAACTTATTGGATATTCGATGCTCGACTATGCTGGATGTAAAGTTGAGCGTAAAAGTACAAGTGGCCATTGTCAATTTCTTGGTAGTTGTCTAGTGTCTTGGTTTAGTAAAAAGCAGGCTTGTGTATCTTTATCCACAAACTGAAGTCGAATACATAGTCTGCAGGAAGTTGTTAGTGCACAATTATTATGGATGCAACATACTTTACTTGATTATGGTCTTAAATTTAAGTGTGTGCCTATACTATGTGATAACACTAGTGCCATCAATTTGAGCATTAATCCCATTCAACATTCTAGGACAAAGCATATAGAAATAAAACATCATTTCATTCGTGATCATGTGATTAAGAAAGATATATGCTTAGAACATGTAAACACAAATGATCAAATTGCTGACATATTTACAAAGCCTTTGGTCGAGGAAAGGTTTAATCACCTAAGAAGACTCTTAGGAATTTCAAAATTCAATGACTAATGTGTGTATTAATGTTGTGATGAAAACAGAGATTTATTGATCAAAAAATTTCGGACGCAGGACGTAAAAATTCAATCGACCGAATTTTCTAAATCAAAGAGACGTAAACTTTCGACCGAAAATTCGGGACGCAGACCTAAAATTCGGTCGTCCAATTTTGCGGATGCATCTATTTAAATGAAAATCGGACGGGTTCTTCCAAACATTATAACTTCCGAATTTTAAATCCTTTCAAAACCTCTCATACCCATTCACGTCCGAATCAAAATCTCTTCAAATTCACACAGCCTCATCCCGATTTGCGTTCATTTTTAAACTTCTAAGCCCTAATTTCATACAGAAAACAAACCCTTCTCAAGAGAAAACATCATGGTGAGAACAAAGAAGCCCAATGTTGAGAAAGGAAAAAGGAAAGGCTAAGGAAGGAACTGGAGACCCAATCCTCAATCAACCAAGAAGGATTCGCATTCCTCAAACACAACTGGAGTTGACAGGGTTTATCTCTATCAAATCTACTCATGAATTTGATGAATGGAATAAGAATAGTAGAAAGATTATTCCCTGGATATAAGGTGGATGTTGATAAACTATCTAGTATGGATATGGTTTTGTCTTGTTTCCATGATGTTGGATGGAGTAGTTTGTTGTTTATTAATGAAGATTTTTATCCCACCTTGGTATATGAATTCTATGCAAACCTAAAGGAAGAAAGAACTGAGATTGTTGGGGATGATAAGATACAATGGTATTCAACTAGAGTATCCCAAGTTGATATTGAATTAAGTGAAGATCCGATTAATGTAATTTGTGGGGTAAGTGACAGTGGGGGCTAAATATTATGCACCCTCAATGCATTGCTATGATCGTCAACTCTTTACATATGATAGATTTGAACAAGCATTTACAAATGGAAGAGAGTTTAGATCTATAAAAGAGAGGGAAATCAAGAATTTGGATGCTAGAGGTAGGGTATTGCATCACATGGTAACTACTATGATTGTTCCTAACTTTGGACATAAATCCTCGTAGGGAATATGCATATTGTATTAATGTTGGCCCCTGCATGAACAAAGGAAATTCAACTTTGGATATATAGCCTTAAGACACATGACTATCGCTAGAAAAACAAGTAACTCAAGGCATTCCCCTATGGAAGACTCATAACCAAGATCTTTAAGCATTTTAAGATTAAACTTCCAGTGAAGAGGACAAGCTTTTAAAAGTGGAGAAATATACACTGATGAATCTCTTAAGAGAATGCAGCTTATCCTTGATGATGATGGATTATAGAAGACAAAAGAGGATCCTCTCCAAAAAGATTAGGAAGAGAGGAAAGGACCGAAAATGTAGAAGAGGAAAAGGAGGAGGATGAAGATGATGAAGATGATGAAGAGACCCTTGCAAGAGAAATGAAGACAAAAAGAAAGCATGACACTTCAAGTGAGAGGGAGCAACCACCAACAAAAAGAAGAGTAGTTGAAGAAGAAACTGAAGTTGAGTCAAGTGGTGAAGGAATAACTAGAGGTGACACCATAATAGCCAAAGCATTACAAGAAGCCTTGAACAATCAAGTCAAGGAAATGGAGAAGATGTATAAGTTCTTTGAATCATTTGCTCCAATGGTTCTAGGAAAATTAGATGGATTAGAGAGTAGAGTGAAACACATTAAGGAAATCCTTATGAGAAATACTCAAAGTGGTGAAGGACCCTCTAGGCCTCAAGATAGAAATGAGGAAGATGATGATAAAGAGGAAGATAAGAAGGACAAAGATAATGACAGTGATGATGGGGATGACCAAAGACGAGATGATGAGACAAAGGGCGTAACAAGAAGAAGAAGAAGAACATGTTGAAGAACCACAAAAGGCAGGGAAGCCAAGTAGCTCAAGCTGAAATTGTCTCACCATCACACATTTCATTCAGCCAAGGAAGAGTGAAGCACTTGGCCATCAAGAAAGGGATTAGCAGAGCCTCTTCATCAACATCACAAGACTAAGCATCTCTTCCATTCTATTTACTCGCTTTTAAGTTACTTGAATTTTTAATTATGCATCTAATGTTATAATCTTCTTCGAAATTTTTCTTGCATCTTCCGTAATAGTGAAGCTCAATGATGAAATCTCAGTGATGATAGCTTCCTTTATGTGTTAAATTGTTAATCTCATTTTCATTGACCCCATCTTTGACTGATGACAAAAGGGGGAGAAAAAATGAGGATGACAAAATGTGTGAAAAACTGCTATGTGATAAGATAATGAATTTTTTATGCATATGATTTTTTTTTCTTATATGCATCCTATAGATGTTTTCTGTGTGTTTTCTGTAAATGAATAACTTGCTCTTGAATTGTTACTCTATGAAAACTCTATGAAAACATTTGAATGCATGAGCTATAACTTGTTACCAAAAAGTATTCTATTGTTGTTCAAATTGATCTAATTCTGTTTTAATCTCTTCTATTATGTTTGAACAACCTTAGGCATTCTTTATATTGAATTTATTACAGTTTGGACTTAAGATTTAAAAATTCGGATGCATGTTCTGAAATTCGATGCATGCATATTTTGTTGCCAAAATGTGCTCTATTGTTGTTCAAATTGATTCAAACTTGTTTTTAATCTCTTCCACTATGTTTGAACAACCTTAGGAAAGATTATTTTCAAAAATTGAAGCTTTCATTTCACTTATTTTACAATTCAGACTTGATATGTCAAAATTCGGATGCATAGCATCTCAAGTCCAAACTTGTTGAAAAATGAGCACAATCTAAGGGGAGTAATGTTAATCTTTTTCTGACCTTTAAAACCTCTCTTAGAAGTTTTCTAAATACTTTAAATGCTATATCTTCTATATGTTGTTGGAAGGAAGGAGGCAAATGGAGGTTGGTTGGGTCATAGGCTCATATTGAGCCTTTTTGTATGTCAATATGCTAAATTGGTTATTTTCTATCATTGACATCAATACTTCTATGTACTACATTGTTTTAATCTATCACATTTTGCATCAAAGTTTGTCATCATCAAAAAAGGGGGAGATTGTTAGCCCTAAGGGCAAATTATATAGTTTTGATTAATGACAAATATTGATGAGGACTAAAATGTTTGATTATTGTGTGATAGGTTCTGTAATTTGAGAAGTATGAAGTCTCATTGCTTTGAAGCAAAAGTTCAAGAACAACTTCATTTAAGCAAGTATTTGAAGTTTGAAGAATGTTGTTCTAAAGATGATCAAAAAGCATTGAAGACTTGAAGTGTAGAGTGCATTTAACTTTTAGGTAAATTTCTATGTAAACTCTACACTTGCATGTCTTGGTTATCATTGAATGCATAAGAGAGCATAAAAATAGTCTTATAATCTTAAAAGGCTTTGAATGAATCTTTCTATAAGATATGTTTATAAACTTCATATGTTCATGTGTTTCAAGCTTAAATATAGTTATATAAGTTTTCTATATATATCAAACGTTTTTCAAACTCATTGAAGTTATATCTCAAATGATTTTACAAAGTTTGAAAATGGTTTCAAAAAATTCGGTGGTCCGAATTTTGTAGCAAAAGTTTGCTACTATTCTTCCAGAGAAATTCGGAAGAAGATTCGGACGCAGCCAAAAAATTCGGTCGTCCGAATTTGTGGCTTTCAGCATGGTCACTGTTCTTCCAGAGAAATTCGGACGAAGATTCGGACGCAGCCAAGAAATTCGGTCGTCCGAATTTTCTGAAACTAGCCGTTACTAGCCGTTTTATGAACGTTTTAACAGATTTTCAAATTCTATAAAAGCCATAAACATGCAAATTTTTGTAACTCTTGAAATCTTGAAAACTCCAAGCATTCAAAAGCATTTAGCAAACATTTCTTAAGCTCTCTTATGTCTTGTGCATTCAATTGATTCATCAAAAGACATCAAAGTGTGAAGGTGCAAATTTGTGTAATATCTACCATCAAGTGGTAACTTCTACACACTCTCCTTTACTTATTCAATTGTGTTGATCTACTAGCTCTAGCAAGGTTATCTTGATAACATAAAACCCTTTAGATAAGGGTGATCCTTGAGGTTGTGATTCAAGGTTGTTTGAGATATAAAACCATAGGTTGGTGAGCCTTTAGTATTGTAAGAAATTACTAGAAGAGGTTGTGAGTGTAAAACCAAAGTGTGGTGAACCTCTCTTGTAATTTGTAAACCTGAGTAATTAGTAGATTTGTTGAAATCCTTAAGTGTGAGCTTAAGGTAGTGGACGTAGATCTTGAGGATCGAACCACTATAAATTGTTTGAGTTCTTTGCTATTGCTTTCATTATTGTCTTGCTATCAATTATCTATAATTAGCTTACATAACTTGTTCTTGGTCTAAACGCTTAAAAGGTTTAAGTTTATGAAAATTAGCTAAATACCTAATTCACCCCCCTCTTAGGTATTTCAATTGGTATCGTAGCTAGAACTTCTGTGTGTGGTTTAACAACCTAGAAGACAAAGATCCTATGGCTAATATGTCAAACCTACCTTACCTAGAAGGATCTTCCACAAATAGACCACCTTTGTTTAATGGAACAAATTACACTTTCTGGAAATCTAGAGTTAAAATTTATATTTGTTCTATTAATTTTGATTTGTGGAACATAATTGAGAAAGGTCCTTATGTCCCAATGAAAATGAGTGCCGATGGAATAACCTCGGTACTCCAAGTCCACAGATGAATTTGATGAGCATGATTCTAAGAAAATGACTTTAAATTATCAAGCCATGAATATATTAAGTTGTGCTTTAGATGTTACTGAATATAATAGAGTTAGTGGATGTGATTCTGCTCATGACATGTGGAGATTACTTCAAATTACACATGAAGGAACTAATCAAGTTAAAGAATCTAAACTTGCCATGCTAGTTAGAGATTATGAATTGTTTACCATGAAACAAGGTGAAAATATTAGTGATATGTTTACAAGATTTACTAACATTTTCAATGGCTTAAAAGCTTATGGTAAAAGCTACACTATGGGAGAGCAAAACAGAAAGATTTTAGATGCTCTACCAAAATCCCGGCAACCTAAAAACACTTGCCATTGAGGAATCCAAGGATTTGAAGACTCTTCCACTTGAAGAGCTCATTGGATCTCTACTCGACTCATGAAATGAAGATGAAACGGCTAAATGACAAGGAGGATGAAGAAAAGGGAAGAAAAGGAGTAGTGCTTAATGCCTCAAACAACTTGAGTGAACAAGAACAATCTTCAAGTGAAGAAGAAGGAGGAAACAGTGGAGAAGAATAAATTGCAATGGCTGTGAAGAAATTCAAGAGATTCTACAAAAAGGAATTTCTCAAGAAAGGGAGAAAGCCAATCAAGAAGAGTGGACAATCTTCATCATATAAACCTCAATGCTTTGAATGCAAGAGTACTCGAGCATCTTATTGCTTGATCGTCCCCAGAGTGTTGGAAAGGGAAAGAGAAAGCAAAAACAGAAAGAAATCTGCCAAGAAAGGAAAAGGACTAGTTTGGAACATGGGATCAACGAGAAAGTGAGGATGAAAGTGAAGGAAAGGCCAACATATGCTTCATGGCCATTGATGATGAGGTACAATCTTCACCCTCTATCTCAAATATATATGATGATGATATTGATTCCAGTGATCTTATTGTTGAATTATATGAAGAATTAAAAAAAGGCTTCAAAAAGAAATAAGGATATGAAACTCAAAATAAATGACTTATCTAATGAGAATTCAAAATTATGTGTTGAAAATGGAAAACTTCTTGAAACCATTAGTTGCATTGCTATTGAAAAAAAAGTTTTGAATACAACTATACAAAATATATCTTTTGAAAACAAAAAAGCTTTGCACTAGAATTATTTCTCTTGAGTTAATGATAAAAGATCATGAGATTCTAAAAAGGGAAAGTTAATGATCTAACTTTATGCATTGAGAGATTTACAAATGGAAGGGAAAATTTGAATAAATTACTTGGCTATCAAAGACCTTCATTTGTAAAACATGGTCTTGGTTTTATTCATGATTATTCTCGCTCCAAAACAGAGAAAATCTTTTTGTTAAAGAATCTTATCATTCTAGATCACATATTTGCTGCACTTATTGTGGTAAACATGGACACAAGGTTTCTAGATGTTTTGTCAAAAGAAAAGTAGAAAGTGGTGTTAAAACCATTTGGAAGGTCAAAGAAACTTTTACTAACCCCCTTGGACCCAAGAAAATATGGGTACCAAAAATCGCCCTTTCAAATTTGGTATAGGTACAATTTGCCTCAAGATCAAGTGCCACTAAATGGTTCCTTGACAGTGGATGCTCAAGGCACATGATCTGGAAATGCATCACTTGTTAGTGAACTTCAAACTACAAGTGAAGGTTTTGTCACATTTGGAGATAAGAAGAAAGGGAAAATACTTGGAATAGGTAACATTGGTAAAGGTTCTTTTTCCTCTTATCAAGAAAGTATTACTTATTGAAGATTTAAAGTATAATTTACTAAGTATTAGTCAACTATGTGATAATGGATGCAAAGTAGAGTTTAAATGTGATACTTGTACTATTCTTGACAATGCAAGTAACAAAACTATCTTTGTTGCTAAAAAGAGTTGGTAATGTATATGTGTTGTATCTTGATGAGCTTATTACAAATGATATTAAATGTCTTGCCATTCATGACAATGATGGATTTTTATGGCATAGAAGATTAGGACATGTAAGCATGGATTTATTAAACAAACTTTCTACACAAGAGTTGGTGAGAGGATTACCTAAATTGCATTTTGATAAAACTCACCTCTGTGATGCTTGTCAATATGGAAAACAATCAAAAACATCTTTTAAACCAAAGAAAATGGTTTCTACCACAAAACCTCTTGAACTAATTCATATGGATTTATTTGGACCTATGAGGACTACTAGTCTTGGTGGTAAAAGCTATGCTTATGTGATTGTTGATGATTTTTCAAGATTTACATGGGTAATCTTCTTAGCACAAAAAGATGAAACATTTCATGAATTTTCAAAACTCTTCAAAAAGGTTCAAACCTCTCTTGATTGCAAACTGATTTCTATTAGAAGTGATAATGGAAGAGAATTTTGTAATCAAGACTTTACAAAATTTTTGTGATGAATATGGTATTACTCACAATTTTTCAGCTGCCAAAACACCTCAACAAAATGGTGTTGTTGAAAGGAAAAACAGAACCTTACAAGAAATGGCTAGATCAATGCTTTGTGAAAACTCATTACCAAAGTATTTTTTGGGTGAAAGTCGTTAATACTGACTTGTTATATCATGAACAGAGTTTTACTAAGACCTTTTGTAAGAAAAACACCTTTTGAACTCTTATTTGACAAAACTCCATCAATTGTCTATTTCAAAGTTTTTGGTTGTAAATGCTTCATTTTAAACACTAGCAACTATCTTGGGAAGTTTGATAGAAAATCGGATGAAGGAATTTTTCTTGGTTATTCATCAAATAAAAAAGGCATATAGAGTTTATAATAAAAAGAACATTGTGTGTTGAAGAAACTATTCATGTAACCTTTGATGAATCTAACATTTATCTTCAAAGAGGAAATGAAGATGACACGAGTACAGCAATGGTTGAAAATCATACTCAACACCAAGCACCCACAATGGAAGATCATGCCAAAAGAAGAAGAAATAATGGAGCAAGAACAAGATGGTCAATCAAGAAATGATCAAGTACTTCCAAAAGATATCACATATGCAAAAGGTCATCCTAAGGAGCAAATCATTGGTGATGTCTCTCAAGGGGTAAAAACAAGGCGGTACTTTATTGATAACTTCGCTCTTTTATCTCATATTGAACCAAAAAATATTGATGATGCATTGTGTGATAATTTCTGGATTATTGCTATGGAAGAAGAACTAAATCAATTTGACAGAAATAAAGTTTGGTCTCTTGTTCCTAGACCTCATGATCATTCTGTTATTGGTACAAAATGGGTTTTTAGAAATAAGTTAAATGAACTAGGAGAAGTAGTTAGAAATAAAGCTAGACTTGTTGCTCAAGGTTTCAACCAAGAAGAAGGCATTGACTATGATGAGACCTTTGCTCCAGTAGCCATATTAGAATCTATAAGAATACTTTTAGCATTTGCTTGCTTTAAAGGTTTTAAACTTTTTCAAATGGATGTTAAAAGTGCTTTCCTAAATGGTTTTATTGAAGAAGAGGTTTATGTAGAACAACCTCCTGGTTTTATCCATGAAAAATTTCCAAATTATGTGTATAAGCTAACCAAAGCTCTATATGGACTGAAACAAGCTCCAAGATCTTGGTATGAAAGATTAAGTGGTTTTCTTCTCACAAAAGGTTTTACTAAAGGAAAAGTAGACACAACTCTTTTTATTAAAACATCTTCTAAAAAATGATATTTTGCTTGTACAAATCTATGTTGATGATATTATTTTTTGGTTCTACTAATATTTCTCTTTGTGAAGAGTTTGCTAAAAACTATGCAAAATGAATTTGAGATGAGCATGATGGGAGAACTAAGTTTCTTCCTTGGACTACAAATTAAGCAAACCAAGGATGGAGTCTTCATCAATCAAGAAAAATATACTAAGGAGCTATTGAAAAGATTTGGAATGAATCAAGCAAAAGGAATAAGTACTCCTATGAGTTCATCAACTAAACTTGACAAAGATGAGAAAGGTAAAAGTATTGATGAGAAATTGTATAGAGGTATGATTGGAAGTTTACTCTATCTCACTGCTAGTAGACCAGATATTATGTTTGTTGTTTGCTTGTGTGCTAGATTCCAATCATGTCCTAAAGAATCTCATCTAATTTCTGTCAAACGAATATTTCGTTATTTGATTGACACATATGACTATGGTCTTTGGTTTTCTAAAACTTCATCTTTTGAACTTATTGGATATTCGATCGTCGACTATGCTTTGGGATGTAAAGTTGAGCGTAAAAGTACAAGTGGCCATTGTCAATTTCTTGGTAGTTGTCTAGTGTCTTGGTTTAGTAAAAAGCGAGGCTTGTGTATCTTTATCCACAAAGTGAAGTCGAATACATAGCTGCAGGGAAGTTGTTGTGCACAATTATTATGGATGCAACATACTTTACTTGATTATGGTCTTAAATTTAAGTGTGTGCCTATACTATGTGATAACACTAGTGCCATCAATTTGAGCATTAATCCCATTCAACATTCTAGGACAAAGCATATAGAAATAAAACATCATTTCATTCGTGATCATGTGATTAAGAAAGATATATGCTTAGAACATGTAAACACAAATGATCAAATTGCTGACATATTTACAAAGCCTTTGGGTCGAGGAAAGGTTTAATCACCTAAGAAGACTCTTAGGAATTTCAAAATTCAATGACTAATGTGTGTATTAATGTTGTGATGAAAACAGAGATTTATTGATCAAAAAATTCGGACGCAGGACAGAAAATTCAGTCGACCGAATTTTCTGAATCAAAGAGACAGAAACTTTCGACCGAAAATTCGGACGCAGACCTAAAATTCGGTCGTCCGAATTTTGCGGATGCATCTATTTAAATGAAAATCGGACGGGTTCTTCCAAACATTATAACTTCCGAATTTTAAATCCTTTCAAAACCTCTCATACCCATTCACGTCCGAATCAAAATCTCTTCAAATTCACACAGTCTCATCCCGATTTGCGTTCATTTTTAAACTTCTAAGCCCTAATTTCATACAGAAAACAAACCCTTCTCAAGAGAAAACATCATGGTGAGAACAAAGAAGCCCAATGTTGAGAAAGGAAAAGGAAAGGCTAAGGAAGGAACTGGAGACCCAATCCTCAATCAACCAAGAAGGATTCGCATTCCTCAAACACAATCTGGAGTTGACAGGTTTATCTCTATCAAATCTACTCATGAATTTGATGAATGGAATAAGAATAGTAGAAAGATTATTCCTGGATATAAGGTGGATGTTGATAAACTATCTAGTATGGATATGGTTTTGTCTTGTTTCCATGATGTTGGATGGAGTAGTTTGTTGTTTATTAATGAAGATTTTTATCCCACCTTGGTATATGAATTCTATGCAAACCTAAAGGAAGAAAGAACTGAGATTGTTGGGGATGATAAGATACAATGGTATTCAACTAGAGTATCCCAAGTTGATATTGAATTAAGTGAAGATCTGATTAACAGAATTTGTGGGGTAAGTGACAGTGGGGCTAAATATTATGCACCCTCAATGCATTGCTATGATCGTCAACTCTTTACATATGATAGATTTGAACAAGCATTTACAAATGGAAGAGAGTTTAGATCTATAAAAGAGAGGGAAATCAAGAATTTGGATGCTAGAGGTAGGGTATTGCATCACATGGTAACTACTATGATTGTTCCTAACTTTGGACATAAATCCTCAGTAGGGAATATGCATATGGTATTAATGTTGGCCCTGCATGAACAAAGGAAATTCAACTTTGGATATATAGCCTTAAGACACATGACTACTGCTAGAAAAACAGTAACCAAGGCATTCCCCTATGGAAGACTGTTAACCAAGATCTTTAAGCATTTTAAGATTAAACTTCCAGGAAGAGGACAAGCTTTTAAAAGTGGAGAAATATACACTGATGAATCTCTTAAGAGAATGCAGCTTATCCTTGATGATGATGGATTATAGAAGACAAAAAGAGGATCCTCTCCAAAAAGATTAGGAAGAGAGGAAAGGACTGAAAATGTAGAAGAGGAAAAGGAGGAGGATGAAGATGAGGAAGATGAGGAAGAGACCCTTGCAAGAGAAATGAAGACAAAAAGAAAGCATGACACTTCAAGTGAGGGGGAGCAACCACCAACAAAAAGAAGAGTAGTTGAAGAAGAAACTGAAGTTGAGTCAAGTGGTGAAGGAATAACTAGAGGTGACACCATAATAGCCAAAGCATTACAAGAAGCCTTGAACAATCAAGTCAAGGAAATGGAGAAGATGTATAAGTTCTTTGAATCATTTGCTCCAATGGTTCTAGGAAAATTAGATGGATTAGAGAGTAGAGTGAAACACATTGAGGAAATCCTTATGAGAAATACTCAAAGTGGTGAAGGACCCTCTAGGCCTCAAGATAGAAATGAGGAAGATGATGATAAAGAGGAAGATAAGAAGGACAAAGATAATGACAGTGATGATGGGGATGACCAAAGACGAGATGATGAGACAGTGGCAGAACAAGAAAAAGAAGAAGAACATGTTGAAGAACCACAAAAGGCAGGAAGCCAAGTAGCTCAAGCTGAAATTGTCTCACCATCACACATTTCATTCAGCCAAGGAAGAGTGAAGCACTTGGCCATCAAGAAAGGGATTAGCAGAGCCTCTTCATCAACATCACAAGACTAAGCATCTCTTCCATTCTATTTACTGCTTTAAGTTACTTGAATTTTTAATTATGCATCTAATGTTATAATCTTCTTCAGAATTTTTCTTGCATCTTCTGTAATAGTGAAGCTCAATGATGAAATCTCAGTGATGATAG
Source organism: Rauvolfia tetraphylla (assembly GCA_030512225.1). Classification (NCBI taxonomy): domain Eukaryota; kingdom Viridiplantae; phylum Streptophyta; class Magnoliopsida; order Gentianales; family Apocynaceae; genus Rauvolfia; species Rauvolfia tetraphylla. Next base: position 1,131,698 of record JAJQKT010000017.1, on the reverse strand, counting down.
CTTCCTTTATGTGTTAAATTGTTAATCTCATTTTCATTGACCCCATCTTTGACTGATGACAAAAGGGGGAGAAAAAATGAGGATGACAAAATGTGTGAAAAACTGCTATGTGATAAGATAATGATTTTTTTATGCATATGAATTTTTTTTTCTTATATGCATCCTATAGATGTTTTCTGTGTGTTTTCTGTAAATGAATAACTTGCTCTTGAATTGTTACTCTATGAAAACTCTATGAAAACATTTGAATGCATGAGCTATAACTTGTTACCAAAAAGTATTCTATTGTTGTTCAAATTGATCTAATTCTGTTTTAATCTCTTCTATTATGTTTGAACAACCTTAGGCATTCTTTATATTGAATTTATTACAGTTTGGACTTAAGATTTAAAAATTCGGATGCATGCATATTTTGTTGCCAAAATGTGCTCTATTGTTGTTCAAATTGATTCAAACTTGTTTTTAATCTCTTCCACTATGTTTGAACAACCTTAGGAAAGATTATTTTCAAAAATTGAAGCTTTCATTTCACTTATTTTACAATTCGGACTTGATATGTCAAAATTCGGATGCATAGCATCTCAAGTCTAAACTTGTTGAAAAATGAGCACAATCTAAGGGGGAGTAATGTTAATCTTTTCTGACCTTTAAAACCTCTCTTAGAAGTTTTCTAAATACTTTAAATGCTATATCTTCTATATGTTGTTGGAAGGAAGGAGGCAAATGGAGGTTGGTTGGGTCATAGGCTCATATTGAGCCTTTTGTATGTCAATATGCTAAATTGGTTATTTTCTATCATTGACATCAATACTTCTATGTACTACATTGTTTTAATCTATCACATTTTGCATCAAAGTTTGTCATCATCAAAAAGGGGAGATTGTTAGCCCTAAGGGCAAATTATATAGTTTTGATTAATGACAAATATTGATGAGGACTAAAATGTTTGATTATTGTGTGATAGGTTCTGTAATTTGAGAAGTATGAAGTCTCATTGCTTTGAAGCAAAAGTTCAAGAACAACTTCATTTAAGCAAGTATTTGAAGTTTGAAGAATGTTGTTCTAAAGATGATCAAAAAGCATTGAAGACTTGAAGTGTAGAGTGCATTTAACTTTTAGGTAAATTTCTATGTAAACTCTACACTTGCATGTCTTGGTTATCATTGAATGCATAAGAGAGCATAAAAATAGTCTTATAATCTTAAAAAGGCTTTGAATGAATCTTTCTATAAGATATGTTTATAAACTTCATATGTTCATGTGTTTCAAGCTTAAATATAGTTATATAAGTTTTCTATATATATCAAACGTTTTTCAAACTCATTGAAGTTATATCTCAAATGATTTTACAAAGTTTGAAAATGATTTCAAAAAAATTCGATCGTCCGAATTTTGTAGCAAAAGTTTGCTACTATTCTTCCAGAGAAATTCGGAAGAAGATTCGGACGCAGCCAAAAAATTCGGTCGTCCGAATTTGTGGCTTTCAGCATGGTCACTGTTCTTCCAGAGAAATTCGGAAGAAGATTCGGACGCAGCAAAAAAAAATTGGTCGTCCGAATTTTTGTTCTCAAACATGGTTACTATTCATCCGAGAGAAATTCGGACGAAGATTCGGACGCTGACCCAAGAAATTCGATCGTCCGAATTTTCCGAAACTAGCCGTTACTAGCCGTTTTATGAACGTTTTAACAGATTTTCAAATTCTATAAAAGCCATAAACATGCAAATTTTTGTAACTCTTGAAATCTTGAAAACTCCAAGCATTCAAAAGCATTTAGCAAACATTTCTTAAGCTCTCTTATGTCTTGTGCATTCAATTGATTCATCAAAAGACATCAAAGTGTGAAGGTGCAAATTTGTGTAATATCTACCATCAAGTGGTAACTTCTACACACTCTCCTTTACTTATTCAATTGTGTTGATCTACTAGCTCTAGCAAGGTTATCTTGATAACATAAAACCCTTTAGATAAGGGTGATCCTTGAGGTTGTGATTCAAGGTTGTTTGAGATATAAAACCATAGGTTGGTGAGCCTTGTATTGTAAGAAATTACTAGAAGAGGTTGTGAGTGTAAAACCAAAGTGTGGTGAACCTCTCTTGTAATTTGTAAACCTGAGTAATTAGTAGATTTGTTGAAATCCTTAAGTGTGAGCTTAAGGTAGTGGACGTAGATCTTGAGGATCGAACCACTATAAATTGTTTGAGTTCTTTGCTATTGCTTTCATTATTGTCTTGCTATCAATTATCTATAATTAGCTTACATAACTTGTTCTTGGTCTAAACGCTTAAAAGGTTTAAGTTTGCGAAAATTAGCTAAATACCTAATTCACCCCCCCTCTTAGGTATTTTCAAAGAGGTTGATGAAGAAGAAGATGAAGAAGAAATATTGGCAAAGTAAATGAAGACAAAGAGGAGGCATGACTCATCTAGTGAGGGGGAGCAACCTTACACAAAAAGAAGACTATTTGAAGAAGTACCATCTATTGAAGGAAAATAAGTTGTCAAGGTGTTTCAAGAGATATTGAACAGCCATACAAATTCTTCAAGTCCTTTGCTCCAATGATTCTTGGCAAATTTGATGATTTAGAAGCTAGAGTCAAGAATATGAAAGAAGACTTGAGAAAGATTTCTCAAGTTATTTTAAATAGTGAAAGTTCCTATAAAAGCTAAAGAAGAAGACAAAAGATGAAGGAAAAGGCAGTGAAGCATCCCAAAAAGAAGAAGAACATGAGAATGAAGAACAAAGAGGTAGAGCTCAATAGAATAAGCAAGAAGAAGGAGGTGAAGGGAGTTTAACAAAGTCAAATCACAAATCCATCAGAAATTTCCTTCAGCCAAGGGAGGAGGAAAATGTGGTTCAAAGGAAGAAGATCCAAAGATCCTCTCAATTGGTAACTTTCCAAAGCACAACTACACGAGCAAGGAGTCAACAAATGAAGGACCCCATCATATAGAGCTCAAGGGAGACATGGCCATCATAACAAACAAATTTGGAAGCGAAGACCATGAAGCGCATCCAAGACTAAGCCTTTCTATCCCTAAACTCTATTTTGATGCTTATTTTAGTTTATTCCTTGATGCACACGTTATGCTTTAACATTGAAATCTTTGTGATAAGAGCTTCTTTTGTTTCACTTTTGTTGTCCAAGTACTCTCACCCCAAGTTTAATTGCTACTAAAAAGGGGGAGAAGAATTTGATTTATTATTGTTGAGATGCTACATAATGATTATTGCTGTTAGGATGATAATTATTTGACTAGAGATATACTGTTTATGAGAGTTGGATAATACATTGCTAAATTGCTAAATGAGAATTGATCAATATACTACTTATATGTGATAAATGTTATCTCATTTTCATTAACCTCGTCTTTGATTGATGACAAAAGGGGGAGAAGAAATGTGATGACAAAATGTGTGAAAATGTGAAATAGCAGCGAAATGTGTGAAAATGTGAAATAGCAGTGGCAATGGGGAGAAAGAATGTTGACTGCAAGATATGCTATATGCTATGTGCTGCTTGTAAATGTGCAATGTATGTGTGCTATAAGTTGAAATATAAAATGAATGTGTACTGTGAAAATATTTGGCTGCATTTGAAATTTAAATTGAATATGTTATACTATGTGAGGTTTTGAGATTTTGAATATGGTTAAGTTAATATTTTGAAATCTTGATACTAGTTCTTGACTTAACTTATGATTTTAGTTTACCTCATAAAAACAATTGAATGCTTGAGTTTTGTGGTTTTGCAAAGCTAAATTGAGTGTTATTGTGGCTATACATATTTGAGTACTTCTATAGTTCATTTGAAAATGCAAAATCATTTTTTCAAACTTGTTGACAAAATTTTGGACTTGAAATTCGGATGCAGACAAAAAAATTCGGATGCATCAAGATCTTCTTGTCAAAAATGTTTTTCCTGTTGTTCAAATTGTTTGAAAATTGTTTTAATCTCTTCCATTATGTTTGAACAACCTTAGGAACACTTTATTTCACTTTAAACATTCATTATATTGAATTTATTGTAGTTTGGACTTAAGATTTAAAAATTCGGATGCAAGAATTAAAAATTCGGATGTATGTTCTGAAATTCGGATGCATGCATATTTTGTTGCCAAAATGTGCTCTTTTGTTGTTCAAATTGATTCAAACTTGTTTTAATCTCTTTCACTATGTTTGAACAACCTTAGGAAAGCTTATTTTCAAAAATTGAAGCTTTCATTTTAATTATTTTAAAGTTTGGACTTGATATGTCAGAATTCGGATGCTTAGCATCTCAAGTCCAAAGTTGTTGAAAAATGAGCACAATCTAAGGGGGAGCATTGTTAAATTATTACAACCTTTAAAACCTCTCTTAGAAGTTTTCTAAATACTTAAATGCTATATCTTCTATATGTAGTTGGAAGGAAGGAGGTTAATGGAGGTTGGTTGGGTCATAGGCTCATATTGAGCCTTTTGCATGTCAATGTGCTAAATTTGTTATTATCCATTATTGACACTAATGCTTCTTTGTACTACATTGTTTAAATCCATCACATTTTGCATCAAAGTTTGTCATCATCAAAAAGGGGGAGATTGTTAGCCCTAAGGGCAAATCATGTAGGTTTGATTAGTTTTGATTAATGACAAACATTGATAAGGACTAATATGCTTGTATGTTGTGTGATAGGATTTTTGGATTGAGAAGGAAGCAAGTCTCATTGCCTTGGAGCTAGCAATGCAAGAACAACTCAAATATGCCAAAGTGATTAAAGATTGAAGAGTTTGTTCAAAATTAATGAAGGCTTTGAAGACATGAAGTGTAGGTTAAATGTGGTTAATAGGTAAACTTTGTAAACCCTACACTCTTAAGCCTTGGAATCTATGAGTTGCAATTGAGAGCAGAAAACTTGATTTAAATGGTTTCAATGGTTTTGAAGTTACCTAAATTATCAAATTTTCATAAATGGTTTTGGTACATAAAAGGTCTTTAATGACTTATCTTTAAGGCTAGAATGTTTTCCAACTTGTTTGAATTGATTTGAACATGTTTTGACGAAGTCCAAAAAATTCGGTCGTCCGAAATTTGTAGCAAAAGTTTGCTACTATTCTTCCAGAGAAATTCGGAAGAAGATTCGGACGCAGCCAAAAAATTCGGTCGTCTGAATTTTGGCCTTTAGCATGGTCACTGTTCTTCCAGAAAAATTCGTAAGAAGATTCGGACGCAGCAGGAAAAATTCGGTCGTCCGAAAAATTCGGACGCAGAATTCGGTCGTCCGAATTTTCCTGAAACTAGCCGTTACTAGCCGTTTTATAGCCGTTTGAACTGATTTTCAAATTCTATAAAAGCCATAAACTCCAGATTTTTTAGTAGAACTTTGAACTTAACAAATCCTACATGCTCTAACTTGTTTTACATCAAATTAAATTGAAAAGCTCTCAAATTGCCTTGTGCTCAAAGATTGAAATTCAAGATTCCAAAGGCAACAAAGTGTGAAGGAGAAACATTGTGTAATCATCTACCAACAAAGTGGTAACATCTTACACACTCTCTTTTCTTCTCTCAATTGTGTTTTCTACTGGCTCATTGCAAGGTTATCTTGTGACATAAAACCTTTTTGTGTAAGGGTGAGCCATAGACTAGATTAATCAAGGTTGTGGTGTAAAACCCGTTTGTGGGTGAGCCTTTGATTAGATTGGTCTTTAGGTTGTCTTTAGATATAAAACCCTTGTGGAAGGGTGAACCTTGTTTGTATAATTACTAAAAGAGGTTGTGTGTGTAAAACCATTGTGTGGTGAGCCTCTTGTGTAATTGTCTAAATTGAGCATATAGTGAATTGGTTGAAATCCTTGAGTGTGGACTCAAGGTAGTGGATGTAGATCTTGGAGAGATCGAACCACTATAAATCGTGTGTTCATTTATTTATAGCTTTACTTGTTTACATACTTATGTTATTATTATTTGTTCTTAAGTGTTGATTGATTGGTTGTGATTTTATTGTTTGATCATCTTGTCTCAACCATTGAATCACATATAAACTTAGAGTTTGTTGAATTTGAAGAAGAGCTTTTATTAAGGTAAATGATTTACAAAATAGAAAAATATTTTGATAATTAGCCAAAAACCTAATTCACCCCCCTCTTAGGTCTTACAACGTGTTATCTTTGTAGTCCGTACCATCAAAGTTGTGTTCTTTGCTTCTTTCTTGAGCGAAATTCAAACCATAGGAACCTAAAAAAAAAAATCCTTGGACTGAATTTCTCGTTTTGTCTTGAATTCTTGCTGGTTTCTTGTGTTCTTGTATTCTTCTTGTTTTCTTGTCTTCGTTTCTTCCCAAAGTTCCAAGTTGTTTGAACCTTGAGTAATCTTGTTTAAGCAATCAAGGCTAAAGGAATTGTTTAGTGTTCTTGAGCCAAAAAAAAAAAAAAAACTGAGAGCTGAAAAAAAAAGAAAAAAAAGAAGAAGAGAACAACCAGAATAGAAAAGGAAAAGATTGGTGAAAAGGAAAAGTTTGATTCTTGAATTCTTGATCTTGTTTGATTGATTAAACCTAAATTATTGAATCAAGATTGGTGAAAAATTAAAGTTCTTGTACAGCCTTGATTTACTATCAATATCTTGAATGAGAACTTGTTTTGCTCTTTAAAACTGAAGGTTCTAAAATTCTTGGAGTTTCTTGGAGTCAAACTTGAATTCTTGATCTTCAAACAGAATTTCTTGATCCCATACTTAACAAATACCTTGTTTGCATATTGACCTTGATCTTTGGCTTCTTTTTCTTTGGTTCTTGGGTTGTTAATCGAACTAGAATCAATAGCATTAAGGCTAATTATTGCTTGCATTCGAAGTATTTGTTTGGAATAAGTTGCTGGAAGTTCTTGAAGAACCCCATGAAGGAAGAGAACTAGAAAAAGGCAAGAGTGGTGAGCTCATTAGAGTGAGAAAAAGCCTAGTTTTGAGTGATACACGAGGGTTGAGTGAAACACGTGAGGGAGTGTTGTGAGGAAACAATTATCAATATTATTATTATTATTTTGTCTCTCTAAATTTTCTTGCAGATTTTGAAAAGATGTCTCAACAAGAAGAAATATCACAACCTAAGGAGTTCACTAATGGCGATCTATCGTTATTAATGGAGGCCTTTACCACCATGGTTACAGATTTGAGGCATTAGATTAAACAAGAGGTGGGAGCAAGAATTGACAACTTTGAAAGGCGAACTGGCCAAGGAGGACCTAGACATGATCCCCAACCACAAATGAGGTGAGAACAAGGTGGAAGAGGAGGATTTAGAGGTGCGCAACACCACAAACCTAGAAGGGGACGATTCATGTCTACACCTCCAAGAGACAATCCCATATTTGAAGAAGAAGATGGAGAGGATGAAGGATACGATTCTGGTCACCCCATCTTTGAAGATAGAGATTATAGAGAAAGGAGAAGAAGAGATCAAAGGAGAGGAGGTGAATTGGATAGAAATGTTGGAAGCATCAAAATGAAAATTTCAGCCTTCCAAGGAAAGAATGATCCTGATGCATACATTGAATGGGAGAGGAAGGTAGAACTTGTTTTTGATTGCCATAACTATTCGGAGGAAAAGAAAATCAAACTTGCTGCTATGGAATTTACAGATTATGCTCTTGTTTGGTGGGACCAACTCCTGCTCAGTCGAAGAAGAAATGGAGAACCATCAATTTCTACATGGGATGAGATTAAAACTATCATGAGGAAGAGGTTTGTACCAAGGCATTACTACAGAGATCTTTATAGAAGATTACAAACTCTTTTTCAAGGAAGTAAATATGTTGATGAATATTACAAGGAGATGGAGATAGTCATGATTAGGGCTAATGTGGAGGAAGACCAAGAAGCTACAATGGAAAGATTCTTAGGTGGATTAAACACAGAAATAGCCAATCGAGTGGAGTTGCAGCATTATGTAGACATTGAAGAGATGGTGCATATGGCTGTAAAAATTGAAAGGCAATTGAAGCAAAGCCAGTTTCCTAGGGGTTGAAGCTTTAGAAGTTCTAGCTATGGAAATTCTTCATCAAATTCCAGATTAAGTTGGCCTAGGATAGATACAAAAGAGACAAAATCAGCCCCTAATACTAGAGATGAAGCCTCAAAAAATAGGGTGCAATTTGATCTGAAAAATTCTCCAACTGAAGGTAGAGACAAAGGAAAATTTCAAACACAACCTTTAAGAAATAGAGACGTCAAATGCTACAAATGTTTTGGAAGAGGCCACATCTCTGTTCATTGTCCTAACCGAAGGACCATGGTAATAAAAGGAGGAATCATTCAAACCGAAAGTGAAGGAGAAGAAGAAGAAATGCCCCCTTTGGAAGTAGCTAGTGAAGTGGAGAAAGAAGAGACTGATTCTCATGAAAATGAAGACCACAATGCACAAATAACTTGTGTAGTGCGAAGAGTCCTAAATGCTCAAGTTAAGGAGGAAGAAGGTAATATGTGAAATACCTAAGAGGGGGCGAAATAGGTATTTGGCTAATTTTTCCAAAAACAAACATTTTATGCGTTTAGACCAAGAACAGATTATATGAGCAAAATAGAGACAACTTATAGCAAAGCAATGGAAGAAAGCAATAGCAAAGAACTCAAACAATTTATAGTGGTTCGATCCTCAAGATCTACGTCCACTACCTTAAGCTCACACTTAAAGGATTTCAAACAATCTACTAATTGCTCAGGTTTACAAATTATAAGAGAGGCTCACCACACTATATTTTTACACTCACAACCTCTTCTAGTAACTTTTACAATACAAGGCTCACCAAACACAAAGGTTTTATATCTCAAACAACCTTGAATCACAACTTCAAGGATCACCCTTATCTAAAGGGTTTTATGTTATTAAGATAACTTTGCTAGAACTAGTAGAACAATACAATTTGATAAATAAATGAGAGTGTAGATGTTACCACTTGTTGGTAGATATTACACAAAGTTGCACCTTCACACTTTGATGTCTTTAGATTGATCAATTGAATGCACAAGACATGAGAGAGCTTAAGAAATGTTTGCTAAAGGCTTTTGAATGCTTAGAGTTTTCAAGAGTTCAAAACTTACAAAAGATTACATGTTTATAGCTTTTATAGAATTTGAAAATCAGTTATAACGACTATAAAACGGCTAGTTAATGGCTATTTTCAGGAAATTCGGACGATCGAATTTTTCCTGCTGCGTCCGAATCTTCTTCCGAATTTCTCTGGAAAAACAATGACCATGCTGAAAGCCAAAATTCGAACGATCGAATATTTCTTCATGCGTCCGAATCTTCTTCCGAATTTCTCTGGAAGAACAGTAGCAAACTTTTGCTACAAAATTCGGACAACCAAATTTTTTGGAAGCTTATTCAAACTTTGTAAAATCATTTGAGATTTAACTTCAATTAGTTTGAAAAACATTTGATATGTATAGAAAACTTATTTAGACATATATAAGTTTGAAAACCAAAAAATCAAATTCCTTTGATCATATAAAGTTTACTTAAAAACTTTTAGGACACAAAACCATATTCATCAAAAAGTTCATTCAAAGCCTTTTAAGATCATAAAACTCATTTTATGCTCTCTTATGCATTCAATGATAACCAAGACATACAAGTGTAGAGTTTACATAGAGATTTACCTACTAAGTATATATACTCTACACTTCAAGTCTTCAATGCCTTTAGATCATCTAAGAACAACCTTCTTCAAACTTCAATCACTTTGCTTTACTGAAGTTGTTCTTGCACTTTGGCTTCAAAACAATGAGACTTCATACTTCTTAGTTCACAAAATCTATCACACAACATACAAGCATATTAGTCCTCATCAATATTTGTCATTAATCAAAACTACATGATTTGCCCTTTAGGGCTATCAATCTCCCCCTTTTTGATGATGACAAACATTGATGCAAAATGTGATAGATTAAAATGGTGTAGTACATAGAAGTATTAATGTCAATGATAGAAAATAACCAATTTAGCACATTGACATACAAAAGGCTCAATATGAGCCTATGACCCAACCAACCTCCATTTACCTCATTCCTTCCAACACCTATAATAGAAGATATAGCATTTAAGCTTTAAGAAAACTTCTAAAAGACGTTTTAAAGGTTGTAAAAGTTTAACAATGCTCCCCCTTAGATTGTGCTCGTTTTTCAACAAGTTTGGACTTGAAATACTATGCATCCGAATTTTGACATATCAAGTCCGAACTTAAAGATAATTAAAATGAAAGCTTCAATTTTTTGAAAATATGCTTTCATAAGATTGTTCAAACATAGTAAAAGAGTTTAAAACATGTTTGAATCGATTTGAACAACAAAAGAGCACATTTTGGCAACAAAATATGGTTGCATCCGAATTTCAGAACATGCATTCGAATTTTTAAATCATGCATCTGAATTTTAAGCTTTAAAGTCCAAACTGTAAAATGTGTAAGATAACAAATTTAATTTTTTAAAAAACAAGCTCTTATAAGATTTTTCAAATATGATAAAAAGGATTAGAACAGGTTTTAATCAATTTGAACAACAAAACAAATTTTTTTGCAAAAAGAACTTGACGCATCCGTATTTCAAATCCAAAGATTTTGACAACAGATATAACTCATGCATTCAATTTTTTTATAAAGTAACAAGTCAAGAACAACTTAGGCATTTGTGAAAACTCAGAAAACATTCATATAATATACAGTTTCATCACACACAATATTTACTTTGCAGTCACAGCTTGTCATCACACACAGAATTCAACATATAGCACAATTCAACATATAGAGCGCATTTTGTCTCACATCATTATTTCTCCCCCTTGACATAGGCATGGATTTTGAGAAAATTCACACAATTTCTATTCATTCATGAGGAATTCCACTGCTATTTTGCATTTTCACACATTTTGTCATCACATTTCTTCTCCCCCTTTTGTCATCAATCAAAGATGGGTTCAATGAAAATGAGATTAACAATTTAACACATAAAGGAAGCTCTCATCAATGAGATTTCATCATTGAGCTTCACTATTACATAAAATGCAGAAAAATACTTAACAAGTTCATAACACATAAAACAGTAAATACATAACTCATAATATAAATAACTTAAAACAGTAAATAACTTGAAAGAAATGCTTAGTCTTCTGATGTTGATGGAGAGGCTATGCTAACTCCTTTCTTGATGGCCAAGTGCTTCACTCTTCCTTGGCTGAAAGAGATGTGTGATGGTGAGACAATTTCAGCTTGAGCTACTTGACTTCCTGTTTCTTGTGGTTCTTCATGTGCATGTTCTTCTTCTTCTTCTTATTCTGCCACAGTCTCATCATTTCCTCCTTGATCATTAACATCCCCATCATCACTATCATCATCTTTGTCTTTCTTGTATTCCTCTTTATCACCATCATCCTCATTTCTTTTTTGAGGCCTAGAGGGTCCTTCTCCACTTTGAGTATTTCTCATTAGGATTTCCTCAATGTGTTTTACCCTACTCTCCAGTCCATATAACTTTCCAAGAACCATTGGAGCAAATGATTCAAAGAACTTATACATTTTCTCCATTTCCTTGACATGATTATTCAAGGCTTCTTGGAATGCTTTGGCTACTATGGTGTCACCTCTAGTTATTCCTTCACCACTTGACTTAACTCCAGTTTCTTCTTCAAACAGTCTCCTCCTTGTTGGTGGTTGCTCCCCCTCACTTGAGGTATCATGCTTCCTCTTTGTCTTCATCTCTCTTGCAAGGGTCTCTTCTTCATCTTCTTCACTTTCTGCACTTACTTCTCTTTCTATTCTTTTTGGAGGGGTTTCTCTTTTTGTTCTCCATACCCCATCATCATCAAGAATAAGCTGCATTCTCTTAAGAGTTTCATCAGTGTATATTTCTCCACTTTTGAATGCTTGACCTCTTCCTGGAAGTTTAACTTGAAAATGTCTAAACACCCTTGTTAATAATCTTCCATATGGGAAGGCTTTGGTTATAGTTTTCCTTGCAGTAATCATGTGTTTCAAAGCTATATAACCAAAGTTCAACTCTCTATGTTCATGCAAGGCTAACATAATCACCATATGCATATTACTTACTGATGATTTATGCCCAAAGTTAGGAACAATCATAGTAGTCACCATATGATGCAACACTCTACCTCTAGCATCCAAGTTCTTGAGTTCCCTCTCTTTTATAGATCTCAACTCTTTTCCATTTGTAAATGCCTCTTCAAATCTAACATATGTAAAGAGTTCACGATCATAGCAATGCATGGAAGGTGCATAATATCTAGCTCTATTGTCACCTACTCCACAAATTATGTTAATCAAGGCTTCACTAAATTCAAAATCCACTTGAGATATTCTAGATGAATACCATTGAACCACATCATCCCCTACAAGCTCAGTTCTCTCTTCTTTTAAATTTGCATAGAATTCATATATCAATGCAGGATAGAATTCTTCATCAATGAATAACAAACTACTCCAACCAATATCACTAAAGCAAGATAGAACAATATTCATGCTTGACAGTCTATCAATATCCACCTTATACCCAGAGATAATTTTTCTACTATTTTTGCTCCATTCATCAAACTCATGAGCAGCCTTAATAGAGACAAACCTGTCAACCCCAAATAATGTTTGAGGAATTCGAATTCTTCTTGGTTGGTTGAGGATTGGATCTCCATCTCCTTCCTTAGCCTTTCCTTTCCCTTTCTCAACATTTGGCTTCTTTGTTCTCACCATTGATATTTTCTGTTGAGAAGAATCATTTTTTTGGAATGTATCTAGGGTTTGGAATTCATAAATTAAAGCAAGTCGAGATGAAAAAGTGTGTATTTGAAAGGATTTTGATTCGGACGTGAATGGGTATGAGAGGTTTTGAAAGGATGTGAAATTCAGAAGTTGAAATGTTTGGAAGAAACCGTTCGGTTTTATTTAAAACAATGCATCCGTAAAATTCGGACGACCGAATTCTTAGGTCCGCGTCCTAATTTTCGGTTGAAAGTTTCTATTTCTTCAGTTCAGAAAATTCGGTCGACCGAATTTTCTAACCTGCGTCCGAATTTTTGATCAAAAGTCTCTATTTTCTTTCACTCAGAAAATTCGATTGACCGAATTTTCTGTAGTGCATCCAAATTCTGGATCCGAAAATTTCATGTTTTCATCAAAACTTCAACACACACATTAGTCATTGAATTTGGAAATACCTAAGAGTCTTCTTAGGTGATTGAACCTTTCCTCAGCCAAAGGCTTTGTAAATATGTCAGCAATTTGATCATTTGTATTTATATATTCTAAGCATATATCTTTCTTAATCACATAATCACGAATGAAATGATGTTTTATCTCTATATGCTTAGTCCTAGAATGTTGAATGGTATTTATGCTCAAATTGATAGCACAAGTATTATCACATAGTATAGGCACACAATTGAATTTAAGACCATAATCAAGTAAGGTATGATGCATCCATAACAATTATGCACAACAACTACCTGCAGCTATGTATTCAGCTTCTGCAGTAGACAAAGACACACAAGCTTGCTTTTTACTAAACCAAAATACAAGACAATTACCAAGAAATTGACAATGACCACTTGTACTTTTATGTTCAACTTTGCATCCAATATATGTGTATCAATCAAATAGCAAAAAATACGTTTGACAAAAATTAGATGAGATTCTTTAGGACATGATTGGAATCTAGCACACAAGCATACAACAAACATAATATCTGGTCTACTAGCTGTGAGATAGAGTACACTTCCAATCATACCTCTATATAATTTCTCATCAATATTTTTACCTTTCTCATCTTTGACAAGTTTAGTTGATGAACTCATTGGAGTACCTATTCCTTTCGCTTGATCCATTCCAAATCTTTTCAGTAGCTCCTTGGTATACTTTGCTTGATTGATGAACACTCCATCCTTGATTTGTTTAATTTGCAGCCCAAGGAAGAAATTTAGTTCTCCCATCATGCTCATCTCAAATTCATTTTGCATTGATTTAGCAAAATCTTCACAGAGAGATGTATTAGTAGCACCAAATATAATATCATCAACATAAATTTGTACAAGTAAAATATCATTTTCAGAAGATGTTTTTATAAAAAGAGTTGTGTCCACTTTTCCTTTTGTAAAGCCTTTTGAAAGAAGAAAACTGTAAGCCCTAAGGGCAAATCATGTAATTTTGATTCATGACAAATATTGATGAGAACTAATATGTTTATATTGTGTGATAGGATTTATGAAGAAAGAAGTTTGAAGTCTCATTGCCTTCAAGACACAGAGCAAGAACAACCTCAGTAAGCTATGAGTCTTTTGAGGTTTATTCAAAGATGAACTCAAGGCATTGAAGACTTGAAGTGTAGAGTAGGTATGATGATAGGTAATATCTATGTAAACTCTACACTTGTATGTCTTGGAGTCAATTGAATGCATTAGAGAGCATAAAATTGGTTTCTTAAGTTTAAAAGTTTTTTGAATGAATTCTTAGTAAATGTGGTTTTGTGTCCTAAAAGTTTTTAAGTTAACTTTATATGATCAAATGAGTTTGATTTTGGTTTTCAAACTTATGTTTGTCTAAATAAGTTATCTATATATATCAAATGTATTTCAAATACTTGGAAGATTGATTTCAAATGATTTTACAAAGTTTGAACACAATTCCATAAAATTCGGTCGTCCGAATTGGGTAGCAAAAAGTTTGCTACTGTTCTTCCGAAGAAATTCGGAAGAAGATTCGGGACGCATGAAGAAAAAATTCGGTCGTCCAATTTTTGGTCTTCAACATGGTTACTTGTTCTTCCCGAGAGAAATTCGGAAGAAGATTCGGGACGCAGCGAGAAAGAATTCGATCGTCCGAAAAAAATTCGGGACGTGAATTCGGTCGTCCGAATTTCTCGAAAAGTAGCTGATTAACTAGCCGTTTTATAGTTTGTTTCAACTGATTTTCAAATTCTATAAAAGCTATAAACGTGCAATCTTTTACAAGAACTTACAATTTGAATATTCTAAGCTTACAAAAGTCTATTACAAACATTTCTCAAGCTCTCTTACATCTTGTGCATTAAATTGATCAATCCAAAGACATCAAAGTGTGAAGGTGCAATTTTGTGTAAATTCTACCAACCAGATGGTAACATCTACACACTCTTCTTTACTTAATCAATTGTATTGTTCTACTAAGCTCTAGCAAGGTTATCTTGATAACATAAAACCCTTTAGATAAGGGTGATCCTTGAAGTTGTGATTCAAGGTTGTTTGAGATATAAAACCATAGGTTGGTGAGCCTTGTTTGTAAAAATTACAAGTAGAGGTTGTATGTGTAAAACCAAAGTGTGGTGAACCTCTCCCTGTAATCTGTGAACTTGAGCACATAGTAGAGTTATTGAAATCCTTAAGTGTATGCTTAAGGTAGTGGAGGTAGATCTTGAGGATCGAACCACTATAAATTGTTTGTGTTTATTTGTTTACATTTCTTATCTTTGCTTTGTCATAAACCGAGGGTTTATTCTTATTCACTTAATCTGCAATAGGTCCGCTCATCTATAAAGTTTGAATTTGAGAAAAATTAGCCAAATACCTAATTCACCCCCCCCTCTTAGGTATTTCAATTGGTATCGGAGCGAGGATCTTCTTTGTGTGGCTTTACAACCTAGAAGACAAAGATCCTATGGCCAATATGTCAAATCTACCTTATCTAGAAGGATCTTCTACAAACAGGGACCTCCATTGTTTGATGGAACAAATTATACATTTTGGAAGTCTAGAGTTAAAATATATATTTGTTCTATTAACTTTGATTTATGGAACATAATTGAGAAAGGTCCATATGTCCCAATGAAAATGAGAGCGAGATGGAGTAACTCACGAACCCAAATCTACTGATGAATTTGATGAGCATGATTCAAGGAAAATGACTCTAAATTATCAAGCCATGAATATATTGAGCTGTGCTCTAGATGTTACTGAGTATAATAGAGTTAGTGGGTGTGATTACGCACATGATATGTGGAGATTACTTCAAATTACACATGAAGGTACTAATCAAGTTAAAGAATCTAAACTTGCTATGCTTGTTAGAGATTATGAATTGTTTACTATGAAACAAGGTGAAAATATTAGTGATATGTTTACTAGGTTTACTAACATTTTCAATGGCTTGAAAGCTTATGGTAAAAGCTATACTATGGGAGAGCAAAACAGAAAGATCTTGGATGCTCTACCAAAATCTTGGCAACCAAAGACACTAGCTATTGAGGAGTCCAAAGATCTAAAAACTCTTCCTCTTGAAGAACTCATTGGATCGCTACTTACTCATGAAATGAAGATGAAGAGGTTGAATGATAAGGAAGATGAGGAAAAGGGGAGAAAAGGAGTAGTGCTAAATGCCTCAAACAACTTGAGTGAACAAGAACAATCTTCAAGTGAAGAAGAAGGTGGAAAGCAGTGGAGAAGAAGAAATTGCAATGGCAGTGAAGAAGTTCAAGAGATTCTACAAAAGGAATTTCTCAAGAAAGGAAGAAAACCAGTCAAGAAGAGTGGACAATCATCATCATATAAACCTCGAGTGCTTTGAATGCAAAAGTACTGAGCATCTTATCGTTGATCGTCCCCGAGTGTTGGAAAGGGAAAGAGAAAGCAAAAACAGAAAGAAATCGCCAAGAAAGGAAAAGGACTAAGTTTGGAACATGGGATCAACAGGGAAAGTGAAGATGAAAGTGAAGGAAAGGCCAACTTATGCTTCATGGCCATTGATGATGAGGTACAATCTTCTACTTCTATTTCAAATTTGTGTGATGATGATATTGATTCTAGTGATTTAATTCTAGAATTGTATGAAGAACTAAAAAAAGGCTTCAAGAAGAAATAAAGAAATAAAATCCAAAATTAGTGATCTTTCAAATGAAAATTCAAAATTATGTCTTGAAAATGATAGACTTCTTGAGACCTTAAATTCTCTTACTATTGAAAAGGAAGTTTTGAACACTACCATACAAGATGTGTCTTTTGAAAACAAAAAAGTCTGTGTTCAAAAATTATTTCTCTTGAATCAATGTTAAAAGATCATGAGGTTTTAAAAAGGAAAGTTAATGATCTTACTTTATGCATTGAGAAATTTACAAATGGAAGAAACAATTTAAATAAATTACTTGGGTATCAAAGATTCTCATTTGTAAAGCATGGTCTAGGTTTTACACATGATTGCCTTCATTCAAAACCAAAAGAGACATTTGTTAAAGAAGCTTCTCATTATAGATCTCATACTTGCTGTACATATTGTGGTAAGCATGGACATAAAGTGTTTAAATGCATTATAAAAAAGAAAGATAGAAAGCTGGAGTAAAGACTATATGGAAAGTTAAAGGAACTGTCACTAACCCTCTTGGACCCAAGAAGATATGGGTACCAAAAATCACTCTTTCTAATTTGGTATAGGTACAATTTGCTTCAAGATCAAATGCCACAAAATGATTTCTTGATAGTGGCTGTTCAAGACACATGATTGGAAATGCATCACTTGTTAGTGAGCTTCAAGCTACAAGTGAAGGCTTTGTCACTTTTGGTGACAAGAAGAAAGGAAAAATACTTGGAATAGGTAACATTGGTAAAGGTTCATTCCCTCTTATCAAACAAGTTTTACTTATTGATGGTTTAAAATATAATTTACTTAGCATTAGCCAATTATGTGATAATGGTTGCAAAGTAGAGTTTAAATGTGATACTTGTACTATTCTTGATAATGCAAGCAATAAAACTATCTTTGTAGCTAAAAGAGTAAGTAATGTATATGTATTATATCTTGATGAACTTATTACTAATGACATTAAATGCCTTGCAATACATGACAATGATGGATTTTTATGGCATAGAAGATTAGGACATGTGAGCATGGATTTATTGAACAAACTTTCTACTCAAGAACTAGTTAGAGGATTACCAAAAATGCATTTTGACAAAACTCGGATTTGTGATGCTTGTCAATATGGAAAACAATCAAAAACATCCTTCAAACCAAAGAAAATGGTGTCTACCTCAAAACCTCTTGAACTAGTTCACATGGACTTGTTTGGACCTATGAGGACTACTAGTCTTGGTGGTAAAAGATATGCTTATGTGATTGTTGATGATTTTTCCAGATTTACATGGGTAATATTTTTTATCACAAAAAATATGAAACATTTTATGAATTTTCAAAACTTTTTAAGAAGGTTCAAATTTCTCTTAATTGCAATCTAATATCTATTAGAAGTGATAATGGAAGAGAGTTTTGCAATCAAGATTTTACAAAAATTTTTGTGATGAGTATGGTATCACTCATAATTTTTCAGCAGCCAAAACACCTCAACAAAATGGAGTTGTTGAGAGGAAAAACAGAACATTACAAGAAATGGCTAGATCAATGCTTTGTGAAAACTCTTTACCTAAGTACTTTTGAGTTGAAGCTGTAAATACAGCATGCTATGTAATGAATAGAGTTTTACTAAGACCTTTTATAAGAAAAACACCTTTTGAACTTCTATTTAATAAAACTCCATCAATTGTTTATTTTAAAGTATTTGGTTGTAAAAGCTTTATTTTAAATACTAGTGACAATCTTGGTAAGTTTGACAGAAATCGATGAAGGTATATTTCTAGGCTATTCATCTAATAAAAAGGCTTATAGAGTCTATAATAAAAAGGACATTGTGTGTTGAAGAATCTATTCATGTAACTTTTGATGAATCTAATATTTATCTTCAAAGAAGAAATGAAGATGATACGAGGTTCATCAATGGTTGAAAATCAAACTCAACACCAAGTACCCACATTGGAAGATCATGCTAAAGAAGAAGAAATAATGGAGCAAGAACATGATGGTCAATCAAGCAATAATCAAGAGCTTCCAAAGGATCTCACATATGCAAGAAGTCATCCTAAGGAGCAAATCATTGGTGATGTCTCTCAAGGAGTTAAAACAAGACGGTACTTTATTGATAATTTTGCACTTTTATCACATATTGAACCTAAAAAATATTGATGATGCATTGTGTGATAATTTACGGATTATTGCTATGGAAGAAGAGTTAAATCAGTTTGAGAGAAATAAAGTTTGGAATCTTGTTCCTAGACCTCATGATCATTACTGTTATTGGTACAAAAATGGATATTTAGAAATAAGTTAAATGAACTAGGAGAAGTAGTTAGAAATAAAGCTAGACTTGTTGCTCAAGGCTTCAATCAAGAAGAAGGTATTGATTATGATGAAACTTTTGCTCCAGTAGCTGATTAGAGTCTATCGGAATACTCTTGGCATTTGTTTGTTTTAAAGACTTTAAACTATTTCAAATGGATGTCAAAAGTGCTTTTCTAAATGGTTTTATTGAAGAAGAAGTTTATGTAGAACAACCTCCTGGATTTATTCATGAAAAATTTCCAAATCATGTTTTCAAATTATCTAAAGCTCTATATGGACTGAAACAAGCTCCAAGATCTTGGTATGAAAGATTAAGTGGTTTTCTTCTCTCAAAAGGTTTTACTAAAGGAAAAAGTAGACACAACTCTTTTTATTAAAACATCTTCTAAAACCCGATATTTTGCTTGTACAAATCTATGTTGATGATATCATTTTTTGGTTCTACTAATACTTCTCTTTGTGAAGAGTTTGCTAAAAACTATGCAAAATGAATTTGAGATGAGCATGATGGGAGAACTAAGTTTCTTCCTTGGACTACAAATTAAGCAAACCAAAGATGGAGTCTTCATCAACCAAGCAAAATATACTAAGGAGCTATTGAAAAGGTTTGGAATGGATCATGCAAAAGGAATTAGTACTCCAATGAGTTCATCAACTAAACTTGACAAAGATGAAAAAAGGTAAAAGTATTGATGAAAAATTATATAGAGGTATGATAGGAAGTTTACTCTATCTCACTCGCTAGTAGACCAGATATTATGTTTCGTTTGTATGCTTGTGTGCTAGATTCCAATCTTGTCCTAAAGAATCTCATCTAATTTACATTAAGCGAATTTTTCGTTACTTGATTGATACTCATGATTATGGACTTTGGTTTTGAAAAATTCATCTTTTGAACTTATTGGATATTCGATGCGGATTATCGTTTGGATGTAAAGTTGAACGTAAAAGCACAAGTGGGCATTGTCAATTTCTTGGTAGTTGTCTTGTATCTTGGTTTAGTAAAAAGCAAGCTTGTGTGTCTTTATCCACTGCGAAAGTTTGAATACATAGTTGCAGGGTAGTTGTTGTGCACAATTGTTATGGATGCGACATACTTTACTTGATTATGGTCTTAAATTCAATTGTGTTCCCATATTATGTGATAATACTAGTGCCATTAACTTGAGCATAAATCCTATTCAACATTCTAGGACTAAGCATATAGAGATAAAACATCATTTTATTCGTGACCATGTGATTAAGAAAGATATATGCTTAGAATATATAAACACAAATGATCAAATTGTTGACATATTTACAAAGCCTTTGGGCTGAGGAAAGGTTTAATCACCTAAGAAGACTCTTAGGAATTTCAAGATTCAATGACTAATGTGTTTGTTGAAGTCATAATGAATGCGGGAAATTTTTGATTCAAAATTCGGATGCATCTGCAGAAGATTCGGTCGACCGAATTTTACGAGTGTCAAGAAAGCGAGACTTTTGATCAAGAATTGGACGTGAGTCGAGAAAATTCGATCGACCGAATTTTCAAAGCAAGAAACGAAAACTTTCAGCTCGAAAATTGGGACGCATGACACTGAAAAAATTGGTCGACCGAATTTTACTGGACGAGACTTTTTAAATAAAGTCGAAACAATCTCTTCAACATTACTACTTCCGAATTTCACATCTTTTTTAAAAACATCTCACACCCATTCACATCCAAATCAAAATCTCTTCAAAATCCCACACTCTCATCCCGATTTTCCTTCATTTTTACACGTCTAAGCCCTAATTTCATACGAGAAAACAAATCCTTCTCAAGAGAAAACATCATGGTGAGAACAAAGATCCCCAATGTTGAGAAAGGAAAAGGAAAGGCTAAGGAAGGAGATAGAGATCCAATCCTCAATCGACCAAGAAAGATTCGCATTCCTCAAGCACAAGGAGTTGACGAGGTTTATCTCTATCAAATCTACTCATGAATTTGAAGAATGGAATAAGAATAATAGAAAAAATCATTCCCTGGATACAAGGTTGATATTGATAAGTCTGTCAAATATGGATATTGTCATATCTCATTTCAATGATATTGGTTGGAGTAGTTTGCTCTTCATTGATGAAGAATTTTATCCCACTTTGATATATGAATTCTATGCAAATCGAAAGAGGATAGAATTGAGATGATAGGGGATAATGTGATACAATGGTATTCATCCGAGTATCACAAATGGACATTGAATTCAATGAAGGATTGATAAATAGAATATGTGGAGTAGGAGATGAGGGAGCTAGATATTATTCAGCATCCATGCATTGCTATGATCGTGAACTATTCACACATGTTAGATTTGAAGATGCATTTACAAATGGAAGAGAGTTTAGGGCCATAAAGGAAAGGGAAATTAAGAATTTGGATGCTAGAGGTAGAGTTTTACATCACATGGTGACCACGATGATTGTTCCTAATTTTGGACATAAGTCATCGGTTGGAAATATGCATATGGTAATCATGTTAGCCCCTGCATGAAAATAGAAGGATGAATTTTGGGTATATAGCATTGAAACATATGATTGCAGCCAGAAAAAGCAGTTACCAAGGCATTCCCATTTGGAAGGTTATTAACCCGAGAATATTCAAGCATTTTAAGATCAAACTTCCGGGAAGAGGGCAAACTTTTAAGAGTGGTGAAATTTATACAAATGAAACTCTTAAGCGAATGCAATTAGTTCATGATGAGGATAATGTATGGAGGACAAAAGAGAAACTCCTCCAAAAAGGATAGAAAGAGAGAAAGCTATAGAAAGTGAAGAGGAAGAAGAAGAAGAGGATGAAGAGGAAACCCTTGCTAGGGAAATGAAAACAAAAAAGAAAACATGACACCTCAAGTGAGGGGAGCAACCCCCAACAAAAAGGAGATTATTTGAAGAAGAAGCTGGAGTTAAGTCTAGCGGTAAAGGAGTATCTAGAGGGGACACCATTATAGCCAAAACATTCCAAGAAGCCTTGAACAATCATGTCAAGGAAATGGAGAAAATGTATAAATTCTTTGAGTCATTTGCTCCAATGGTTCTTGGAAAACTAGATGGATTGGAAAACAGAGTAAAACACATTGAAGATATCCTTATGAGAAATACTCAAAGTGGTGAAGGAACCTCTAAACCTCAAGATGGAAAGGAGGAGGAAAGAAAAAGAGAAGCAGAAAAAGAAGATAATCAAGATAGCAGTGATGAAGATGATAATAAGGGTGGAAATGAAGAGACTATAGCAGAAGAAGAAGAACAAGAGCATGCTCTTGAAGATCCACCCGATGGTGGGAGCCAAGTAGCTCAAGCTGCAATTGTATCTCCAACAACAATCTCTTTCGGTCAAGGAAGAGTCAAGCACTTGGCGAGTCAAGAAAGGAGTGAGCCGAGCCTCTCCATCAACCTCATCATCACAAGACTAAGCCTTCTCTTCTAATCTCTTTACTGTATTTTGTTCAGTTTTCTAAGCATTTTGTTGCATTTTCTATTACGAACTCGTTAAATATTTTCTATTCGAAGCTCAATGATGAAATCATAGTGATGAGAGCTTCTTTTTATATGCTAACTTGAACATCTCATTTTCATTGATCCCTTTAAATTTTTTTTTTATGATGACAAAAGGGGGAGAAAAATATGATGCAATATGAACTCAGTCCTTAATGAAATTCGGACAAGGTTTTAAGATTGGATGCATTCATATTTATGGTCAAAATTTTTTTCCTGTTTATCCACATTGGTTCAAATCTGTCTTACTCTACTCCATTATGTTTGAACAACAGTATGAAACCTTTATATCATTTCAAACCTTCAATTATATTGAATGCATTGCAGTTTGGACATGAGTTTAAAAATTCGGATGCATGTGATTCAAAATTCGGACGCATGTGATTCAAAATTCGGATGCATGATATAAAAATTCGGATGCATCCATATTGTGTTACCAAAAAGTGCTCATTTGTTGTTCAAATTGATTCAAATATGTTTTAATCTCTTCTAATATGTTTGAACAACCTTAGGAAAGCTTATTCACAAAATTTGGAGCTTTCATTTATCCTATTTTAAAGTTTGGACTTACTATGCACAAAATTCGGATGCATGATATCTCTAGTCCAAATGTGTTGAAAAATGAGTACAATCTAAGGGGAGCATTGATAAGCTTTTAACAACCTTAAAACCTCTCTTAGAAGTTTTCTAAATACTTAAATGCTATATCTTCTATCCTAAATCTTTGGAAGGAAGGAGGCAAATGGAGGATGGTTGGGTCATAGGCTCATAATGAGCCTTTTGCATGTCAATATGCTAAATTGGTTAATTTCTGTCATTGACATCCATACTTCTCTGTGCTAATCTGTTTAAATCCATCACATATTGCATCAAAGTTTGTCATCATCAAAAAGGGGGAGATTGTAAGCCCTAAGGGCAAATCATGTAATTTTGATTCATGACAAATATTGATGAGAACTAATATGTTTATATTGTGTGATAGGATTTATGAAGAAAGAAGTTTGAAGTCTCATTGCCTTCAAGACACAGAGCAAGAACAACCTCGAGTAAGCTATGAGTCTTTTTGAGGTTTATTCAAAGATGAACTCAAGGCATTGAAGACTTGAAGTGTAGAGTAGGTATGATGATAGGTAATATCTATGTAAACTCTACACTTGTATGTCTTGGAGTCAATTGAATGCATTAGAGAGCATAAAATTGGTTTCTTAAGTTTAAAAGTTTTTTGAATGAATTCTTAGTAAATGTGGTTTTGTGTCCTAAAAGTTTTTAAGTTAACTTTATATGATCAAATGAGTTTGATTTTGGTTTTCAAACTTATGTTTGTCTAAATAAGTTATCTATATATATCAAATGTATTTCAAATACTTGGAAGATTGATTTCAAATGATTTTACAAAGTTTGAACACAATTCCATAAAATTCGGTCGTCCGAATTGGGTAGCAAAAGTTTGCTACTGTTCTTCCAGAGAAATTCGGAAGAAGATTCGGACGCATGAAGAAAAATTCGGTCGTCCGAATTTTGGTCTTCAGCATGGTTACTGTTCTTCCAGAGAAATTCGGAAGAAGATTCGGACGCAGCAGGAAGAATTCGGTCGTCCGAAAAATTCGGACGCAGAATTCGGTCGTCCGAATTTCCTGAAAGTAGCCGTTAACTAGCCGTTTTATAGCTGTTTCAACTGATTTTCAAATTCTATAAAAGCTATAAACGTGCAATCTTTTACAAGAACTTACAATTTGAATATTCTAAGCTTACAAAAGTCTATTACAAACATTTCTCAAGCTCTCTTACATCTTGTGCATTAAATTGATCAATCCAAAGACATCAAAGTGTGAAGGTGCAATTTTGTGTAAATTCTACCAACCAGTGGTAACATCTACACACTCTTCTTTACTTAATCAATTGTATTGTTCTACTAAGCTCTAGCAAGGTTATCTTGATAACATAAAACCCTTTAGATAAGGGTGATCCTTGAAGTTGTGATTCAAGGTTGTTTGAGATATAAAACCATAGGTTGGTGAGCCTTGTTTGTAAAAATTACAAGTAGAGGTTGTATGTGTAAAACCAAAGTGTGGTGAACCTCTCCTGTAATCTGTGAACTTGAGCACATAGTAGAGTTATTGAAATCCTTAAGTGTATGCTTAAGGTAGTGGAGGTAGAACTTGAGGATCGAACCACTATAAATTGTTTGTGTTTATTTGTTTACATTTCTTATACTGCTTTGTCATAAACTGAGGTTTATTCTCATTCACTTAATCTGCAATAGGTCTGCTCATCTATAAAGTTTGAATTTGAGAAAATTAGCCAAATACCTAATTCACCCCCCTCTTAGGTATTTCAAAAATCACTTAATCTTTCACACCAAGCTCTTAGGGCTTGTTTCAATCCATATAGAGCTTTGGTTAACTTGAACACATAATTTGGAAATTTTTCATGAATAAAACCAGAAGGTTGTTCTACATATACCTCTTCTTCAATGAAACCATTTAGAAAAGAACTTTTGACATCCATTTGAAATAGTTTAAAACCTTTAAAATAAGCAAATGCCAAAAGTATTCTTATAGATTCTAATCTGGCCACTGGAGCAAAAGTCTCATCATAATCAATGCCTTCTTCTTGGTTGAAACCTTGAGCAACAAGTCTAGCTTTATTTCTAACAACTTCTCCTAGTTCATTTAACTTATTTCTAAAAACTCACTTTGTACCAATAACATAATGATCATGAGGTCTAGGAAAAAGAGTCCAAACTTTATTTCTCTCAAATTGATTTAACTCTTCTTCCATAGAAATAATCCAAAAATTATCACAGTGCATCATCAATATTTTTTGGTTCAATATGAGATAAAAGGGCAAAATTATCAATAAAGTACCGCCTTGTTTTAACTCCTTGGGAGACATCACCAATGATTTGCTCCTTAGGATGACTTCTTGCATATGTGAGATCCTTTGGAAGTTCTTGATCATTTATTGATTGATCATCTTGTTCTTGCTCCATTATTTCTTCTTCTTTGGCATGATCTTCCATTGTGGGTACTTGGTGTTGAGTTTTATTTTCAACCATTGAGGAGCCTGCATCATCTTCATTTCTTCTTTGAAGATAAATGTTAGATTCATTATTACATGAATAGTTTCTTCAATACACAATGTCCTTTTATTATAGACTCTATATGCCTTTTTATTTGATGAATAACCAAGAAATATTCCTGCATCTGATTTTCTATCAAACTTACCAAGATAGTTACTGGTGTTTAAAATGAAGCACTTACAACCAAAAACTTTAAAGTAGACAATTGATGGAGTTTTATCAAATAGAAGTTCAAAAGGTGTTTTTCTTATAAAAGGTCTTAATAAAACTCTATTCATGATATAACAAGCTGTATTTACAGCTTCAGCCCAAAAATATTTTGGTAATGAGTTTTCACAAAGCATTGATCTAGTCATTTCTTGTAAGGTTATGTTTTTCCTCTCAACAACACCATTTTGTTGAGGTGTTTTGGCAGCTGAAAAATTGTGAGTAATACCATACTCATCACAAAAATTTGTAAAATCTTGGTTACAGAATTCTCTTCCATTGTCACTTCTAATAGAAATCAGTTTGCAATCAAGAGAAGTCTGAACCTTTTTGAAAGTTTTGAAAATTCATAAAACGTTTCATCTTTTTGTGCTAAGAAGATTACCCATGTAAATCTTGAAAAATCATCAACAATCACATAAGCATATTTTTTACCACCAAGACTAGTAGTCCTCATAGGTCTAAATAAATCCATGTGAACTAGTTCAAGAGGTTTTGAGGTAGAGACCATTTTCTTTGGTTTAAAAGATGTTTTTGATTATTTTCCATATTGACAAGCATCACAAAGACGAGTTTTATCAAAATGCAATTTTAGTAATCCTCTAATAAGCTCTTGTGTAGAAAGTTTGTTCAATAAATCCATGCTCACATGTCCTAATCTTCTATGCCATAAAAATCCATCATTGTCATGAATGGCAAGACATTTAATATCATTAGTAATAAGCTCATCAAGATACAACACATATACATTACCACTTCTTTTAGCAACAAAAATTGTTTTGTTACTTGCACTGTCAAGAATAGTACAAGTATCACATTTAAACTCAACTTTGCATCCATTGTCACATAATTGACTAAGGCTAAGTAAATTATACTTTAAACCTTCAATAAGTAAAACTTTCTTGATAAGAGGGAAAGAACCTTTACCAATGTTACCTATTCCAAGTATTTTCCCTTTCTTCTTATCTCCAAATGTTTGAAGCTCACTAACAAGTGATGCATTTCCAGTCATGTGCCTTGAGCAACCACTGTCAAGAAACCATTTTGTGGCATTTGATCTTGAGGCAAATTGTACCTACACCAAATTAGAAAGAGTGATTTTTAGTACCCATATCTTTTTGGGTCCAAGGGGGTTAGTAAATAGTTCCTTTGACTTTTCAAATGGTCTTAACACCATTTTCTATCTTTCTTTTTATAAAAAATCTAGAAACCTTGTGTCCATGCTTGCCACAATATGTGCAACAAATATGTGGCCTAGAATGAGAAGATTCTTTAACAAAAGACTTTTTCTGTTTTGGAGCAAAACAATCACGTGTAAAACCAAGACCATGTTTTACAAATGAAGATCTTTGATAACCAAGTAATTTATTTAAATTTTCTCTTCCATTTGTAAATCTCTCAATGCATAAAGTTAGATCATTAACTTTCCTTTTTAAAAACTCATGATCCTTTATCATTAATTCAAGAGAAATAATTCTTGTACAAAGTTTTTGTTTTCAAAAGATATGTTTTGTATGATTGTATTCAAAACTTCCTTTTCAATGGTAAGACAACTAATGGTTTCAAAAAGTTTACCATTTTTAACACATAATTTTGAATTCTCATTGAATAAATCATTGATTTTGAATTTCATTTCTTTATTTCTTTTTGAAGCCTTTTTCAATTCTTCATATAGTTCTACAATCAAATCACTGGAACCAGTATCATCATCACATACATTTGAAATGGAAGGTGAAGATTGTACCTCATCATCAATGGCCATAAAACATATGTTGGCCTTTCCTTCACTGTCATCCTCGCTTTCTTGTTGATCTCACGTTCCAGCTAATCCTTTTCCTTTCTTGATAGGTTTCTTTTTGTTTTTGCTATCTCTTTCCCTTTCCAACACTTTAGGACAGTCAGCAACAAGATGCTCTGTGCTCTTGCATTCAAAGCATTGAGGTTTGTAGGATGAGGATTGTCCACTCTTCTTGACTGGTTTTCTTCCTTTCTTGAGGAACTCCTTTTTGTAGAATCTTTTGAACTTCCTCACTGCCATTGCAATCTCTTCTTCTTCACCTGAAGACTTTTTTTGTTCACTCAAGTGATTTGAGGACTTGAGTACCAATCCTTTTCTTCCCTTTTCTTCATCCTCCATGTCATTTAGTCGTTTCATCTTCATTTCATGGGTCAGTAGAGATCCAATGAGCTCCTCAAGTGGAAGAGTCTTCAAATCCTTGGACTCCTCAATAGCAAGTGTCTTAGGCTGCCAAGATTTTGGTAGAGCATCTAAAATCTTCCTGTTTTGCTCTCCCATAGTATAGCTTTTACCATACCCTTTCAAGCCTTTAAAAATTTTAGTAAATCTTGTAAACATATCACTAACATTTTCACCTTGTTTCATGGTAAACAGTTCATAATCTCTAACAAGCATAGCAAGTTTGGATTCTTTAACTTGATTAGTACCTTCATGTGTAATTTGGAGTAATCTCCACATGTCATGAGCAGAATCACATCCACTAACTCTATTGTATTCAGTAACATCTAAAGCACAACTTAATATATTCATGGCCTGATAATTTAAAGTCATTTTCTTAGAGTCATGCTCATCAAATTCATCAGTGGGCTTGAGTTCTGAGGTTATTCCATCTGCACTCATTTTCATTGGGACATAAGGACCTTTCTCAGTTATGTTCCACAAATCAAAATTAATAGAACAAATATAAATTTTAGCTCTACATTTTCAAAAAGTATAATTTGTTCCATCAAACAAAGGTGGTCTATTTGTGGAGAATCCTTCTAGGTAAGGTAGGTTTGACATATTAGCCATAGGATCTTTGTCTTCTAGGCTGTAAAATTGCACAAAGAAGTTCTAGTTCTGATACCAATTGAAATACCTAAGAGGGGGTGAATTAGGTATTTGGCTAATTTTTCCAAAAACAAACCTTTTATGCGTTTAGACCAAGAACAGATTATATGAGCAAAATAGAGACAACTTATAGCAAAACAATGGAAGAAAGCAATAGCAAAGAACTCAAACAATTTATAGTGGTTCGATCCTCAAGATCTACGTCCACTACCTTAAGCTCACACTTAAGGATTTCTAACAATCTACTAATTGCTCAGGTTTACAAATTATAAGAGAGGCTCACCACACTATATTTTTACACTCACAACCTCTTCTAGTAACTTTTACAATACAAGGCTCACCAAACACAAAGGTTTTATATCTCAAACAACCTTGAATCACAACTTCAAGGATCACCCTTATCTAAAGGGTTTTATGTTATTAAGATAACTTTGCTAGAGCTAGTAGAACAATACAATTTGATAAATAAATGAGAGTGTGTAGATGTTACCACTTGTTGGTAGATATTACACAAAGTTGCACCTTCACACTTTGATGTCTTTAGATTGATCAATTGAATGCACAAGACATGAGAGAGCTTAAGAAATGTTTGCTAAAGGCTTTTGAATGCTTAGAGTTTTCAAGAGTTCAAAACTTACAAAAGATTACACATTTATAGCTTTTATACAATTTGAAAATCTGTTATAACGACTATAAAAAGGCTAGTTAACAGCTATTTTCAGGAAATTCGGACAACCGAATTTTTCTGGAAAAACAGTGACCATGCTGAAGGCCAAAATTCGAATGATCGAATATTTCTTCATGCGTCCGAATCTTCTTCTGAATTTCTCTGAAAGAACAGTAGCAAACTTTTGCTACAAAATTCGGACGACCAAATTTTTTGGAAGCTTATTCAAACTTTGTAAAATCATTTGAGATTTAACTTCAATAAGTTTGAAAAACATTTGATATGTATAGAAAACTTATTTAGACATATATAAGTTTGAAAACCAAAAAATCAAATTCCTTTGATCATATAAAGTTTACTTAAAAAATTTTAGGACACAAAACCATATTCATCAAAAAGTTCATTCAAAGCCTTTTAAGATAATAAAACTCATTTTATGCTCTCTTATGCATTCAATGATAACCAAGACATACAAGTGTAGAGTTTACATAGAGATTTTCCTACTAAGTATATACACTCTACACTTCAAGTCTTCAATGCCTTTAGATCATCTAAGAACAACCTTCTTCAAACTTCAATCACTTTGCTTTACTGAAGTTGTTCTTGCACTTTGGCTTCAAAATAATGAGACTTCATACTTCTTAGTTCACAAAATCTATCACACAACATACAAGCATATTAGTTCTCATCAATATTTGTCATTAATCAAAACTACATGATTTGCCCTTTAGGGCTAACAATATGGTCCAACGAGAAAACATCTTCCATGCTAGATGTAAAGCGTATGACAGAATTTGTAGCTTAATCATTGATAGTTGAAGTTGTGTAAATGTGGCAAGTAAATACATGGTTGATAAATTGGGACTACCTTGTACTAACCATCCAAAACCTTATAGGTTGCAATGGTTAAATGAATGCAGTGAAGTGAGAGTTGTAAGCAAGTTAGGGTACCTTTTGCTATTGGAAGATATGAAGATGAAGTTTTATGTGATGTGTTACCGATGCAAGCTGCACACATACTATTGGGAAGGTCTTGGCAATTTGATAGAAGGGCTATTCATGATGGATACAAGATAGGTACATCTTTGACAAAAATGGGAGGAAGGTCACCTTAATATCTCTTACTCCACACAAAGTTTACATTGAGCAGAAATTACGTCAAAGCAAGATGGAGGAGTTTCAATCCCAAGAAGCTGAGAAGAAGTCCAAAAATGCAACAAGGGCTTTACCCAACTCTAGCAGCACCAAACCCTCTCCAACATTCCCCAAAGGCAATCCACTTCAATCGACAAACAAGAGAGACAAAGCTGAACAAGTGCCGACTAGATTGGAGATTAGCCAGAAGCCCACAACTTCAGCAACTAAAGGGCGACAAGCTGCGAAAATTCAAAATGGAAGAACAGGAAAATAGAAGAGAGAAATTCCTGATTCGAATGTAATAGAATTAAGAGATAGAAAGGAGAGTTTCTATGTAAAACAAAGAGAGATCAAGAGTGCACTTGTAAATCATAAGCCTATGATCTTACTCATGTATAGGGAGGCTTATTTTTCTATTGTTAACATAGATAATTCTACTCTTAGTTGTGTTATTTCTCTCTTTCAGGAATTTGAAGATGTATTCCCTGAAGAACTACCAAGTGAATTACCACCAATGAGGGGAATTGAACATCAAATCGACCTAGTTCCGGAGCTCCACTTCCAAACAAACCTGCCTATCGAAGTATCCAGAAGAGACTAATGAGCTTCAAAAGCAAGTGAAGGAACTCTTGGAAAAAGGACATGTAAGAGAAAACATGAGCCCATGTGCTGTACCTATTCTTCTAGTACCAAAGAAAGATGACACTTGGAGAATGTGTGTAGATTGTCGAGCCATCAACAAGATAACGGTAAAGTATCGATTTCCTATCCCTAGACTTGATGATATGCTTGATGAATTGGGTGGTGCTACATGTTTTTCAAAAATAGATCTTCAAAGTGGATACTATCAGATTAGAATAAAAGAAGGAGATGAATGGAAAACAGCCTTCAAAACAAAACATGGACTTTATGAATGGTTAGTGATGCCTTTTGGACTAACTAATGCACCAAGTACTTTTATGAGATTGATGAATCATGTTTTGAGGGATTGCATAAACAAATTTGTTGTGGTCTATTTGGATGATATTTTGGTTTACAACAAAACCCTAAAGGATCATTTAAGCCATTTGAAAAATGTGCTATGCATTCTAAGAAAGGAAAGCTTGTTTGCTAATCTTAAGAAGTGTACTTTCTGTTTGGATAAAGTTATATTTCTAGGTTATGTATTTTCTTCTGATGGACTTCATGTCGATGAAGAAAAGGTTAAAGCTATCAAAGAATGGCCAAGACAGAAAAACACAAGTGAGGTAAGAAGCTTTCATGGTTTGGCGTCATTCTATAGGAGATTTGTTCCAAATTTCAGTTCTATTGCTGCACCATTAACTGAAGTTATTAAGAAATCAGTTGGTTTTAAGTGGGAAAAGAACAAGAATTAGCATTTAACATGCTAAAAGAAAAACTTGTTTAAGATCCTATTCTTACGCTGCCTGACTTTTCTAAAGTGTTTGAGATTGAATGTGATGCTTCTGGAATAGGCATTGGAGCTATTCTTATGCATGATAAGAAACCAATTGCATATTTTAGTGAAAATTTGAGTGGTGCCTCACTGAAATATTCTACATATGATAAGGAATTGTATGCATTGGTTCGAGCATTACAAACTTGGTAACATTATTTGTGGCCTAAAGAGTTTGTGATTCATACTGATCATGAGTCCTTAAAACATTTAAAAGGACAACTCAAGCTTAATAGGCGGCATGCTAAATGGGTGGAATTTATTGAGATGTTTCCTTATGTGATTAAGTATAAGCAAGGTAAAGAAAATATTGTGAATGATGCTTTATCACGTAGATATAATTTAACCTTTACTCTTAATGCTAAGTTTTTGGGTTTTGAGCATATTAAAGAGTTATATGCAAACGATCTTGATTTTGGGAATGTGTCTACTGAATGTGATAAATGTGTTTTTGATAAATTCTACAAGCATGATGGATTCTTGTTTCGAGAAAATAAACTATGCATTCCTCAATGTAGCTTGCGTGAATTGCTAGTCATTGAATCGCATGGAGGAGGTTTAATGGGACATTTTGGAGTTACTAAAACTTTAGATACTTTAAAGGAGCATTTCTTCGGCCACAAATGAAACGGGATGTCGAAGGACTTTGCTCAAGATGCATAACTTGCAAAAAGGCTAAGTCTAAAGTTAAACCACATGGACTCTATATGCCCTTGCCAATTCCAACAGAACCTTGGGTGCATATCTCTATGGATTTTGTTTTAGGGTTGCCAAGATCTAAGAGAGGTAGGGATTCCATATTTGTTGTTGTTGACAGATTCTTTAAAATGGCACATTTTATCCCTTGCAACAAAACTAATGATGCAACTCATGTTGCCAATTTATTTTTTGGTGAAGTTGTGCGTTTGCATGGAACTCCAAAGAGTATTGTAAGTGATCAAGATGCTAAGTTCCTAAGTCATTTTTGGCGTGTTTTGTGGGGAAAGTTAGGAACGAAGTTGTTATTTTCTACTTCTTGTCATCCACAAACTGATGGACAAACTGAAGTAGTAAATCGCACTTTAGGAACTATGCTTAGAGCCATTATAAAGAAGAACTTGACATCATGGGAGGAATGTTTACCATTCATTGAATTTGCATATAATAGGTTTGTACATTCTTCTACTCATTATTCACCTTTTGAAATTGTCTATGGATTTAACCCTCTTACACCACTGGACCTTGTTCCTTTACCTTTAAATGAATAACCAGTTTGGATGGACAGAAAAAGGCTGATTTGGTTAAGAGTATTCATGCGAAGGCAAGGCAGAAGATTCAATAACAAACCACCAAGTATGTTGTCCAACACAACAAGGGACGACACCACGTAGCCTTCAGTGTTGGAGATTGGGTTTGGGTACATTTTCGTAAGGAAAGATTTCCACTTCAACGAAAATCAAAGTTGGAACCTCGGGGAGACGGACCTTTTCAAATAATTGAGAAAATCAATGACAATGCCTCAAAGTTGAACTCCCAGGTGAGAATAATGTTAGTGCTACCTTCAATGTTTCTGACTTAACTTCTTTTGATTTAGGTAACGAAGATTCGAGGATGAATCTTTTTGAGGAGAGGGGGAATGATAGAGATCCAAAGAACGAAAAAGTTGGCATTCAAAGAATTCCTCAATAGCCTATAACTCGTTCAAGATCCAAGAAGCTGAGGCAAGCCATGACTAGCTACATGCAAGAAAGAGAAGATATGCTGGACATGAATCTTGAAGAAAAGATGATTCAAGAATCTAAAGACCAACAGCTATTCATCATTCAAGATGAAATTGAGGCTGATCATGGAAGCGTGGAAATGGAGGGTATTCATGGAAATAGAAGTGGCAATCAAGAAAGCTTGGGATAAAAGCTGAAATGAGATTTCCTAATCCATCTCGGAGATTTAATTCTTGTAATATTAATAATTATTTAGGTTTTTTTAAACACTTGTTTTCTTTAGTTAAAGTCCAAATTAATTGGGCTTAGTTTTTCTTAGATTTAGGGTTACCTATTTGGGCTTTTAATCAGGGTTTCCTAATCCAATTTGGAGAAGGGTTTCCCAAAGACTTTGCACTCTATTTAAAGGCCAAAATTCGGCCAAAATGGGGGGAATATTCAGAATTTTCATGTGAAATTTTAGAGAGAGTTTTCTCTTCAATTCTAAGGTTCATCTTGAACTACTTTGACTTACCAAACAGATTGCTTGAGTTTGTTTGTGGTGTCACCATTTAGATATTGGTTTTTGTTTGAAAAACAACAAGGGTCAATATAAATTCAGGCTTAAACTTGCTGGAAAAATCTTGGGGGACAAAATTCCAATAAAGGATGTTGGGTCTTTCTGATTCTAGAGTAAGGTTTGCATCATGGCATTATACAATAGTATAACGCCATCTGCGATGGCGTTATATGGCTACTACTTGGGTCCCCAACATAACCAGTCTTTTTCATCTCTGAGAACAGAAAACAATCCCACCATTTTATCCGGCAAGCACCGTAGTTGCAGGGCTCCAACGTGCAGCTGAGTTGAGATTTCTTGCAGCGGTAGTGCAGGTGTTTTCTTCCTTCCATGCCATTTTTTTTTTGTTGCCTGATTCCTTCTTCCATTCTTGCTTCCTCTGCCTCTTTGCCGCCTCTTATTTCTCTTCAGATATCTTTTTCTTGTGCCTTTCTTTATTGTTTTTTTCTTGTTTTGGCTATTGGATGATGATTCGGGATTTGGTATTTTTTGTGCATAGTTTCTTGCTCTCTTGCGTTGGTCTTCAGCTTTGTGTTTGTTTTCTTTTTCTTTTTTTTCTTTTTTCGGTTGTGCACAGTGATCCAAGAAATAGCATTTTTCATATTTTTTTGGTATAGAAATTAATTTGAGCTGATGAATAATTTCTTGATTTATTTTGAATTAGTATTACAAAATTAAATTTTATATATTTGATTGGGGTAAATTTTGAGTATACTGTGTAATAGCCCCTAAGAAATTATTTAACTTTTATTTTTATTTAATGTTTATTTATTGTTTAAAGAATGTGTTTTATTAAATATGTGTTGTTTATGATTTTTGGTTAATGTTAGAATATTGCAAGACATAGCTATTATGCAATATAATGTTAATATTTTTTATTTGACATTAATTTTTTATTTAGATAATGATATGTCCTACAAATAAATAAAAATATAAGTCTGCTTGATAAATAAGAATATTTAGAATAATTTATTTAAAATTTAGACAATATTGAGGCTTATTAATTTGAGGGACACTGAATGGAGAGAATTGTAGATAGATACCCGTAGAGTACTTGCAGTTGTTCATCCCGGGCCGGTAGATTCGAGTTTGATGACTAGACAGTCGAAGCATCGGTCAGTATTGGTGTGGAAGGGCTATAAGGAGACTTTAGAGGAACCTTTCCGAGTACGCCACTTTGACCGTATATTTTATGATGCAATGGTACGGCTCCAACTAGAATTCATGAGCTGATAAATAGAGTGGGTTCAAAGGGTTGGCTCGAGTCGGGTTCAGGTCTATCGATCACACACTAATCACGGTGTTGGTTGAGCGATGGGAGACGCATACTTTTCACTTGACGTGTGGTGAAACCACCATTACGTTACAGGATGTAGCGATCTTGTGGGGATTGCCGATCGATGGTAATCCTATGATCTATCCTCCGTACACTCATTCTAAATCGAGTGGATTGAGATGATCGATATACTTCTCGGATTCAGGGTTATGACATATGACGTTGTGGGACACAAAAATCAATAATTATATTAATTAAAAATTAATGGCAATGAATAGACTAAGACACTCCAAATCCAGCTTACTCCTCTTATGACAAATAATTAATTTCTTTAAATTAATTCTCGACTTGGTTAATGGTAGAATTCCCAATTATAAGCTAGACCCAATCTCTTGGTGAAATCTCCTAACCTTAATTAATAAATCAATCGTATCTCTACGTGATTTTAATTATCAAAGCCGCAAACACCTCTATGGAACTCCCTAACTTTTGTTTCCTACTCACTAGAAACCACACAAAGAAACCAAATCTATCTCTAGTCAGTTTTACGATGTGTTGTTATTACCACGATCCAATTTAAACTAGTACTTCTCCGCCACTAGAACAAATTTAAAGGCATGCAAAAATTGGCCAGAAAATTACAAGCATTAAGAACAATAATAACAATTAACCAAAATCGAGATTAAAGAAACAATCTTTAATTGAAATCAATTAAATTCATAAGAGTTGCAGCCTTCATTGAAGGTCTTAGTCACAAAAAATTAATCTATTCATAATCCGAATATTCAAAGCCATAAATTTAATTAACATAAACAATAAAAAAACTAAAAATTAATAGGTAGAGGGCTTCTCTGTTATCTCCCTCGGTCAACCCTCTGTTTTCGTCTTCTTCTGGCTGTCCAATTCTTCTTTTCGCTGCACAAATTTTTTCTCCATTTGGCTGCCCAAATTTCTCCCTTTTTGTTGCCCAAAATTCTCCTCTCTTTGGCCGCCCGAATTCTTCCTCCTTCTTTCTTTCTAGATTTTTTTCTTCTTTTGGTCTCCTCCCCTTCTCTCTCCGTTCTGCCGCAAGCCTTCTCTCCTCTATATATAGGTGTGTATAAAGAATTTAAATCTATTTTGGATTCCCAATTCTATTCCAAATCAAACTTAATTTTGGGACTCTTCCTTTTTCTTCTTTAAATTGAATCCTTATAAATCTTGGATTGGCATGATGAATTTTTATTTCCTTTCCTAGCCAATTCTTCTTTCATCTTTCCTTCTCTTGACATTACCATTTTACCCCTGCATAAATAATTAGTAAAATTAGTGAATTAAAGTGTACTTTATAAATAAAATCATCTTAATTAATTCATTCTAAGTACATAAATATTTAATTCACCAAAACAAGTCAAAGTCATAAGATTTTTATCAATAGCCCTTAGATAAGTGAGAGATTAATTCTAAATAATGATTAAAATATAATCTTATCAATTACCCCCCCACTTAAGACTTTGATCATCCTCGAGCAAAGATAGAAAAACTCAAGAACCTTAGACATGGAATCATTCATCTTGAAATCAGCTTTCTCATCCTATTAAAATGATCACCCATAAGCATCAACTAGAAAGATTGATAGATAAATAACCAAGAATAATAACAATGTTTTCAAAACAATAATATAGAGCAAGTCATGTTTTCCTTTTCCATACCCTCTCAATCTTTCTTTCCCTCAAAACCTTAATATCACAATCTCAAGGAGCACAACAGTGTTGAAGTATAAATCAAGCTCCCTACAAGGTTAAAGGTTAAAATATTAAGTGTTTACGCAAAGAAATTGACTCATTAAGGCACAAAAGGGTACTAGGGATAACTCTAAAGGTAGGCTTGAAAGGCTCAAACGGTCCAAAGAAGGCCTATGACCATCGTTTCTAAGGTAAACCAAAGAAACCTTCTATTTCGCCTCGAGCATGCAATAAAACAAGTTCTAGTGCGTTGTTGTGATAAACAAAAGTGTCATCAAATATATAATAAAGCCTAAATATCTCATCAATTCACAAGATCATGGTCAATATGAATAATTTAAATTCCACAGTTAAGAAGAATTAACAAAAGAATTATGCAAGGTTAAATTCCTTTCATTACTGTCCAATCGACACATATAAACAATCACAATAACTCCTAAGGAATAAGATTCAATTACTTAATATTCAAATGATTTTCAGAAAATTTCTTGAAATAAAGCTCTTAAACCATAAAATTCTGAAAAATTTTCAAAAATTTTCAAAATGAAATAGCCAATTTCCTACCCCCCCCCCCCACTTAAGAATAAACATTGTCCTCAATGTTTAAATACAAGAAATGACAAAGAGGGTTAAGAAACTTAGCCGAATCGACGAAACATCCAAGAAGGTCAAATCTTTAAAGGCTTATGGTGGCTCCACTTAGGCTCAAGCATATCCTACAAAGAAATTAAAGAAATTAAATAAGTAAAAATATTTTTTTTAATTTTTTTTTAAACTTGAAAAATTTTAAAAAACAAATCAACTTAAATAGTAGTTCTCGTTTATAGTCTCGAGCTTGACTTCCTATGTAAGGCATGAATTAAGGAGGATCATGGAAGAGACAAGCTTCTCCTCCCATAAGCATTCTTCTTGTCAAACCATTGTTTACTTTGTGCCGCTTTAGGAAAAACTTCCTTTTTTTCACATTATCCTCAATGACCTCTTTTGGAAGCTCTCCTTCTTCCTTGAATGGTTTGTTCCAGTTTGAATTCAATTTTTCTGCAAAAAGTTTAGAAGAAGAATCATCCACTTCAACATCAAGAATATTTATAGCACATACATATTCGCCTTTTGAGGAATTACTCAAAGATTCAAAGACATTAAATTGCACACATTCTTCCCCAACCCTCAATGTTAGTTGATCTTTTTCCACATCAATTAAGGTTCTACTAGTATTCAAAAAGGGCCTTCCTAAAATCAACGGTAGATCAAAATCATCCTCCATATCTAAAATCACAAAATCCACAGGAAAATATAATTTATCGACCTTAACAAGGACATTTTCTACTATTCTCCTAGGATACTTTATTGATCTATCAGCCATTTGGAGATAAATAGCAATGTCCTTTATTTCTTTCAACCCCAATTTTTTACAAACGGATAAAGGCATAGGGTTGATACTAGCACCTAAATCACACAAAATATTTTTAAAATAAAAATCACCAATAGAGCAAGAAATGTGAAAACTCCCTGGGTCTTGAAGCTTAGGCGGTAATTTTCTTTGAAGTACTGCAGAGCATTCCTCGTTTAAGCAAATCTGTTGAAAGTCTTTGAGTTTCTTTTTGATAGCCAAAACATCTTTCAAATATTTTGCATACCGAGGCATCTGTGCTAGGGCATCCATAAAAGGAAGGTTAATTTCAAGTTTCTTGAATATTTCAAGAAACTTTTTGAATTGAGAATCAATGTAATGATGCTTAACAACTCGGGGAAAAGGAAGAGAACTAAAGTCAATATTATCATTATTATATTCTTCCTCACCTTTCTTACTTCTCTTACCTCGAGGATTTTTGGGAGATTCAGGATTCTTGAAATCATCCTCTTTTCCTTTGGCGAAATCCTCTTTATCGATTACCGTAATAGCCTTCAACTCCCTAGGATTTCGCTCCGTGTCACTTGGAAGTGCTCCTTGAGGTCTATGGAGTATTGCAGTTGCTAATTGACCCACTTGTACTTCTAAGTTCTTCATAGAAACTTTTATATTTTGTTGGTCAACTTCTATGGCTTTGAAAGACTTCTTGAGTTGTTGATTATCATTCTCAATACTCACAAATTTGTTAGTGGCAACTTCAATGAACTTTGTAAGAGTATTCTCAAGGAGACTTACCTTATCTTGTAGGAGATCGGGTGGAGGTGGTGCTTGAACTTGACTATTTTGCCTCCATCCAAAATTTGGGTGGTTCCTCTATCCCGGATTATAAGTGGATGAATATGGATCATTATTCATATTATTCTGTCCAACAAAATTAACTTCATTAGTATTATAATAAGAATTCACCATATTACCTTGTAAACATTGGTTTGTGAGATGATTTCCTCCACAAATTTCGCAGCGATGGTTTATGGCTGCAACATTCAACGAACTCAATCTCTTATTTATTGCATCAAGTTGAGCCATGATTCCTGCATTAGGGTCCATCTCCGCCACTCCAGCAACCTTCTTTGGGGGAATAGATCTTGGGTTAAACCATTGAGAGCTATTCAAGGCCATCTCCTCTAATAAATTCCATGCAGCTTGATCTTCTATCGACATGAATGCTCCACCACTAGCTGCATCTAATGATGATCTAACATCTTCTCTGCAACCATTATAAAATGTTTGTGCTTGCCTTCCAATTGCCATTCCATGATGAGGGCATAACCTAAGATATTCTTTGAACCTCTCCCATGCATCATGTAAAAATTAAAAATTAAAAAATATCAATTTTTTTAGATGTTTTTTAAAAGAAAGTTTAAACTTAGGCTTAGTAATTAAATTCTACACTAGATAAAAACAATCCCCGGCAACGGCGCCAAAAACTTGATGTGAAATTTGCAATTGCACAAATGTCAAACAAGTAATAAAGTTGTGAGTACAAGTCGTCCCAACGAGGATTGCTACCTAACTGCAAAATTCTTTTACTTATAACCCAACTTAAACTAAAATAAATGTTATTTTATCTAAAATTTAATTACCAATAAATACAAAAATCAATAATTATATTAATTAAAAATTAATGGCAATGAATAGACTAAGACACTCCAAATCCAGCTTACTCCTCTTATGACAAATAATTAATTTCTTTAAATTAATTCTCGACTTGGTTAATGGTAGAATTCCCAATTATAAGCTAGACCCAATCTCTTGGTGAAAAGCTCCTAACCTTAATTAATAAATCAATCGTATCTCTACGTGATTTTAATTATCAAAGCCGCAAACACCTCTATGGAATTCCTTAGCTTTTGTTTCCTACTCACTAGAAACCACACAAAGAAATCGAATCTATCTCTAGTCAGTTTTACGATGTGTTGTTATTACTATGATCCAATTTAAACTAGTACTTCTCCCCACTAGAACAAATTTAAAGGCATGCAAAAATTGGCCAGAAAATTGCAAGCATTAAGAACAATAATAACAATTAACCAAAATCGAGATTAAAGAAACAATCTTTAATTGAAATCAATTAAATTCATAAGAGTTTCAGCCTTCATTGAAGGTCTTAGTCATAAAAAATT
Source organism: Rauvolfia tetraphylla (assembly GCA_030512225.1). Classification (NCBI taxonomy): domain Eukaryota; kingdom Viridiplantae; phylum Streptophyta; class Magnoliopsida; order Gentianales; family Apocynaceae; genus Rauvolfia; species Rauvolfia tetraphylla. The sequence goes on along the minus strand of JAJQKT010000017.1, from coordinate 1,090,827 downwards.
TAGCTATTCATGATCCGAATATTCAAAGTCATAAATTTAATTAACATAAAAAATAAAAAAAACTAAAAAATAATAGGTAGAGGGCTTCTCTGTTATCTCCCTCGGTCAACCCTCTGTTTTCGTCTTCTTATGGCTGTCCAATTCTTCTTTTTGCTGCACAAATTTTTTCTCCATTTGGCTGCCCGAATTTCTCCCTTTTTGTTGCCCAAAATTCTCCTCTCTTTGGCCGCCCGAATTCTTCCTCCTTCTTTCTTTCTAGATTTTTTTCTTCTTTTTGTCTCCTCCCCTTCTCTCTCCGTTCTGCCGCAAGCCTTCTCTCCTCTATATATAGGTGTGTATAAAGAATTTAAATCTATTTTGGATTCCCAATTCTATTCCAAATCAAACTTAATTTTGGGACTCTTCCTTTTTCTTCTTTAAATTGAATCCTTATAAATCTTGGATTGGCATGATGTATTTTTATTTCCTTTCCTAGCCAATTCTTCTTTCATCTTTCCTTCTCTTGACATTACTATTTTACCCCTGCATAAATAATTAGTAAAATTAGTGAATTAAAGTGTACTTTATAAATAAAATCATCTTAATTAATTCATTCTAAGTACATAAATATTTAATTCACCAAAACAAGTCAAAGTCATAAGATTTTTATCAATAGCCCTTAGATAAGTGAGAGATTAATTCTAAATAATTATTAAAATATAATCTTATCAGTATGATTAGCACGGGGACTGCTGCTTATGCTCATGGGAGGTCATTTATTCTGCGATAACACAAATAACCAAATATCACTTCGTTATCTGCGTTTTCTAGAGGATCTTAGACACTGTCGGGTCATATAGTTGGGGCAGTGGAGTACTCGGATACTTGTATCAGTGCCTATTACCCTTGTACAGCTGTGGGTGTGGGAGCGGATCCTATTGCTGCGACCTACTAGACCTAAGCCCCATGTACCCACCCGTCCTTCCATATGTAGCATACGGGTTTCGCTGGTCTATGCCATTCGATACCAGCCTATTACCGACACACGTGCTACTAACATACCAGGATCGGTTAGATGCGATGTCTGATCAGCAGGTTCATTGTCATACTTATAACTTATTACTCAATTTATATGATTTATTGATTAATGCTTATTATCATGTTACATGTAATTTATCTGCAGTTTACGTGGTTGTCATATGCTGCCGGATCTTTCCAAGTAAATGATATTTGGAGAGCAGAGGTCCCTTTAGTTTGTTTTGAGATTATAGAGTGATATTTACCCCAGTGGGTGATGAGGCAGTTTGGACTGGAGCAGTCCATACCTCCTGCGTGCGACACTCGTCGAGATTTATATCGTTATGGGACTTGTGGAGCCAGTGGATGTGACTGACGTGCAACGCATGTGTTTTTGATAATCATTTGGGCTAATCGTAGAGATTACATGGTTGATGGTGTGTCCGCAGCACGTATCCACTGGCTCTACTTCTACAATCTCGGTTAGCTTTATATTTTGCCACGATTTATTTTGAAGTTAATTTTTTAAGTAATATTTTTTGAAATAATTAATTAGTTTATGTTTGTAATGCTGATAGGGTGCAGTAGTGTATTACTGTAGCGACAAATGCCATGTCATCAACCCCTCCTTATTCTTGGTTCGCATTCCAATGTATAATAGACCTGTGTGGTAGAGGCTTGACAGTAGTTGGAGATGTCATTAGATGTGGGTCTGTACGCTGCGGAGCAGATCCTGCTATCCCACTCTCTAGACGATGGCCCCGAGATTGGATTCCAGAGCACGAAGCTGCAGGCATTCGATGAGGTGCCAGGCAACGAGTGGAGCATCGACGGTATAGACAACCATTAGCTGATGTTGTAAATGTCACACATGATATTGCGGATGCCACAGCTGATCCTCCCAAGGACCTAACTCTCAAGCACCTTTCACTAGACACTAGGTTGACCCTCGAGACTCCGTCCGCTGAATATTACCCAGTTTTTGTAGATCCGATCGCCGATGTTGCTGGTCCCTTAGACATTGCAAATGTGCCCGATGATGAGATGTTCATGTCACAGGTGTTCGGAGAGCATTTGACTCCGAGATGTAGTTACAGAAGTCGACATGGACCTGTTGCGGCCATAACATGTATACAACTTCTAATTGGCTGTAGAGTTGTCACTATTGATTGTTTGTTTTGTATTTATCCTTCTTTGGATGCTGTCTATGGTTCTTATTTATTTTCATTGAATTTTACACAAGTACAGTGATGTTTATAGTGGACTCTATTTAGCTTTAAATAATATTTTTTAAAATGATAGAGTTGGAAGAAAACACAAACACGTAAAACTTGTGAGAACTAAGTCAAACAACTACATTGCAATTTGAAAGAGTACATAATTCTGATAGCATAACATAATATTGAAACTAAGTAGCAATAAATGTAATACAGAAGGTAAACTAACTACTACTTGGGCCAGCGAGATCAATAACAAAATAATTTCTTTTGTTATGTCCATGTAGATGGCAATTACTGCATCTCGGAGAATAGTCTGGGTAATCCATGTCGGAATGGAACCTCGTTGTTCTGAGGCGGCCTCGATTGTTCTTCATATTAGGAAGATAAAAGGACATATGAAACGGTGCATCTCGCCACAAATTTTCGTTGACGATCGGATAGAAACTGGAATCGTAAGTCTTCTTGTAGGATTCTTTTGAGTATATGGCCAATACAAATTATGTACCGTTCCAGCCTTTTTTCTTACAAACTGCTAGAACATGTGAACAAGGTTGCCTGTATATGTGCCATTTTCCACAAGTACATGTTCTGTCTTCCATGTGCATTGTATAAAATGATTACCTCTATTGTCACCTCGTAGAGCTGATTGCATGTTGTACAGTCTTGTTTGAGCATTGTATTGCACCACTGTATGTGATCTACGATTCCTCGTCAACAATCGCAAATGCTAGAGGGTAAACATGATTATTGGCATCCTATCCGCTTGCGATTAACAGCACTTCCTTATAAACACCCCTCAAGTGTGTTTCGTCAGCTAATATAACTGGCCGACAGTGCTTGAAGGTTCGAATGCCCATAATAAAAAATTAAACACTAACCGTGCTGGTGTACTTGAACGACAATGTAGCTAGCGAACAATAGTACCCAAGTTACTATCTTGTATTGCTTGAATATACTGTGGAAGAATAGCAAATGTTGAGTTCTAATCTCTAAATAATAGCTCGATTGCAGCCTTCCGGGCATACCATCCTTTCTTGTAAGTGCATCCAGTATGAAATAAGACTTGAACCTCTTCTATAATACGTTTCACTTGTGTTTCTGGGTCGACCCTTATGAGATGTGTAATGTGTCTGCCGATGTAGCGACTTGGCATGTTCCGGTGGTTGTTGTCTATTATATGTACCAAGCAAGTATGTTCTGCATTGTACACAGTTATCTATCACATACCATTTGTAGCTTTTTTTATTATGCGTATGTACCACGAACATATATTCTCATCAGTTAAATGTGAGCACTTTGTAGTCCATTGGTCTGACTTATTTCTCATGACTTTGAACTCACGGCTCATCCAGATCGAACACTTCCTAACTGCATATGCAACTTCTTCATTGTCCCAAAGTCACATGCCTAGTCTGAGTTCATGTATTGAATCATTCCAATCATCTAGTTGGACCGTATCATTGCATGTCAAATCGTTTAAATGTACTCCCGATCCCATATCTTTGAAGCATTCGTACATTCGACGATCTGATGCGATGTGGCTACTAGATCCAATATGCGGGTTTTGTGTTGCTGAATATTGTGAGACCACCGGATGAAATGTTTGTGCTTGGAGAATTGGATGCTCTTCATCTTCATTTGAACTCTCGGCATCCACTTCAGTTGGACTTGGAGCTAATGAGTCAACAACAACTGCTCCGTATAACATTATTAGATTGGATGCCACGAGCTCAGTCACATGTGGCATATGAATCTCCATCGATGATTCGTTTATGGTATGAGTTTGGTGATAGTCAACAAATTAATACCCGTCAAAATATCTATCATTGTTGGTGGCAATTCCCCCGTGTTGTTGTTCTTGTACTTGCATCGATTGAAAATCTACAAGAATGTGCACACCACCAGCACGACCAAACTCTAGTTGGATATCCTATAGTAGATCCATTTCTTCATCATCCAGGCCAATAGCGCTGTAGAAAACTTAATTGAATTCTGGCAAAAAAAATAGCCATCGTAGAATCATACGAATACACCAAGAAGCCGGGTCCATGTTTCTAATAGCAAATATATTTTGCACTAATTCGTTGTAGGAGACTTTGCACTTAATGATTCAATTTTTTTGTGCTGCTCCTGTGAAGAATGCTCCATAATCATCGTTTTGGATTTCGCTATCCCAGAAAAAAATATTCTAATTGGTTCGGGAGAGCCATTTCGCAAGTGAAATTTTGTGACTGAAATTCTGTGAGTGTTGCAAATGATTTTTAGAAAGAGTAGGTTGCAAGTGAAAGTGATCTTCGGAGATGCCCTTATATAGCTGAGTTAGTTTATGTGCTGACAATACTACTACAGTAATGCATACCTAAAATAGTCAAAAAATGCGGTGCATGCTTGCTGCAACATATCCTGCAGATAGATTCAGGAGGATGACAGAAGAGAAATTGCAATGTGATGTTGCAGCATATCCTGAAGATAGATTCACGGTCAAATGGGAGAAATTTCAATGTGAATTGTAGATGAAAGGACACCATAATTGCTAAAGCTAAGGAAAACACCAAACAGATAAATGATAAATTTAAAAAGTAGAGATGTTTCGGTGATTTTTGTTAAATTATGAGTGTACAATTAATGTGATAACACCATGTAGTATGGCGTTGTATCTATTCTACTATTCTCCCACCCTATTCAGGTCTATTATAGTGTATTTTTTAAAAAATAAGTTCAAAAAAAAGTAAAAATTCTTTTGAACCAATGGAGTATTCTCCCGTTGGGCAATTCTACTCAACACTAATATGCAGTCGTAGGATGGCTGCAAAAATTTATTAATTTTTTAACGGATCAAACTAGAGTGCTGCACGTGCTGCTCAAAAGGACGTGTAGCACCCTAGTAAAAGCCTCTCCCGTTGCCCATAGCACGTATCACGTGGGAATCAACTCTGCTGTCCACGATTAACGTCTCAAATCTGAGCCAATAAAACTGAGCGAACCTTTTTATAAGTGAAGAAAAATGGCTGCCCTTGTATCATCGTCCGGCATACCAGGGTCCATATGTCCATTGACTCGTGCGCTGCATTTTGATTTCTATTTATCAGCAACTCCCAAATTCCAAAGAAAATCCACCTTTCATCTCTCCATTAGACTATTTTCAGCTTCAGTAAGAGCTGCTTCAACAATGGCTTACGAGAAAGAACTTTCAGCTGCCAAAAAGGCTTGTTCTCTCGCTGCTCGCCTTTGTCAGGTTCCTCTGTAAAGCCCTCTTGGATATCTTCTCTTCTTCTGCATTTGTATGCTCTTTCTTTTTTTTAGATTTTTTGGTTTTCCTGAAAACCTTGATTTTGATGTTTTTTTTTCCATTTTTTGTCTTTAATTTGGTTTCGATGTGAATTTGTGTTCGAGTGTTTGCCGCTGGGATTACTTTGGATTGAGATTGGAATTGTGCATACTGATTGATTTTTCCGATTTTTGCTTGCGCTAAGTCCTTTTACTGTGACGTGATGTAATTCTTCAATTTGGTTGAGTATCTTTGCTACTAATTTCTTTCTCCGCGATCAGTTATATTGCCAGAAAACGATGAATTGGGATCAAATTAACGCTAACAATATACATAGTAAAACAGCCATTTGTCACGGTTTTTCTAATTCCTCTTTTTCTTCTTCTTCTTCTTTTTTTTTAAGTTCGTTTTACACATTTTGTGTCTCTCTTATTAGTGAAATTGAAATATAGAAAACAGCTTCAAAATTTAATGAGAATGGAAACTGATGTTTCACTGGAGGTTGTGTCATGGCCAACAATGGTACCTAAATTTGGGTATATGCGTAGACTGATCAAATATTGGGAATACATATGTAGAAGTGAACAGACTAGCTTGTACCACTATAATACTTTTGAAATCGTTTAACTTGATAAGATATCCACTTTATACATACGTAAATTCAAACCATGTAACATCTACTCTAAATTTGGGGTTTTAAGGTCTTGTGTTATACTTGCTCCGTTTCAAAATATAAGGCCTTTTGGCACTTTTTGCATGATTAAAAGAAAAAGTTAAGGGGTGTTTTGTCAACTATATCCTTAACTAATTCCACTAATGTGATATAAAATGAGAGAATTATATTTGTGGTGAGGGTTACTTTAGAAAAATAATCCTTAAAATTTGCAAAAGGCCAAACATTTTGAGAAGGGAGAAAATGACTAAAGGGCCTTATATTTTGAAATGGTAGGAGTACATAATAAAATCCTTGTGGGCAGCTTTCTTTCGTTCCAGTAGAAATGAATTATGAGAAACATCTAGATTCACGTTGAAAGTGTCCGATGTTCTTTGTGATGTTTTACATTGATATTATATAATTTATATCTCAATCCTCTGGATTCTCTTTCATTCGTCTCAAAAGTTTAGTATGTCATCGCTAAAGAAGTTTATTATTGCTACACCCTGAAATATGCATGAGAGCAATTCTGTAGGATCTATTTAATTCAAGTTTTCCCTTCACTTTTAAGGTGAATCCAAGTGGAACCTAGATGTGAGACTCGTTTGGGAAATCCTTGTGGCGGAATAAGCAACTTAATTTTGATTTTGAGAGCATGCATGTGGATTGCACTTTTTCTGTTTAGTTAGCTGTATATAAAGCAGTATGCTTGTAGCTTTGAGCATTCTTTGTCAGGTAAATTGTACATTTCTATGTTCTTGACATACTCTAAGTTTTATGGTTAGTTATTGTTTAAGTTTCTACAACGAACAGGTTGACAGATTGTCTTCCTGTAGCTTTTCTCCTTTTTCCCTTTCTTCTGAAGTATGTTATGGAATATCTGCACTCTAATTGTTGTTGCTTTACACATATTCTGTAGTGTGGTTGGGAAGTAAATTAGATGTGCTATTGTTACCCGTACATCATACTTTTCTCTCCCAAATTAAAGAGATTAGGAGGGTTTTAGTATTTGAAGTGCGATATAGCCTGATTTTGTGTTTGAAAACTTTAGTAGGAGAGAGAATAAGGGATGAAATGTCTAGTTATCAGAAATTACCCATCCTGCCATCATGTCAAACCAACCCCCCCAAAAAAAAAGAGTAAAGGAGTACACTTCCCCTGGGTGAGACAGTTGCCCCCTTTCCCATTGCCCACCATGAGCCAAAATTATACTTTTAATCATTTTTTAAGGAAAATATAAGTTGTTTGCCCATGAAGTGCTGAATGAACGGAGAGCATGCTGTCTGATGCATGGTTCAACAATGTACTTTGCTATTGTTTGTTTGGTAAAAGACTTGGTCTGGTCTACTTTATCAGCAAGTTAGCCTTGTTTTTCAATGGAAGGATTTTGTACTATGATTTAACCAGTGCACCAACTGCTGTAATGCTGTACAATCAGAAAGAATATTGGAGCTTTGTTGTGTTCTGACACATAACCAATAGAATCTAGTGTGGCTGGTATGAGTTACAATATGAATTTTTATCCCTTGCATCTCTTTCTTCATCTCTATGGCTTAATGCAAATCTGGGACCTACATAGCTATGCATCTTTAAATTGCATTAATGTGCGCTTTTCTTCTGCTCTTTTCATTATGAAACTCAGTTAAGTCTTGTTGCTTGTCTATTTTAGAGAGTGCAAAAGGCATTGTTGCAATCAGATGTCCAATCAAAATCTGATAGAACTCCCGTGACAGTGGCTGATTATGGTAAGCGACAACACCTTCTTATGTTGTTCTTTGACTGATCACTGATGTTCTTCCTCAATGACTTGCGTTTTCCCCTTTAGCTTCTAATTATGTTTTTACATTTAAAGTAGGCAAATCAACAACTTCTTTAGATTGAATAGGTTAATTGAAGAATTTCTTGACCATCTCTGTTTCCTATAGTTATATGTTCATTTCTGTATCCTCGTTCTAAAATCAATTTCTACTTCTTAAACCAAAACAATGTCAATTTTGCTCATATAATGACTTTTAACTCTGAAATGTTTCTACTTTTTGTAAACCTAAACAATGTCTATTTGCCTCATATAGTGACTTTTTAACTTTGAAATGTTTCTTCTCTTCAAACATTTCCTCAAACTACAAAAGATGCAATTCCCACATGTTCTCAACTTTCTTTTATACTTAGATTACCTAATATAAAGGTTCATGTGCTCTGAAGTTTCTTTTGAACTTTTTTCTATGTAATTTTAACTCACAATATTTGTAAGCCATCAAACTAGAATACTCCTTTTGAAATGGATGAATAGTTTCTAAGACCAAGATGATTAACCTGTTAATGGTTACTTGCTGCTTCTTTCGATACTGATGGTGACTTTCTCATGCATTTCAGTGGGGTAGAGTTTTTTGTTCTTTCTCCACTTTTTAGTGGAAACTTGAATTTTACAGGCTTTTAACTTGGGGAAATGATCATTTCTAGAATATGATGCTTGACCAATGGTAATTGGATAGAGAGCAATAGTGACACGTGATAAGTTAAAGAAATCATTAAAATGGTCCTGGATATACCTATTAGTCTCCCTATAGCTCTTATTGATGGCCTCTTTTGGGCTTTGCTCTTGATTTCTTATCTATAACTTTTGTTTATCAGGTTATCTAAATTACATGGTTTTCCCCATTCCCCTACCTCTTCTTTTGCAATTCATGAACTCTTAACATAAATGGACACATGCTTGCTTGTCCTGCTTTATTAGAACAGGATATATTTCTGCAAGATTCTGGGGCCAAGAATAGCAGCACTTGATTAAACTTTTGAATGTTGAAACTTTTTACATTTGTGTTAAGAGGAAGAATTGCTAATCTTTGAGTCCTCTTCATGTGTTTTGCTCAGGTTCACAAGCTTTGGTAAGCTTTATTTTGAAGAAAGAGTTGCCTTCTATGGCATTCTCATTAGTAGCCGAGGAGGTAGTTTTCAAGTTTCAATTTTTTCTTTGAAGATTAAATTGTTAGAAGTTACTTTGGTTGTTCAAATAACTGATGTACCATGGTGGACAGCTAGGATTTTGCTATAACATGATATTGAATTCTTTTAGAGACCCAAAGTTTAGCTTCCTTAGCTTAGGCTATATTAAATGAGAAATAGGAAAAATTATTAGATTTTCTGGAAATATGGGAACTTAATATTCAGATACCTTGGTGGTCAAAGTCAATACCGATGATGTGCGTGAGCTCCATTTTGACATAAAATTAAATCCTTAACCTTTAAAACTAAGGAGCTTTTGCCTCTTCTCTTAGTCATTAACGGGACACTAAAACATTTACAGCATATTGCTGGGCCACCATAATACACCGCATGTGAACAGCCAAAGTATTTAGTTATTGCTGATCTCACACTCCACATTAGCTGATTGGAAATCAGCACTATAAGCCGTTGCTTAGCCAATTGCTCTCATCCTTGCCTGTTATCTGCCACTACCACCAACCTGCAGAGAGTGCTTACCTATTGCCTCATGTGACTAGGGTCGTATCTAGTGATTTGTGAGCCTTAGGCAAAACTTTCAAGGAGGCTTAATCTAAATAACTATTATTTTTTTCTTGTATTCTCCTAACTTTCTTAGTAACAAAAGTACCCGTCACAATTTTATAGTCAATATATTATTAACATTCACTATTAATAGACAATATCATTAATCCTTTTAATCTTGTCATCAATGGCTTTAAGCAGATTCCCAGGATTAGCACAATCTTTTATATTTCCCCTAAAAAGGTCAGTTTATTGTGCTAAACTTATAGAAGAAATAGAAATTTCTTTATTTCTTAATGTTTATTAAATTTTTAGTTACTCAAAAAATTATAGAATATCAAAAGGAGGTCTTCTTTTAGATGGGACCTTAGGTGGCTGCCTTGATCGCATAAAGCCCTCCACGGCCCTGCCTATGAAAATGTTTTTTGTGGCATTATATTTTGGTTATTGTTAAGTAAAACTTGTTATTCATCTATCAAAATCTTAAGCTATTATACAAGTGTATCAGTTGAACATTTAAAACTTGAATACGGCCTCTTACAGGTGGGTATTTACACTTTTCACCAACACACTTGCACCTGCACATTTACGTACATTTTAGTAATGGACAGCTACAGGATTTGACCGTAGGAACTCCTGCTTTGGTACCATTTTAAATTACCATCTCATTTAATCCATTTGGCTTTTTGATATGGTGGTAATACAAGGTGAGTTGTAGTTTAAAGAATCTCTCGCCTATTCTGAGTTGAAGTATATAATTGGTTATCCTCTTGTTTCGGTATTAACCAAACAGATGAGGCTTGAAGTTTGTATTGAAGGACCGTAGTCCATGAGTTAGCAAACCGAATTAGCCCAATGCATTTAGTGATAGCAAGCCCCCATTCACACTGAAAAGTTGGATGAACAATCTTAATTAGCCCAATGCATTTAGTGTGATAGCAAGCCCCTATTTACACTGAAAAGTTGGATGAACAATCTTTCTATCTAGATGTGCGAAAGAATGAAAACACATTGTACATAAGAGAATTGCATCAATCATTTGTCAAGGCATCTGCCACCTGATTTGCTTCATGAAACATGTGCAAAAAGTAAAATTCTTGCCACAAATAATGCAGTATATTCTGAATGATAAATTCCAGCCACCAAGGAGCACCCTTGTCTCGTTAGATGGGCAGTAGAATTGCCTTGCAACATCATTTGATGAGAAATATCAATTTAACTAAGGAAATTTGTTCCCTCTCTACGGCTTTATTACTTCTATGGTACCTTATACATGTTTAGGCTTTTGGACTTAGATGCCATGTACACTAATTAGCTGTTTCTTCTTATCATTTTTTATCTGAGTGCAAGTTGATTATTTGGGATAAACTGTAGGACTCTGAGGACCTGCGGAAAGATGAAGCCCAAGAAACACTGCTGCGCATCACAAAACTTGTGAACGAAACTCTTGCTGGTGAGGAAACATCTCTTCTATCTGATGAAGATGTGCTTACTGCCATTGATGCTGGCAAATCTGAAGGGGGTTCTCTTGGTCTGCACTGGGTTTTGGATCCTGTAGATGGTACTAAAGGGTGAGCTTGACCCTATCAATATAAGTTCTTTGCTAGATTGCACTTGCATTTGTATTTAGATTAAAGTATTTGGCTGTGTCAGCCAGTTTGTTGTTAGTCAATAGGAACACCTTTTATACAGTGATACATATATGCTTCTTCTTTCGTGGATTCAGAACCTAGAAAGTATGCAAGATATAGAACCAAATTTCTGGCTGGCTGTTGAACCATTGGACCTGCCCTGCCTAAGTGGTTTGATTGTTCCTTATTTCTTGCACCTATAATTGTGGATTTGACTTCTCTTATAGATTGAGGCCCTGCCATGCATTAGCCAGGTGTTGTAAGTAGTTCTACGTTTGTTGTTAGTCAATAGGAACCTTCTATACTGTGATACATATATGCTTCTTCTTTCGTTGATTCAGAATCTAGAAAGTATGCAAGATATAGAACCAAATTTCTGGCTGGCTGTTGAACGATTGGACCTGCCCTGCCTAAATCGTCTGATTGTTCCCTTTTTCTTGCACCTATAATTGTAGATTTGACTTCTCTTATAGATTGAGGCTGTGCCATGCGTTAGCCAGGTGTTGTAAGTAGTTCTACGTTTCAGGACATGCATTTTTTATGCTCATTCACATGTCTTTATGCAGTCAGATTATTAACCATACTATAAAGAAAAAGAAATGAGGCATTGTGTGTGACTAAGCATGTGAAAGTGGGTTGAACTTTGAACTTGTATTTGTTAAAACCTTTGGTGTACTGCCTGATAATTTAGTCAAGCAATACACTTTAAGGGTTATCTTCAGAATATTTTTTTTAAATGAAAAATTTATGATTTAGCGGAGAAAAGATATACCTTGGCTAAATTTCGGTATATACTTTGATGTTGAAATATCAAATGTTTAATTCCGTGAATTGGATTCTACTGAAATGTTTCTCAAAATTCTAATTATTACAGATTTGTTGCAATTTAAAATTAATGCATTAATTCATATGAACTTGCTCGTTATTTCTTGTGCCCTACAATAACATCTTTCTCTCTTTCTCTCTTTCTCTCTTTATGGTTGGTGGGCTAGTGTATGTGATTGCAGACTGCACAAATTAGCCTCTTTTGGTTTGAGAAACTGCAATTGGTTGGATTGAAATATTTATTCACCAGTTCCATTGTCTAGCTTACTTGTGCTACAATTTTCTTTTTTTCTATGGTTTACTTCTATGTTGTAAAAAAGAATGCTATGTAACATACATTCCAATAATCTTTAACTGATCTATAGAATGTTATCATCCTCGGTCTCTACAACCCAAAAAATTTAAACGGACCGCGTACAAGGCTGTGCTTCTTGAACCAAAGAAACTGTCTGTTGCATACATAGCTCTTATTTCTGGACTGTCTTCCAGATCTTTAAAAGTCTTCTGTTTCTTTTATCTCAAAGTTAAATAAAGAATGTGTAGGAGGAAGCTATCGTGGATATCAAGCCTTAAATGAGTGTTATATTTTACTGAAGGTTTCTCAGAGGAGACCAGTATGCAATTGCATTAGCATTGCTAGACGAAGGGAAGGTTGTGTTAGGTGTCCTAGCCTGTCCCAATCTTCCTCTGCAATCTCTTTCCTGCCATGATGAGTCCACTATTCAAGACAAAGTTGGATGTCTTTTCTATGCACAAATTGGTAGTGGAACTTATATGCAATGTCTTGACGGCTCTCTGCCCCTGAAGGTTGCTCTTTTTTAAATTAAGACAATAAACTGTTGACAAGTTTCCCTTATTTTGATTTTCCTATCTTCTCATCTTATGTTTTAAGTTCACAATTACAATCATTTTATCACTTTTTTCCTTTCAGGTGCATGTTAGTGCTACAGAAAAGTCTGAAGAGGCTTCTTTCTTTGAATCATATGAAAAGGCTCACTCAATGCAGGATTTGACAAGCTTAATCGCAAAAGTACAGTTAACCTTTCTTTTCCTTCCCTCCCTACCTCAGTTTCTTTCTTGTTTATTCTGGGTGCTGAAGGTTCTTATTATCATGTACAATAGAAACTGGGTGTAAGAGCACCTCCTGTACGGATAGATAGCCAAGCAAAATATGGGGCTTTAGCTAGAGGAGATGGAGCAATATATATGCGTTTCCCTCATAAGGGATACCGTGAAAAGATATGGGACCATGCAGCAGGGTATATAGTCGTTAAAGGTACAGAAAATCTTCTTATTCTCTAGGAAGATTCTTTTCTGCTCAAGTGTAATTTTGCTTGAGACGAACACGCAAGGCATAATCCCCCCCTCCCCCTCAACTGCGCCCCCCAAAAAAAAAAAACTGTTTCCTTTCCAGAAAAATAAATCTCTGCATATCCTCATTGATTATTAACTTGCGTGTTGAAACTTATATCCATTCTTGTAGAGTAAAACATGTAAGTTGATATCCACTCAACATACATAATGACTAAACAGAAAAATCATACCTTCCTTAAAGTCAAGGATATGCACTTGATACTTGAGAAGAAAAACTGAAATTGCTGTCCCTGATAGAAAGAATTTGTTAAATGTTGTTATATAAGAAGCCTTTAATTTGATTTGTACATATTTCATTCTCTTTGTACCTTTTGGTTTACGAAGGTTGAACTTAAGAAAATTTCACTTAATTAAAAATTGTATTTATGATTCTGCAGTATTCAAGCTACACCGCTCATTTATAAAAAAAAAAGTGTTAAAAGAGTGTTCTAATGTTGATCCACATTGAAATTTGTCAATTATTTGGCTTCAGGTATCAATTTGCTTTTATGATATTTCTCCCAAAGGCTATTAAATTTACAGAAGGATGTGCTATAACCATATGACTGTTAACAAAAAGTTGATCTAGTCAATATGTATGTCTAACAAGAGCTAGAGTAATTGAGAAGGGAAAAAGCAAAAAGGAAAAACCTTTGATTGTCTGAATAAAAAAGTAATACTCCAATGGTTGATCTAGAGATTTTTAAGGAAATGGGGATATATTGCTAGCAGTCTGTTTATTCTCAGTTTGTATGGTGTGGGTACCTTTTACATCCATTTGCTTTTTAGTTGTGACACGGATGTCTTTGTGAAATGGCCTTCTAGCTGCTTTATATTTCTCTGCAGTTAAGAATCTAAAGCTGGTGATTATGGGACGTATAAATTGGCTTCAGATCAAAAGATTGGGCATATGTTTTTGCTATATTTTGATCTTACTGAAACTCTTGAATTTTCAATGACTCTTCTGTTTGCCGATATGCTCTTCAGAAGCTGGAGGTGTTGCCACAGATGCTGCAGGAAATCCATTGGACTTCTCTAAGGGAAGATATCTTGATCTAGACACCGGCATAATTGTTACTAATCAAAAGTTAATGCCAGCTCTTCTGAAGGCTGTTCAAGAATCTCTAAAGGAGAAAGCTTCTTGCTTGTGATGTTAGTAAACATCAAATTTGGCCTTCAAGCTGGGTAATATATGAGTCTGAACCTTCTTTCTTCCTTAATTGTAATGCAATCAGTTGTACCGGTTAAATGACATGACGGAAATCCATTGGACTTCTCTAAGGGAAGATATCTAGATCTAGACACCGGCATAATTGCTACTAATCAAAAGTTAATGCCAGCTCTTCTGAAGGCTGTTCAAGAATCTCTAAAGGAGACAGCTTCTTGCTTGTGATGTTAGTAAACATCAAATTTTGCCTTCAAGCTGGGTAAAATATGAGTCTGAACCTTCTTTCTTCCTTAATTGTAATGCAATTCGCTGTACCGGTTAAATGACATGACTTTCCAGTTCTTGTTCTTGAATTTCACCTTCTGGTCTTGCTTTTGTCTCTACACCGAAAGTTTTTTTGCCATTTCACCTACTTTGAACCAGTGACTGTAAACTCTGCATAGATGATTTTGCTTGGCAGATTTACGTGACCAGTATAAATGATTCTCACCCTATTATATTGTAGGATTTTACAGTATTCAGCTGCTGGTAGTTGATCATGAGATTGATCATAAGATCACACATTCTGTTCCTTTGGATTAAGGTGAGAAAGTGAGGTTGTAGAAGGGGAAGCTTGCTGTCATTTCTTGATGAGGAGAATGTATTGTCCGCCTGAACTCTTCTTGCATTCTGCATCTGAAATGAATGTCCATTCATTTATTTTGAATGAGAAAATTGATACTTAATTTTAGACAGAATAAGTATGATTTTTTAAAGTTTAGTTTATTTATTAGGATAAGAGCTTAATAATCGAACATTTGACTCATAATTTAATAAATAAGAGATTGAATATTAAAGTAAAAAAACATTACAAGAAGTAAAACCTTTACTTATGTAGAAAATATAATAAATAAAGGTTTAAGAAGCAAGAGATTGTTTTCTACCCGGAGCTTTGGATTCCTTTTCTCCTTATTCTAAATCTGAAATTTCAAACCTGAACTTGATAACCACAAAATTATTCTCCACTTAAACTTCATTTCAATATTAAACAAAAAACAAAACATCATAAAATAGCGTTATTAAGTCATGCAATTATTGAATTAAAAAATTCAGGGGAAACAATAAGAAAAATAAAAGCAAAAGGTCAGCGAGAGAAGGAGCTGGTGCGGGTAGGGTTTGCAAGGGGAGTGGCAAGATCGAAGTGGAAGATTGGGGCACAGAATGTCCATTGTTTGGGTTGGTTGGATATCATGAACTTAGATTAGGTTTTGATTTGAGAATTTTTATTTAGGAATCATTATGTGTGATAAGAGAAAATAAATCCAATTAAATATGAATAACATTTTTATAAATCCAACTAAGATCTCTTTGTTCATTTTATCCAACTAAGGTTGAGTAGCATAGTGTTTAGGAGTAATTTTCAAACTATCCACAGATATGAAAGTTATATTTTCTCCAAAAAAAAAAAAAAAGAAGATATAAAAGTTACTCCCTATATCCCATTTCATTGACAGTGTTTGACTGGGCAGGAAATTTTATTCAAAAGTTTGAATTGTATTAAAAAGTAATATAGTATAATAAAAAGTAAAAAATATGCGAGTCAACAGATGTTTTATGTCAAATCTAAATATATAAAAGTAATATATAATGAGATTAGTAGTTAATTGATAGTATAAAATATATTAAAATATTTTTTTTTTATAAAAAGTGTCAATTATTTTAAAACGTCCCAATATAGTAAGAAAGTCAAATGAAATAGGACGGAGAGAGTATATGATTATCATGACCTTGATATTTTAAAATGAAAATTAACATTAATTTGTTGAAGGAATAAACTCACCTCATTCTAGACACGCCATTTTTAAATTTTATTTCTTCAAGTCAAATTGAATGATTGTTTTGAACGTTAATAATCTGTCGCCAACTTTTCTCAATTGATTACCCCATAAAAAATTATATTATGTTATGAATTTGTAGGCGTGCAATAGTTGTTAGCACAACAAAATCGTAATAGTAATATAGAGAATTAAATAAGAAAACTATAACGAAGAGAATATAGAGAGAAACTAGAAAATAGAGAGAGAATACAAGAGTTTTGTTGATTCTCTGAGAGTAAATAAATGAATTAATAAGTGTATCCAATACATCAGTCTAAAGTCCTATTTATAGAGTTCAGATGTATATATATCAATAAGAAAAGATATGGAAGAATCAGAAGATAAATCTTATCAATAACTAAAGTTATGATATAACTCTATCATTTATCTTTTGGTAGGATAGAATATCTCTATCTCTGATATTAAATTATCTCTTTTGATATCAGATAATGAACATTCACAATTATATTAATTTCATAACACTTCCCCTTGGATTTCCATTACATAAAGAATATACATCGTTAAAATCTTACTAGATAAAAATCTAGTGGAAAAAACCTTAGTAAAGAAAAAAGAGCACACTATTATTTGTCGTTATTACTCCCCTTGATGAGATAATCTTTTAAGATTTATTATCCGACGCTTTCCATTCAAATGTTTTTATCAATAAGGTCTTAATGAATAGATTTGTCAAATCATCAAATGATTGAATTTGTTGCACATCAATATTATATGTCTTCTAGAGTTCATGAGTAAAAAGAATCTCATGAGAATATACTTTATCGTATCTCTTTTGATATACCTTTGATATATATCAAACTTTATTATCATCTAATAATATAGTTGGAATTCTTTCGTATAAGATATAGATTTATCTCGAATATATTAATCATTATCACATATTTTCAACCAACATCATGAATTTCTATTTCTTCAACATGAGTCGAAGACGTGATTGTTATAATCAACACATGTCTATAAATGACATGGTTGGTGTGGATCATATATGTAACTTATACCTTGTATATCTATTAGCCCTAAGGGCAAATCATGTAGGTTTGATTAGTTTTGATTAATGACAAACATTGATAAGAAATAATATGATTGTATGTTGTGTGATAGAATTTTTGGATTAAGAAGGAAGCAATTCTCATTGCCTTGGAGCTGAAAAAGCTAAGGACAACTCTATCATTATGGATATAGAGCATGTTCTATGAATAAGAAGGCTTTGAAGAATATAGTGTAGGGTTGCACTTGCATAAATAAGTATATTCTTGTAAACTCTACACTTGTGTGTCTTTGAATCTGTTGAATGCATAAGAGATCATAAAACTTGGTTTTGAATCATAAATGGCTTTGAGTAAAATCTTAATGATCAAATGTTTTGGTAACGATTTTTAAGTTCAAAAGAGTTTGTATGACATATCTTTTGATCCTAAATGATTTCAAACATTTTAAGATTGATTTTCAAGTGTTTTCACAAAGTTTGGCAAGTTTGGACGCAAGTTCGGACGTCCAAACTGTGACATGGTTATTGTTTTTCCAGAGAAGTTCAGACGAAAGTTCGGACGCATGATCCAAAGTTCGGACGTCCGAACTTTGCCAGACAACATGTCACAGAGAAGTTCGGACGCAGAGGAGAAAGTTCAGACGTTCGAACTTCCCTGAAACTAGCCGTTTTATAGCTGTTGAAACTGATTTTTAAACTCTATAAAAGCCATAAACTCTAGAATTTTTGTAAGTTTTTGAATCCCTAAGAAATCTAAACATTTTAAATCATTTGCAAACATCAAAGCTCTCTTTTGTCTTGTGCTTTCAATTGATCATTCGAGATTTCAAAGGCAACAAAGTGAAGAAGTGCTACATTGTGTAATCATCCACCAAGAAGTGGTAATATCTTATTCATTCCTCATCTTAATTCGTTTTCTACTTGATCAATATACAAGGTTATCTTATGACGTAAAATCCTTTGAGAAGGGTGAGTCATAGACTAGATTAATCAAGATTGTAGTACAAAATCCATGTGTGGATTATCCTTGATTAGATTGGTCTTTAGGTTGTTTCTAGATATAAAATCCCTGTTGAAGGGTGAGACTTGTTTGTAGAATTGCAATAGAGGCTGTGAGAGTAAAACCATTGTGTGGTGAGCCTCTTATGTAATTGTTGAACTTGAACACATAGTAGATTGTTTGAAATCCTTGAGTGTAGACTCAAGGTAGTGGAGGTAGATCTTGAGAAGATCGAACCACTATAATTGCTTGTGTTCATTACTCTTGATTTGTTTATTGCCTTGTTATTGACTTGATCATTCTCTCATCAAATTAAGTAATTATAATCTGCATCAACTAAGTTTACAAAAGAAATAGTTTTTGAAAAATTAGCCAAAGACCTAATTCACCCCCCTCTTAGGTCTTTCAATTGGTATCATAGCAAGGGCTTCTTTGTGTGGTTTTACAACCTAAAAGTTAAGGTCTTATGGCTAATGTTTCAAATTTACCTTATTTGGAAGGTTCTTCCACAAATAGACCTCCTTTGTTTAATGGAACAAATTATACATTTTGGAAATCTAGAATTAAGATATATATATTTGTTCTATTAACTTTGATTTGTGGAATATCATTAAAAAAGGTCCTTATGTGCCAATGAAAATGAGTGCTGATGGAATTACTCAAGAGCCAAAACACATAGATGAATTTGATGAGAATGATTCAAAGAAAATGACTTTGAATTTTCAAGCTATGAACATTTTAAATTGTGCACTAGATGTAACTGAATATAATCGAGTTAGTGGATGTGACACTGCTCATGATATGTGGAGATTACTTCAAGTAACACATGAAGGTACAAATCAAGTAAAAGAGTCAAAGCTTGCCATGCTAGTTAGGGACTATGAGCTATTTACCATGAAGCAAGGTGAGAATATTAGTGATATGTTTACTAGATTTACTAACATTTTTAACGGTCTGAAAACTTATCGAAAGAACTATACAATTGGAGAGCAAAACAGAAAAATCTTGGATGCTCTGCCAAAATCTTGGCAACCGAAGACACTTGCTATTGAGGAATCAAAAGATTTAAAAATTCTTCCACTTGAAGAGCTTATTGGTTCACTGCTTACACATGAAATAAAGGTAAAAAGATTGAATGATATTGAAGATGAAGAAAAAGGAAGGAAAGGAGTTGGGTGATAGGCTCATATTGAGCCATTTGAATGCCAAAGTGCTAAATTGGTTATTATTTGTCTATGACATCAATGCTTCTTTGTTCTATATTGTTTAAATCCATCACATTTTGCATCAAAGTTTGTCATCATCAAAAAGGGGGAGATTGTTAGCCCTAAAGGCAAATCATGTAGGTTTGATTATTTTTTTTATTAATGACAAACATTGATAAGGACTAATATAATTGTATGTTGTGTGATATGATTTTTGGATTAAGAAGAAAGCAAGTCTCATTGCCTTGGAGCTGAAAATGCTAAGGACAACTCTATTGTAGGACCTAAGAGGGGGTGAATTAGGTCTTAGGCAAATCCTTTGCCTTAATAAAAGCTTGTCTTCAAATTCACAAACTCTAAGTTTATATGTGATGTAATGGTTGAGACAAGATGATCAAACAATAAAACCACAACCAATCAATCAACAACTAAGAACAAATAATAATAATATAAGTATGTAAACAAGTAAAGCTATAAATAAATGAACACACGATTTATAGTGGTTCGATCTCTCCAATATCTACATCCACTACCTTGAGTCCACACTCAAGGATTTCAACCAATCCACTATATGCTCAATTTAGACAATTACACAAGAGGCTCAACACACAATGGTTTTACACTCACAACCTCTTTTAGTAATTATACAAACAAAGTTCACCCTTCCACAAGAGTTTTATATCTAAAGACAACCTAAAGACCAATCTAATCAAAGGCTCACCCACAAACGGGTTTTACACAACCTTGATTAATCTAGTCTATAGCTCACCCTAACACAAAAAGGTTTTATGTCACAAGATAACCTTGCAATAAGCTAGTATAAAACACAATTGAGATAAGAAAAGAGAGTGTGTAAGATGTTACCACTTTGTTGGTAGATGATTACACAACGTTTCACCTTCACACTTTGTTGCCTTTGGAATCTTGAATTTCAATCTTTGAGCACAAGGCAATTTGAGAGCTTTTCAATTTAATTTGATGTAAAACAAGTTAGAGCATGTAGGATTTGTTAAGTTCGAAATTCTTGTAAAAAATCTGGAGTTTATGGCTTTTATAGAATTTGAAAATCAGTTCAAACGGCTATAAAACGGCTAGTTTCAGGAAAATTCAGACGACCGAATTCTGCGTCCGAAATTTTCGGAAGACCAAATCTTCTTCCGAATTTCTCTGGAAGAAATAGTGACCATGCTGAAGGTCAAAATTCAGACGACCGAATTTTTTCTTCATGCGTCCGAATCTTCTTCCGAATTTCTCTGGAAGAACAGTAGCAAACTTTTGCTACAAAATTTGGACGACCGAATTTTCATTCGAATTTTTTAAACATTGTCAAAACATATTCAAATCAATTCAAACAAGTTGGAAAACATTCTAGCCTCAAAGATAAGTCATTAAAGACCTTTTATGTACCAAAACCATTTATGAAAACCTGGATAATTTAGGTAACTTCAAAACCATTGAAACCATTTAAATCAAGTTTTGTGCTCTCAATTGCAACTCATAGATTCCAAAGCTTAAGAGTGTAGGGTTTACAAAGTTTACCTATTAACCACATTTAACCTACACTTCATGTCTTCAAAGCCTTCATTAATTTTGAACAAACTCTTCAATCTTTAATCACTTTGGCATATTTGAGTTGTTCTTGCATTACTAGCTCCAAGGCAATGAGACTTGCTTCCTTCTCAATCCAAAAATCCTATCACACAACATACAAGTATATTAGTCCTTATCAATGTTTGTCATTAATCAAAACTACATGATTTGCCCTTAGGGCTAACAATCTCCCCCTTTTTGATGATGACAAATTTTGATACAAAATGTGATAGATTAAAACGATGTAGTACATAGAAGTATTAATGTCAATGATAGAAAATAACCAATTTAGCACATTGACATACAAAAGGCTCAATATGAGCCTATAACCCAACCAACCTCCATTAACCTCCTTTCTTCTAACTTCTAGGATAGAAGATATAGCATTTACGCATTTAGAAAATATTCTAAGAGAGGTTTTAAGGTTGTAAAAGTTTAACAATGCTCCCCCTTAGATTGTGCTCATTTTTCAACAAGTTTGGACTTGAGATACTATGCATTCGAATTTTGACATATCAAGTCCGAACAGTAAAATAATTGAAATGAAAGCTGTAAATTTAGTAAATAAGCTTTCCTTAAGTTGTTCAAACATATTAGAAGAGATTAAAACATATTTGAATCAATTTGAACAACAAAGGAGCACATTTTGGCAACAAAATATGGATGTATCCGAATTTCAGAACATGTATCCGAATTTTTAAATCTTAAGGCCAAACTGCAATAAATTCAATATAATGAATGTTTAAAGTGAAATAAAGTGTTCCTAAGGTTGTTCAAATATAATGGAAGAGATTAAAATATATTTGGATCAATTTGAACAACAAAAGAGCATGTTTTGGCAACAAAATTGCATGCATCCGAATTTTTGAAACATGCATCAGAATTTTTAAATCATGCATCCGAATTTTGAGCTTTCAATTCCAAACTGTAAAATATGTGAGATAACAACTTTTATTTTTGAAAATAAGCTTTTCTAAGATTGCTCAAATATGGTAAGAAGGATTAAGACAATTTTCAAACAATTTGAACAACAGGAAAAAATATTTTTGACAAGAAGATTTTGATTCATCCGAATTTCAAGTCCAAATTTTTGTCAACAAGTTTGAAAAGGTAATTTTGCATTTTCAAATGAACTATAGAAGTACTCAAATATGTATAGCCACAATAACACTCAATTTAGCTTTGCAAAACCACAAAACTCATGTATTTAATTGTTTTCATGATGTAACTTAAAGTCATAGGTCAAGTCAAGAACCATGATGAAAAATTTCACAATCTCAACTCAACTATTTTCAAAATATCAAAAAACAATCATTTTCAATTTAAATTTCAAATGCAACCATATATTTGCACAATACACATTTATTTTACATTTCAACCTATAGCACTCATACATAGCACATTTACAGCAAGCACATTACAATACAACAAGCACATAGCATATTTTGCAGTCAACATTCTTTCTCCCTCTTGACATACACATGGATTTTCAGAGATGCATGAGGAATTCCACTGCTATTTCACATTTTCACACATTTTGTCATCACATTTCTTCTCCTCCTTTTGTCATCAATCAAAGATGGAGTTAATGAAAGTGAGACAATATGTATCACATATAAGCAGTATATGGACTAAACCTCATTAGCCAATTTAGTAATATATTAGCCAACTCTCATAAACTGTATATTTGCAATATTCAGCAATTCTCTAGTCAAATAATTATCATCCTAATAGGAATAAGCATTATGTAGTATCTCAATAATAATACAATAAGCAATATATTATCAACTTCTTTTCCCCCTTTTTAGCAACGATTAAACTTGGGGTAAGAGTACTTGGACAACAAAAGTGAAACAAAAGAAGCTCTTATCACAAAGATTTCACATATTGAGCTTCAAAATATTATCATGACTAGAAAGACACAAGTAAATTTTAATATTAAAGCATAACTTGTTCATCAATGCATAAGCTAAAATAAGCATCAAAATAGAGTTTAGGGATAGAAATGTTTAGTCTTGGATGCGCTTCATGGTCTTCACTTCCAAATTTGTTTGTTATGATGGCCATGTCTCCTTGATCTCTATATGATGGGCTCCTTCATTTGCTGACTCCTTGCTCGTGTAGTTGTGCTTTGGAAAGTTACCAATCGAGAGGATCTTTGGATCTTCTTTCTTTGAACCACATTTTCCTCCTCCCTTGGCTGAAGGAAATTGGTGATGGATTTGTGATTTGACTTTGTTAAACTCCCTTCACCTCCTTCTTCTTGCTTGTTCTCTTGAGCTCTACCTCTTTGTTCTTCATTCTCCTTTTCTTCTTCTTCTTGGGATGCTTCACTGCCTTTTCCTTCATCTTTTGTCTTCTTCTTTAGCAATAAATTGATAGTCATTTCAATTTTCACTGTCATTACTGTCAACTATATTGCTGCCATCTCCACCCATATTATCTTCTTGATCTTCTTCATTTTTCTCTTCACTTTTCTCTTTCTCATCTTCTTTCATTTTTTCTTCTTTGGCTTTATAGGAACTTGCACTATTTAAAATAACTTGAGAAATCTTTCTCAAGTCTTCTTTCATATTCTTGACTCTAGCTTCTAAATCATCAAATTTGCCAAGAATAATTGGAGCAAAGGACTTGAAGAATTTGTATGGCTGTTCAATATCTCTTGAAACACCTTGACAACTTATTTTCCTTCAATAGATGGTACTTCTTCAAATAGTCTTCTTTTTGTGTAAGGTTGCTCCTCCTCACTAGATGAGTCATGCCTCCTCTTTGTCTTCATTTACTTTGCCAATATTTCTTCTTCATCTTCTTCTTCCTCAACCTCTTCACTTTCTTCAACCTCTTTTCTTCTTAAAGGAGTTTCTGCTTTTGTTCTCCATATTTCATCCTCATCAATTATCCAAGGAATTCTTTTTAGTGAGTTGTTGGTGTAGACTTCTTCACTCTTTATTGGTAAACCACTGGAAGACAATTGCACTTGGAGATACTTGAAAATTCCTGTTAATAACCTTCCATACGGCAATGCCTTATGCTCAGTTCTTCTAGCTGCCATTATATTATTTAGCACTATATATCCAAAATTCATTTTTCTTTTCTTATGCATGGCTAGCATAATTACAGCATACATATTATCAACATAAGACTTGTGCTCAAAGTATGCTATAATCAAGGTAGTAAGCATTTGAAGCAAAATTCTTTTACTAGCATCAAAAAGCTTTTATCTCTCTCTCCTTTCTAGTCTTGAGGCTTCTACCATTTATATAGGCATTCTCAGTTCTTTCATGTGAGTATAACACACTTATAAAACAATGTCCTCAGAAGAATAATGCCTATAACATCCTCAACATCACAAATTCTATTGAGCAATGCATTGTCAATCTCAAAAATCAACTTGTGATATTCTTGAAGAATACCACTAAATAGTTTTATTACCAACTTGCTCAACTCTTTCTTCCTTAATATTTGCATAAACTTCATAGACTAAGGAAGGTAATAGCATTCATCAACCACAAGCAAACTAGTCCAGCTCACATCATTTAAAAATGAGAGTATATTACCCATTTCGGATAGTTTGATGACATCCACCTTGTGACATAGATTTATCTTATGGTTCCTTTTTATCCAATCATCAAATTCAGTAGCAGCCTCCACTGTGACAAATCTATCCAGCCATGACATGCTTTGAGGAACATGAACTTTCCTTGGTTCATTGATCACTTGTCCTCCTTCTCTTTCTTTGGCTTTTCCCTTTCCTTTTCTCATGCTAGGCTTATTTGTCCTTACCTGGAGCTACAACACTTGAATACACTCATTAGTCATTGACTTTTTTAAATTTCTAAGCTTCTTCTAAGATTGGTTAAACCTTTCTTCGGCTAATGGCGTAGTAAGATATCATTAGTTTGTTTATTAATGCAAACATGATTTAAACAAGTATTACCCTTAGTAGAATGATCTCTAATGAGATGAAGTTTGATATCTATATGCTTTGTCCTAGTTTGTTGAATAATATGATGGTCAAAGTTATTGAATTTGTGTTATCACATAACATAGCCACACATTTGAAATATAGATCATAATCACTTAGAGTATCAATAAGGTAATAGAGAATGTGTTTAATAGCAATCAAATGAAACTCTCTAGGACAAGATAAAATCTAGCACACATGCACATGACAAACATAATATTGGCTCTACTTGCTGTCAAATAGAGTTGACTACTCCTATGAAACCTTTTTATTCTTGTCAAGCATAGTTGATAAACTTATGAAAGTGCTTATACCTTAACATGATTCATGAAAGTGTCATCCTTGGTTTGCATGATTTTTAGGCCAAGAAAGAAATTGAGTTTTCCTATCATGCTCATTTCAAATTTACTTTGCATCAACTTGGAAAACACATCACAAAGTGAAGTATTAGAAGCGCCAAAAATTGTATCATATATTTAGACAAGTTATAGATCATTGTTGCATGAGGATTTTATAAAAAAGTAATTTCAGTTTTTCTCTTGAAAATCCTTTTGAAAGAAGGAAACTACTCAATCTTTCACACTAAATTCTAGAAGCTAGTTTTAAACCATACAAAACTTAGGATTGTTCGAAAATATGGTTAGGAAACTTTTCATGATCAAAACTGGGTGATTGTTCCACATAAACTACTCCCTCAATAAAACCATTTAGAAAAACACTTTTGACATTCATTTGAAATAACTTAAAACTTTTAAAGCAAGTACAAGTCAAAAGCATTCTTATGGACTCAAGTCTACATTCGGAACAAAGGTTTCATCATAATAAATTCCTTCTTCTTGATTGAATCCTTAGGCAACAAGTCTAACCTTGTTTCTAACAACTTCTCCAGATTCAAAAAGTTTATTTCTAAAAACCATTTAGTTCCAATAATGGAATGGTCATGAGATTTAGGAATATCCAAAATTTTGTATCTTTCAAATTTATTTAATTCCTCTTGCATAGCAATAATCCAAAAATCATCACATAATGCATCATCAATACTTTTAGGCTCATATGTAATAAAAGAATAAAGTTCTTGATAAAGTACCGCCTTATTTTTACTCCTTGGAAGATATCACCAATGATTTGCTCCTTATGGTGGTCTTTTTGGATATCCTAAGTTCTTAGGGAGTTCTTGGTCACCACTAGGTTGGTCATCTTGATTTTGTTCAATCATTTCTTCCTCATTGGTATGATCCTCCAAAGTTGGTGCTTGAAGATGGGTTTGATAGTCATTAATGAATGTACCTACATCATCTTCATCTTTTCTTTCCAAGTAAATGTAAGATTCATCAAAACAAACATGAATGGTTTCCTTATCATATAAGGTTCTTTTCATTATAAACTGTATATGCCTTTTCGTTAGAAGAATAGCAAAGAGATATACCAATATCCGATTTTCTATCAAATTTAAATAAGTTATCACAATAATTTAAGATAAGACATTTATAACCAAACATTTTAAAAATATGCAATTTGAGGCGTTCTATAAAAGAGAATTCAAAAGATGTTTTTCTTCAAAATAATCTTAAAAGAATTCTATTTATCATAGCATGTGGTGTTTAAGGCTTTGGCCCAAAAATATTTTTGAAGAAGAATTTTCACAAAGCATAGACCTAGCCAATTTCTGCAAAGTTCAAAAATTTCTTTCAATAACACCATTTTATTGTGGAGTTTTTGCAGTTGAAACAATTGTATGAAATTCAATTTTCAAAGCAAATTTTGTAAAGACTTTGTTGTAAAATTCTCCCATTGTCACTTGTAATGGAAATTTATTTGCACTCAAGGGAGGTTTGAACCTTTTTGAATAATTTTACAAACTTATGAAACACTTCATCATTTTGAGCAAAGAATAATGCTAAAGTGAATATTGAGAAATCATTAACTACTAGTAAGGCATACTTCAAGTCATCAATACTAGAGTTCCTCATAAGTCCAAATCAATCCATATGAACATGCTCAAGATGTTTTGAGGTCTAAAATCATTTTCATGGGTTTGAAAGATTCTTTTGTTTGTTTTTCATATGGACAAGTATCTCAAAGACAATTTTCTCAAAACACATTTTTAGCAATCCTCTAATTAAATCTTGATAGAAAAGTTTGTTCAACAAATCCATGTACACGTGACCAAATCTTTTATGCCAAGAAAATCATTATCATAAGCAACAAGACAGTCAAGCTTATCAAGATAAAACACATATTCAAAAATTTGTAAGTGATTGATCAAAATCACAAAATATCATTTTGTCATACAAGTTCGGCTACCGAACTTATCGGGCGACCGAACTTATGGTCTACATCCAAACTTCATGTCCAAACATTTTGTAAAGTTTCATAAAGATGTTTTTGGCCAAGTAAATGCATAGATATTCAATCATATCTATTTTAATCATTTTATAATGACATATAATCAATTTCAAGAACATATAAACCATGAATTCAATCTCATATCATTAATATTACCTAATCAACTTAATTGAAGCAATTGACAAGTCATGGTTGGCAAATCTTCAAATCCACAAAAAAATTCTCAACTGAAATTTTGCTTGTTGGCATTTAACTTCTTATTCATTGTCACACAATTGGCAAATGCTAAGCAAGTTACAGTTCAAATAAGCAATTAGCAACATTTGTTTAAAAAGAAGAGAGGAACCTTTACCAACATTGATTACTTCAAGAATTCTTCCTTTCTTTTCAAAAACAAATCCTTCATCGATTGCTTTGACCTTGATTATGCATGAGGTGTTTTCTGTTATTCTTTAAGCCAACATCATCAATATGCCATTTAGTGGTGCTTGAGTTTGAATTGAAGAGTACCTGCAATAAAGGAGAGGAAGTTTCCTTTGGTACCCATACTTTCTTGGGTCCGTGAGGGTTAGTAATAATTCCCTTAACTCTCCAAATGGTTTTTACACCATTCTCTACTTTTCTTTTAACATAGCATTTGGTGACTTTATGTCCATGTTTTCCACAATAAGTACAACAAGTATGACGCATGGAAATAGAAGTAGCTCTAACAAAGAAGTTCTTACATTTAGGCACATTGTTTACATAATTATAACCAAGACCATTTTTGACAAAAGGAGATCTTTGAGCTTCAAGAATTTTGTCAAGATTGTCTCTTCCATTTGTAAATTTTTTAACACATGACGTAAGATCATCAACTTTCTTTTTCAAAATTCCATGATCACTAAGCATTTTTTCAAGAGAAGAAACTTTTGTACAAAGAGATTTATTTTCAAGAGATATGTTTTGTAAAGAGACATTTAAAACTTCTTTTTCAATATTCAAGCATTCAATAGAATCAAGAAGCTTTTTATTTTCACAAAACAATTTTGAATTCTCATTCAATAAATCATTAATTTTGGTTTTCATTTTCTTATTCCTTTTTTAGGCCTTTTTTAATTCTTCATACATTTCAACAAGTAATTCACTAGGATCATCAATATCATCATCATAATAAGTAGAGGTAGATGGAGTAGGTTGTACCTCATCTTCCATTGCCATGAAGCACACATTTGTTCTTTCGTCTTCATGAGTGACTTGAATTAGATTCCACATTTCATGAGAAGAATCACATTCCATCACTCTATTGTATTCATTGACAATCAATGCACAACAAAGAATGTTCATTTCTTGGTAGTTTAATGTCATCTTCCTTGAATAGCTCTCATCATACTTCTCCATGGGCTTTGGTTCTCTTGTAACTCCATCGGATTTCAATCTCAATGGTACATAGGGACCTTTCTCAATAATATTACACAATTCATAGTTAATAGAACAAATGTAAATCTCAATCCTAGACTTCCAAAAAGTATAATTAGAACCATCAAACAATGGAGGCCTATTAGTGGAGGAACCTTCCATATAAGGCAAATTTGATAAACTAGCCATATGATCTTTACTTCTAGGTTGTTAGACCTTAAAAAGAAGACCTTACTCTGATACCAATTGTAAGACGTAAGAGGGGGTGAATTAGGCCTTAGGCTAATTATCGAAATCTTTTCCTGTATTGCAAATCCTTTGACTTAATAAAAGCTTGTCTTCAAATTCACAAACTCTAAGTTTATATGTGATGTAATGGTTGAGACAAGATGATCAAACAATAAAACCACAACCAATCAATCAACAACTAAGAACAAATAATAATAATATAAGTATGTAAACAAGTAAAGTTATAAATAAATGAACACACGATTTATAGTGGTTCGATCTCTCCAATATCTACATCCACTACCTTCAGTCCACACTCAAGGATTTCAACCAATCCACTATATGCTCAATTTAGGCAATTACACAAGAGGCTCAACACACAATGGTTTTACACTCACAACCTCTTTTAGTAATTATACAAACAAGGTTCACCCTTCCACAAGAGTTTTATATCTAAAGACAACCTAAAGACCAATCTAATCAAAGGCTCACCCACAAACGGGTTTTACACAACCTTGATTAATCTAGTCTATAGCTCACCCTAACACAAAAAGGTTTTATGTCACAAGATAACCTTGCAATAAGCTAGTATAAAACACAATTGAGATAAGAAAAGAGAGTGTGTAAGATGTTACCACTTTGTTGGTAGATGATTACACAACGTTTCACCTTCACACTTTGTTGCCTTTGGAATCTTGAATTTCAATCTTTGAGCACAAGGCAATTTGAGAGCTTTTCAATTTAATTTGATGTAAAACAAGTTAGAGCATGTAGGATTTGTTAAGTTCGAAATTCTTGTAAAAAATCTGGAGTTTATGGCTTTTATAGAATTTGAAAATCAGTTCAAACGGCTATAAAACGGCTAGTAACGGCTAGTTTCAGGAAAATTCGGACTACCGAATTCTGCGTCCGAAATTTTCGGACGATCAAATTTTTCCTGTTGCGTCCGAATCTTCTTCCGAATTTCTTTGGAAGAAACAGTGACCATGCTGAAGGCCAAAATTCGGATGACCGAATTTTTTCTTAATGCGTCCGAATCTTCTTCCGAATTTCTCTGGAAGAACAGTAGCAAACTTTTGCTACAAAATTCGGACGACCGAATTTTCATTCGAATTTTTTAAACATTGTCAAAACATATTCAAATCAATTCAAACAAGTTGGAAAACATTCTAGCCTCAAAGATAAGTCATTAAAGACCTTTTATGTACCAAAACCATTTATGAAAACCTGGATAATTTAGGTAACTTCAAAACCATTGAAACCATTTAAATCAAGTTTTGTGCTCTCAATTGCAACTCATAGATTACAAGGCTTAAGAGTGTAGGGTTTACAAAGTTTACCTATTAACCACATTTAACCTACACTTCATGTCTTCAAAGCCTTCATTAATTTTGAACAAACTCTTCAATCTTTAATCACTTTGGCATATTTGAGTTGTTCTTGCATTACTAGCTCCAAGGCAATGAGACTTGCTTCCTTCTCAATCCAAAAATCCTATCACACAACATACAAGCATATTAGTCCTTATCAATGTTTGTCATTAATCAAAACTACATGATTTGCCCTTAGGGCTAACATCTATCATTATGGATATAGAGCATGTTCTATGAATAAGAAGGCTTTGAAGAATATAGTGTAGGGTTGCACTTGCATAAATAGGTATATTCTTGTAAACTCTACACTTATGTGTCTTGAAATCTATTGAATGCATAAGAGAGCATAAAACTTGTTTTTGAATCATAAATGGCTTAGAGTAAAATCTTAATGATCAAATGTTTTGGTAACAGTTTTTAAGTTCAAAAGAGTATGTATGATATATCTTTTGATCCTAAATGATTTCAAACATTTTAAGATTGATTTTCAATTGTTTTCACAAAGTTTGGAAAGTTTGGGCGCAAGTTCAGACGTCCAAACTGTGACATGGTTACTGTTTTTCCAGAGAAGTTCGGACGAAAGTTTGGAAGCATGAGCCAAAGTTCGGACACATGGTTACTGTTTTTCCAGAGAAGTTCGGAAGAAAGTTCGGACGCATGAGCCAAAGTTCGGACGTCCGAACTTTGCCAGACGTCCGAACTTCCCTGAAACTAGCCGTTTTATAGCTGTTGAAACTGATTTTTAAACTCTATAAAATCCATAAACTCTAGAATTTTTGTAAGTTTTTGAATCCCTGAGAAATCTAAACATTTTAAATCATTTGCAAACATCAAAGCTCTCTTTTGTCTTGTGCTTTCAATTGATCATTCGAGATTCCAAAGACAACAAAGTGAAGAAGTAATACATTGTGTAATCATCCACCAAGAAGTGGTAATATCTTATTCATTCCTCATCTTAATTCTATTTTCTACTTGTTCAATATACAAGGTTATCTTATAACGTAAAATCCTTTGAGAATGGTGAGCCATAGACTAAATTAATTAAGGTTGTAGTACAAAATCCATGTGTGGATGATCCTTGATTAGATTGGTCTTTAGGTTGTTTCTAGATATAAAATCCTTGTTGAAGGGTGAGACTTGTTTGTAGAATTGCAATAGAGGCTGTGAGAGTAAAACCATTGTGTGGTGAGCCTCTTATGTAATTGTTGAACTTGAACACATAGTAGATTGTTTGAAATCCTTGAGTGTAGACTCAAGGTAGTGGAGGTAGATCTTGAGAAGATCGAACCACTATAATTGCTTGTGTTCATTGCTCTTGATTTGTTTATTGCCTTGTTATTGACTTGATCATTCTCTCATCAAATTAAATAATTATAAT
Organism: Rauvolfia tetraphylla; assembly: GCA_030512225.1. Classification (NCBI taxonomy): domain Eukaryota; kingdom Viridiplantae; phylum Streptophyta; class Magnoliopsida; order Gentianales; family Apocynaceae; genus Rauvolfia; species Rauvolfia tetraphylla. Next base: position 1,058,860 of record JAJQKT010000017.1, on the reverse strand, counting down.
CTGCATCAACTAAGTTTAGAAAAGAAATAGTTTTTGAAAAATTAGCCAAAGATCTAATTCACCCCCCCTCTTAGGTCTTTCAATATCCATCTTAATAGGAGTTGAATTTTTTTTCAATATTTGAGATAAACTATCTTAAGGAGATGTCAAAAGGGAAGCTTAATGCCATCTCAAAATTCATTGGGTATAGAAGAACTACAATAGATATCTATTTGTATGCAGATAAGTGTTTTCATGTACTAAATTGCAGAATTGTGGTGCTTCAGGACCAAAGAGTTTTGTAATATCCTTTGTTTGATATAAATGATCTTTATCATGTACAATAACCTAATGACCATTGATGTGCTATGTCCATGTGAAGTATCTTCAGGATGTTCAATCAAAACAAAATATTGATTTTTCAAAACTTTGATCAGAATACTTGCTTCTCTAAATTCTTTAGGAAAAATATCTTGATCATCAAACCCTTTTCTCTTTTGAGGATTTTATTTTCAAAATCAAGAGATCAACCACTGTTCAAGCATGCATCAAAATCATATATCTATAGAATTCTTATATTTGTTCTAGTGAAACATATATCTAAATAGGAATATCTATAGCTAGAATATTATATTGACTAACTTTACATAAGTAAGTCAAACAATTGATTTGCTATTTTATGCAAATAAAGACTATTTTGAACTTATAATTTATTAATGCTTGTGTATAGTTCAAGATAATGAAGGTCATAAATGATATCCTTTTTTATTGATGATATTCTCTCCCTAATATGGAGAACACAATTTCAATTAACAAATTATGCAATAAGGATATCGTCTAATAGAAAAGCACGTATAGCAAGTATAGCTGCATATAAATTTACTCATACATGGACATACTCGATCATTTTTTCAATAAGAATTCACTAAGACAATCTCATTATGTTTTACAAGAACAATCCACTTATATGTTTCAAGCATATCGAATCTATCATAGACTTAAAATATAAGTACCATTATCAAACGATAACAAAGATAAACACATATTAAGTGTTATCATACACTATTCTATCTACCACTAGAAATATATTTCTTCTTAATCAGTGCCAAAATTTGCGAAGAATCCTACGCCATAAGTCATGGCAAATATTCACTTTTATAGTTCATATTTTATAAGCAAATATCCATTTCTATCTATTTGGTATTACTGTTCAGGTGTATAATTCCTGTTGGGAATATATGTACATTTTAATATACTTGTGAATAGTTCAAACTTTTCATATTTCTCACGTGAACTTTATCATTTCAAGTCTGTAGACTTCGATTCGAAAATTTTCATTTTGAATCAATATATTATGTGCATTAATATTGTTGATGTCATATACTTGTGCAGTTCAAACAGTTCCCAATCATGTTGAGATCTCATCATTGTCAAAGTTTACAGGTATCTAAATTTCTTCTTGAAATAATATACCAATCATGTTTGAAAAAATTCTGCTAGAATTTAAATCTCCTCGACTTAACATCTTAGCATGTATGACCATCTTAAGTCTTTGCTCTAGTGAGGAGTTTGTATCCTTAGAACCGACTTATCTACCATATTTTAGTTATGTCTCAAATTTATTTGTAGTGGTAGATTGGTCTTCAGGGATATCAAAGATAATAAGAGCATTCTTTGCCGGGTGTTGGTCAATTAATGCACTTTGCTATATAAATTATCCTTTGAACTTCTGATTCAAGGTACATTCTATGAGGATCAAAATAGAAGATTAAGATGAGATACAAACTAATATCTTTATCGGACATCATGTTTTCTCCTCTTTATGCTGGGACAACATATTCAAAATTAACAAAATATGAATCTCACCTTTGAGATTCACTCTCAACATATTTGATAATCTCTTTAAAAATTCATCTAATTACCTTTGTGGTAGAACAACATACATAGTACACTTGTAAATTTAGATGAGAAATATTTAGTTTCTGACCACAAACCAACTACTATGATGAGAATTTATAATACATTGGAAAAATACCAAATGAGTGCTAAAACATCATAGTCATGAATATTCTACAGGATGTTCAATATTTATTTCAATATAACCAGTATTATTAGGACAAATTGTGTCTTTGGGAGAATGTTAAATATGAGCTCGTTATTAATGAATTGCAAACTACATGTTGTAAAAATCAACAATATATATAAGACTATTTTGTTGATTCATCAACTAATAATTTCTCCATATTCATCCTAAAATTACACATAATACTAGTAACATTTAAATAAAACAAGTAGTACATATGGATTTGTCATATTAGGAAACTTCTGGTTCCTTAATATTTTCATAAATTCCTAATCATTCTTCGTATCTTAATGATTAGAGATGGTCTAACCAGTCATGTCAACTAATAAATTATTTATCAGTAAATTTTAAGTTTACTCAATATTGCGTCTCAATTTAATAATTCTATACAATATAAACCAGAAGAGATGAATGGTAGTATTTATAATTGACATATATTTTAGGTCATAATGGTAATGCATATGTCTCAAAAGTCCATTTATCTAATGTCTCGATATAATGAGAGTATCATTAATGCTAAAATAACGAGACTATATGGAGAATAATGCATTATAAAAATTGATCATTATGGTGAAGATTTGGTAGCTCTTCTGGAGCTTTTAATCAATTAACTCTTCTAGATGTCTTGATTAACTAGTTCTTCAATAACTTCATACTACTATTATACTTTGAACATATAATTCAAATTTTTCCAAATAAACAACAATGTTGTTTAGACAAATTGTATCTTCACCATTCTCGATCCAAAACAAACTAAAATAATATAAAAATACTAGAATATAAATGTATAATATGAAAACTTTCAAGTAATAATCACAAAATGATATAAAATAGAAAAATAATAATTCGATACTTCGAAAATGGTATTTCTTAAATGGTATCTTCGTGATCCACTTTATCCAGATAGATCTTAGCATCATGTATTAAAAAAAAGATCTCTTTTTAGAAATATCAAAAGTCAAAGATTCAAGTTTTGAAGTTTGCTATGAAAATTCCAAGCTAAGTAAGAAAAATACCTTTCTTGCTTGATTATAAAGCTCAAAATTTCAGTATATTTTTTAAAAAATTTTTCTCAATATTGTTGTTGTAGGACAATATTCAAGGTGAGAAATGTAGAGAATTTTTAAGATGATGATGCATTATTTTCAATAATTGTGTGTGCTAGACCCATCACATTTAGATAAATTTGAGTATTTAGTATCCATGACATATAGTTTTTTCCAAAAATGTTAAGAATTTGTTGGCGCAATGGTGCAATGGTAGTGTCTCGTGCTAATAACGTGTAATGAATTTGTTGGCGCACAATAGTCGTCAACACAATAAAATCGTAATAGTAATATAGAGACTTGAATAAGAAAATTATAATGAAGAGAATATAGAGAGAAACTAGAAAATAGAGAGAGAACACAAAAGCTTTATTAATTCTTTGAGAGTAAATAAATAAATTAATGAGTGTATCCAATACATTAGTCTAAAGCCTTATTTATATGTTCATGGGTACATATCAATAAGAAGAGATAGGGAGGAATCAGAAAATAAATCCTATCAATAACTAAAGATATGATAGAACTACATCATCTATCTTCTGGTAGGATAGAGTATCTTTATCTCTGATATTGAATTATCTCTTTTGATATCAAATAATGGATATCCACAATTATATTAATTTCATAACATATTCTAAATTGAGAAAGTTAAATTTCAAAATCCAATGGTCAATTGTCAACCTTCCATAATATGTGTTCAATTTGGTTTGGATTTTTTTAAGCCTCTTAATTAAAAAAGTTAAAAGTTCAATCCTTACTTAGTGCAGAATGCACATTTTTCTGCCCATATACAGGTTTAATGTACTCAATTAATGATTATATATAATTTTTCAGAAATAATATGATACTTCTTCTATTAATAAAATTATGTGTTAATTTTAAATTAAATTTCTTTTCTTTTTAAATTTTTAAATAATTTAGTGAATTATAGAATAAAATATATATTTATTTAAGTTAATTTTGAATTATTTCAATTCGATATTATTCAAAACCAAAAATTCGAATGTATTCATTTTATATAATTTCAATTCTTCGGTTCAGTTCAATTTCAAGAACTTAAAATAAAAAAACTAAATCAAATTTATTTGAGTTTATAAACTGAACCAAACTATTTTTATAAAAAAATAAATTGAACCTCAAAATATAATTCGGTTGAAATCGGTTCAATTTTTATTAAAACCATAGTGAACACTCCACTTACGAACAAGAGATAGTTGAAAACTATTAAAGCAGTCAAGCTTTGAGCAAATGTCATGGTTAAAATGGCCCGACATTGAGCGATTATCCTCCACACTTCCAATGAGATCATGAATTCCTTGCTCCATTGCAGCTTCCACACCACAAAGGAACGCTTGGACTTCAACAAGTTTGAGCACTTGAGACATTTTGTCCTCCTCCATACCTTTTCTAAAAATATTAGCTACATTCAACTTTTTCGTAAAATTAAGGGTGAGATTGGATTAGATTTGTTTTTGAGTTGAGTTATATAGTGAATCGTAAAAGTAAATTATTTGTAAGAGAAGAAGTATGACTTAAAATGAAAAAAAAAATGAACTAAAAGTAAAAACTTTTTGGATAAAATGCTAATCTAAGTTGGTCCTAAAATTTTTCTTCCAATTTTATCTTTACTCAATTAACATAACAATCTATTAACTAACTCTACTAAAAATATTTCAAAATCAAACTTAAAATTTTAAGTGTGTGACTCACATCTTTTCTTACAAACAATTTAACTTTTACGAAGTTCAAAATAAAAAATTCAAAATCAAACCCTATCTAATTACAGCCATATAATAAGCTTTAATGATATTTTGGACAGAATGATAGCAACAATCTTTTTCAATTCAAATTTTATGAATAACAGTTGTTCTTTGGTCTTGATGAAAAGAGACGATATGACTAATACAGTGGAATTGAAGAAGTGACTTCAGTATTCGATTGGACCGTATTCAATCCTAGAAAATCTGAAACCGCCCCTCAATCGATTTCAAAGGAGATATTATTATTACATCGGTTCAGATTGTTTGGATTTACCTGTTTTCCTTTTCCTCGTACACACTACTAATGGAGAGGGAGGTTCTCAACAATAAAGCAAAATTTTTAAAAAAATTAAATGGAAAAAAATGAAGAAATATGGTGAAATTTCATTTCTTTTTTTCTCAAATTACTAATCAAGTATAAATTGTTAAACCAAAAAGAAAAATGTACTTAATTGAATGGGCTCGAATTCACAGATATAAAGTGAAAGTTACTAAATGCATCTTTGATGAGATAATAAAAAGTTCTAGAAGCAATTTGGAAGTGTCGTTTTGAATACTGACTTTGATATTTCAATAGTTCAGCAGTCCAGATGTAACCATGTCTTGGAAGTTTGGGCAGCGCCTATGCTTGGCATTAGCCCAAAAACAGTAGACATTACGGCTTATTTTCAATTGTTTAAATTTATTTTAAATTGGTTGATAAAGAAGTACTTATTGAAAACATTATTGTTTTTAACGCTAAAAGATGTTCTGATAAGCACTTTCAAAGTAATTTCTCAAAAATAGTTTTTTTTTTTTTAATTTACTTAAACTAATAAAAAATGAATAAATTATTGAGAACGCATCAAAAACACTAGCAACTTACATTAGCCAATTGAGAATAGAACTTTCATAGGATGTTCCTCGAAGAAATCTAAGTTCAAAAGTAAATGGTGCAACTGAACTTAGGTCTGCTCTAGTGCTGTACAAAATCAAGAAATTTAATATATGAAACAAGGTTTATTTGCTAAAAATATCATATGAGATTTGCTATGGCCAATCAGTACTTAGGAGACTGGCAATGAGACTTACCTAAAAGGGAACATCCGGAGGATAATCTTGAGGATGTCTTTTGATGGTTTGCCTGAGTGATATCTCTTGCTCGCGGAGATTGGATGGAGGAGCATCATATACATCTGTGAAAATCTCCCTAACCGGGGGCTTTTCAGCTTTCTCCGCAACTTGAAGTGCATGCAGAACCTGGAGACCAGTAATATCAATCAATCTCTGAGAATCATGAAGAAGACTAACATGGGGCATCAAAATATTGTGAAGCATTCAGTTAAAGAGGATTATTCTGCACAAGCCTAAAAGTTCTCATGCTGACTGCAAAGCACAGCTCCAAATACAGGTCTCATGTTACAATATTATCAGTTCAAGCGTTGAATATGGTGGAAAACTAGCGAATCACTTTTCCTTCCACGAAGATAAGAACAAAGAAAAAGTAAAATAGGAAATACAGAGATGAAGATTGAAGTCATGATAATGAAGCAGCCCATTTGAAGAAACAAATGTGTTAACAATCTTTAACTTCCAGACTCATTTGAACAGAACAACGAGAGATCAAGGATTGACAATTTTAGCTTGATGATTAGAAGTTTGAATGAAGGAAAGGAAATACAGTCTCTAACAATATTATTTTCAATTTCTTAAATGTTACCTGCTGCCTAAGACTGCTTCGAAGCTCTCTCTCAGACTCAGCACTCCACCAACCTTCCCCTTCAAGCCACTTCCTAAATCTTGTTACAGGATTTTGTTCCATTTTCCACCATTCAATTTCATCAGTAGGACGATATCTTGTGGAGTCATCTGACGTGGAGTGGTGGCCTGCTCTGTATGTGAGGGCCTGTTAACAGGCATAAATAAAGCATCAAGTAATCCTCAAAACTACAAGGAAGGCAAAAAATAAATGTCATTACCTCAATCAAAATAGGCCTTTGCTCGTTAATGGCCATTTGGCGTGCTGCACAAACTGCACTGTAAATAGCAAGAGCATCATTACCATCTACACGGATGCTACGAATTCCATAAGCTTGACCTCTAACAGCAATACCATCACCTTTTGATAATGAGAAGTTCCCATCAGACTCCAGTAAGAATGCATGTGCAGATAATTAGATTAGGCAAAAGGGAAATTACTTCGAAACTGATCAGCGAGAGGAGTACTAATGGCCCATCCATTGTTTCGGCAGAAGAAAATTACTGGTGCACCCAAAACTGCGGCAAAGTTCAAGGCAGCATGGAAATCTCCCTAGTGTTTGTAAATGAATCAGGACACAGAAAATGAAGAAATGAAACCAAGTATCAAAATGAAATAAATTGCATATAATGCTGATTCCACTTGTGCATTTAATTTTATGCATACTTGTAGGTTGCTTGGAATTCTAAAAACAAAACAATATGTCACAACAAAATTGTTTTGCTAGACAATACCAAGCAACTATAGAAAACATGTTATAGAATAACCAATGATGCCATGAGCAAAGTACACTATAAGAGCTAACAAAGAACTTTATTGTTAATGGGATAGGAAATGATATTAGGAACCTAGAAAGTAAAAAGATAAATAATTGCGTTCCAGATACTGTTACAAATAGTGCTGAAAATATACAAGACATCCCAATCCTGGGGCCTAGAGACATTTGTAGCAGTCAAATGGTTACAGCATTGACAAATCAAGTATCATTAATAGAATCACCATTAAAATAAGCACCACGGTGAATAATGAGGTAAGTAATCCAGAAACCCGTTATATATGGAGAGAAACCCTGCAAGGCCAAGATATTCAAGACTGATAGAGAAGGTGGAAGTACAAAGATTATTTAAGAGCTCATCATGGTTGAAGTAATGCTCAAGCACACAATGAGGTATCCATGATTTAGAAGTAATGCTCATCCATATACTGATTTATCCAGAATAATGGCTGGGATGATTTTGCTTCTTAAGGAGTTTTTCATTTATTATATCATCTATTTGGATGTCTCTGGTACATATAATTATTGCAATAAGCAAAAAAATTCTGCAACTAAAAGCATGTTAGATCCAATGCCATATTCAACAATTCAACTCATTACTCCTGTTACAGAAGCACAGGTATAAGTAGGTATGGATCCAGCAAGATCTTGCACAGAACTGTTGAGATAAAGGAGACGTTTGTAGCCATCAGGATCCTTTGCCTCATTTATTGAAAATCAGCTTAGCAGATTAGATGGTGCAACAGAACAAGCATATTAAACTACTGGAAAACAAGTCATGAGAAATATAACTTACATGTGGAAGAATGAGAGCATAAAATCAACAGCACGAAAAAATAGATTAAGGCATGTTAATCATGTAGAAGATGCAAAATGACATCGACTTTAACAGGTTTTACACAATTTTTGAATAACAAAATGGAAACAGGTACTAAAATATTTTTTTACCGTACTAGTTCCTCCATCTCCAAAGTAAGTTATAGTACAAGCATTTTTTTGATCCACCTTTAAAGAATAGGCAGCCCCGACTGCATGGGAGATTTGAGTACTGGGATAAATTCAAAATTGAAGATTATTTTCTGCCAAACAGTAGAAAATTTTCCGAATACATGAAGAAACTTTCCTCATTTGCTTTTAGATTTTAAGCAGTTGAAGAAACCATTGATACAAGATGTCTAAACAATTCAACTGGTATATTCATATCAAAGCTTTTGAAAGCAAAAGGTGTCTTCAACTACTCAGTCTCAAAACGTTTTCTGGGCTTTTATAAAGTTAAAATTAAAAGAGAATAACATAAAAAGAAAGGGAAAAAGGAAATAAGAAAAAGATCCAAGAATATCTCCAGAGAGCTCAAGTTAAACAACCTTTAAGTAAAATAGAAATAGCTAAAAGGCACAGACAGATATATTCAGGTGACCAATGTCTTACGCAACTGTCGATGCAACAGTAAAGTAATTATGCATCTTAGAGCCATAATGCGCAGGCATCTGCCTTCCCTTTCCATTATCATCTTTGTTGCTGAAACACTGGTTTGCAAATTCTTGCAAAGTGAAGCCCCTCCATAATAACACTCCAGGTTCTCTATACTGCATATAGTCAACAAATTAATCAGCAATGTATAGGAGTCACAGGAGTTGCTCAATTTCTTCAAATCCTTAAGCAGTGCAGTTCTTTCAATTCTTTTGCCAATTCGTTATTTTCCCTCCTTTTTGCATTTGTTTATATCTTTACTTCCAGTTCTATTGCACCTTGCATGATTTTGTTAATTCACTTTTTTAACAATGCTAAATAACTAATAGAATAGTCGATATATGAATAGTGGATAATCAGATGTGTCCTAGGTAATGAATACAGTTCTGAATCTACTTAATAGCTTGATAACTTTATAATTATAGATGCTCTGGCATTAGTAGACAAACAAAAGTAATGCATGACTTAGATCAAACAAATGGACTAAGCAAAAGTAGGAAATTGAATTTGCCTATTGAACTATGAAGTACACTCAAATGTGAGATAGTTTAGCAATTCCTTGAGGTAATGTCAAATTAATATGTTTTTTCTTTACATATATTTTCCTGCCTTCATAATTTCCACAAACTTTTAGCTTTTTCTAAAGGAAAAAATGATATTGCTAAAATCATTGATTCTTCACCTAATGAACAAAAGCTCAGTTAACTGCTGCATATGCACACTATTTAAAGCGTATGATTCAGTATTAATCTCACCCAAGTGAGCAAGGCAACTATACTCTGTTCCCATGCCTTCTGGACTTAGAATTGAATTTCCTTTTTTTAAAAAAAAAAAGAAGAAAGCGAGATAGTGAATTAGATATCATGCTCCAAAGGTTTTCCATGATCAGATATGGGGAAGTGCCACATCAGAGGCTTCATGGCAGAAGTATAAAATGAATGCAAATGGAATGCATTCACTACTATATTTTTAGGATAGTATCTTAGTTTATATGGACCTCATTCAGGAAAAGTTTATTATACACCAAGAAAATTCTAGACTTTGAGAGCAGAAAGTCGTAAAATCTCAATAGGCTTTCCAACACAATATTGTAGCGTATCAGTGGTACAGAAGGCTTTGCTAGTGTACTTGCAGAGTTCAGAAATTCAGAGCTTTGATGGTGCAACAACATAACACCTTGAAAAGCTTTGCCACAGAATACATGTTAGCAAAAACTGTATACAAGTTTTGTGTAGCATAGTATGTATAGCTAGTAATTTAGACTCCAAAAGGTTGGTTTTGTAGGGCTGACAATCCCCCCCCCCCCCGGCACCTTCCTTATAATCATTTTACAAATGGTACTTTTTGAAAGTTCAGCCACTCTCTATTTCCTGTTTTGTTAGTCATCCTTAAGCATTCATAACTTAGGAAAGAATGCCATGCTGTCTTCCTATATTCTCCCCTTTATATCCATTAACCAATGCATTATTCTTAGCTCAATTAAACCTGTTATTCCCCTCTTTTAGAGAAGATTCTATTAAAGGAAGAAAGAAAAGTTTCATGTGCATACTGATTAAGGGAATAAGACAAATACTTATTTGTCTAATACCCATGTCCTTAGCGGATGTTTGTTTATGTTTCCTTCCATCACAAAAGGCATGCTATAATTTCCCAACCGTCAAAAGAAAACTGCTTCTCCAACACATTTGACAGTCTTGAGATTTAAATTCATGCCTATGCAAAAGTAGCAGTAAATGAAGATTAAAGCAGAATGATGCACGTGCTTATTAACCTGAGGAAAGACAAGATCATCCATTTGAAGTGCCGCAGCAGATGCAATATTGATGGCCTCTTCTCCTATTGTTGTAACGTAGAAGGATATTCTCCCTTGCCTTTGTGCTTCATAAAAGATAGTATCCATAGCCTGGAGTGTAGCCATGTCGCTATACATTTTTACTGCACCTTCCTTCGGAATCTGAAAATGTTGAGAATCCTTAAGACGATGTCTGTGGAAATTGTAAAAATATGTGCATTTTCCTCAGTGTGTGTACATATGGATCCATGTTAATCTATGAATATATGAATATTGATATTCACTTGTGACAAAGCATTTTATTGTAATACCTCTATATTACCTGTGCAAAATTGCCAGAGGTCAGTTTGCCATTGTGATCAAGGACTCGGTAGCAGTAAATCCTCTCCTCATGAGATTCAGGTAAGAAATCTAAACTTGAGGTGAACTTAATCTTTCCTCCAGGATGATTCAAGACCTACCATAAAATGTAAAATGGTAAGAGCTTCTAATCTCCAACTCCACAAATGTAAGCATGAATTACATACAGGAAAAAGAAAGAAAAGTCACATAATTAGCTTCAAACACATTAGTTCTTAAATGATCTATTCATCCTTAAATCGAGTGATTGGAAACCAAATATCAAATTGAAGACTTGAAGATATTCGCCAGAGGTACAAGCACAAATTACATACTGGAAAAAGATACATAATTAACTTCAAGCACATTAGTTATTAAATGATCTACTCATCCAAAAATCCGGTGATTATAAACCAAAAATCAAACTGAAGACGTGAGGATAAATATCCAGAATTGTAAAGCTCTAAACTGCTTTACTGGCACTTAAACGTTAATCAACTCTGAAGTGTACGATCAAATCCAACAACATGGAATACAAATTACAAATCAATAAGATTGATTTAGATTGCTACTAGTTCTAGCATCAATTAGCACAAAATTTAACGTGAAAGGACACCTCAGATACCCCAAGGGGAAAGGAAAATTCTCATTAAGTACAGTGCCTAAATGATACATTCATGATGAAAGGCACTGTGACGGCAAACCTCGACAACATTTTACAGTGTGTAAAATACCTGAGTGTCATCAACATTTTGCAAGGGATTCAATTCTTTCGGGGCTTCAACGGATTCAGAGCGCCAGGAAGTGAAAATGGTTGGTCTCTTTTCTTGAAATGCAACGGGGACCTTGTGCTTTCTAGATTGATGAAATGTTGGATGGTGCGCGAAAGGAGCATTACAAGAACTCTGGGACAATACAGACAAAAAACTCACTTTTGCTTTGAGATTTTGCATAGCATTTCTTAATTTTAACAAGCAATGAGCCATTAATACAGATTGAGCAAAGATATGCAGAAATTATCCAGAATTTCAGAGGAGGATGAGAAAGAAAAGGCACAACCCTTTCGACGTTTGGCTGTGTAAGGCGTGGGCGGAATAGATTAGATTTGGGAAATTCTTAGGTGAACCCGGTCTACGATCCCACTTGTGGACCGGATTCACTTAAAGAAGCCAAGTGTTCTTTTTTACCTGAAAACTTATTCAATTTTTTCTTCAGGGAAATTCTTAGGTGAGCCCAGTCCACGATCCCACCTGTGGACCGGCTTCACCTAAAGAAGCCAAGTGTCCCTTTTTACCTGGAAACATATTCAACTCTTTCCTCAAACCTCATATTTCTTTTTCTGGTGTAATCATAAAAAAGAAAAATGTTCCTAGTCAAACATTATGTCATCCTAAGATGTTCCTTTGTTGACACGCTATGCACTACTTACGATATTGCATTGTAGTTCCGGAAGCAAAAAATTTATTATATTATTTATTTTGAAATATAAAATATTTCAAATTTTAATTATCTTTTAATTATAAATATAAATTTTTTATTTTTATTATATAAAAAATTTTATATTTAGACATTCAATTTTTTTTTCTTTTTTATGGTTACACCGAAAAAGGAAAGAGGAGGTTTGAGGAAAGGGTTGAATAGGTTTCCAGGTAAAAATGGACACTTAGCTTCTTTAGGTGAATCTGGTCCACAGGTAGAGTCATGGATCGGGCTCACTTAAGAACTTGCCCTTTCGTCAAACCTCCTCTTTCCTTTCTGGTGTAACCATAAAAAAAAAATCGAATGTCTAAATATAAAATTTTTTATATAATAAAAATAAAAAATTATATTTATAATTAAAAGATAATTAAAAATTAAAAATTTTTATATTTTAAAATAAATAATCCTCTTTTCTTTCCCGGTGTAACCATAAAAAAGAAAAAAATTGAATGTCTAAATATAAAAATTTTTATATAATAAAAATTAAAAAATTTATATTCATAATTAAAGATAATTAAAAATTAAAATATTTTATATTTTAAAATAAATAATATAATAAATTTTTGACTTTTGCAACTACAGTGCAATATTTTAAGTAGTGCATAGCGTAGCAACAGAGGAACATATTAGAATGCCATAACGTTTGATTTGAAATATTTTTCTTTTTCATGGTTACACCGGGAAAGGAAAGAAGAGGTTTGAGGAAAGGGTTAAATATGTTTCCAGTAAAAAAGGAACACTTGGCTTCTTTAGTAGAATTCGGTCCACATGTGGGGTCATGGACCTGGCTTACCTAAGAATTTACCGGGTTCTACTTAGTGCCCTGGCTCTTGTAGCTGACACCTGAAAAAGGTACACATTATTATTTTTATAATGTTATGAATTCTGATTGAAACTTTACCATTTTCTTTTTTAAACTTACTGTTCTATAAAAAAAAGTAAAATTTCCTACAAATATGGTAAATTTTATTACATATATGATCATTTTTGTTAAATAACCAATAACCTAATAAAAATAGCATTTGCTATTTTAGTGACAACTTACCAAATTTTATCCAAACCTTACCATTTTCCAACTTGAAACTTACCCCCTCATAAAATGGTCATTTTTATTATGTAAAGGGTGAGTTTCACTAGATAAATATAAATTAGTAAAAAAAATGAGACTTACTATTTTAGGGACAAAACTTACCAATTTGAATATAAATATATTACCTTTTTTCAACTTTAATATTACTATTTTGTGAAATGGTAAGTTTTATTTGAATAGTTGGTGATTTAATCAAAATATAGAACTTACCAACCTAAATAATATGACTTACTAATTTGTATTTAAAACTTATCATGTTCATTTTAATTTTTACCAAATTGTAAAATAATAATATAGTTATGGTAAGTTCCATTCAAATCATAAGTAACTAAGTAAAAAAAGGTAAAACATACCAATTAAATAATAGAAGTTATTAATTTTTATTCGATTAAATCAATTTTTACCGTTTTATAGAATAGTAAGTTTTGTAATATTGGTGGTAAGTATCATTAAATAATAGATAACTTAATAAAAAAGATAAAACTTATCAATTGTAATGCGAACTTGATAGATAGTGGTTATGAGAGTTTAGAAAAAATTGTTTATTTTATAAATGTGATCACCCATTTTTCGATAAACCAAAAATATAGATATTCAAATTTGGATAGAAAAGTATATGATAATTAATAAGAATATACGTAGTACTGGCAAAACTGGCCCAAGCTCGTGGGTTGGCCTGTTTGGCCCGTGATATAGGCTGACTTAGGCTTAGTTTCCAAAGTTCATTTAAATGCAGCCCAAAAATGCCCTGCTCCATTTAGCCCGAGGGCTGGAGCTGGCCAAATCCTTTTTTTAATTTTTTTAAAATTTTTTAAATTTTAAATTTTGTGTTTAAAATATTATAAAAAATAGAATGTAGAGCAATCTTGATAATAAAATTTCTTACATCACACATTCTAATCATACATATAATTAAGGTTAATTAATTTAATTTTATTTTAAATATTCTATTATATAAATTTATTCATATTAGGTATGATATATATAATTAATGATTATTTTTTATTTTAAAAACATTAGTGATTAGTCAAAGATTCTTTTTATTCCAATTATAGATTTATATTCTCATATATGATAGATAAACAAAAAAGAAAAATATATATAGTATAAAATTTAATTTATTAAAAAAAGGACTGGGCCCATGGGTCTAATGCGGACGGGTATGGGTTAGGAGTTTTTTAGCCCACCAAAAATGGTCAAACCCGCTCCGACTTGTGTTAAGGAGTGTCTTGAGTTGAGTCGGAGCAGATTGTCTCGTTTAACAGTACTAAATATACGAGTATGTATCTATATATTATTTACACAAATACACATATATTCACATGTTTATACATATATTTAATACATATATATATATATATATATATATATATATATATATATATATATATATATATATATATATATACTTTCTTTTGTCATTTCTTTAGGGACTAGTTGAAATCATTTAACCTTACCTTATATGGTCAAAGACAATGATCCATGCCCCTAACTTTTAACTTTAGTTTGTTCCTATTTTTCTTGATTTGTTGGGTCTAACAGCAGGCTTTCTCACATTCCTTTTTGCACTTTTCCTATCAAATTATCCATATACCAAAACTATATGGATATATGCATACTTTGATAAACAAAACTAAATTCCAGCTAATCAAAACTGTAATTCTAACCAAACTTCTAGGGTGTGGGACATATATTATCTATTACCTTTCTTTGACTCAAGGTTACAACGTCTTAATTTTAATGACTAACAAAATACGTTTAATTAATCTAATGAGATTTGGTATGTGATTTCATGATTAATATTGAAGAAATGATCATGTTCAAGTCACCCAAATGCAAGGTTGAAGACTAGATTTTTTGTTTTTTTTAAAGTCCTAAATACTTGTGTTAAGAATTGTAGGAGAGATAATGTGAGCTTTATATGTCTTATACCAATCAAAATTCTCTTCTCAAAAATATTTTTTTTTTAAAGCTGCATTTGGTAGATCTTTAGAATTTTGGAACACAAAAAGAATTTTTGTGTCTATTTCATGAAGGAAAACCTTTTGTCCAACGTCAAACAAGATATGTCTTTCCTTATACTTGTGAAAAAGGAGATTTACCCAAAATATTTCTAGAATTTTTCAAGGGTAATGACCAATTAGAAAGCTTGAATTGTGGTCTTCTGAAAAGAAGAATTATCCTTCACATAAGAATTGACCATTTGAAAGATTGGTCTTGTAAAAAGGAGTTTTACCTAAAAGTTTTCTACACTTTCATATGGGCAATGCTGGTTGGAGACCTTGGTCTTGTAAAAAGAAGATTTGACAAGAAAGAACAGATGCATCTTCATGTGGGCTTGACAAAATGAACACTCTATCTTTGCAAAAAGTGACGGTTTACACAAGAAACAAAATTAGATTTCTTCTTGTAATTTCAAGTTGGCAAAAGAGACATCTTTTCACACCATCTCTCTCATCATTTCATAGGCTTTGTATATCTTTCATATATGTAAAATTCAGCACAAAAAAGTTTCAAGAGATAAGGGTTTCACAAGAGACAAGAGTTTCTCAAAAGTAGAGATCACGAAGCTGAAAACAGTGAGAGAAACTTATTCGGGCAGCAAAGAAGAACATGCGAGGTGTTAACTGAAATTGGAAGCAACCAAAAGCTTCAACCTTTCATCTTCGTCTCTTCAAGGTTTACAAGTACCAGTTGTGAACTTGTGCCACTAAGACCAAGGAGATTTTAGGGCGGAAAATAGTTGCTAGATCTATTGAAAACTAGTGGTGATATAGTTGAAAGATTTATATGTAAAACTAGTGTGTACAACTTGAGAGTTTTTTGGATGTAAGATACTTAGGATTGTATGGTTTGATCTCTGTCATTAAAGAAATTGTGTTTAGTGAAAATACTTTAGATGAGATTCTCAAGTAGTGGATGTAGGTATGTTGCCAAACCACTATATAAATCCTCGGTGTTTCTTTAATTTCTTGCTTTACTTGGCATTGATTGTTTGCTTGTTTTATCTTCACTCACTTTCTATTTGGAAAACATATTTTATGCAAGAATTATAAACTTTATAGCATACTCTCCTCACAGTAAAAATGAGTGATGAAACTATTGTTTTGACAATATTACAAAAATTGTCTTTTAAATTGTTTGTTGGGAACAATTAGCTTGATAACTTTTTGAAGCTATTTTAAAACTGCAATGACTAGCTGGCAATTTGCGTTCATGCATCCTCCGGAATAATGGAAAGGTGTACATTGAGTTAGCAAAGCTCTTATGAGATACTTAAGCTAATATCACCCTGTGATTAGCTCAAGAAAATTAGCTTGATATTCATATTGGACTTCAACTTTTGTTTTATCAGCTAGCTAGTAGCACTTCAACTTTTGTACTTTTAATTCCACTTTAAATAGGTCAATTTTTGATAAAGTCCAATTCACCACCCTCTTGGATATTGTTTGGGACCTATACCTTTCTGTGTAACTTTTAGTTTTCTAGTTGTAGTTTTAGGGTTTGCCTACTTTCTCAATTCTTCTCGATTGTATTGTAGAAGGGATTTTTGAATTATTTGATTGTAATGGCCCTAACCATTTTAACTTTAATGGATACTCTTTTATTCATAAAAAAAATGCATACTCTGATATATGAATGTATCCACTATAAATTGGAATATATGCCTTTAAACTTTACCTAAATTTTGATTTTTTCCCTTAAACTTTAAAAAGAAAGATTTTGACCCTGAATATTGTGAACATATGAACTCTTGCCCTTCTATCCATTTTTTTTATTCAATGTTGTCTTGAAAATATAAACCCTTTTTTATAGGGTGAACCTTGGTTCTTGTATTAGAAAGAAGTTATGGTGTAAAACCCTTGCTGGGTGAACCTCTAGCGTACTTGAATTAATTATTTTTTATAGTTGATTTGGTTGAAATCCTTGAGTGTAAGCTCAAGGTAGTAGAAGTAGATCTTGAAGAAATTGAACCACTATAAATTGATTGTATTCTTTATCCTTTTTGCTTTACTTGTTCATCCATTGTTTTCATTAAATTTCATTTGATAAGCTTTTAGCATTTATTGATACTTTCAAAATACTTTCATCTTCCCTCATCTACTTCTTATGGCCTCATAAATACTTGAAGTATCACTCTTCCTAACTAAGTTTTCAAAAATTATCCAAAGATTTAATTCACTCTCCCTCTTAGGGCTTTCAAGCTCCTTAATTCTCATCTATTTCATACATATTCAAGTTCCTTAATCGTCATTGTCTATTTCGTACACATTTATCATTTGAGATTTTGTTTGAACGAAATAAATTTATTCCTTAATCTTCCTTATTTATTTCATAGAAAATCATTCAAAATCTTGAAAACTAGTCTTCTACTGACAAAGTTGATTTGGGTAGGGTTCGTAACTTAAATATAAATAAGTATTACTAACTTAATTATTTATTAGCTAAAGTATGAATAAGAATTTTAATAGTTCAAAATAAAAAATTAAATCCCTAAAAGACTTTATTTTAGAAAAGAAAAAAGTTTCCTAAGTGTCTTGAGACAAAGGCCGCCAATTGTGGCTGGCCTTTTAGAAGATTATCCCCACAATAGTTGCTGGGGATAATCTAATGGGTCCAAAACTTATAGTTCGGGACTGTTGTTTACTAATTTTTTAAATAAAAAATAATATGTTCCAATCAATAATTTAGCGTGTTGCAATTAGTAACTGTTTGAAAAATTACCTTTGGGTGTAAAATGCCGATTCTGTCACTCTTTCACAAATGTACTATATATTTTCCTTATGGATGTTTTCGTACTTTATTCTTTCAAATAATCATTTTAAGTCTTTGAAACTTATTTTCAGCACGTAACCTATCTCTTATCTTAAAGGGGACTGCTATATGCAGTATTTTTTTGGACTATATGTAGTGTGAAAATTTTTCATTATTTTATTTTAATTTTGAAGAGTTTCTAGAATTCTCTAAAGTATTCGGACAGAAAAATTCAGATCTACGAACAACAATGAAGAATCTTCTCAAAAAAATATTAGTTTATCAAACTACTTATAGTTTTACATCGATTTACACAGAAAAAACTTCAAAATCGGCCTTAAAATGGCTGATTTTGAAGTCGGCCCAAAAAATCTTCAATTCCGCCAACTAAGAGGTGGAATTCATCTACAGTTGGCGGAATTCTTCCGCAAATTCCACCAAAAGTGAACCAATTCGGTACAATTCCGTCATGTATTCCGCCACATCCACAGTGTGGCGGAATTTGTACATGAATTCCGCCATATTGTGGCAGAATTAGTCTTCAAAATCCTCCACATTGTGGCGAAATTTGAAGATAATTTGTCTTCAAATTACAAAAATGTTATTTATCTTATACATCTTAAATTAATTTCATGTATATTTGTGCTAATTAAGTTAATTATATTTTAATATTTTTATTATTTATGCAATTAGTTATTTAATTTACTTAGTTTATTTTATTGGAAAAATCTATTTAATTATTTCTCTTATTTATTTATAGTTTAATTTAATTATTACTTATTTATATTTATTTTAAATTAATGAAAATTTTCTTATGACGTAAGTTTTTGTGAACAATGTATATAAATTTTCTGTGTGAGTTACATAATTATGGCATTTGTTGAATATGTGTTGTAGATGTCGAATCCTTCTCGACGACGGCACGATGCAGCGCTTGACGTGGGACCAGTTGCCGACCATAGTGGTCGATTGAAAGGTCGACAGCCTATTACAGCGTCTGCCAGGTAGCGAGCGAGTGTGGCGAGGCGCATCACTAGTGACATCCCCGTGAGTACTATGGACATCACATGGGGCGTCGATTCGTCGTAGTTCGCTCCACATATGCCGTGGGTGTCGGAAATGTATTCGCCCATGCCCGGATACGTACCATATCCCTGGCCCTCGATGACATCACTGGCTCCGACCGCACCATGCTGTTATCCGATAAGACTTGATTACATACCGCAGACCCGCAGCGGCCACGCAGAGGATGTAGGGCCATCATACTACTCTCCGCCACCGGTCCCTGTTACGCCATATAGATATCCCGATGATTATGACAAGGGGGCTGGCGATGCAGAGGATGTGCAGAATGTAGATAATCCGGCTACCGATCCAGATTATGATATGGATACAGGTACAGATATGCAGGAGCCCGTTGTTGATGCAGTTATGGAGGAGAAGGAGACATTTGATCAGAGTGTCCCACATACGGCCCTGACGCATTCTTTAGCAAGACCGCGGAGAGGTTTGTTACGTCATGTTGTAGTAGGGATATGCAACCTAGCTCATTTGGTTACCGGAGCAGGGGTCTCGGCCAGGCGAGATAGGCCACCTGGTCCAGTTTCACTAGGTGTTAGTCAACGTTCTTTGAAATGTGTCGACAGTATAACATGTGGTCGGAATTAGGAAATGCATCATGCAGAACCTGTATCAATCACGGCTCCCGAACAATCACGATAATGTTGGGGGGACAATTTTTGTCGAATATCTCCTTTACGCACTCCATCACCCACTGTTAACTGTATGCCTGCTCAGTACTAATCCAAGCACCATCAATGAGAAAGTTGCCCCCTGTCGCAGTCATGCCAACGATCTCCAAATACAGCATATTGTATCTAGTTTAATTAAGACGATTAAAAACCATTGAAGTGAATAACATTTTACACATATTTTTAATTAAAGAACATTATGCGTCGATTGGACGCAGCGAAAAAATCGGCGAGAAATATAACGAACCTATTAGTCTTGTACATCATATCCATTATCAGCACAAATGGATACACACGAGCAAGTAATGTCGAATGTGGATCAGCAAAAACAGTCACTAAGAATTCTACTCTTGGCTCAACTATGTGCCAATGGATGTATTCATGCTCGGTGAACAACTTGAAAAGTTATTGAACCATTGTCCGACCTTCCATACTCGCTACTCTTAATTTGTGTCGAGCATTATACACATTCTTCGCCCTGCGTCAAAAACCAACACAAACATATGTTATTCATAGCTATACAAAATTTAATACCGGGTATATAAATGCTCAAGTAAGGAGCATTATATATTTGTTATGAGCACACATACCTAACAACAGTTCTCGGGTTCTCCCGTTTCAAATAATCTAAAATATGTTTGGGCTGAACGAGACATTTGCTAATTTTCTCTGTAATTTTCATCTCCTGCTCTGTCATGCACGCAACGAGTGAATGACTGTGTCGGATCTCGAGCTCATGATTGTGTTTGCATAATATTACCGCAAGACTCCACGCCCCCTCGTAATGCTCTCTACCCATTAGTTTTAGTGGATTGTGACATTTTTTTGTTCCCTTGGGCTTTCGTTCCTTAGTCTGCGCCTCCAGTGCTGCTCCATCCTTCGGAACTGAAATAAATTTTCGATATGCTCTGCCTTCGCCCACACCTAAGCTCCAAAAATCCTTTACCTGTTCCATTGTCTTTTCTCAAACGAGCAATTATCAACAAGGTCCTCACCTGTAATGCTGCCGCCTTCGCCCACTTTACTAACTCCTCTTTACTTGAAAATATATCTTGAGTACCCAAAAAATGAATTAGATAATTGACTTTTTCAAGATCCAAAAATTCTTCAAACGAATATGATGACAATGACGGACCTTGGCCATCCCTTTAAAACGCTCAATGAAATCTCGCCTTGCAACCCTTTCGGTGTTTCTGCAATGCATACATCACACTTGTCCAATGTCAGTTATTGTGATATGTGTGTGTCGATTATTTTTTTAAAAAACGAATACCATAACAACAAAACTACTTACGAAATGTAATGTACCTTACAATATAATTACAAATCATTAAAAATACAACAACACAATTAAATAAGTGATTATTACAAAAAATAAAAAATAAAAAATTAACAAAAATCTGGACAAGTTTCACCAGAAGCTGGCGAAACTAGACCAGTGGTTTTGCGAGATGCAGGCGAAACTTCTGGTCAACTTTTGCTAGATGTTGGTGAAACTTTTGGTCCAGTTTCGCTAGCTTTTGGCGAAACTTGGCCACAAATTTCGCCAACATCTGGCGAAATTTGAGAGTGCAGTTGCTCATAACTGTCCACAAAATTTGCCAAGTTTGGGCCAAATTTGTGGATAGTGGTGTAACTACAGTGCAAGTTGCGCTACTTAGTGGCTAAACTTGTGCATAATTTAACGACTTTTTACCTCAAATTCGAAAGAATCATTCGTAGAATATTTGCTCATTGCCTTGCTGCGACTAAATTCACCTGTTTTTTATGAAAAATGAGATTTTTTATGCATAGGTTGAGAGAATTCTAAGAGGAGAGAGAGAGAGAGAGAGAGAGTTTAGAAAAAATGAATGTTTTTCGCACTACATATAGTCTAAAAAATCTGCATATAGAAATGGCGATCTTAAATTTCTAATTTTATCTCTCGATTTTATTACATAAACTCTTTTTTTTTTAATTTTGCACTTGGTTTCACTATAAATTTGAATTTTGACAAGTGTTTGCTTTGACTTTGGTTTTCTAAACTCTATAATCCATTGTAAAACCTCTAACACTCGTTGGTCTCGATTCATGACCTTCCAGCACCCATTTCTTAAGTCCGGAACCCTTACTCCTATTCCAATATTTTTTAAGACCTTAATCTCACTAGATCAAATGAGTGGATGTTAAAGAAAAAAGTACATATTAATGAATAAAATCTAAACTAGTTTGATAAAGGAATAATTCTTTTTTTAGATCAATGCCAAAAATTTTAACTAAGATAATTAATTTTCACTTACCAAGTGTAATCTATGCTAATCAGCCACAGATTAGCCGTAGAATTAGATTTTAAATTTTCAAATTAATGTTATGTGGAAAATCCATGGCTACTTTGTTATGACTCTCTCACATATTTTATATTTTTATTTTAAATTAATTTGAAAAAACTTTCACGGAAATTTGTAGCAAATATATCCATGTATTTTCTAGGGATCTTGCATGTTTCTTTTTCATTAATTTGAGAAAGTTTCCGCAGGAAATCCATGGCTATTTTACTATATTTTCCCCATGAATTTTGTATTTTCCTTTTTTTAAATTTGAAAAAATTTCGTGAGAAATCCGTGGCTATTTTGCTCTAGTTTTCCATAGATTTTTTATTTTCTATTTTTAATTGAAAACATTTTGGTGGGCAATTGTGGCTATTTTGCCACGTCATTTGTAATTTTATTTTTCATTAATTTTAAAAAGATCCCATAGGAAATTGGTGGTATTTTGTTAAGGTAATACCACGGATCTTTATATTTTATTTTTTACTCTTTTTTAAAAAATTGGTGGGAAATTCATGGGTATTTTGCCACGCCTTTCCTGTAGATATTTTATTTTCATTTTCATTAATTTGAAATTCTTCTGTAGGAATTCTGTGGCTATTTTTCTATGGTTTTTATGAATTCTTTTATATTTTTATATTTTTAATTGGAAAAAATTTCAATGATAAATCTATTGATTATTTTGCCACAAAATTTCCACAATTTTATACTTTAATTTTTAATATATTTAATTTTTTTATATAGGATATCCATGGCAAATTAGCTATAGATTTCTCACAAAAGCTTTTTGGCTATGGATTAGTGACGGTTTTGTTTTCTGTATTCCAATCGTAGCTAATCTGTAGCTATTCTGCTACAAAGATTTTAGTGGCCATTTTTCATGACCAGGTGCCCAATTTCTGCTGGTGAAAGTTGATATAGGAGAAATAAATATCCTAAGCTGTGAATAGCACTATATTTGGCAATCCCACTAGGATAAACGAAGCTTTTTCTCTCACAAGTAGTAGGAAGAACAACAAAAGTAATGTAAGATAACCTAATAAAAGAGAGAATATGGAAAACTTCAACATATTTTTGTAGCAAGTTTCCCTAGTATAGGAGGTGACTATTTTTAAGTTAAGTCCAACATTCGCAAACAAAAATTAGGGAAAAGTGAGATTTAAGGTGAGAAAAATCAGGGAAGGTTGGTGAGATAAATAAGAACTGAAAACATGCTTAGACTTTGAGAAAAATTAGAAAAATTGAAGCTTTTTCTTTCACAAACAATAGCAAGAACAACAAAAGTAATGTAAGATAATAGAGTAGAAGAGAGAATATGGAAAATTTCAGCATATTTTTGTAATTCCAACTTGATAATGCTAAGAGCTCTTTTGATTGCTACACATGACCAACAAATTACATTTGTATTTCAAACGCCTATTGAGTTATAGGGAGGCTCTTTTTGATTGAGATTAGACGAACCATTCGGAAAAATGGGTAAAATTATCGGTCTTCATTCAGAAAAATTCTAAGAAGAAAACCCCTCTTCTCTTTATTCTTGGATTATGTTGTGGTGTTAGAGAAAAATTTTAGGTAGTTTACATTAATTTTCAAAGTTAAGGGGTGACTAAATCGTGACATGTCAGAAGAGGTTTGGAACTAATATTAATATGGTCTAGTCTGAAGGAAATTCTTAAATCACCCTGTAACATTGTTAACAACTTATTTCTACCACAAGAAAGAAAAAAGTGTTGTGTAACAAATTACTAAATCTTCCTAGTACTCTACTATTGAAGCACCAAATAAACAAATTTAGCCAATTTTAAGTACTTTTCCCAACCACTGCCTAGAAAGCAAGATTCGGAGCCACCAGATGCAACCATTGAAGTCATTTCACTCCCAAGGTTAACATAGCCAACTCTCCAACAAATGCATTCGTGGCAGAGGATTTTGAAACTTGCATACCTCAATTGCCTAGAACAAGAGTTTAAAATAGAGAGAACTATGAATCAAGAGAAGGCAGGAATAACAGAGAAGATAATATGTATACTCTTTTCCCATCAAATTTGTCTAGTATTTATAGATCAAAGAAATAGTTGAGAAAAGAGAAAAATCGGAGAGAGTTTCAAAGATAATGGGAAATAATATGGTAAAGTTGGTGTTGCACGTTGGCAAAAAATTTGTGATAGTAGGAATGTGGTCTCTGTCCAACTTAGATTGGGGCAGGATAGGTAGCGCATGCGCGTGTCTAGAATAGTCCATACCACACCCCAAAGCCGTTTAAGATAGGGGAAAGGCTCAAACTAGTATATACTCTTCATTGGAAAGCTAAAGAATCCATGTAGGACTCTTAATAGCTGCTATTTTTCAACAGTTCCCTACAAATGGTTCGTTTGTGATTGTGAATTCTCGTGCACTTTTTGAGATTTAGAAACTTTTCCAACTCATATTAAAAGACTTTATATGCTTGACGGACAAGAAGTATCTTATTTGAGACACTTCTCCAATCACATTCTTAGTATGTTGTTTTAGTTTGCTATTGTAGATAGGAATATGTAATGTCGATTTATTTTCTCCTTTTTTCTTCTGTTTGCCCTAAGAAAAAATCATATTGTTTTGAGTAATGATAAACATTGATCATTGCATAATCCGAAGAGAATATTGTTGATTACTTTGATATGGACTAATGTGTTTGATTATTGTGTGATAGGATTTTTGGATTGAGAAGTACACAAATCTCATTACCTTGAAGCTCAAGGAGATATAACAACTTGTTCAAGATTATTGAAGGCTTTGAAGACATGTAGTGTAGGTTACTTGTGCGTAATAGGTAAATTTTGTAAACCCTAAACTCTTAAGCCTTGGAATCTATGAATTGCATTTGAGAGCTCAAAACTTAATTTGAAAAAAATTTCATTAAGTTTTGAACTTGAATTACAAACTTTTCATTAACGGCTTTGGCACCTAAAAGGTTTTAATGACCTATCTTTGATGATAGAAAGTTTTCAAACTTATTGTGGTTGATTTCAAGTCATTCTAAACTAAGTTTAAAAAATTCGACCGAATCTGTTCTACAGTAGAAATTCCAGAGAAATTCGGACGTAGGAGTCCAAATTCGGTCGACCAAATTTTACTGTTACTAGCTGTTTTTCAAACGTTGGAACTAATTTTTAAAATCTATTTAAATCACAAACTTCAAAATTTGAAGAAGAACTTCAATCTTTTGAAATCTAAGAAGATCTAACTTTTTTTACATCAAAATTATTTGAAAAGCTCTCAAATTGCCTTGTGATCGTAGGTTGAAATTCAAGATTCCAAAGGCAAGAGATGGAGTGGTGCTAGCTATTGTGTTTATCCACCAAGAAGTGTTGGTAACATCTGAACTCTATCTTTACATTCTTGTTATGATTGATTCAAGGTTGTCAAGAGACCTAAAACTCTTGTGCAGGGTGAATCATTGACTAGATTGATCAAGGTTGTCTAGAGACATAAAAACCTTGTGAAGGGTGAGCCATTGACTAGATTGATCAAGGTTGTTGGGTGACATAAAACCCTTTGGTGAGGGTGAGTCTTTGATTAGATTGGTCAAGGTTTTCTAGTGACAAAAAACCCTTTGGTGAGGGTGAGCCTTTGATTATATTGGTTTAGGTTGTCTAGTGACATAAACCTTTTGTGATAAGGATGAGCCTTATCTATTGGATTGAAAGGAGGTTGTTGTGGTAAAACCCATTGAAGGGTGAGCCTCTTGTGTAATTTCTTTACTTGAGCATTTAGTGAATTGGTTGAAATTCTTGAGTGTGAACTCAAGGTAGTGGATGTAGATCTTGGAGAGATCGAACCACTATAAATCGTGTGTTCATTTGTTTATTGCTTTACTTGCTTACATACGTGTGTTTCTATCACATTTTCTTATTGATTGATTGGTTGTGGTTCTATTGTTTGATCATCTTGTCTCAATAACCATTTCTTTTAAATCACATATAAACTTGGAGTTTGCGAATTTGAAGAAGAGCTTTTATTAAGGCAAAGGATTAGCAAAACAGAAAAAAAATTTTGATAATTAGTCAAAGACCTAATTAACCCCCTCTTAGGTCTTTCAATTGGAATCAGAGCATGTGCTTCTTTGTAAGGTCTAACAACATAGAAGTTAAGATTCTATGGCTAATACATCAAATTTGACTTATATGGAAGGATCATCTACTAATAGACCTCCATTTTTTATGGTTCTAATTATACTTTTTGGAAGTCTAAGATTGAGATTTACATTTGTTCTATTAACTATGAATTGTGAAATATTGTTACGAAAGGTCCCTATGTGCCATTGAGATTGAAAGTTGAGGGAGTTACAATGGAACCAAAGCCCATGGGGAAGTATGATGAGAGTGATTCAAGGAAGATGAAATTAAACTACCAAGCAATGAACATTCTTTGTTGTGCATTGGTCATCAATGAATACAATATAGTGATGGAATGTGACTCCGCTCATGAAATATGGATGCTACTTCAAGTCACTCATGAAGAAGAAAGAGCCAATGTATGCTTTATGACATTAAATGATGAGGTACAATCTACTCCCTCTATTTCTATATCTGTTGATGATGAAGTTGATGATCCTAGTGAATTGCTTGTTGATATGTATAGTGAACTAAAAAAGTTGTTAGAGAGAAACAAGGAAATGAGATAAAAATTGATGAGTTATTGAATGATAATTCAAAACTATATTATGAGAATAAGAAATTTCTTGATTCCATTGAATGTTTAAATGTTGAAAAGGAAGTTTTGAATATGTCTTTGCAAAACATATATCTTGAAAATAAAGCACTTTATACAAAAGTATCATCTCTTGAAAAATTACTTGTTGAGTATGATTCTTTGAAGAAGCAGGTTGATGACCTTACTTCATGGACTGAAAATTTTACTAAAGGAAGGGACAATCTTGATAAAATTCTTGGAGCTCAAAGATCATCTCTTGTCAAAAATGGTCTTGGTTACAATTATGTAAAAAAAGTACCTAAACATAACAACTTATTTGTTAGTGCTACTTATACTTCCATGTCTCATACTTGCTGTACTTATTGTGGAAGACATGGACATAAAGCCACTAAATGTTATGTGAAAAGAAAATTTCAAAATGGTATTAAAACCATTTGGAGAGTTAAGGAAATCATTACTAACCCCCATGGGCCCAAAAAATTATGGGTACCAAAGGATACTTCCTCTCCTTTAATGCAAGTGCATTTCAATTCAAACTCAAGCGCCACTAAGTGGTATCTTGATGATGTTGGCTCAAGGAATAATGAAAAATGCCTCATTCATAAGCAAGGTCAAAGCTACCAATGAAGGATTTGTTTTTTGAGACAAGAAGAAAGGAAGAATTCTTGGAGTAACCAATGTTGGTAAAGTTTCCTCTCTTCTTATTAAACAAATGTTGCTTATTGCTTATTTGAGCAATAACTTACTTAGATTAGTCAATTGTGTGACAATGAATAAGAATTTAAATGCCAATATGTGAAGTTTCAGTTAAGAATGCTTTTAGTCAAGATTTGAAAATTTGCCAACCATGACTTGCCAATTACTTCTATGAAGTTGATTAGATAACATTGATGATGTGGAATTGAATTCATGGCTGATATGCTCTTGAATTTGACTATATGTCATGATAAGATGTTTAAAATAGCTATGATTGGATATCTATGCATTTGGTTTGCCAAAATCATCTTCTTGCAACTCTACAAAATGTTCGGACTTGAAGTTCAGATGCAGACCATTAGTTCGGTCTCCCGAACTTGTCTGACAACATGATATTTTGTGCTTTTGATCAATCACTTACAAATTGTTTGAATGTGTGTTTTATCTTGATAAGCTTGAATGTCTTGTTGATTATAATAATGATGGATTTCCTTGGCATAGAAGATTAGGTGACGTGAGCATGGATTTGTTGAACAAACTTTCCTCTCAATATTTAGTTGGAGGATTGCCAAAAATGTGTTTTAAGAAAATTATCTTTGAGATACTTGTCAATATGGAAAATAAACAAAAGAATCCTTCAAACCCATGAAAATGTTTTTACACCTCGAAACATCTTGAGCTTGTTCAATTACTTTCTTGGCCTACAAATCAAGCAAACCAAGGATGACACCTTTATGAATCAATCTAAGATATAAGCACTCCCATAAGTTCATCAACTAGGATTGACATGAATGAAAATGTTTTATAGGAGTAGTCAACTCTATTATGTTTACCATGGGCTTGTATGCTAGATTGCAATCTTGTCATAAAGAGTCTCATTTGATTGCTGTTAAACACATTCTCTATTATCTTATTGATACTCTATGTGATTATGGTTTAGATTTCAAATATGTGGCTATACTATGTGATGACACTAATGTAATAAATTTGACTATTAATACCATTCAACAAACTAGGACAAAGCATATAGAGATCAAACATGATCTCATTAGAGATCTTTCCACTAAGGGTAATATTTGTTTAAAGCATGTTTGTAGTAATGAACAAATTGATGATATTTTTACTAAGCCATTGACCGAAGAAAGGTTTGACCAATCTTATAAGAAGCTTAGGATTTTCAAAATTCAATAACTAATGAGTGTATTAAAGTGTTGTAGCTCCAGGTGAATTTTGGTTGCAAGGTTTGGACTCATACAGAACATTCGAACGTCCAAACTTCACTATTAAATCTCCAATCCCACTTGATTCCCGTATTCTAAGTGCTAAATACTCTTTAAAATTAACATACTTTCTTTGAAATTCACAATGGTGAGGACAAAGAAGCCTAGCATGGGAAAAGGAAAGGGAGAAGCCAAAGAAAGAAAAAGAGGACTAGTGATCAATGAATCAAGCAGGGTTCATGTTCCTCAAAGCATTTCAAGGCTTGATAGATTTGTCACAGTGAAGGCTGCAACTGAATTTGATGATTGGACAAAAAGGAACTGTAAGAAAAATCTGTGTCACAAGGGGGATGTCATCAAACTATCTGAAATGGGTAATATACTCTCATTTTTAAATAATATGAGGTGGGCTAGTTTGCTTGTGTTTGATGAATGCTATTATCCTTCCTTAGTTTATGAAGTTCATGCAAATATTAAGGAAGAAAAAGTTGAGTAAATTGGTAATAAAGCTATTCAGTGGTATTCTTTAAGATTATCACAAGTTGATTTTTGAGATTAACAATGCATTGCTCAATAGAATTTGTGATGTTGAGGATGTTGGGTTTAGGCATTATTCTTCCAAGGGACATTGTTTTATAAGTGAGTTATATTTACATGAAAGGTTGAGGATGCCTATACACATGGTAGAAGCTTTAGGACTATAAAGGAGAGAGAGATAAAAGCTTTTGATGCTAGTCAAAGAATTTTGCATCACATGCTTACTGCCTTGATTATACCATACTTTGGGAATAAATCTTCTATTGATGATATGCATGCTATAATTATTCTTACCTTGCATAAGAGAAGAAAAATAAATTTTGGATATATAGCACTAAAGCACATGATGGCAGCTAGAAGAACTAAGCATAATGCATTGCTATATGAAAGGTTATTAACAAGAATCTTCAAGCACTTCCAAGTGCAACTACCTGCTACAGGTTTACCTAAGAAGAGTAGAGAAGTCTACACAAATGACTTTCTCAAGAGAATGCATTTGACATTTGATGAAGATGGAGTATGGAAGACAAAAAGAGGACCTTCATTGAAAACTGAAGATAGAAATGAGGAAGAAGAAAGTGAAGAAGAAGAAGAATCTAAAGAGAATGAAAAAGAAATTCAAGCCCAGGAAATATAGTTCAAGAGCAGGCATAAGTCACCAAGTGATGGGGAGCAACTCTCCACAAAAAGAAGACTATTTGAAGAGGTACCCTCTATTGAAGGAAAATAAGTTGAATGTGATAATCTCACTAGAGGCGATATCATAGTGTTTCCAAGGTGTTTCAAGAGACATTGAGCAACTATGTAAAGGAAATGGAAGATGTACAAATTCTTCTAATCCTTTGCTCCAATAATTCTTGGAAAATTTGATGATTTAGAAGCTAGAGTCAAGAATATGGAAGAAGACTTGAGAAAGATTTCTCAAGTCATTCTAAATGGTGCAAGTTCCTCTAAAGCCAAAGAAGAAGAAAAGAAAGAAGATGAGAAACAGAACAATGATGAGAAAAATGAAGGATATCAAGAAGATAATATGAATGGAGATAGCAGCAATAATGATAATAGTAATGATAGTGAAAATGGAGATAGTTATCAATTTGTTGCTAAATAAGAAGACAAAGATGAAGAAGAAGGCAGTGGAGCACCCTCAGAGGAAGAAGATCACAAGAATGAAGAACAAAGAGTTGAAGACCAAGAAAACAAATAAGAAGAAGGAGGTGAAGAGAGTTTAACGAAGTCGGCACTAATCAAAACTCCATCACCAATTTTCTTTAGCCAAGGGAGGAGGAAAAATATGGTTCAAAGGAAGAAGATCCAAAGATCCTCTCGGTTGGCAACTTTTCAAAAGCCGAACTAAATGGGAAAGGAGTCGGCAAATGAAGGACCCTACCATATAAAGATCAAGAGAGACATGGCCATCAAAACAAATAAATTTGGAGTGAAGACCATGAAGCACATCCATGACAAAACCTTTCTATCCCTAAACTCTATTTTGTTGCTTATTTTAGCTTATGACTTGATGCAGATGTTATGCTTTAACATTGAAATTTACTTGTGCCTTTCTAGTCATTATAATGTTTTGTGTGAAATCAATGTGTGAAATACTTGTGATAAGAGCTTCTTTTGTTTCACTTTTGTTGTCCAAGTACCTTATCCCATCTTTGATTGCTGACAAAAGGGGGAGAAGAAATGTGATGACAAAATGTGAAAATGTGGAATAGCAGTGGAATTGTTCATGCATACGTTGAACAGAAAATGTATGAATTTTACGAAAACCATGCATATGTCAAGAGGGTAAAGAAATGATTTGATTGCTCAATCTGTCCTATTGAAATATTGTTGCATGCTATGTTAAATGATATACATAAAAAAATAAGTTGTTTAAATGAGTATGTTCTTTAAAATTTTTAAATGATTTTAAATTGATGCCAAAGAGGGAAAATTGTTCAAATTGCTCAAACTGTTAATAGCTTGCATCTGTGTTGTCATCTTGAGTTACATTATGTTGTACTTGGGTTACATTTTCCTAGCTTAAGTTTGCACAGTTATATGATTGATTGGATTGAGCTTACCTTGAAAATTTCGTGTTTAAAATCAATCAATTTCAATTTGGACTTGAAATTCGGATACATGTTCTGAAATTCAAATGCATATCCTAAAATTCAGATGCATCTATATTTTGTTGCAAAAAAGTGCTCTTTTGTTGTTCAAATTGATTCAAATCTATTTTAATCTCTTCTACTATGTTTGAACAACCTTAGGGAAGCTTCATTTCAGTTTGAACAGTCATTATGTTGAATTTATTACAGTTTGGACTTATAGTCCACAGTTCAAATGTTTTCTGAAAAATGAGCACAATCTAAGGGGGAGCTTTGAAAATGATTTCTAACCTTTAAAACCTCTCTTAGAAGTATTTTTATGTTTGCTTAAATGATATAACTTCTAGTTGGATGGAAGGAATGAGGTTTATGAAGATTGGTTCGGCATAAGCTCATTTTGAGCCATGTTTATGTCATTATGCTATATTGTGTTTAAAATTAATTTTCAATTGATATTTTTTATTTTTTTCAATTAGTATCATCTTCAACCAATATATGGAATAAACACTTCTCTATGCTTAAATTATCTAAATCCATCACTTGCATTAATGTTTGTCATCATAAAAATGGGAAGATTGTTAGCTCTATGGGCAAATCATGTTGTTTTAAGTAATGACAAACATTGATCATCGCATAGTCTAAAGAGAATATTGTTGATTACTTTGACATGGACAAATGTGTTTGATTATTATGTGATAGGATTTTGGAATGAGAAGTACACAAGTCTCATCTCATTGCCTTGAAGCTACAATGCAAGAATAGCTCACATATGTCAAAGAGATAGAAGATCTTGTTCAAGATGATTGAAGGCTTTGAAGACATGTAATGTAGGCTACTTGTGCGTAATAGGTAAACTTTGTAAACCCTACAATCTTAAGCCTTGGAATCTATGAATTGCATTTTAGAGCACAAAACTTATTTGAAAAGATTCTCATTAAGTTTTGAACTTGAATTATAAAGTTTTCATTAACGACTTTTGCACCTAAAAGGTTTTTAATGACCTATCTTTGATGATAGAATTTTTTCGAACTTATTGCGGTTGATTTCAAGTCATTCTAAACTATGTTTGAAAAAATTTAACGTCCAAATTTTACCTTATTAAAGCTGAATTTCCAGAGAAATTTAGACTACCAATTCGAATGAAGGTGTCCAAATTCGGTCGACCAAATTTGTGCTATAGTAGAAATTCCAAAGAAATTCAGACCACCAATTCGGTCAGGGTGTCCAAATTCAGTCAACCCAATTTGTGCTACAGTAGAAATTCTAGAGAAATTCAGACCAAAATTTGGACGCATGAGTCCAAATAAGGTCAATCAGTTCCAACATTTGAAAAACGGCTAGTAACAGTAAATTTTGGTCGACCAAATTTTACAGTTACTAACCGTTTTTCAAACGTTGGAACTAATTTTTAAACTCTATTTAAACCTCAAAATTCATATTTTGAAGAATAACTTCAATCTTTTGAAATCTAAGAAGATCTAACTTGTTTTACATCAAAATTATTTGAAAAGCTCTCAAATTTCCTTGTGATCGTATGTTGAAATTCAATATTCCAAAGGCAAGAGGTGGAATGGTTCTAGCTATTGTGTTTATCCACCAAGAAGTATTGGTAACATCCGAACTCTATCTTTACATTCTTGTTATGATTGATTCAAGGTTGTTAAGAGACATAAAACCCTTGTGAAGGGTGAGCCATTGACTAGATTGATCAAGGTTGTCTAGAGACATAAAACCCTTGTGAAGGGTGAGCCATTGACTAGATTGATCAAGGTTGTTGTGCGACATAAAACCTTTTGGTGAGGGTGAGCCTTTGATTAGATAGGTTGTCTAGTGACATAAAACCCATTGGTGAGGGTGAGCCTTTGATTATATTAGTTTAGGTTGTCTAGTGACATAAAACGCTTTGTGATACGGGCGAGCCTTATTTATTGGATTGAAAAGAGGAGGTTATGGTAAAACCCATTGAAGGGTGAGCCTCTTGTGTAATTACTTGACTTGAGCATTTAGTGAATTGGTTGAAATCCCTGAGTGCGGTCTCAAGTAGCGGATGTAGATCTTGGAGAGATCGAACCACTATAAATTGTGTTCATTTGTTTATTGCTTTACTTGCTTACATATGTGTGTTTCTATCACTTGTTCTTTGTCATTAATTGATTGGTTGTGGTTCTATTGTTTGATTATCCTATCTCAACTATTCCTTTTAAATCACATAAAAATTTGGAGTTTGTAAATTTGAAGAAGAGCTTTTATTAATGCAAAGGATTAGCAAAAAGGGAAAAAGATTCTGATAATTATCCAAAGACCTAATTCATCTCCTTCTTAGGTTTTCAGCTTCATTCTTATTGCTGCATATAAGAAGTGGATTTGTTTCCCACCCTTCTGGAGATTAGGCTTTATGTCTCCTTCTACCATAACTGGTGTTTTTTTCTTAAGAAAAATGGTTCGATACTTAAACATAAATATCTTTCGAGTTAGTTGATGCATAGTGATGTGAGGCAACAACCCACTCGATGAGGTGAATTATTCTTGAATTTTATTGACCTTCAGTGTAGAACCCCCTACAATATGTACGAAACCTTAACGTTGACAAATTCTGCTATAGATATTCCCATTGATTTTCATAGCCTTACATATATCTTAAGTTCTCATGATTTCTCTAGAAAGACTGCTCTAGTCATTCATGAAAAGTGGTCCACCTTCTCACTCAAGTAGTGGTTTCAAACTAACCATTAATTAAGAGTCATTTAGACTCAACCTCTACACAAAGGTCATGGACCATCAAGTCCTTGTCGTTATGATGACAAACACACCAGCTATGGATTCATTCACATTCAGTTAGCTACGAATCCTTGAAGTCCATTTTATTAGGATTTCCTGAATATAATGAGCTACGAATTTATGCAAATATCAAGTACTACTACATTTCATTAGAAGAGGACAAGTAGTGCATTATTAAGAAATTATATAGTTTATGTAGCCCCAAATAGTGCCCAAGAGGGGAATGAATTGGACAACAAAAAAAAGTTGATATTTTAAATGTTAAACTAAATTATCAATAGATTTATAAAGCTTCTCTCTAATAATGTGCTATTAATAGACTGGTTCTATAAAAACTGAAATCCAGACAAGGTGTCAAGCTCTTTTTCCCCACATGAACTAGTAAGAAAGATGTTAGCTTAAATAAGTAATTGTAAAGATTTACTAGATTCAAAACACAAACTTCCATGAGATTGAAAGATATATTTAAGTAGCTTTGCTAATCATTCCATAGTCCAACTAGCTTTAAAAGTAATTTCTTGAAAAGTTATCAAGTTTAGTTTTGCCAAAATACAATTTGTGTCAAAGTTGATGTCGCAATATAGATCAGACTTTCAGCACAGCTTTCTATAGCATGGATAATATACTTTAAATTGAATCATTCTTGCACAAAAGATATTTGCTAAGAAATAAAATAAATAAAAAATAAAACAAGCAAACATTTAATGTAAAGTAAAGCAAGAAATAAAGTGGCATTGAGGATTTTTATAGTGGTTCAATAACATACTTACATCCACTCTTTGAAAAACCAATCTCAAGTATTTCATTAAACACAATCTCTTTAACGGTAGAGATTAAACCTTGCAACCCTAAGTATCTCTCTTCTAAGAATACTCAAGCTGTACACACAAGTTTTGGAAATATATCTAATAACTATCTTACAATGAGCTTTCAATAGATCTAGCAACTCTATCCCTAGATTTTCACTAGATCTGGCAACTATTTTCCACCCAAGAGCCTCCTTGGCCTTGGTGGTACAAGTTTGAGCTGGTACTTGTGAACTTTGAAGAGATGAAGATAAAAAGATTCTAACTTTTGGTAGCCTCTCATTTCAACTCACATTTTGCACTTTTATTCTTTTCAATCTTGGATCAATTTCTTTCTATTTCATCCTTATTCTTCAGTCCCTTGAGAAACTTGAGTGCAAAGGAGTTAGTTGATCACATGATGCTTCAGTCAACCCTTGTTCAAAAAGACTAGTTACTTTTTCAAAAACTAACCTTTTATAAAGCATAGGTAAACATGTGACTACCAAGATGACGTGACTTGATATATTCTTTCATAGAAATTTAGTTTATTTTCTTTGTCCCAAAAAAATGGGTCAAATTATATTTTGCTAATTTCATACAAGTCTTGAAAAGGTAACACTAACAACTTTAAAAAAGTCATTTTGGTAGATTGAAAAGTCACGGTGATGTTGTGTCAGTGATACAGTCATTAATCATTGTCATGTTCACTTGCTTCAAGATTTTGCAATATTCTAAGAGTCACAAAATAGTTTTAGTTTGATGGTAAAAAATCAGTTCGATACAAGGACCAAAGCAAAAAACTTTGTCTCTTTTTTGTAAATCTTCTAGATGTGAACATATTTTTAAGATAAAAAATTTTAAAATTAGCTAAAGCACACATAGAAAATTATTATCTCTAATCCAATCTTAACAAAAATCTAAAGATATACCCTTAGATGCACACTTCTTGTTCTTACATTTGAGTGGCTTGTTCATGATCAACATTCTGAAATCACTCAACAAACTTCATTAAATTACTTAATACACACGTCTTGTTAGTCATCAAAATTTAAAGATTGTATCCTTGAGTCAACCGTTTCATTTGACAGAGACTGGTCTCTGCTACATATTCTCAATCCAGGGGCTTAAGCCCCATTCCTCTTAATGATTCAAGAACAACTTTCCTTGCTAATCGTTTAGTGAGATAATCTGTCAAAATTCTTTTGGATCTCATGTTCTAAAGAAATAATGTCGGTCCTCAATAATTATATCACCGCACTATGTCTCTATATCTAATACAAATGTATCTTCTTTTAAAATTGTGGACAATATTTTTTTACTATCCCAATAGCTATTTGTGAATCAAAGTATATGGAAATAGAAATAGATGATTTCCCCATAGCAAGAGCATATCAGCCAGAAGGTTTCTTCGCCATTAAGCTTCTTAACCTACCAACTCAAGAGAAATAACTTCAAATTTCGTTGTCGAGTGTGCAATACTTGTTTGTTTTGCGGATTTCCATGATATAGCACCTCTACCTAAAGTAAAAATTTAACCACTAGTATAACTAACTTCATCATTAGCAGATACCAATTTGCATCACTTCTAGCACAGCAAGAAATTCTTTAAAATATAAGTGCTAGTCTATAGTACCTTAAGATACTTGAGCAAACAATGAAGAGCATTCCGATGTTCATTACTTGGGTTACTATAGTTCATGACTTAATCTATTAACAACATCAGCTATGTCAGGCATACTACAGTTCTTCAAGAATGTAACATTTCCAATAATTTTGACATATTCAATTTACGATACTCTAGGACAATTTTTCTTCTTTAGAGATATGCTTGAATCATAAGGAGTTCTTACAAGTATAACATCAAAACAATTGAACTTCCTCAACTTTTTTTTTAGATGAGATGATTGACCCAAGGAGAACGCATTCTTAGTTTTGTTTATTTTAATGCCAAGAATCATATCAACTGCTACTAAATCTTTAATATCAAACTGCAAGGATAAAAATACCTTAGTTTCATATACAACATTCACATTAGTACAAAAACTCAGTATGTCATCTATATATGACATATAATCATACAATGTGAATCAAATATTTTGAATAAGCACAAGAATTAGAAGGATTCACAATATAGCCATAACTCACCAAAGTTTGATCAAACCTCTCATACTATTATTTTGGAGCTTGTTTGAGGACATAGAGTTATTTTCTAATTTTACACACTTTGTTCTCTTGAGCAGGAACTATGAAACCCTCAAGTTATTCCATATATATTTCTTCCTTGAAATAACCACTATGAAAGGCTATTTTCATATCCATTTGATGTATTACTAGATTATGAATAGCAGTTAAAGCCACCAGGGTTCTAATTGTTTCTATTTTATTTATAGAAAAATATGTGTTGAAAAGTACAATATCATTCTTTTGGGTGTATCCTACTACTACCAATCTAACTTTGAACATTTCTATGGTTCCATCAGGCCTCATTTTCTTTCTGAAAATCCATTTACACTTAATAGGCTTACATCCCTTAGACAAATCAGCCAAATCCCAAGTACAGTTGGTCTTGATTGAATCAAGCTCACTTCTAATAGCTTTTCTCAAAAAATTGGCATCTATTGACGGTACAACCTCTTTATATGTTTTTGGATAATTTTCAATCAAAAGAACAGAAGCCACTTCCTCGTTTATTCTATCTAGATCAAGATTTTTAGCTAAGAAATAATTAATAAAATTTTCTCCAAAATTATTTCTACTTTACACCTTTTGCTTCTCCTAAGTTCATTTTCATCTTCAAAGGACACTGAAGAAGCAAGCGAAGATATAGACATAGAAGTAGTATAAGAGAAACTAGCAATTTCACATGCATTTTTCTTTAAAGGAAATATGATCTCAAATAATTCAGCATCTCTAGATTCACTAATAGAATTATCAAATAAAGACATGAATCAATATGAAGCACTATTTTGAGCATAACCAGTAAATACACAATCAAAAGTTTTAGGTCTGATATTATTCCTTTTAGAGTCAGATATACTAACCTTAGCTAGGCATCACCACACTCTCAAGCAATTTAGATTAGATGTAAACCTTTTCCATAGTTCATAGGGAGTTTTATCTAACTTTTTATGAGGAATATTATTAAGAATATAGAAAGCAAATAAAATAGCTTCCCCCACATATTATCAAGTAGAACTCAACAACTTAACATCAATTTCTTTGCAAAAATTCGGAAGTCTCATGTATAATACCATTTTCTTAATATAAATTCTTAAAGAGTTTGTCTCATCTTGCCTACCTCTATCGAACTTTTAATATTCTTATTTTCTTGTCTAATTGATTTTAGCTTTGAATTTTAACAACGGTTCCTATTTCATGTTTAGATTTTAGAAGATAAACTTTAGTGTATCTAGAAAAGTCACCGATAAAGATTATATAATATCTTTTACCACCTTTACTAGTTGTATTCTTAAAGTTAGTTAAGTTTAAGGGTCTCAACTCTAGCAAGTCAGAAGTTCTAGTAGCGATAGGTTTGAAAGGATTTTTAGCACATTTTAGTTCCACACAAAATGAGCATTTGTCACAATTTTTTTTATCTATAACATTGATCAGTTTTAAATTTCCAGATCTTTTGATAAAGGAAAATTTATATGGTCTAACTTACCAAGTCACAAGTTATTAGAATCAACAATAAAAGTAGAAAAAGAAATTACATTAGGATGAGCAAAAACATTATTTAATACAAAGAATTCATTCACTTGGTAGCTTTTCCTAATAAAATCCCCATTTTTTGTGATTACAGCTTTGTCTACTTCAAAATACTCTTCAAGTCAGTCTTACTGAGCAAATTATTGAGACCAAATTTCTACATAGAGAAGGAACATATAACACATCATTTAAAACCAAAGTTGTTCTGGAAGTAAGTTTGAGAAATATGTTTCTTTTGCCAAGTACTCTTGTAGTAAATGAGTTTCCCATATAAACACATTCTCCATCTCTAACTTATTCAAAATGATGATATAGCTCCTTGTTGGCATAAAGATGTTTTGATGCTCTTGTGTCAAGTATCTATTCTGAAAGACCTAAAAGGGGGGTGAATTAGGTCTTTGGCTAATTATCGAAATCTTTTTCCCTTTTTGCAAATCCTTTGTCTTAATAAAAGCTCTTCTTTAAATTCACAAACTTCAAGTTATATGTGATTTGATGATTAATACAAGATTATCAAACTATAAGACCATAACCAATGAATCAACAACTAAGCATAAATAATAATCACAAGTATATAAACAAGTAAAGTAATAAGAAAATGAACACACGATTTATAGTGGTTCGATCTCTCCAAGATCTACATCCACTACCTTGAGTCCACACTCAATGATTTCAACCAATCCACTATATGCTCAAATTCAACAATTACATAAGAGGCTCACCACACAATGGTTTTACACTCACAACCTCTTTTAGTAATTATACAAACAAGGTTCACCCTTCCACAGGGGTTTTATATCTAAAGACAACCTAAAGACCAATCTAATCAAAGGCTCACCCACAAACGGGTTTTACACCACAACCTTGATTAATTTAGTCTATGGCTCACCCTAACACAAAAGGGTTTTATGTCACAAGATAACTTGCAATGAGCTAGTAGAAAACACAATTGAGATAAGAAAAAAGAGTGTGTAAGATGTTACCACTTTGTTGGTAGATGATTACACAATGTTTCTCCTTCACACTTCGTTGCCTTTAGAATCTTGAATTTCAATCTTTGAGCACAAGGCAATTTGAGAGCTTTTCAAGTAATTTTGATGTAAAACAAGTTAGAGCTTGTAGGATTCTTAAGTTCAAAGTTCTTCTAAAAAATCTGGAGTTTATGGATTTTATAGAATTCAAAAATGAGTTCAAACGGCCATAAAACGGCTAGTAACGGCTACTAACAGTAAAGTTCGGACGTCCAAACTTTCTGTTATGCGTCCGAACTTGCGTCCGAATTTTACTATGCCAAGCTGTCTGGAAAAGTTCGGACGTCCGAACTTTTCCTCATGCGTCCGAACTTGCGTCCGAATTCTCTGGAAAAATAGTGTCCGAACTTTTCCTCATGCGTCCGAACTTGCGTCCGAATTCTCTGGAAAAACAGTGACCATGCTATTAGAGAAAGTTTGGACGTCCGAACTTTTCTCCATGCGTCCGAACTTGCGTCCGAAATTCTCTGGAAGCACAGTACCATTTCCAAAGTTTGGACGACCAAACTTGCATCCAAACTTTTTAAACTTTGTCAAAACTTGTTCAAATCAATGTTAATAATATTGAAAACGTTTTGCATGAATGGACACATCATTTAAACACATTTAGATACAAAAAACTTTACCAAAAACATTTTGATTACACAAAATCTTTTTAAGATCATTTTAGATTCCAAAAACATACTTGTTAACACAAAGTTCATTTAAGATCATTTCAAAAACAAGTTGGAAAACATTCTAGCCTTAAAGATAAGTGATTAAAGACATTTTAAGTGCAAAAATCATTTATGAAAACTTGATAATTTTGGTAAGTTCAAAACCATTGAAACCATTTAAATCATGTTTTGTGCTCTCAATTGCAACTCATAGATTCCAAGGCTTAAGAGTGTAGGGTTTACAATGTTTACCTATTAACCACATGTAACCTACACTTCATGTCTTCAAAGCCTTCATTCATCTTGAACAAACTCTTCAATCTTCAATCACTTTGGCATATTTGAGTTGTTCTTGCATTTCTAGCTCCAAGGCAATGAGACTTGCTTCCCAATCCAAAAATCCTATCACACAATATACAAGCATTTTAGTCCTTATCAATGTTTGTCATTAATCAAAACTAATCAAACCTACATGATTTGCCCTTAGGGCTAACAATCTCCCCCTTTTTAATGATGACAAACTTTGATGCAAAATGTGATGGATTTAAACAGTGTAGTACAAAGAAGCATTTATGTCAATGATGGATAATAGCCAATTTAGCACATAGACATGCAAAAGGTTCAATATGAGCCTATGACCCAACCAACCTCCATTTAACCTCCTTCCTTCCAACTACTAGGATAGAAGATATAGAATTTAAGCATTAAGAAAACTTCTAAGAGAGGTTTTAAAGGTTGTAAAAGTTTAACAATGCTCCCTCTTAGACTGTGCTCATTTTTCCACAAGTTTGGACTTGAGATACTATGCATCCGAATTTTGACATATCAAGTCCGAACTATAAAATAAGTGAAATGAAAGCTTCAATTTTTGAAAATAAGCTTTCCTAAGATTGTTCAAACATAGTAGAAGAGATTGAAACATGTTTGAATCAATTTGAACAACAAAAGAGCACATTTTGGTAACAAAATATGGATGCATCCGAATTTCAGAACATGCATCCGAATTTTTAAACCTTGCATCCGAATTTTTTTATCTTAAGTCCAAACTGCAATAAATTCAATATAATGAATGTATGAAGTGAAATAAAGTGTTCCTAAGGTTGTTCAAACATAATGGAAGAGATTAAAACATATTTGGATCAATTTGAACAACAAAAGAGCATGTTTTGGCAACAAAATATGCATGCATCCGAATTTCTGAAACATGCATCCGAATTTTTAAATTATGCATCCGAATTTTGAGCTTTCAATTCCAAACTGTAAAATATGTGAGATAACAACTTCTATTTTTGAAAATAAGCTTTTCTAAGATTGTTCAAATATGATAGGAAGGATTAAGATAGTTTTCAAACAATTTGAACAATAGAAAAACATTTTTGGCAAGAAAGTTTGGATGCATCCGAACTTTTGGTTTGCATCTGAACTTCAAGACCAAACTTTTGATAGCAAGTTTGAAAAGGTGATTTTGCATTCTTAAATGAACTATAGAAGTACTCAAATATGTATAGCCACAATAGCACTCAATTTAGCTTTGCAAAACCACAAAACTCAAGCATTCAATTATTTTTATGAGGTAAACTAAAATCATAAGTTAAGTCAAGAACTAGTATCAAGATTTCAAAATCTTAACTTAACCATATTCAAAATCTCAAAACCTCACATAGTATAACATATTCAATATAAATTTCAAATGCAGCCAAATATTTTCACATTACACATTCATTTTACATTTCAACTTATAGCACACATACATTGCACATTTACAACAAGCACATTTACATTACACATCACAATTACATCAAGCAATTATAGTACAGCAAGCACATAGCACATTCTGAAGTCAACATTCTTTCTCCCTCTTAACATACACATGGATTTTCAGAGATGCATGAGGAATTCCACTGCTATTTCACATTTTCACACATTTTGTCATCACATTTCTTCTCCCCCTTTTGTCATCAATCAAAGATGGGGTTAATGAAAGTGAGACAGCATGTATCACATATAAGCAGTATATGGACTAAACCTCATTTGGCAATTTAGTAATATATTAGCCAACTCTCATAAACTGTATATTTGCAATATTTAGCAATTCTCTAGTCAAATAATTATCATCCTAACAGGAATAAGCATTATGTAGTATCTCAATAATAATACAATAAGCAATATATTATCAACTTCTTCTCCCCTTTTTTAGCAATGATTAAACTTGGGGTAAGAATACTTGGACAGAAAAAGTGAAACAAAAGAAGCTCTTATCACAAGGATTTCATGCATTGAGCTTCAAAATATTATAATGACTAGAAAGGCACAAGTAAATTTCAATGTTAAAGCATAGCTTGTGCATCAAGGCATAAACTAAAATAAGCATCAAAATAGAGTTTAGGGATAGAAAAGCTTAGTCTTGGATGCGTTTCATGGTCTTCACTTCCAAATTTGGTTGTTGTGATGGCCATGTCTCCCTTGTTGTAACTTTCCAAAGCACAACTACACGAGCAAGGAGTCAACAAATGAAGGACCCCATCATATAGAGACTTCCTCTTGGGAGTAGTTGATTATCGGCCTTTACGACCACGTCATCTTCCTTTGCCTTGAGGTTGATTTTTTGTCGACTGTGGTTCGTTGTCAGTTGACTGGTATTGTTGACCATCACTACCTCATCAACCTCTACTTTTACCTTTACTTCCTCCTTTAGACGATGAGTGATTGCCTGTTATTGAGGCCTTTGATACTTTCTCTTTCTTCTCTTGCTGTTGATTTTCTTCTCATCAACTAACAAAGAGCTCTTCAACTCATCAATAGA
Organism: Rauvolfia tetraphylla; assembly: GCA_030512225.1. Classification (NCBI taxonomy): domain Eukaryota; kingdom Viridiplantae; phylum Streptophyta; class Magnoliopsida; order Gentianales; family Apocynaceae; genus Rauvolfia; species Rauvolfia tetraphylla. Next base: position 1,015,492 of record JAJQKT010000017.1, on the reverse strand, counting down.
AAGAGAATCAATATCTTTTGATTCCACTATTGAGCACACAATAAAATTAAATTTGGGCGTCAACGACCAAAGAACTTTCTCTGCAATGGTGACATCTTGCATCTTTTCACCAGTGATTCTCATATGGTTTGCAACTACCATTGTTCTTTCAAAGAAATTTGAGACCTATTCTCCTAACTTCATGCCTAAAGTCTCAAACTCGGTCCGAAGTATCTAAAGATCTACTTGCCTAGCCCTCATGTTCCCTTGGTACTTCTTCTTCATGGAGTCCCAAATCTACTTGAAGGTATCTTTGCTAAAAATTGTCTCAAGGATGCTCGATCAATTGCTTGAAATCGATAATTTTTCGCCTTAAGATCCTTCATCTTCAAGGCTTCCAACTCCATTCTCTGTGTTTCGGATAATACCACTCCAACTACTAGCTCTACTGCTCTTGACTCAACAACCTGCCAATAGTCCTTGGACCTCAAGAAGTTTTCCATTAGCATTCTCCAATGACCATAGTTACCATCAAAGTGAAGAATTTGTGGTTAAACAAAGTTGTCAGTGGCCATTGAGATGTACTACTGCTACTGCAAACAGGTTTCGAGAAACTACTGTTTGCAAACAGATTTCGAGAAACTACTGTTCTTAAAAGAAAACCTCACAACTCAATCGTCTCTTTCACTAACCAAGCTCCGATACCACTGTTGGAAAAATCTAAGAGGAATAGAAAAGTAACAGACAAGGAAACAAAATATGATGAAATATCTGAGATATTATTAACCGTTAACTGTTACACTAAATTACAACCATAAACTGTATTGTTTATAGAGTTACAACTAATGGATAAAAACTAGAAAGCAGGAATTTCAATCCACTAACTCATACAAGTCTGTAACTGACTCCACTAACTCCTAAAGACTGAGTAAAACAGAAACAAACTCCTGTAGACGTAGTCAATTATTTACTTAATCATCTGATCTGACGAGAACTAACATAGTCGACATATTCTTAACAATACTAATATTGAAAGAAATATAGAAGCATCAAATAGTCATGTCACGGACAAAACCATTGCCTTGAAAACAAGATTCGGCACAACTAGGGTGTAATTATTGAAGTCATTTTGCTCCTCAAGATTAACACACCAACCCTCAAATATGTATGCTCATGGCAGAGAATTTTGGAACTTGTAAACTTCAGTTGTCCAGAATAGGAATTCAAAGCAGAGACACATATGAACAGAGAGAAGGGAAGAATATCAGAGAAGATAATGTGTGTACTATCTTTTGAACAAATCCATTGGTATTTATAGACAAATGAAACAATTAAGAAGAGAAAAAAATCTAAGATAATATCAGAAATAATAAGAGAGAATATGGTGAAGTTGGCAACACGCTCGAGAAAATTTGTGATAGTGGAATATGATTTCTGACTTATTCCTGGTTCAATTATCCAAAAAAATAAAATAAAAATTATGAAATAATAAAATACACAAGGTGCTACATGCCCGCCCGAGCTCCAACAGGCCGTGCACTTCTGTATTATAATCCATATCACCCAAGAAGATACAGGACTTGATATAGACTCAAATTAATATAAACTCTTCATTGAGATGCTAAACAATCCATGTGGGGCTTTCAGCAACATAAAGACCAAGGTGCATTTTCCATCACCTTTTATTTCATCACCAGTTAGATTGGATTAGCAAGAGATTGAATATGAAAGCAAAGAAGTGTTTGAAAAATCAGAATTTGTACAAAGTATTACACAAGACAGAATTAGAGAAAGTAAAATAAGATTGTCCCCAAATGAATATCCGACTTTGTCTTGCAACATTCCAAGAATTGGTCAGTTTACTCCAAGAAGGTTGATAGAAATAATTCAGCTATACATTCTCATAGAGGCATAATTCCTATATATATTTTAAGAGATTAAGAACAGGTTAAAACAATTTGATGACTTTGTTCATGTACATGTTTTCATCAAGATTCCTACTTTGTAAGAGCAATTATTAAAGCTTCATCTTCTTCATCCACCCCAAAAAAAGCCGTAAATTTTGCTTATTAAAGCTTCATCTTCTTCATCCACCCCAAAAAAGGCCGTAAATTTTGCAGCTCCTTTAAAAGTTGGTCCCCACTGCCTGTAAATCTTGCTGCGTAACCCAGTTTTTCATGAACTTTCTGGTGTCAAATGGGACACTTTTATCTACATATTGATGGAACGTTTAGGAAGAAAATACCCACATTCAATAAATTTGAAGACAAAAAATAAAACCAATATTCTGATGTAAGACAAAATGAGAAGCAAAAGAACTAGTTTGCTACATCTCTTGAATGTGTCTGTCTTTCGAAGGGTTGGTGCGAAAGGCAATATATAAGTAAAGTTATGCATAATCTCAAACCAGTATAAAGACAAACAAAGCCATATACAAAAGAAAATGATCAAAATCAGGATAACGTATACATTATCTCCTAACCCCTGTGAGTATTGGTTCTTTCTTGAAACTATTTGTTCTCTAGCTATAGTATATTGTGGCAGCAGAGAGAAAATTAGTAGAAAATATAACAAGAGTTTGAACCTATATATGCATCTAATTTGGAGAAGTAATTTCATCTTGATCATCTTCCACGGATAGAAAAACTTCATCCGTAAATGATAGCTCAACTTCATGGTCATCACGAAGAGTATTCGTGAACTGAGAATCAATGTTTGCATTGTGAACTCGACAAAGAACCCACTCGGAAACATCCTAAAGAATTTGTCGCAATGAGGAACAAGTTACTTTCTTCACAATTTGCAAAGATCCTGGACTGAAAACAGAAGATTGAACAGGGAAGAAATAAAGGAAGTTAAGGAGAAACTTTTGCTTACTTGGGCTTGCTTTCTTCCTCTTTTGTAATATTTGTCGAACAAACCACTTTCAGATAGGTGGTATTCTTCCATGAACCAACTAGTCTGGGCTTTATTTGGAACATTATCGACGAAGAACAGAAGATATTTCTTGATTCCCACTCTTTTACCAGAACTTGAAAGTATAGCTTCATCCATATCTTGTTGTTCCCAGTGCCCTTTTTCGGTTTCTCGATCCCCGATCAATCGGCTGAAGAAATAGTATTGATTTTTGCTGGAAAAAGCCTTTTCTGCAAACATCACACAAGCACAAAACAAAAAAACATTGCACCAAAAAGAATCATGAACAAGAATTACTATGCTAAATTAGATACTTAATGATTAATTAATATAAAGTCATATTATGTACTAACTAGAATTCTTGGCTCTACCTAATTATTGAATAAAATATTTTTATTTATAATTAAAAAGTTCAGTTTAGATTAGGAAAAGTGTGAATCAATATACGATTAGAACTATCAACATAAGTATTATATAAATTTAAATTTTTATTTTATTTTAGATTAGGAAAGTGACTTCTTTATTTTAGATTAAGAAAGTGTGAATCAATATACGGTTAAAACAATCAATATAAATATTACATAAATTTAACTTTTTATTTTATTCTTTAATTTTTATAGAACAACAACAAGCAACAACAACAACAACAATAATAATAATAACACCCGCGGATAAGAAAACCACATACCACCGAGGTTCCACGGATCAGTAGAATAGAAATCGAGCTCAGGAATGATGCTAGGGTTGCATGGAAAGTTGTAGGACTTCCGATAAAGAAAATAGGATATGAGTTCTTCATCGGTGGGATTGAAGTGAAATCCAGGAGGGAGAAAAGTTATCAAATCCCCCATTGAAGCAGTACACAGGAATAAGAAGCTATCCACCAATCTATAGATGCTGCAGATATGTTAAGGTTGATAGAAACCCACTGTAATTCTTCATTCCATGTGTGTTTTGACATACATATACGTACATATATAGAGGCCCCAGGAGGGGGGCTAATGGAGTGGGGTGGGGTCGTGGGGGACAGGGGGCCAGATTATGGTTTAAGGAAATGGAGCAGCCATTTGCTGAGTTCGAAGGCATGCATTGATGGATCAAAGATAAACTAAAAATGTTTTTTTTTTTTTCTAAACGGATAATATTCTTTGTTTGAAACAACTCTTTAGAGGAGTTGGGTTGAAAAGTATTTCAAGTAACTTAAAAGGTATTAGATTCATTTGTCCGATTACTTCTGAGAAACTATTATATGTCGCACTTTAATTTTCTTTTCAGAATTCTTTTTTTTTCTTTTTAGATTTATATTTTTATTAAGAAACAATTATCAAGTAGTAATTTAATAATGATAGGATAGAAAATAAGAGATTAATACAAGTTATTCGAACTCTTCACCAGTTATGCTTTAAATTCTAGATATTTTTAAAACTATATATATATATATATATATTTATTTATTTATTTATTTATTTATATTTATATTTAATTTTAAACAAATAAAATAATAATTTGATCCCTTACACTTTACCTTGAAATTCATAAATGAAACTTAGAGAAACAACTCCATAACACCCGGTAACGTTTTAGTGAAGTAGATGTTGACTAATTAACCTTAAATATGTAACTACAAATCTAAACTTTAGGGGTAAGTTAATAAAAAAACACGTATTAGAGGACAACGTCACAAGATTTTGAAGAACTTTTCAACTGTAAAAAGCTAATATTTTGTAAGATTTTCTTTTTCTAATATTTACTAGAAATCTCAACAAGACAAAGGCCTTAGCCGTCTTCTTAAACTTGTCCAATTTGCTATCCTACTCTTTATCTCATTATTATTAAATTACCACACATTAATTTTCTCTTCTTAAAATAATATAAAATATATAAAAGAATGAAAATCTTAAAAGGAAAAGCAGGGAAATATAGCTGTCTTTTAAAATAGAATAGAGGACAAAACAGAGGATTCAAAATTAAATTAAAATTTTGAATTTAATTGAGCCTTTTACCCGAAAAAAAAAATAAAAAATTGAGCCTGGGTACATCATCCGTTATATATGGAAGCATCTGGAAAGGGGAAAGATGAATGAGTTGACACATTTCCCATGCTTGACTTTCCACGAATGCATGATGGGAAATGACAGATAGGAAGATCAGCAAATGAAGGAAGACGACGACGACACTGTGAACGTAAAATTTACGTTAGCAACCGCTATGAGCACACGCTATATATATATATATATTAATTATTATTTATTTTTTAATAAAAGATGTATATATAGGTAAATTTATTAAAATAAAATTATCTCACAATATAATAAATTGAATATTTTACCATATATATATATTTTATTTTTGATAAGTAAATAACTATCATAATACTAATAGATTATTAATTTATCAAAATAAAACTACTCGTTAAAAATTCTTTTAACAAGTTATAAAATTTTGAATTCGATTCATATTTTTTCTTCTCCTATATCAGAAATAATCCTTTAGTGGACAAATCCTTTTCCATATTATTCTAATTTTTTATTTTAATTTTTACATCACTCATTCCTTTTTTACTTTTTTATGCATATTTGATACTTTGATGAAAGGGAAATTCAAGAATTAACTATTAAAATTTATTCTACCAGTCCATAATTGAATGATTATTTTCATATTAATTTTATATATGAAGATGAATGTTTAATTTTCCATGGAGGAGGTACCAAAATTATTGCCTATTCTTGATTACATAAAAGAAAATTGTTTATAAAAAAATTTGTTTTCAGGAAAAAAAAAAAAGGAAAAAGGGTTCTTCAGAGTAGCTTGGGAGCCACTCGTAAAAGGGTGGCGCCCAGCTTGGGCGTCCAACCCTTTTTCTTTGCTTTTTGTTTTCTATTTTTATTTTTTTCTTTATTTTATTTAAAAATAATTTATTATTTTTTAAATATTATTTTATTAATTTTTAAAAATTTTTATATTAGAATTAAATTTATAATCTACTTACAATTATTTTAAATTAATATTTAAAATTTTAATTACAATTAATTATAATTTATGAAATAAATAAAATAAGTGTCATGTATATAACTTGGGGATCTTATAAAATATTTGAAAGCCAAAAGAGTCAATATTATATAAACATCGTCATGTATCAATAAAATCATCATGTGTTTAGCATTTATATATTTTTTTATTTAAACTAAAATAAAAAATAAATAAACAGTTGAGAATACCTCAAAAAATTAACTTTTGATTTAAAAAAATTATAAATAACTTATTTTAATCAATAAAAAAAAACAGACCCTATATCTAATAAAAATAGTTAAAAGATAAGCAAGAAATATTATTTTCTCAAATATAAAAAAAACCACAAAACACTTTGTTTCTTAGTTTTCTAATGAATTAAATCGTGCAACATATGAATTGTTTAATTTTTTGTTATTTTAAAAAATAAAATAACATGTTAAAAAATTAGGCTCCAACCTAATTTTAGTATGAAACTGTAGGAAAAAGATCTTTTTGCTGCAATTTCTGAGTTCATCATTACGTAGGGCATGTAAATCTCATAGTCACGTCAGGTGATATCCTAAATATCTTAATGCTCCTTTAAAGGAGCGTTTTCATAGTTCAAACAAACTTTTGAATTGGAAAGCGTTTCGCAATTAAAACAGTTTTGGTGTTTGGATTTTGAAACCGTTTAACAAGAAAAATTTATCTACCTTTAACGTTTTAAAATGTATTTTTAAATTTTTTAAAAAATAGGGTACTTCGCTTTTGCTAATTCCTGATTGTAGATTATGTGATATTTAATTGTTTAACTTCCAAATAAAATAGCCATGATATCTTAATTAAATTATCTTTCTCTTTGTTCTTTTTATTTAATCCATGTATTTAAATATAATTTGACCTATTAATCACCAATACTAATATTGTACATTTCTATTCAATGTAGGAACACTTATTTTGAAATTATATATTCTTCTTTCTACAAATAAAGATGAAGTATTTGGTACATAATATTAATATGAAAAAAATAAAATACAGAAATTGTGTATAATAATCTACCATTAATATAACTAATCAGAGATAATTGATGTAAATAATTATATACTAGGGGTGTATCGGGCATTTTATAATTTCAAATAATAAAATATTTCACACGATAGAATATACTTTTAGCTTGAAATTTTGGAAGGAAGCCAGGTTTGTGACATTAATTATCCTAATTAATGAGAAATATATGTAAACTTGTTATGATACTGAAAGAGCATACCAAGGAAATTAGGAAAAAATATGTAATGGAGAGGAAACTATTCTTTAGAGATCATTTAATGACCACAAACTCCTCCAAACCATTAGTTCTTCACCTTTGTCTCTTTATGAACTACTTAATGAGTAATATTTATGATTGTTAAGGTGCAAGAAATCCTGTTGCAAATGGAATAGTCCACTATATTAACCAAAAAAGCAATGAAATTCAAATTGAAACATTAACATTCATGAGTGACTCAAAAACAAATAAATAAATAAAATCTTCTGTTCCTCCTAAAAAGAATGAGTGTAATTTGTTTCAATAGATGGAAACACTCAACCTCTTTTGTAACACAGAAGATTGTCTGAAAGATAAAGTTTATTGCATCCTACTAATTAGCATTGGCAAGAAAACTGAGGAGAGATAATTAGTTGCTTCTATTTTGGTATAAGTGGATTGATCAAAAGTCCTTTTGTATTTACTATATTCAACATATATTATTGCCGTAGCTAAACATGCATACAAGAGACCCTTTTTGGTTGTTGTTAGGTCATCTTAACTAGCATAAGTGTTGTCCTACAGGTGTTGAGTTCACAAAAGGGGCACGTAATCACAAAACAACATAGGCGTCATGATTGACAAAGGTCAGTTGTTGTGTAAAAAGAAATCATGCAACTATGTCAATTCTTGGGTACCACTTTTACCAACAAATTGAATACAAGAGTACATCTTTAACTAACCAAAATGAAAAATTTGTTATCAACTTTCTCTTCGCACTGTGCATATAAGTGGCACTTCAATTCTAGTCCCATGACAAAAAGATAAAGTTTTTGTCCCAAAAGAAAAGAAAAGAAAAGAAAAGAAAAGAAAAGATCAGAGGATGATTTGGTAGGACAGCAAAGCTTGCACAACAGTTTAACAAGCCACTAGCTTCATGTAACGTTGAAGAGGCGAATGATTAGCAATATATTTCAATCACTTCAGAAAGTGATGGTTGAAACCACGTTTGCCTTCTTTTATTCCATTTCTTCATGGAAAAGGCCAGAGAGCTTATTTTATCCAAATAAAGATATTTGGATTTGTCTTGAGATTGGATTAAATTGTTTCTAACTCTTTTCTTTTTGTTCTTTTTCATTTTTTCGTAGTTATATTAGCATTTTTAATTGGAAATTAATAATAATATACCATAATTAAGTAACGAATATAAATAAAACTACAAAGAAATTAAAATAAAAACAGAAGAAAGAAGTTTCCAAAATGATAGAACCTAATGCCAATACCAGTCGGTAAGGAAAGTGGAAGCTCCAAAAAGTAAAATTACTCTGTCAATGTGACTTTTTGAGTAGACCAAAATATTAAGGTCAAAATGTTAAATATCCTCCTCAAGGCACTCAAGGGACAATGGTAGGAGTGGAGGGCCACTTGTTTAGTTTCTCTCAGTATAGCATTCTAGGAATAATGCTGAGAGCGGCAACACAATTTTGTTTAGAGAAGGAAGTATTTCCGATTAAACTAGTTAAACTGGAGAAAGCTTGTTGGGCCTTGAAGTATCCAATTTAGTTGGGGACCTAGGTTGTGGGTGAAAGAAAACCTCCCAAGCCACCGTGGGACGGGCTGAAGTCGGGGATGTGATTGTCTTGGCTCTCCGGCCTCATCCCCGCTTTTTTCTGGTCAGTCCTTAATTGCCCCTATTTTTGCCCAACTTCTCCCCAATCCCTCCATCTAAATCTACAACTTATATATGTAAATATATTATATTTACATATTTATATATGTAATATCTTTTACATCTAATTTTAAAAATAATATATACCCACTTATTATTTGAAGAATATATAGATATATATAGATATAGAGAAGCAAAATATTTTTCTAATTATTTATTTTTAGCCTATTGGAGAATTTTATCCTCAATTACCCATTTAACCCAATGTAAACTTTTATCCCTAATTCCCCGTTTGGGCCTACATCGATGAATGGTGATGAGAATTCTTCTTTTCCGGCTAGCAGAAATAAGGATTCATTCTATCTCCGAATGTGAGGACGCACTAGGAATATGGATAGGTGGGGATGCTAGCCCGGCAAGGAGCTTTGCAAGTCCACCGACATAGCTCCAGTCCGACAAAGCTCTAGTGGGGTCTTTGCTTCGCTCTTGCCGACAGCCAAACTCCAAAATTTAGCAAAGATTCGATTTTTATGTTTTTTTAAAAAATTCATGCAAAAAATTATAAATTTAAATAGAAGAGATGATTTATTAATTTTGTGTTGAAAATTTATCGAAGAGAGCCCTCCAAATCAACTTCTAAGTTGACGTTTCCAATGCTTGGCTGAAAGAGAGTTGAGAGAGAGCAGAGAGAGCAAGAAGGATGAGAGAAAAAATAGCAAAGTTTATGTTAAAGAGTCAAAATAGGGAAAAATTTACTGTAATGATAAAATTTACTATTTTAGTTTGAGATTTTATGAGAAAATTTTTTTAAAAAATAAAATTTAAAATAATTTTATATTGAGTTTAGTAATAGAACGCAATCCAAATAACCATTCCCCTTACTCAATCGTCCCCATCTATATTGCTTACTCATTTCCCTCTTCTATCCTCGCTGCCACCCTCTGTCGGCAATTCCTTTTTTTTTTTTGTTTAAAATTTTTAATGATTATAAATGTGGTTGAGTTGCGTTTAAAGGTCAAGGTGACCATTGATCTCATGATTGACCAATTGATTCATAAATATTCTTTATTTTATTTCTTCTCATGAAAATTTGATCATCAGTTTGGCTAAACATTTTATTAGTGATATATAGGAACCTCTTATCCGATGTAGAAATATTGGATACAGAATATATGTCTTTTGACTTACTTAAATATACTCCTTTTATTTTATTAATACTGTTTATTTGTATTCATTAATTGTACGGCAAGGCAGAGTCAGATTTTTTATTTTAGAATTCAAACAAATGCTTGATACTGCGCCCCCGAGACCACAAGTTTTGGTTCCGCCCTTGAGGTACCCCTTTTCTTTCCACAGATTATTGATGAAAGTTGGCATTGGACAGCATTTCAACCCCAAACAGAACCCAAATTTTCATATTTGGACTTACATTTCTTTCTCACATACAAGTCAATTTTTTACCAAATCCAAAGTAAAAATTTCAAATCCAAACATACTATATTAAGGTTTTATTGGACTTAATAGAATAAAAGTTTGTATACAAAAGGAAAAGTTGGTGAATGACAAAATAGGATAACGAAGCACAGTGCGTTTCACAAGCCTTTAGCTCATCATAACGTTTAAAGGATGAAATCATTAGCTGACCGCATCAAGCAACTATGTATTAGTAAATGCTTCCATGTATTCTTCGTTTATCTGAAACTACATCTAGCAAGTATTTCTGGTATTCTGTAACAACCAACCTGGACTAACGTGCAAATAGAAGAGAGAGAATATACGGGGCTCTACAAAGCAACAACAGGAGCCTAATAGAGCATCAATGCATCAATACAGTCGCATATATGCAATGTAAAGACAGAACCAGAGGGCAGGGGGTTGCAGCCGCCCTCCCAACATTTTTTAAAAATCTTCTTGTGCGTACAATTTTTTTAAGCTTTTAAGTCAACGTTTTTCTTCAAATTCGCCTCCCCCAACATTTGTCAAAATTCATTTATGTCAGGCCTTTTCAAAGAGAATGTAAGTGCTTGACTTTCTGAATTGCCTGCAATACCTTCTTTGATGGTTCTTCATATAAGATGGCGGGATTATCAAAGTCTAAAGCCATGCTTGGTTCCTCGAGAAAAGCACGGAATGAGTCGGCAACTGAATATGAGAGAGAGTTAAGATTATATCCTCCTTCTAAGAAGAAGACACAGCGGCCGCTGCACACATCTTTGGCAAGTTGCTTAATGCTGGATGCAAGCATGTAGTATGTCCCTGTTGTAAATTGTAGACTGGCCAGTGGATCCAATGCATGCCCGTCATAGCTGAAAATCATTTAGTCATATGTGAGATGAAGAAGCCCTATTACAAGCTTTTTCTATCTCCAAGGATGCCTTGTCAAAGTCCGAAAACTTTTATTCTGTCAATTTCTTTTAAAAACAAAGCAGTTAGTGAAACCCCAATAGCTACACTAGTGCAAAACTCACGTGAGTCGAGAACTGTTGCATTTTGATCTACATATTCTGAAAGAATTCTACTGAAATTGAACCCAAGTAAAAATTAATACCAAGTTAAATAAGGATAGAAAAAAAAGGAAAAATATAAGCTAAACAATAACTTCCTGGGTGCTTATCTGCAATTCTTTGTTTTAGTACGGCGTTTCAAATATTTAGGCATGAAAATATCAGAGCAAGGCCACAAAGCCAAAAAACTGGAATAAACTTAGTATCAGAAATCAAAGGCTCACAGGCAAGAAAAGTACCCTGCTGAAACAAGAATTATGTCTGGCTTGAACCTCTGGGCACAAGGTACAATTACTTGATCAAACACAGTTCGCATGGCCATATCACCAGATCCTCCGGGTAAAGGCAGATTTAATGTTGCTCCCTCACCAGCCCCTTGACCAATCTGATTTATTTTACCAGTGCCAGGGTAGCTCCCATCCTACCATATTCATGTTAGGAGCATATGTTGTGGCACTGTCAGTAGCTTAAAAGATACAAACCAAATTCAATCATGACACCAATAAAGAATTTTCTTTATCACATGCATAACTTTATTGCACTATTACTATTAACTTGGTAGTATTGGTCAACTCCAGCTGCATATGGTATTGATATATGTATTGTCTACCTTGCGTGTTAGGTCAAAGTGCACCCAATAACAGATGTTTAGTTTCACACTGTCATAGGAGATATATTCTACCTATAATTTTTCTCCATTATCTCACGCTATATGATGGAGGCCCCAAGCATAATGAATATATTTAATGATCCTACATTGAAATGCATAACATTCTTATCCATGTCCTAGAGACTGAGGAACAGAGGATGAATAAAATAGTCTACTATGGTTATCCATGTCCTAGCTTACTCCTAAATTCTTTTTAAAATTTTTTAGGGCAGATGGAATCAGAACTTCGCCTTAAGCAACTTCAGTAGTGTAACAAGAAATTAGTTACGCGATGGCAACATACAGCCAGCCCCCTCCTATCAATAACTGATCATCCACTGAAGCTTTTCCTCTTATACTCGTTACTGAAGATTGGCGAGGAAAGCCACTGGCAAATAAGTTAAATTACTTCTAAATTTCTACTTTCTTCTCCTTCTGCTCATTTCTCTCAGCAATAATGGAAAGTCCATTACTAATTAATATTACACAATAGAAAGTGGTTCCTCAATTGACAATTTAAACTTACTTGGTGAGTAGAAAGGAAAAATATATCTGGGTCATTGTAGAAAGCATCATTGGTTCCATTCCCATGGTGCACATCAAAATCAATGATAAAGACACGCTTTAATCCATGAGCTTGTTGAGCATAACGTGCAGCAATAGCCACATTTCCAAATACACAGAAACCCATAGGTCCCTGTGGAACAGCATGGTGACCTGGAGGTCTGATCAGAGCAAAGCCTACAGGAGGATTTGAGGTCAACTTTGATGCAGCTACCTGAAATATCACATGAATATATAAACAGGCATTTGTCTAATATTTCATAATTACAAATATATCCAAGTTAAATCCTCCAAAAATGTAAACCCTGAACAGCAGCGGGAGAGTTGCACAAATTTCAATACTAGGGAATGAGAGGATTCATGAAGTCACTAACGCTTCAGGTTGAGAGATCACCACTGAATCAACCAAAGAAAGACCAGCTCCAGCAGCTAATAAAGATTCCTGGAAGGTCTGATCCATTAGCAATGTGAAATTAGACGGCACAGCCATAGGTTACTGGTTTCTCAGAAGCAAATAAGAAATTTCAGGACTACACAAAAATGTTCCAGCATTTAGCAGAAAGAATGAATAAAAAATTTGATATATGAGTTTCATCATATACAAACACAATAACTTATTATCAGAGCTAGGTTCAATTTGATTCTTTCCAAGAAAGAATTATTAACAGACTGACCTTCTTATTGTTTCAATAAAATTCTCTAAATGATGAGACTGTGTATTTAAACCTAGAGCATCTACCAAAAATGATGCCAATGGTGTCATTTTCCACCCAGAATATCACCACCTAAATTTGTTGTTGAGCAGGCCACGGACCTAGAAAAAATGTAGTAGAAACTAATGAAATATACAGCAGAATGCGTATAAACATGTTGAATTACATCAAAGCTAGTTGTTAGGAAGGGGTGTAATCTACACATTTAACACCTTACCATGCATACCAATAACCCCAATGTATGAAAACTTCACACTTTTTCACTTTGAGCAGCAATGGTATTTTTAACAGCAGCTCCAACTCAAAGATCATGCTAAATTGTGTCCTCGTTCAGAAGTTTAGGTTGTTTTGAGAGGAGGGGACTCCATTTTGACCTAATATAGTACAACAACAAAAATATACTGTATTTTCATCTGTTTTCTGCATAGCTCGCAACAGGTGATTGGCTATAAAGAAAAAACTACAAAAGTAGGGATCTTGGAGGACAGAGAATATGTTTTATAGGCAGTAAACAAAGAACCTGCTGTATCTGCATTTTGTCTTTCCTTATTCCGTTTTTCACTAGAAAAAGCTCAGCTTTTAATACATAATCTGTAATGGAAATTACAGTCAGCAAGAGATGAGTTGCAACTGACAGTCACTCGGTTTAGTAGGTCATCTTGGGGTCTAGTTCAGCAGATAGCTTTGGCTACAGAAGGACAATGGTTGCTGGGACTAAATGTGTGCCCACGGGAGGGCAGACAGTCCAAAATTCTGCGGGCAACATTCTTATGAATATTAGGTATACTGTAATTAGTTGGAGTAGTTACAAGGATCAAAACAAACTGATAAATGGAGATTAGTGCTGAACTTCAGTTGAGAAAATTTCATCTTAGATTGAGATAGCTCTATCAACATTGTTTTCTTCCAGTCGGGCCTGTATGGTACTTATCTCACTATCCACATAACTCAGTTTCTCATTTATTAGAACTATCTACACTTGAGATAGAATGAAAAAATGAAAAAAAATTCAGGCGAGCTCAAACTGGGCTACACCCTGTACCATTGAAATGTTAATTTAAAGCTTTCTACAAATGTGGAATACCCAATATTGTACTGTATATAATGGTTCCTTACTACTCTTTGCTAGACTAATAATCACATCATCCTAGAACACCAGATTGCAAGAATATCGTAGTTTATGAATCCATGAACCACTCAGTTGAATTGGGTTTTCAAGTGCATTTGGAAAGTATTAGATAGCTTGCCCTCAGAGGGAGAGAGAAGAGAAACAGAGAGCCCAAAGCTGCGGTATATATCCATATGAAAATCTAAATCATTTGAAAATGAATGTAGATTGAATAATGAAGACAGAATCTCAACAAACAACTCAAATATCCTCTTACCGTCGATGTGGCATAAGTTGGTCCAGAGTCATCAATAAAAATGATACCTTCATCCACTGCCTGATCCATAGCCTTGAAAATCAAAGATATAAATCAGTTGGAAGGGCCAGAGAAATCAAAGATATAAGCTAGAGAAGACAGCGATTTGTCAGATAGACCTAAAGAGAAGACAAAAAGCTACTTATAGAAAAGGAGAAAATCAATACTATTATTTAAATAATAACAAATTCATAACAAAATAATTTGGCATGTCTTTCAGTAAAAGAAATTCTTTAGACAAGACTATCTACGATAATATGGAAATGAAATTCAGGAAAGAATAAACTACCTTCTCAAGGCCTGACACATAGGCTTTTGCATGAACACTTGCTATGTCATCTACAGATGCTGGTTTGAAGCTTTGGAGTTCAACAACCTCTGAGCCACGGAACTAGAACAGCAGCATGATATATTAGATGTAACCATGCTATTGTGGCATTATGCAAATAAAATTATGTCACTTTAGGATGAAATTTTGGCACTTTGTACTAGGTCTTTGCATCTCTGTAACCAGCAGAAATAGCTTAGAACTTCTCTGAAACTAAAGAACTTGGAAAGACAACTTCATAATAGCCAGATTGCATGCTCTATGTGGTTGAGAGCAAAAATAGATGGCTATATGGGGTCTCTCTTGTTATTTGTTGCTTTATTCATGAAGTCCACAGAGCCCCACATCTAGCAATGAGCAATCCATGGCTTATAATGGTAATGATTCCCAAACTGAATGACACATTTCAAATGTCAATACTTCCTAGCTACCAAATAGAATATGCAATACCCATCTGGAATTTTAGGAACACCTTGAGCAGTCATGAAGGAGAATCCCCAAGGCATTACTATCTCTTTCTCTCTTTTCTTTTTGTTTGAAAGGCATTAACAACTTCTATTTCACAATAAAAGTTCCCTATTCTGAAGAAGCCTTTTAAATCGTCAAAAGTGATATATATATATATATATATATATATATATATATATATATATATATATATATATATATATAGGGAATCTCCCATAATTGCCCTGAAATCAGGGAAGAAAACCCCTCAAATCATGAGCAGACAATGACGAGTTTCTAAAGCAGGATGCATTGACAGGTGCAGTTACTGATAGTAGTCAGTATGGTGATAAATAGGTCTAAATGGTCAGGCAATAGGTTGAAGCTGGGAGAGTCTAATCAACAAAATCCAGGTAGAGAAAGAACAACATCATTTAATTTGATAACATCTTTTAAATTGATAAAATCCTTTTCTAAAGGTCTTTTAGGAGGGACAGAGTTGAGATTGAGAGAAACAGGACTACATCTTCAAACAACAACCAAACAGACATGCAGATTAGTTCAATAACTCTCTCCCTCTCTCTCTCTCTCTGCATATGAATATGTTTCACAAATCCAGCAAAAAGAGGAACAGTCTACCACCCGAAAGAGATTTCTGAGTCAGCCATTTAGTCCAAAAAGGATACTAGACACTATGAAGCGGAAATGAAAGGGCAAGTTCTCATATCCTTGCTACATGCACGACCATTGTTTTAAGAAACACTATTTTGGCATGCTTGGCATGCAAACTTGCACTGGCTAACAATCAGTGGTAATATTCATATTTATACTCACTATTCGAACCCATGATCTAGTGCATCAAGAACCTCTTTTTATCTAGATGCAATACAAATGCAATTATCCAGCTTTGTCATTTATGATAATTACATAAACCAAGAACAAGCAAGTAAAATGAAAATAATCAAAATCCTAAAAATTTAATGGTAGAAAAAAATTACATACCACTTTCCCATACCTTTGAAGTCAACTCCATCTTTTCAAGTGTATTCACAATTGCAGGAACTCTCGAATTGCATTCTGGATGTGATTCCTGCTACATAGAGCGAGTACATCACTACCAAAATATTCCACTATTTAAAAACACAGAATCTAGAAAACTAGAAGTATAAAAGAAATGCACAAATCTTTATGTTATCAGTACAAATTTTTAAATGGAAAATCAAAATTTGGAGCATAAAAATTTCAACCTTCCCCAAAAAATCAAAAAAAAGGAACAAGCACATGGGAAGAGTACAGATTTTTGAAACCTTAGTGAAATAGATTTCACCGAACAGAATTTTAAATTTAGAAGAGTTAACTGATGACCAGCAGTTAATGGTCCCTTTTTTTTTTTTTTTTTTGATGAATAAGAACAGTTTATGATCCTTGCTAGTGACGCCAAATTACTTTTCATGTTTGAAGCTGATACACCATTTTTAATAAATGGTTAAAAGAAACAACCAAAGCATAGTCCAAGAAAGCAAGGAACAGTTTACAAAAAAAGAGAAAAAAGTCATGGGCGAACAAATTGCATTATTTGTTGCAATGGAAAATAAAATAGCAAGAGAAGAAAAATGTTCAGAATGCTTGAAAGCAATGTCTCCAAATCCTGCAGTATTAAGGTATACAATATCCCTTATCATATTATTGGCTGCGTTCATTATGAAACCCTACTATTTAAGCCCTAAAACAATAAGTAATAGGATCAATCTCTGAACATGATTATCAGAAACAACATTACATTCTATCATACAATCAACAGAGTCTAAAAGGATCCAGTAGATGTTTTTAAATGAAAATTAAGAGACCAAAATGATAAACAAATTTGGCATGCTGAAAAAGAACAGAAAGGAATTCTCCGGTTTCTTTTTCTTTATTCTAGCATTTAGTTTATAAAATTAAAATAGTAAGGCCTTTCCACAATCAAGCTTATTCCAATAAAAGCAAGAAAGTTTTCTTTACACAAAAAGCAAAGGAAAAGTTGGAAACCAAGCAAAAAGTTTGGAGACCATTTTACCCATATCCATTGTTTTAAATAGCTGTCCAATATTTTTGAAGTTTTATTTATTTTGTTTGCATTCAGTTCCATGGTACAAATTTATAATTTTGCTAAGAAAGTTGTTCTTATAATTATGCTTTAAATGTGTTAATATTTGGCTTACGACTACTTGTGTAATGCAATAGCTATGACTGTATTGCTTATGTAAATATATTTCTATTTGATGATATTTTCATTTAGCTTCAGATGTATACAAACATAATGTTTAAATGATTCTGTCACCTGATTAAAAAAGAAATTGGATACTGGCTATATTGATGCAATATCATGCACACGGACTCTAAGTTATCTTAAGCTAAATCACACCCAATCTGATAGTAAAAAAGTAGTTCTAACTAATATTAGAAAATGAATCATCAGTCAATTCCTGACTTTCCTTCCAAATCTGGAATGGAGCATGCCAACCTATACTTGATTGAAAGCTATTCCATTTCACTCCCTTCCTGCATAACAAGCCTGTTTTGCTCCCTAAATATTATTTTGTTTCAGGGATTCCTTTTTTTCCTTCCTTCTTCCCTTTTTTACAAAAATTATTTTTTGGGGAAGCATATTTAACAAGATTTAGGAATAACTATTCAAGTGATAAATCTCAGGGGATCTACTATTGTAGATCCGGATGCATGCCTCAAAAGTCAATTATATAAAACAAATCGAGGAAGAGGAAGCAGTTGTTTTAGCAAGTTGCATAATATTATAGAGTTGATAGAGCTTAGGGGGGAATCAAAAGAAAAAACAAACATGTACACAAAAATACAAATGCTTCTTAAAGCATACAAAGCAAGACAGACAGAAGTACAATTCAGAAGTGCTGCAACTAAAAGTATTGCATGATCTACTTTTCCACCATCAAAAAAAGAAACAGAAATTAGGGAAACCTCGGAAATGCCATTTTATCTCTACTGACTAAAAGCTTAATTCCTAGGAGGGAAATGAGAACCAATACTCCAAGAGGAAATCACAGCAGTGTCTCACTACACAAGAATTTTACAATTGGTTTACCGATAAAACTAGACTCATTTCCTAACTAGTTGTTTGCCAAATAGAACTTGAAAAAAAATTAACTTGCTAACAGACTCTCATTATCTTTCTTTTTTTTTTTTTCTCTCTCTCCATAATGATACTTATCCTCCAGCCAGAAGCCAAAACAAATAAGCAGTATTTGAGTTTTAGTAGAAAACAAATTAAACGAAGGAAGCAAGGAACATAATTACCAAGAGTTAATAGGTGTAAACACGGATATCAATCACACCACTGACAAATTCTAGACACTAAAGCAGGTCTCTGGATTGAGCCAGTAGGTATTTGTAGTAGGTATTTGTCCCAGAATACTGAGATTTTCTTCACTTGGAATTAACCGCCCACCCATTAAGATATATATTTATTGACACTTTTGGACAGTTAAAGCTATGACCTTAGTGATCTATAATGTGTCTTGTGCAGCTAGATGACCTCGCCTGCAAATATTATCTTAAAAGAAATATATGGCTCTGGCAAAAACATGAGCAGCAGACACATTGCCAGATTCATTCGTATGACTACAACTGAAGTTGTATGGCAATATAATGGTAATGTCTCCTGAAACCATGTGCCATTTAACACAGGTAATGTTGTTACGTAAATGCAGCAATTGGATTCCTTGACTCTTTTATTTCACGAACTAATTATGTTACAAACGCATTCAACAACAGGGAGAAGATACAAAATTTTTATCAAGTGACAACAGTGTATGAGAACAAGATAGTTCACTAAGCTTGGCTCATTTACACCCAATAAAACCATCTGTTTGGAGAATTGGACAGTGCATCACAACTTAAGCTCAAGCCTCAAGGTACTTCAGAGCTTTGCAAATTGGTAGATTTTAAAGTCGCAGATATATGAAACTAAATTTATGCAAATGCCGTTTTGATTTAAAAAGAAGAGTATTACTCAGAAACATCAGAAGAGCAGAATAGTAGATGAAATAAAATTGAAAAAGGGAAAAAAACACAATAAAATCTCATTGGAAATGATTCATAGCTTTACAACTACGGGCAGAATACTCCCACTGAGACAAGACAGCAGAACTTGAAGTACCTGGTTATGTCCCATGGCAGGAGCAACAGAATAAATGACCTTGGCATTCTGTGTTTCAGTAGTGGATGGTATGGTAAGATCATTTGCTGAACTTGAGCAATAAACAAGGCTTCTAGTATTCTTTAAGCAATATCCATTTCCCAACCCCCAATGCTTCAGGGGAAACCTGTTCTTCTTATCAAAATTAAGCATATAATGCTTCTTCCACATGCACACATGGGTCTGAACTCGCCAAAGAATACTTCCTATCACAAGGACAATATATGTTGGGTTAATGAAAGTGTCTGCATATATGCTGGGTGAACAATTAATGGAGAAAACGTTCGGCTAATATATTTAACAGATCCATCATATAAACCAAGTAAAGCTTAGAAGAAGCTTCCAAGCTGTAACAAAAATTTTCCTTAGACAAATCAGCAAAATCAGAAAAAGAAAAAGAAGAAAAAAAAAAAATTTCCTTGACCGAGGCAGAGGAAGAATATTGAAAACAAGAGAAGACTTTCAAAAGACTTGCTCTATTTTTTACCAACCACCAACACCAGTTCTTGAAAAGCATATGTGGCTGTTTCTAGAATTTGGTTCACTCTTTTTAGTTTCAGATACAGCAAAATATTACACCATTAGACTGATGATACAACACCGTAAATAATTAAAAAATCAAGCATATATAACCAACCACAAGTCTTGAGGCACTAAGCCCAGTTCAGTTGCAAGAACAAAAGTAGTCCAAAATATTACCACCATGCTGCTATCTAATTTTATTTTCCCCATCTATTACAACAAGTCCTCATTTTCTTGCGCTTATAGGTCATATGCAATCACTCAATAAGAAGTCACCAAATCTAGTTGATTTCAACATGGAAGTTAATAGCACACAAGTGGTAGATAATGTCCATAGCAAAATTCACCCAACACTGATCCTGAATAGAGGAAAAAGAACAGGAAAAGAAAAAGAAGTATTTAGCGAGGGATCCTATAATTAATGAAGATCTGAATTCCCCATCGGCTGTAATAATCAGTTTAAGATAAATACAAAAGAAGAAAATTTTCAATAAAATAAACATAAAAAAGAAACACAAAAGCCCACATTCTAAATTTAACTGAATTAATAACATAAAATAAAACAAATCAAACATAATCGAAAGAAAGAAAAACCCAGATGTTAGAAGCATTATAACTTACTAAATCGACTATCTGAAACTATACATTCATTAATAAAGTATTAATCTCGGCTACACAAACCTTTATTTCGAAATTTAGAAGGGAAATAGGACGCTACCTGTTAAAGGAGGAAAGAAGATATCTCGAATTTGAAGCTCCATTTTTCTACCACAAAAAAAATGGGATAATTCAAATGCAATCCTTGTATATATACTCTAAAAGAAGAGGCGGAAATATCATGTTATATTAAGTAGAAGAACTTGCGACTAATAAATGCAACCTTTTTATATATTTACAATTTCTAATCCTTTATTTTTAACTTTAACTTTTAAAAAGACTTAAACTCATTTAAACCTTTGGGGGAAAAAAGTATCAAACTCAAAATGCTTTTTTTAATTATTTTTTTGTCTGGGGCTAGGGATGAACATGGACCGCTAAGAGGTCGATTGGGGGTGCATCGGCTAACCCCTGGGTTGGCCACTAAAGAACACCCAACAAACCCCTGATCGACCTCACGGGGGTCCTTTGGACCAACACTTGGGAGGTCGATCGCATGGGGGGTTTCCCCCAAGAAAGGCCTCGGGGTATCCACGTGTACTCAGAAATTTCTGCGTACAAACCCTCTATTTTTTTTTAATTTGAATCACCTCTTTTTTAACATTTTATTTTTTATTTATTAGGGTAACATAACATTAGTATGAGTTTTGTATCACTGTATTAGGATTATAATAAGTGTTATAGTATTGGTATTATAATTCTCATATTAGTAGGACATTAGTTTAAATAATAGAATGATAGTACATTAGTGAAAATCACTTGAATTAAAGATAGTTGGTAATTAATTAAAGTTAAATAATAGTATAAAATAATGTAGAGTAGTTAGTACATAAAGTGTTTTATTATTAATTATTGAGTTGTAATTAATAATTAAATTAATATCAATTATATATTTTATATACTTTGTAAGTGAGCAGTTAGTGTACAATTAGTTTTGTTCTAAATTTTTAATTAAATTCTATACATTAGTAGAAATATATATAATTTATTATATTCTCAAATTGTAAGGAAATTCTACGCATTGGTAGTAGTAATAATCACATTGTATATTGGGATATAGTAATAAATTCATAAATATTAGGAGATCAATTCCTTGATATTTGGTGAAAATAGATTTTCATGAGATCCTCCAAATCCTAAGAGATACTGAATATCTTTTCTTTGACATAATAAAGTTTTGTTTAAATAATGACAACTTCTAAAATATACTCCTTGATGACCCGAAGGACTTCTTGACAAATAAAATCATATCAAATCCTTGTGCCAACAAACTTGACATAAATGACTCATTTATGTTGTAACACATAAAAATACTGAGGGCCAATGAACCTCGAGCGAGTAGGCGAGCCCCCGATCAAGCTCAGCCCTCTAGATCTTTCGGGGGCCATTTAAATACAGCCAATCCAGCCGGGTATCTTTCCCCTAAGTAGCAGCTTGGGGGTTGCTAACAATGCCCGAGTTGGGAACATTCCTAGCATATGCTGTAACTAAAATCAATAGATTTCGTTGAATGTTTTAAGCAACTTATAAATTAACTAGTGTAGAGCATGATTATAACCTTATTTCATGTAGATCTGAACCAAAATCTTTGAAATCTTCCTTTTAGAAGGTTTACTTAGAGAGATAAAATTAAAGTTGAAAATGATGAACTTAAGTGTTATACATATCAAAACGGTAGTTTTATTTATTAGTCCCCAACTGCAAATGCCACTTGTTGGCCACTACATGATCATCATAAATACTTAATGGGTTCAGGTTCAAATAGTATGAACCCATACCCTTTAGAACGTATGAGAGAATTGTTAACTGTAATGTTGTATTATTATTTTTTTTTTGTAAATTCTTTTTACAATAGAGATTCTTTTTCTAAAATAATTTGATTTTAAAGATATGATGCTCATACAGGAAATCCAATATAGCAAGTGACGGTTTGAAGCCAAATATCAACAATTTAGAAGTAAATTGGCAAGACAACTTAATTTTTTCATGATCTGGTCATTTTCTAAGTAGATTTATGGGGTTAATAGTAGTAGTAGCATAAGTAGTGTATATATATATATATATATATATATATATATATATATATATATATATATATATATACTTTTACTCTCTCTCTCCTCCTCTAAAGCTTTAGAGGGTCTAAATCTTATTTTCTAACATTATTAATTTCTTAACTTTCCTAATTTCCACGTTCTTACATTATCCATATTAACTGAAACACAAATTCATGCTCTCACCTTATCTATTTACATCACATTTCTACAATTCAAACACTTCATCTATTCTCCACCATTTTCAATCTACTGAAAAAAGCTCTTTCTTTTGCTCTGCTTTTGTGAATTCGCACGAAGGAGTACACGTTTGAAGAGTGAGACAATTGGATGATGTCCAACTGAATCAAGCTTGGCCAACAAGTGATATGCAAAAATCATTATTTTTGTTTTCTTTTCCTATTTTCTGTCATTCTTTAACCCCATTCCCCATAGAAGCAAGCTTCCAATTAAAGATTTGGTATAGGAATTTGTTATTATTTGTTTCCATGGTAAACTACTTGGAATTTTTCATTTTTTATTTTTAAATTCTAAGAAAAAATAAGCAGAAATGTCGATCAATAATATTAAAGATTTGATTTTCTCTTTTCTGAAGAAAGATTTCATACAAATCCTTCTATTGTCAAAGCCTTACAACTCTTATCTAATTTTTTCAACTTACTAGCTCTTTTGTACCATCGTTCTTTGCTACCAAAGTTAGAGGCCTTTTTAATGATATTTTATCTACATTCCGGTGTTTGGTGCACAATGACTTAAGGCATTTTTTCCTCTATTTTTTATTTTCTTGGTCTGACATATTTTGTTGCAAGCATTAATTGTTTCTATTATCTTTTTATTTTTAGTTAAATTGCTTATATGCTCTATTCTTTATTTTACATGATACTTTAGTTGTCAAGGTAGAATAGAAAGGAACACTAGAGTCTTCTAACTAAACTGTAGCAATCCACAAGTTTAGATTGTAACTATCAATGATAGTTTTTTTTAACTCAATTTTATTTAATTGTATTTTTATTTTTTGAATAAATAGGCGAAATAATTAATTACAAGCATTATCAGACGTATCTCTCTTTTTTTCTCTGTGTAGTGATGATGGTCCCATCTCATGGATCTTCATCTTGCAACTTTTGAAGTACATGATGGTAAAAAGGCTTAAGGTATGTTGTCTTTGAAGTAATCAATAATTTGCTTCCTTTAAATTTCTTTATTTGTATGCTTTCACCTCAGCGACAATTGATTGCAATATTAGAGAAAGTGAAGCTTAAATATCTTATTTGCATTTGTTGTTTCTCCATATATATGTTGGCTATAGAATACACATTCTTTTCCAGAGACCTTGATCTAATCTTCTTTTTTAAATTCATGTTTGAATGATTATCATCATGCATGAATTAACTCATGTTCTCGACAAATATTTTCATATGTGTGTGTCTTGATAATTAGTCACTCTATTGTTTGGTATGCCTTTTTTTATGGTCCTCTTTATTCTATTTGTATAAAGTTAAACTAAATATTCTAGAAAATGATTCCAAAAAATTTGTCTTTCCGACTTTCTATTCAAAAGAAGTTTATTATCTTTTGTTTTTTTTCCCTTAGAGGGCGAAAATCAATATTATAAGGGAATGGATACTAACTTTTGTTCTAACTTTATTTTCAATTGTAGGAGATGAGTTTTTGGTTTTTTTAATCTAAATTTAGGGTTTTAAACAAATGGGGAATCCTCAGAAAGTGGATGGAATGAGTAAGTGATACTAACCCTAAAATGAAAACAAAGAGCAATGACTCTAATATAGGTAATTTGGTTTCATTTTTCCCTTCACTTCTTTATGCTTTTGTTTTCTAACTTTGTTCTTATGTATAGGATATGATCAAAGATTTGGTTAATGGAAAATTTTTTCTGGGTACACATGTAGAAAATCACGTGGACAAAGAGAGGTTGGTTGAGAAGGAAAGAGAGCCAGTGACTTTAGTGAGGATCATGCATAAAATTTAATGATTCTCTAATCTCAATTTTTTTTATTTTTAAAATTAAATCTCTTTTAAAAATTTGTGTCTTAAAGTTTAGAAGACTTTAGGTATTGTTATTTTTGGACGAATGCTTCAAGCATTAAAAGTTCGTGCATTGTTTTTATTAAATTTTAGAGAGGAGCGAGTTTATAAATTTTAGAGAAGATTTCTTTCTTTTTTAATCTGTTGAGAACTTCTTTGTGTAGATGCAAGATGTATATAAATTTATTTCTTCTTAGAGAAGATTTCTTCTTTACTCTTTTTTTTTTTGTCCATAAATTTTCCTATAGATGTCAAATACAGGAAGACTATCATGTGCTTCTTCCTTTATCACGCTAGAAAATGCATGGGTTTTATATACATTATAGGCACTAGGTATATTGAGAACTTCTTTCAAATTTTCATTCAAATATCTGTTTTAGTTTTACTATTTTTTTATTTTTATAATACCACAAATTGAGGTATGCAGTTTAGCTTTCAATTTTTAAATTTATATTTTTCTTCTTCGATATGATTACATGTAATTCCTTTTGAGAAATATATATAATTTTTTGGAGATCTTTGAATTTTTTGATCATCAAAAAGTTGCAAGTTGTTCATGACTTTTGATACATAGTTGCAAGTTATCATTTCGTAAAAAAGATGAATGATTTTTGTTCTTCTCAACATTCTTGAATGTCGGATGGTACATCATATAACATCTATTAAGTAATAATTTATATTTTTCTCAAGAGAAATGCCCTTTGAGGTCCTTAATACTCCTTTTGTGCTTTTATTTCTCCTATTCTTTGTCCTTCTCTATTTTGTGGGAGATGGTAATGGAGAGGATGTGAGATTTTATATAAGAACAATATCTTAAATTTAATTTAACTAATAAAAACATATTTATTTTTTCTAAAGCAAGCACTTTCTGTTAAGCTTTTAACATGAAATACATTGAAACATACAATAGGAAGATCAAGGCAGAAAAGTCCTTTTTTGTTTTCCCTGAAACATGAAATTACTTTTTCAATGAAGGAAATCACAAAAACAGATTTCGGCATGGGAAGCATAAAAAGGTCAGCTACTAGGTTTTTTCCTTTTTAAAAAAATTAAAAATGTTTTGGGAAGTTTACTTAAATAAAATTTGTTAATAGTGTTTTTATTTTATTTTGGATATTTAATAATAAATAATAATATTTCCATGCATAGCACGGGCTTCTAACTATTTCACTCTTCCAAATATATCAATTTTAAAATTCCTTTTAATGTTAATATACCATCATTTCATTATTTATATTATATTACACTCTCCTCTAAATCCATTTCGACAATTTCTTCTCCATGGTAGTACAGAATCTATACATATTCCCCTTTTCTACAATTTCAAGTTGCATCGCAAGGAAATCACAACTCTTATGGTAAAGTTTGATAAACTTTACTACTCATTACAATAAAGTTTGGTTGCCCCCAACAGTACAAAGTTGTAAGGAAGTCAATTCAAGTATTTAGTTCATACTCCTGCCCAGGGAGAAAATTACATGCATAAGGAGAATGAAGTCGCAACTTTATCACATCAAACTTCAAATTAGGAGTTACAATACATGTGATTAATACAACAAATTTATTTTCTTGAACCTAACTTCTATAAATTATTTATTTACTTTAGTTATACATAAATAAATAATCTACGGATATTGACCTCATCTTTAAAATTTTGGTGCGAATCTTCCTTCAACTGTACAAAGAACAGTGCTCAATGAATTGAATGGTAATCAATTATACTTTTTGAAATTATTCAATAAACTGAATGGTAATCAATTCTACTTACTGAAATTATTCAATGAACTGAGTGGTAATCAATTCTACTTACTGAAATGATCTCAAATACATATATAGCATCTCTGATTCCATTTCATAGGTCCTTATTCTTTCCAAAAAAATATATTCCATGACTAGATTCAGTGTCTAATTCGTTAGTTGTCAACGGGGAAGCTATAGACCACCACTAGATGTTCAACATAATGGTAATTGTGCTTAAACTATATTATTCATGTAAATATAAGTACTCTTCTATTACAATATAGTACCACCAAAACCATTTAAAAAAATTCTTTTAAATAACTAATATAGTATCTTAATCATGTATTTCTAGGTAATGACCTAGAAAATTTAAGAATTAAGAATCAAATGGATGCAAATCCCTCGATTCATCAACTTCTTGGTAAACCTCTACTTCTTAAAAGAAGCAAAAAGTAGAATGCTACTTATTTATTACAAATGAAAATCAACCTAATTTATTTGAGACAATTTAGCGAAATGTATTAGGATCCATTTGAATGTTTTAGTCACTATTAGAAATCAACGAAAAATATCATTATCTTTTTCGTAATTCATTTTAAGTTATAATATTACCATTTAAATATCACTTTTTTCCCTCCTAACACAAACAAGCACAAACTATTTACTCATTTATGATGACACTTTAATGTCATTACTTTTTAATAATTACAAACTAATTTTGAATCTTGATAATGTATTATTGGGACATGACCCATGAAGTTTGACAACTAAAAATCAAATGAACGTAGATCTATTGGTGCATCAAGTTTATGGTAAAAAAATGTGATGACTTAATAAAAATTATAATAGTTGCCCCATTTTTCATTATTAACTAATAGTATGATTTTGTAGTGCTAGGAAGAGAGCATGAGCCATCCTAATCGGATGTAGACGGTGAATTTATAGTGCCTTCATCAAATATCAACAAAAGTGGTAATTTTGGTAAAAGTCAATCTCCAATTTATCATTCATATTACTTCCTACCTTAGAGGGCTAAATAAAAATGTCATTTATAAGCCAATCATAAATTAAATATTTTACTCCTTACTTCAACAATATTTTAAGAATGAATAACGAGATTATGGAGATAGATTCAGAGATTTAATTTGTGCCACCTACCCTAGAAGATTAGCAACATATTAATTACAATATTTTCATTATACCTCAATTGAAAATGTAATTATCCCATATGAAAAATATTAATATAATCTTCTGCAAAATATATAGATCTTCCCAAAGAAATAGGCTCAGTTGTTCAACTAATGGTTGCTCTAGAGTCACATGATATCTCCCAAACATGTTAGAAATTTAATATTGTTCTAACAACAGTTGTTTCAACTTTATCATTTCGGATTATTTTTTTTATTGCGTCTATTCAAAATGGCATATATTTATTTAACATCTATTTCCTGTAATTTTGTTCATTTTCTTTTCCTATTTATGTTGTATCATAATGTTGTTGACAGTAGTTATTAATAGTTTTTTTGTGGTCCAAGAATTTATAAAAAATATAGTTAATAATCATAATATTACTCCAAATTATATATTGATTAAATTGCAAGTACAACCATTTATTTATACTAAAAGTACCGACCTTATTATGCCATACTTTATTTCTTTGGAAAATTAAAATATTTAAACATGTGTTGTATTAGTTATATAGTCATTGCATTACAAGTTTACATTTTTAAAACACCCTTTAAAAGTTAAACATATATAATGAAATTAAATACGTTAAACTTCAATTATATGTCCAAGATAGAGACACATAATAAGAACGTGGTGGACCTTTGCGACATGAAATTCTATATGCTCCAAATAATAGTGCATACATATGGGTAGAATAGCGCATTCAAGGAAGTTCAAAAGTAAATCCTAAGTATCAATTATGTTGCAGGATGGAGATATTCAGTTGCCTCTATTACCACTGACTCTAGAATATTGGATAAACAATTGAGGAACCAACACTTTAAAGAAAATATCTGATTGTATAACTCCTCATTTTCTATGACATCTATTGGAGGAAATATTGATTACAATTTGATGAATAGAGCAGGACCATATTCATTTTGAATCAGTGGAGAAAATTATCATAGAATAGGTTCTCTCTTGCTACCTCTTGGAGGTAAAGGTAAATATATTCAATTGTGTTTACGTGATATTGAACAAGAGATACAGAATCGGATAAATATTCTATCTGGAAGTGATGGCCATAAAACAGGAGTCAACATTGTAATTGTTGAAGCATTAAAAACTATGCTAGATGATATAAATCTATATGTTAAAGTATTTTGAACTACAAGAGAAATATTGATGACAATGATGTTGCTGATTTGAGATTGAAAATCATCTTCTCCCGTAGTAGAAGACAATATGTACAATCGGCATCCAATGAAATAGCAGTGCTCATGGTTGGTAAAAATAGTGGGCAAACATATCAATAAAATATTATCTTATATCCGCGAGAGGAAAATTTGTAAAGGATGAATGAGATGCACCAATCTTATATGCTGTTACATTATCCATTACTATTTCCTTACGGTATAGATAGATGGTATAGTGGCATCTATTTCGAAACTATTGGTAGAACAAGTCTAAGATAAGGTATGAGAGAAAGATTGTGCTTTTTGTAGCCTCATAAAAATTGTAGCTCTTTTATTACCTGGAGGTAGGTCGGCATATTCACGTTTCAAAATTCCTATAATGTTGAATGAATTATCAAGTTGCTCAATTACATGCGGAACGGATTTAGCACAACTCATTCAAGAAGCCTCCTTAGTAATGCAAGATGAAACGCAAATGTTACATTGGTATGGATTCAAAGCAGTTTATTGAACACTTAAAGATATTTTAAAGTTCACTGAAAATTTTTTTGAGCAACATATTTTTGGTGGAAAATTATATGTGCTTGGAGGTGATTTTAGACAAATACTACCGATCATCCCAAAGGGAAGAAGAGAAGCAAATGTTTTTGCAATAATAAAGGAGTTTGAGATATATAATCATGTCATGCCTTACATTTAAAAAGAATATGCGTGTTGTGGCACAACTTCTTTCTGCTCATGAATGTCAAGAATTGGATCAATTTGTTGATTGGATTTTGTTAATTGGAAAAGAACAATTTTAAACGGTGATAAAGAAGAAGCAAATTGGATAAAAATACCAAAACAATATTCCATAAAGAATACTAGCAAATCTTTGAACCAATTAATCAATTCTGCATATCTAAATTTGGATACTTACTATATAGATAATTGTTATCTTAAAGAGTGAGCAATCCTCACTTCAAAAAATGATGATGTCGATGCTTCAAAAAATGATGATGTTGATGCTTTAAATTTAAAAATGTTAGTGTTAGCCCTAAGGGCAAATCATGAGGTTATGATTAAGTTTTGATAAATGACAAACATTGATGAGGATTAATCTTTATGTCATTTGTGTGATAGGATTGTTGGATTAAGAAATGAAGTCTCTTTGCCTTGGAGCTAGCAATTCAAGAACAACTCAAACATGTCAAAGTGATTGAGGATTGAAGAGTTTGTTCAAGATGATTAAAGGCTTTGAAGACATGAAGTGTAGGTTACATGAGCTTAATAGGTAAACATTGTAAACCCTGCACTCTTAAGCTTTGGAATCTATGAGTTGCAACTGAGAGTACAAAACTTGATTTCAATGGTTTCAATGGTTTTGAACTTACCTAAATTATCAAGTTTTCATAAATGGTTTTTGCACATAAAAGGTCTTTAATGACTTATCTTTGAGGCTAGAATGTTTTTCAATTGTTTGAATTAATTTGAATATGTTTTGACAAAGTTTAAAAAATTTGGATGCAAGTTCGGACGCAGGATGAAAATTCGGTCATCCAAATTTTCCTTGCACTGTGAACAGTACTGACTAGCCTTTTTATGACCGTTTTAACTGATTTTTAAAATTTATAAAATCCACAAACTCCAGATTTTTGAAAGAACTTTTGAACCTAAGAAATCCTTCAAGCTATAACTTGTTTTACATCAAAATTATTTGAACAGCTCTCAAATTGCCTTGTGCTCAAAGGTTAAAATTTAAGATTCCAAGGCAAGAAGTGAAGTGGTGCTATCAATTGTATTAATCCACCAAGAAGTGTTGGTAACATTCAAACTCTATCTTTGCATTATTGTTGTGATTGATACCAGGTTATCTTGCGACGTAAAATTCTTTTGGTAAGGGTGAGCCATAGACTAGATTAATCAAGGTTGTGGTGTAAAACCTATGTGTGGGTGAGCCTTGGATTAGATTGGTCTTTAGGTTGTCTTTAGATATAAAATCCTTGTGGAAGGGTGAGCCTTGTTTGTAGATTGCAAAGGAGGTTGTTGGTGTAAAACCCTTGTTGGGTGAGCCTCTTGTGTAATTGCCTAAATTGAACATATAGTGAATTGGTTGAAATCCTTGAGTGTGGACTCAAGGTAGTGGATGTAGATCTTGGAGAGATCGAACCACTATAAATCGTGTGTTCATTTATTTATAGCTTTACTTATTTACATACTTGTGTTATTATTATTTGTTCTTAGTTGTTGATTGATTGGTTGTGGTTTTATTATTTGATCATCTTGTCTCAACCATTAAATCACATATAAACTTAGAGTTTGTGAATTTGAAGAAGAGCTTTTATTAAGGCAAAGGATTTGCAAAACATAAAAAGATTTTGATAATTATCCTAAGACCTAACTCACCCCCTCTTAAGTCTTACAGTTAGCAATAAGAGGTTTTGTGTATTTATGTGAGTGCGGATACTTTATGCCCTACAGATGGTGAAAACAATGCGCGTGTGATGAATCCTCTGGAGTATTTACATTCATTGCATTTACCAAGCCTTACTAGTCATTGTTTGGCGTTTAAAGAAGAAGCACCCGTAATTCTTTTAAGAAGTCTAAACCAAGCTCAAGGATTGTGTAAGGGGACACAATTTACTGTAGTGAAGATGGGAGATAGGGTTCTAAGTAAAAAATAATGACTGGGTCAAATATTATTGATTTTGTTCTCATTCCACACGCCTCTTTGAATCCACAAAATGTACATAATCCTTTTCCAATTAAGAGAAGGCAATTTCTGGTGAAAGTGGCATTTACAATGAGCATCAATAAAAGTCAAGGTCA
This sequence comes from Rauvolfia tetraphylla, assembly GCA_030512225.1. Classification (NCBI taxonomy): domain Eukaryota; kingdom Viridiplantae; phylum Streptophyta; class Magnoliopsida; order Gentianales; family Apocynaceae; genus Rauvolfia; species Rauvolfia tetraphylla. The sequence continues at coordinate 983,665 of JAJQKT010000017.1, read as the reverse complement.
AACATTGAGGAATGTTAGGGTTTATCTTCCAAATCCTATATTTTCTCATGGCCAACTATATGTTGATTCTCTTGTGTAACTTCTTCTTTAGGATTGAAAATATTGATTATTAATAAGGATAAGCAACTATTGGGCTACACAAAAAATATTGTATGTCAAGAAGTTCTTGATGTTTGGTGCATTATGATGCAAACCCTAGGTATAAAAACTTAGAACCCAATGGCAAACTTCCACAAGTGTCCAAGGATATGTGACAAAGGCTTCAAAAACCCTTAACCCGTTAGATCTATGATTCCAAGACTAAAGGTATAAATGGAAACTTTAAACCCGTTGTCAATGAAAATAAGAACTTAAGGTATAATGCAAATGGTTGAATGCCACGAGTTTAATAACTTGATAATTTCAAGAAGTTCTTTAAAAAAACCAAAGAGAGTGTGTACTCTCACCAAATATTAATGACATCATAACGATTTGAAATTTCCAAAAAGATCCTATATAAATAGATATCTCAAAACCCTAACCTAATTGGTTTTGGATTTAGAGTAGGTGGCTGAATCGCAAGTCCTTATTGGGCTTGGATTTAGCTAATTAAATCCAAATAAGGATTAAAATAAAAGAATAGATAGGGCTTTAATAAATAAAAGTTATCAGATCAAACAAACTTAAAAACTAATTAAAAAACATCTAAAAATAATAAACTTTTGTCCAGCCCTTATGTTGAATTTTTAAACCCTTCAATTTGTCATCTTGGACATCAACTTGGTGGCCCAATAGCCTTCTAAGTTGTTGGAAAACTTGCTTGCAATAAATTAATCGTCGTTGATCCTTCTTGTGTAGAATATAACCTTGAAAGATCATAATCTTTTACTTGTTTATTCCACACGTTTTCAAGCAATACTATCATGGCCTCTTTCATTCTCTTAGCCTTAACTCTTGTGATTGGACCAGCGGAGATCTTCAATGGATCTTGATAACTTGATCTTGGCACTTCTTGATTCTCATCATACTATGTAAACTTATTACAATTCGAAATATGATATAGGTTCCTTTTACTTCTTTTACTAATAATATTTCTTTGTTGTTCTAAAATTATAATTTGTATACAAAATTGTTATACAGCTTAGGATTTTGTATAATGATTCAAAAATACATTTAAAATGAACAAATCTATCTATTTGATATTCTTTGACGTGATTCATGTATAAATTAGACTATGTTTTGTTAAGTATATGTCTAGACATCTTTTTAGAGGATTTTTTCCAAAATCACAATAAATATCTACATGGATGTTTATTTTTTTTTAGGGAGATATGAATGTTTATTGAAACATCTTTATATCTTTTGTTCATACTTTTCACTTACGTAGCTGTTATATTCTATTAATTTTGTTTTATGTGATTAATGAATTTTGTAGAGGTTAGATATACACCTTTGCCGTGTCTAAATCTATATGGGATGAAATGGAATATTAAGGTTCGATTGTTTCAACTAATAAATCTAAGCATGAGCCAAGGATTGATCACGATGATATTCCTAGACCAAGAGGTAAGAAAAATTATATTGTAATTTAGAAATATACATTCTTAAAAATGTTAGCGAATTTAAATTGATATAACTATCATTACAACAATTTGCCATGCAAGGGATTATACGTGTCATAGATCTCATTGGCACATTTAAACAACGCCTATTTGAAGCTCGTGTTTATTGCGTACACAGGGTAAGCGTGATACTAGTTGATAAGAGACATATAATTATAAATCATTAATATTAGTTATTGTTGATTACTCATAGAACAAAGATAGATAAAGTTATTGATGATTGTAATAACATGCCCTAGTACAAATACAATTTGGTCAAGTTCTGAGATATATCGAGATATATGAGCATGAATCAGCTTTGATAGGTAATTAATTTTGTATTTTAATTTTCAAAATTACAATACACATTTTATAAATTAGTATACATTATTTAACCTTAAATTTTCATTGTTGCAGATGGTGTTGGATTGATTACTTTTGTTAGCAACTATCATCATATTATAAGTAATGGGATGATCAAGCATGAAATTTTGTTGTTTCATTGAAAGTGAGTGATATGTGTTATCTGAATATACATGTAAAGTTATTAATATTGTATTTCAACGTCTATAAATTCATTGAATCTATGGGGAGAATTTTCTAGTAATGAAGGGGAGCAACTATCAGTTGCAGTAAATGAAAACATAGTTCTATTAGCATGTGGTATCACAGTGAAAAGTTATCAAAGTATATTACTTAATTTAATCTGATTTTTGGTTAAAAACTGTTCATGTTATAACAACTGATGCATATAGGACCATCACTTTGCTCTAATAAATCAAGCAAGTTATATATCAATCCAAATTTAGAATTTGCAAACATCATTAGAAGATGGTAAGTTGTACATACATATTCACTCCTTATGCTTTAATTTTCCCCTTTACGTAAACTATTTTTCATTTAGGTATATGATGAGGACCATTGTGCAAAAACTCTAGCTACCTGGATGAAGAGTGCATATGTTTTTAGTACACAATTGTTATTGATCTCAAATGCTAAATGGATATAGATATCAAATTATCAAGCACCATCACAATTAATAAATTATTTCAAACAATTTTAAATTTTTTAATTTTTTTTCCTTTTTTCCAGGAAATGTACTTTCACATAGTGGTGGCAAAACTGGCCCAAGTCCGCAGCTGGCCAGTTTGGCTCGTGATATATGCGGGCTTGGGCTTAGTTTTCAAAAGCCCATTTAAATGCGGGCCAATGCGAGGTGGAGCGGACCAAATCTTCTTTTTTTTTTTTTTTTGCTTTTGTATTATAAAAATAGAATGTATAATAATATTGATACAAAATTTTCTTACATTATACATTCTAATCATACCTACAATTAATATTAATTCAATTTTATTTTAAATATTTTTCTTATATAAATTTATTCATATTAGGTATGATATATATAATTAATGATAATTTTCTATTTTAAAAAAATTAGTAATTAGTCAAATATTCTTTTTATCCCAATCATAGATTTATATTCTCATTTACGCTAGAGAGAGAAAAGAAGAGAAAAATGCATAGTATAAAATTTAATTTTTTTTAAAAAGAGTGCAGGCCTAGCACGGACGGGTATGGGTTGGGGATTTTCCAACCCATCAAAAAATGGGTCAGTCCTCTCCATCCAGTTTGAGGAGTGGCCCGTAACAGGAGTGGCTGGGCCGGAGCGGACTGGCCTGTTTGACAGTACTACATAATTACTCATATAAATAGCATAAATATTGAAAATTTGTGGTATGAGTTCTACAACACTAGCGGTAGTGCAACAAAGTGTGTTTATGGATAACAAGCGTGTATTGAATGTAACGATGTAGTTGAAACAATATCAAGGTAACTAACTACTGATATTCACCTAAGTTATTTTGCTACCTTTTATTAATTGTGCTATTTTTTTTAAAAAAAATTGAATATATCGATTCTGCGTGCAACTAAAATATTTTACTAGATGAATGCACACCTTTCTAAAAGACAAACAAGAAGAGTTTGTTTTTCGTTGTCCAATGACTTATTGAAAAGATTTACAATCAATGGTTTTATCTACGTAGATGTGTATATATCTCTCTCTATATATAATTTATCTTATACAATATTTAATTATAAATTTTATAGAACTTACCTATCATTGAGAGCTTTTCATTTATATTGCATTAAGGAAAATAGACACAAGTTAATAGAAGACCATGTAAATTCTTGCATAGGTTTTGTATTTACATTTGTGATGCATATGCCTATATTCAAAGAAGATAAAAGTCTTTCACCCATAATAGCTTTTGTCCTTAAAGTAAATTAGTGTGTAGAGTGTTTACATCTTCAAAAAACGTGCAAAATTTGCCGATACATTCAATTAGGTAATGTTATATTAAAATAAGATGAAAAGTTAATGAACAATTACCTCAACATCTTACCTGCTTTGAATTACTTGATTATATGTTACATTTTATGCATTTTCGATAATCTAATTATTTATTTTATATTTTATTATTCATTATTAAAATAACTCGTGCACTAATTTTTTACTAAATATTGTATCCCTGTGCATAGCACTGATTTTTTACTAGTATATATATATATATATATATATATATATATATATATATATATATATTGGAATCAACATTTTACTCTCTCTCTCTCTAAAACCTTGGTTGGAGCGTCCATCCTTATTTTCTCAATTTTGGAATTTTTTATTACTTACAAAAATTCTGGTTGGTTGGCATGATTTTTTGTGCATTACATTATTAGTTAATCTTAATCTTTTTCACTTGAAAATTGTAAACATCATAACTTTACATTACTAACTCACTTACCCGTTATCTCCTATAACAGTTTTGTAGTTAAAGTCAAATTAAATTCCCTTTATCAAGCATTTATTGATTGAAGCAGAAATAATAATATTAATCTCTTTCCTTTTGCATCCGTGTGTCTTCTTTTTTCATGTGTGGTTTTCTTTTTCCTGAGGTGGATGATTGAAGTCTCCTCTTCTCTATTCAACGGAATCAAGGTAATAAGATTCATCATTTTCTAATTGGTTTTCTTTTTTTGGAACAACGATTTGGATTTGGTAATTACATATGGTAGCGACAAGGAGATGCATTCTTGCCACCTTATTAAACTTTTGATTTTATTTAGTGACTTTACTTTTGATTTTATATTATTTATCATAATCTTCTATTTTTAATTTTTTGGCTATTCCTTCTTTATGTTTAAAGAATATTTTATGGGAAAATAATATACTTTGTACAAATTCATTTACTAATTTTATTTTTCTTTCAAGCTTTTATATGAACTCATGGAATGTCGGTGAAAAGGCCGAAGCTAGACTCTTTATTGGATTGGAAGCGTAAGTAGTGCAAGTTAGACTGAAGGTCCGGGGTTCCGAACGAGTTGCGAGTCCTGTGAAAGCTCGCTATGCCACTGCAAAGTATTAAGCTTAAAGCAAAGGGCGCGGGACACTCCTCAGCCCGAGGACAATCTCTCAAATACACATAAAGATGTTGTTGACCCGTTTTTCTTTTCTTTGCTGATTCCTCTCAATGAAATTTGCCCGTCACTGACATCATGTCAGTTGGATTTCCTTTTTTTGAATATAGAGTGGGAAGCGCTTCTTTTTCCACTCCTTACATTGGTAGTGGAAATTTAGGGTTTCGCCCTCTTTTCTTATTCAAATATCATCATCTATTTTCTGTAGTTATGGCATACGTTGTAGAAGTTATCTTATTTGATTCTTCATTTTCTATTTGGATTTTGTTAACTTTACTTATATGTTTCATTCTCTTAATTATCCAAAGATGGGGTATTTCCAAGCTATTGCTAAATTAAAACAATTTTTCTATGTTAAATTCTTTCTTAAAATTAATTCCAATTTTTTCCTTACAATGTCCTTGACTTTGCTCATTATGTACTATTGTTATTTGGAAAAAAAAAAGCAGCAGTACCGGTGTTGGAAAATGGAACAACAAGAGCAGTGTGATTTTTCTTCACCAAAAAATAAAAAAAAAGGAGTAGTTTACTTTCCTCCACACTTTTTCTTTTCCTTTCCTTTTTTACACAAGCAAACTACTGATAAAAGGTTTGAGGCAAGCAACTGTTATTCTCTCTTTACTACTGTTATAGGGGTAATGGCAAAGAGCTTCTATAATAACTTGGTGGTTGGCTCCTGGAAATTTTAAGCGTAAAGGAAAATCCAATAATCAAAGTGGTCAGGAACACCAAGAACAAATGTTTTCTCTTCTCCTTCCATCCCACTATGCCAAAAATATCAGTAATCATCCGCATATTGAACTCAACAAGCAATGAGAGAAAGTTTGCATTGGTTCTTGTCCCAACATGTCCTCCATTAACCAACAATAGCTATTAGCAGCAAGAACTGGAGCACACTCTCTCCACTCACCTAATAAATTCCCTCACTTTGGAGGATCATTTCTTCCCCAATTAGTCCTATGATTATCTTACGTTTGAATTATAGGGGAACGGGAAATCCCAATTTTAAAATCTCTCAACGACATGATCACCACAAATAAACCAAATATTATTGTTAGCCCTAAGGGCAAATCATGTAATTTTGATTAATAACAAATATTGATGAGGACTAATATGCTTGTATGTTGTGTGATAGGTTTTGTGAACTAAGAAGTATGAAGTCTCATTGTCTCAAAGCCAAAATGCAAGAACAACTTCAGTAAAGCAAAGTGATTGAAGTTTGATGAAAGTTGTTCTTAGATGATCTAAAGGCATTGAAGACTTGAAGTGTAGATTGTATATACTTAGTAGGTAAATCTCTATGTAAACTCTACACTTGTATGTCTTGGTTATCATTGAATGCATAAGAGAGCATAAAATGAGTTTTATGATCTTAAAAGACTTTGAATGAACTTTTTGATGAATGTGGTGTTTTGTCCTAAAGATTTTTGAATTTGATTTTCAGACTTATATATGTCTAAATAAGTTTTATATACATATCAAATGTTTTTCAAACTTATTGAAGTTAAATCTCAAATGATTTTACAAAGTTTGAATAAGCTTCCAAAAATTTGGTCGTCCGAATTTTGTAGCAAAAGTTTGCTACTGTTCTTCTAGAGAAATTCGGAAGAAGATTCGGACGTATGAAGAAAAATTTGGTCGTCCGAATTTTGGCCTTCAGCATGGTCACTGATTTTCCAGAGAAATTCGGACGAAGATTCGGACGCAGCAGAAAAATTTGGTCGTCCGAATTTCCTTAATATAGCCGTTAACTAGCCGTTTTATAGTTGTTAAAACTGATTTTCAAATTCTATAAAAGCTATAAACATGTAATCTTTTGTAAGTTTTGTACTCTTGAAAACTCTAACCATTCAAAATCATTTAGCAAACATTTCTTAAGCTATCTTATGTCTTGTGCATTCAATTGATCAATCCAAAGACATCAAAGTGTGAAGGTGCAACTTTGTGTAATATCTACCAACAAGTGGTAACATCTACACACTCTCCTTTATTTATCAAATTGTATTGTTCTACTAGCTCTAGCAAGGTTATCTTGATAACATAAAACCCTTTAGATAAGGGTGATCCTTGAAGTTGTGATTCAAGGTTGTTTGAGATATAAAACCATTGAGTTTTGGTGAGCCTTGTATTGTAAAAGTTACTAGAAGAGATTGTGAGTGTAAAACCACAGTGCGGTGAGCCTCTCGGGTAATTTGTAAACCTGAGCAATTAGTAGATTGTTTGAAATCCTTAAGTGTGAGCTTAAGGTAGTGGACGTAGATCTTGAGGATCGAACCACTATAAATTGTTTGAGTTCTTTGCTATTGCTTTCTTCCATTGCTTTGCTATAAATTGTCTTTATTTTGCTCATATAATATGTTCTTGGTCTAAACGCATAAAAGGTTTGTTTTTGCAAAAATTAGTCAAATACCTAATTCACCCCCCACCCTCTTAGGTATTTCAATTGGTATCAGAGCTAGAACTTCTTTGTGTGGTTTTACAACCTAGAAGACAAAGATCCTATGGCTAATATGTCAATCCTACCTTACCTAGAAGGATCTTCCACAAATAGACCACCTTTGTTTGATGGAACAAATTATACTTTCTGAATTTGTTCTATCAATTTTGATTTGTGGAATATAATTGAGAAAGGTCCTTATGTCCCAATGAAAATGAGTGCAGATGGAATAACCTCAGAACCCAAGTCCACTGATGAATTTGATGAGCATGATTCTAACAAAATGACTTTAAATTACCAGGCCATGAATATATTAAGTTGTGCTTTAGATGTTACTGAATACAATAGAGTTAGTGGATGTGATTCTGCTCATGACATGTGGAGATTACTCCAAATTACACATGAAGGTACTAATCAAGTTAAAGAATCCAAACTTGCTATGCTCGTTAGAGATTATGAACTGTTTACCATGAAACAAGGTGAAAATGTTAGCAATATGTTTACAAGATTTACTAACATTTTTATTGGCTTGAAAGCTTATGGTAAAAGCTATACTATGGGAGAGCAAAACAGGAAGATTTTAGATGCTCTACCAAAATCTTGGCAGCCTAAGACACTTGCTATTGAGGAATCCAAGGATTTGAAGACTCTTCCACTTGAAGAGCTCATTAGATCTCTACTAACCCATGAGATGAAGATGAAACGGCTAAATGACAAGGAGGATGAAGAAAAGGGAAGAAAAGGAGTGGTACTCAAGTCCTCAAATCACTTGAGTGAACAAGAACAGTCTTCAGGTGAAGAAGAAGAAGGAAACAGTGGAGAAGAAGAGATTGCAATGGCAGTGAGGAAGTTCAAAAGATTCTACAAAAAGAAGTTCCTCAAGAAAGAAAGAAAACCAGTCAAGAAGAGTGGACAATCCTCATCCTACAAACCTCAATGCTTTGAATGCAAGAGCACAGAGCACCTTGTTACTGACTGTCCTAAAGTGTTGGAAAGGGAAAGAGACAGCAAAAACAGAAAGAAACTTGTCAAAAAAGGAAAAGGATTAGCTGGAACGTGGGATCAACAAGAAAGTGAGGATGACAGTGAAGGAAAGGACAACATATGCTTTATGGCCATTGATGATGAGGTACAATCTTCACCTTCTATTTCAAATGTATGTGATGATGATATTGATTCCAGTAATTTGATTGTAGAACTATATGAAGAATTGAAAAAGGCTTCAAAAAGAAATAAAGAAATGAAATTCAAAATTATGTGTTGAAAATGGTAAACTTCTTGAAACTATTAGTTTTCTTACCATTGAAAAAGAATTTTTGAATACAACCATACAAAACATATCTTTTGAAAACAAAAAGCTTTGTACAAGAATTATTTCTCTTGAATTAATGATAAAGGTCATGAGTTTTTAAAAAGGAAAGTTAATGATCTAACTTTATGCATTGAGAGATTTACAAATGGAAGAGAAAATTTAAATAAATTACTTGGTTATCAAAGATCTTCATTTGTAAAACATGGTCTTGGTTTTACACACGATTGTTTTGATTCAAAACAGAAAAAGTCGTTTGTTAAAGAATCTTCTTATTCTAGGTCACATATTTGTTGCACATATTGTGGCAAGCATGGACACAAGATTTCTAGATGTTTTATAAAAAAGAAAGATAGAAAATTGTGTTAAGACCATTTGGAAAGTCAAAGGAACTATTACTAACCCCCTTGGACCCAAGAAGATATGGATACCAAAAATCACTCTTTCTAATTTGGTGTGGGTACAATTTGCCTCAAGATCAAATGCCACAAAATGGTTTCTTAACAGTGGCTGCTCAAGGCACATGACTGGAAATGCATCACTAGTTAGTGAACTTCAAACTACAAGTGAAGGTTTTGTCACATTTGGAGATAAGAAGAAAGGAAAAATACTTGGAATATGTAACATTGGTAAAGGTTCTTTCCCTCTTATCAAGCAAGTTTTACTTATTGAAGGCTTAAAGTATAATTTACTTAGCACTAGTCAATTATGTGACAATGGATGCAAAGTTGAGTTTAAATGTGATACTTGTACTATTCTTGACAGTGCAAGTAACAAAACAATTTTTGTTGCTAAAAGAGTTGGTAATGTATATGTGTTGTATCTTGATGAGCTTATTACTAATGATATTAAATGTCTTGCCATTCATGACAATGATGGATTTTTATGGCATAGAAGATTAGGACATGTGAGCATGGATTTATTGAACAAACTTTCTACACAAGAGCTTGTTAGAGGATTACCAAAATTGCATTTTGATAAAACCCGTCTTTGTGATGCTTGTCAATATGGAAAACAATCAAAAACATCTTTTAAACCAAAGAAAATGGTCTCTACTTCAAAACCTCTTGAACTAGTTCACATGGATTTATTTGGACCTATGAGGACTACTAGTCTTGGTGGTAGAACATATGCTTATGTGATTGTTGATGATTTTTCAAGATTTACATGGGTAATCTTCTTAGCACAAAAAGATGAAACGTTTTATGAGTTTTCAAAACTTTTCAAAAAGGTTCAAACTTCTCTTGATCGCAAAATGATTTTTATTAGAAGTGACAATGGAAGAGAATTCTGTAACCAATATTTTACAAAATTTTGTGATGAGTATGATATTACTCACAATTTTTTAGCTGCCAAAACACCTCAACAAAATGGTGTTGCTGAGAGGAAAAACATAACCTTACAAGAAATGGCTAGATCAATGCTTTGTGAAAACTCATTACCAAAATATTTTTGGGTTGAAGCTGTAAATACAACTTGTTATGTCATGAATAGAGCTTTATTAAGACCTTTTATAAGAAAAACACCTTTTGAACTTCTATTTGATAAAACACCATCAATTGTCTACTTTAAAGTTTTTGGTTGTAAGTGCTTCATTTTAAACACCAGTAACTATCTTGGTAAGTTTGATAGAAAATCAGATGAATGAATATTTCTTGGTTATTCATCAAAGAAAAAGGCATATAGAGTCTATAATAAAAGGACATTGTGTGTTGAAGAAACTATTCATGTAACCTTTGATGAATCTAACATTTTTCTTCAAAGAAGAAATGAAGATGATGCAAGCTCCTCACTGGTTGAAAATCAAACTCAACACCAAGTACCCACAATGGAAGATCATGCCAAAGAAGAAGAAATAATGGAGCAAGAACAAGATGGTCAGTCAAGCAATGATCAATAACTTCCAAAGGATCTCACATATGCAAGAAGTCATCCTAAGGAGCAAATCATTAGTGATGTCTCCCAAGGAGTTAAAACAAGGAGGTACTTTATTGATAATTTTGCTCTTTTATCTCATATTGAACCAAAAAATATTGATGATGCATTGTGTGATAATTTCTGGATTATTGCTATGGAAGAAGAGTTAAATCAATTTGAGAGAAATAAAGTTTGGACTCTTGTTCCTAGACCTCATGATCATTCTGTTATTTGAGAGAAATAAGTTAAATGAACTAGGAGAAGTTGTTAGAAATAAAGCTAGACTTGTTGCTCAAGGTTTCAACCAAGAAGAAGGCATTGATTATGATGAGACTTTTGCTCCAGTGGCCAGATTAGAATCTATAAGAATACTTTTGGCATTTGCTTGCTTTAAAGGTTTTAAACTATTTCAAATGGATGTCAAAAGTGCTTTTCTAAATGGTTTCATTGAAGAAGAGGTTTATGTAGAACAACCTCCTGGTTTTATTCATGAAAAATTTCCAAATTATGTGTTCAAGTTAACCAAAGCTCTATATGGATTGAAACAAGCCCCAAGAGCTTGGTATGAAAGATTAAGTGGTTTTCTTCTTTCAAAAGGCTTTACAAAAGGAAAAGTGGATACAACTTTTTTATAAAAATATCTTCTGAAAATGATATTTTACTTGTACAAATTTATGTTGATGATATTATATTTGGTGCTACTAATACATCTCTCTGTGAAGATTTTTCCAAATCAATGCAAAATGAATTTGAGATGAGCATGATGGGAGGACTAAATTTCTTCCTTGGGCTGCAAATTAAACAAATCAAGGATGGAGTCTTCATCAATCAAGCAAAGTATACCAAGGAGTTACTGAAAAGATTTAGAATGGATCAAGCAAAAGGAATAGGTACTCCAATGAGTTCATCAACTAAACTTGACAAAGATGAGAAAGGTAAAAATATTGATGAGAAATTATATAGAGGTATGATTGGAAGTTTACTCTATCTCATAGCTAGTAGACAAGATATTATGTTTACTGTATGCTTGTGTGCTAGATTCCAATCATGTCCTAAAGAATCTCATCTAATTTCTGTCAAACGTATTTTTTACTATTTGATTGATACACATGACTATGGTCTCTGGTTTTCAAAAACATCATCTTTTGAACTTATTGGATACTACGATCGTCGACTATGCTTTGGATGCAAAGTTGAACGTAAAAGTACAAGTGGTCATTGTCAATTTCTTGGTAGTTGTCTTGTATCTTGGTTTAGTAAAAAGCAAGCTTGTGTGTCTTTATCCACTGCAGAAGCTGAATAAATAGCTGCAGGTAGTTGTTGTGTCTTTATCACTTGATTATGGCCTTAAATTCAATTGTGTGCCTATACTATGTGATAATACTAGTGCTATCAATTTGAGCATAAATCCCATTCAACATTCTAGGACTAAGCATATAGAGATAAAACATCATTTCATTCGTGATCATGTGATTAGAATATCTAAATACAAATGATCAAATTGCTGACATTTTTACAAAGTCTTTGGCTGAGGAAAGGTTCAATCACCTAAGAAGACTCTTAGGAATTTCAAAATTCAATGACTAATATGTGTGTGTTGAAGTTTTGATGAAAACAGGAAATTTTCGGATCCAGAATTCGGATGCACTACAAAACATTCGATCAAAATTCAATGACTAATGTGTGTGTGTTGAAGTTTTGATGAAAACAGGAAATTTTCGGATCCAGAATCGGATGCACTACAAAAAATTCTGTCTGAGTGAAAGAAAACAGAGACTTTTGATCAAAAATTCGGACGCAGGTCAGAAAATTCGATCGACTGAATTTTTTGAACTGAGAAACATAAACTTTCGACCGAAAATTCGGACACAGACCTGAGAATTCGGTCGTCTGAATTTTACGGATGTATTGTTTTAAATAAAAACCGAACAGTTTCTTCCAAACATTTCAACTTCCGAATTTCACATCCTTTCAAAACCTCTCATACCCATTCACGTCTGAATCAAAATCCTTTCAAATACACACATTCTCATCTCGACTTGCTTTAATTTTTGAATTCCAAACCCTAGATACATTCCTAAAATTGATCATGGTGAGAACAAAGAAGCCAAATGTTGAGAAAGGGAAAGGAAAGGCTAAGGAAGGAGATGAAGATCCAATCCTCAACCAACCAAGAAGAATTCGAATCCCTCAAACATTATTTGGAGTTGACAGGTTTGTCTCAATCAAGGATACTCATGAATTTGATGAATAGAATAAAAATAGAAGAAAAATTATCCCTGGATATAAGGTGGATGTTGATAAACTCTCTAGCATGGATAGTGTTCTGTCTTGTTTCAATGATGTTGGTTGGAGTAGTTTGTTGTTTATTGATGAAGAATTTTATCCTACCTTGATATATGAATTCTATGCAAACCTAAAGGAGGAAAGAATTGAGACTGTAGGGGATAATGTGATACAATGGTATTCATCTAGAGTATCCCAAGTTGACATTGAATTTAGTGAAGCATTGATGAACATAATTTGTGGAGTATAGGTGACAATGGAGCTAGATATTATGCACCTTCCATGCATTGCTATGATCGTGAACTCTTTACATATGTTAGATTTGAAGAGGCATTTACCAATGGAAGAGAGTTTAGATCTATAAAAGAGAGGGAAATCAAGAACTTGGATGCTAGAGGTAGAGTGCTGCATCATATGGTGACTACTATGATTGTTCTTAACTTTGGACATAAGTCATCAGTTGGAAATATGCATATGGTAATCATGTTAGCCTTGCATGAACAGAGGAGATTGAACTTTGGTTATATAGCCTTGAAACACATGATTACTGCCAGAAAAATAGTAACCAAGGCATTCCCATTTGGAAGGTTATTGACAAGAATCTTTAAGCATTTTAAGATTAAACTTCCGGGAAGAGGGCAATCTTTTAAGAGTGGGGAGATTTACACCAATGAAACTCTTAAGAGAATGCAGTTAGTTCTTGATGAGGATAATGCATGGAGGACAAAAAGAGAATCCCCTCTAAAAAGAATAGGAAGAGAAGAAAAGATAGAAAGTGAGGAAGAGGAAGAAGAAGAGGATGAAGAAGAGACCCTCGCAAGAGAGATGAAGACAAAGAGGAAGCATGATACCTCAAGTGAGGGGGTGCAACCACCAACAAAGAGGAGACTGTTTGAAGAAGAAACTGGAGTTAAGTCAAGTGGAGAAGGAATAACTAGAGGTGACACCATAGTAGCCAAAACATTCCAAGAAGCCTTGAACAATCATGTCAAGGAAATGGAGAAGATGTATAAGTTCTTTGAATCATTTGCTCCAATGGTTCTTGGAAAGTTAGATGGACTGGAGAGTAGGGTAAAGCACATTGAGGAAATACTAATGAGAAATACTCAAAGTGGTGAAAGACCCTCTAGGCCTCAAGATAGAAATGAGGATGATGGTGATAAAGAGGAAGAAAAGAAGGACAAAGATGATGATAGTGATGATGGGGATGTTAATGATCAAGGAGGAAATGATGAGACTGTGGCAGAACAAGAAGAAGAAGAAGAACGAGAACATGAAGAACCACAAGAAGCAGGAGGCCAAGTAGCTCAAACTGAAATTGTCTCACCATCACACATCTCTTTCAGCCAAGGAAGAGTGAAGCACTTGGCCATCAAGAAAGGAATTAGCAGAGCCCCTCCATCAACATCACAAGACTAAGCATTTATTCCATTTTATTTACTATTTTAAGTTATTTATATTATGAGTTATGCATTTACTGTTTTTAAAATATGAACATGTTAAGTATTTTTTCTGCATTTTATGTAATAGTGAAGCTCAATGATGAAATCTCAGTGATGAGAGCTTCCTTTATGTGTTAAATTGTTAATCTCATTTTCATTGACCCCATCTTTGATTGATGACAAAAGGGGGAGAAGAAATGTGATGACAAAATGCGTGAAAATGCAAAATAGCAGTGAAATTCCTCATGCATGAATAGAAATTGAGTTCAAATGGGAGAAATAATGATGTGAGACAAAATGTGCTCTATACGTTGAATTGTGCTATATGTTAAATGCTGTGTATGATGAAACTGTGCATTATATGGATATTTTCTGAGTTTTTGCAAATGGCTAAGTTGTTCTTGACTTGTTACTTTATGAAAACAATTGAATGCATGAGTTATGTCTGTTGTCAAAAATTTTGGATTTAAAATTCGGATGCATGTTCTGAAATTCGGATGCATGCATATTTTGTTACCAAAATGTGCTCTGTTCAAATTCATTCAAACATGTTTTAAACTCTTTTACTATGTTTGAACAATCTTATGAAAGCATATTTTCAAAAATTGAAGCTTTCATTTTAATTATCTTTAAGTTTGGACCTGACATGTCAGAATTCGGATGCATAGTATCTCAAGTCTAAATTTGTTGAAAAATGAGCACAATCTAAGGGGGAGTATTGTTAAACTTTTACAACTTTTAAAACCTCTCTTAGGAGTCTTCTAAATACTTAAATGTTATATCTTCTATCCTAGTAGTTGGAAGGAATGAGGTAAATGGAGGTTGGTTGGGTCATAGGCTCATATTGAGCCTTTTGTATGTCAATGTGCTAAATTGGTTATTTTCTATCATTGACATTAATACTTCTATGTACTACATCATTTTAATCTATCACATTTTGCATCAAAGTTTGTCATCATCAAAAAGAGAGATTGTTAGCCCTAAGGGCAAATCATGTAGTTTTGATTAATGACAAATATTGATGAGGACTAATATGCTTGTATGTTGTGTGATAGGTTTTGTGAACTAAGAAGTATGAAGTCTCATTGTCTCGAAGCCAAAGTGCAAGAACAACTTCAGTAAAGCAAAGTGATTGAAATTTGATGAAGGTTGTTCTTAGATGATCTAAAGGCATTGAATACTTGAAGTGTAGAGTGTATATACTTAGTAGGTAAATCTCTATGTAAACTCTACACTTGTATGTCTTGGTTATCATTGAATGCATAAGAGAGCATAAAATGAGTTTTATGATCTTAAAAGACTTTGAATGAACTTTTTGATGAATGTGGTGTTTTGTCCTAAAGATTTTTGAATTTGATTTTCAGATTTATATATGTCTAAATAAGTTTTCTATACATATCAAATATTGTTCAAACTTATTGAAGTTAAATCTCAAATGATTTTACAAAGTTTGAATAAGCTTCCAAAAATTTGGTCGTTCGAATTTTGTAGCAAAAGTTTGCTACTGTTCTTCTAGAGAAATTCGGAAGAAGATTCGGACGCATGAAGAAAAATTCGGTCTTCCGAATTTTGGCCTTCAGCATGGTCACTGTTTTTCCAGAGAAATTCGGACGAAGATTCGGATGCAGCAGAAAAATTCGATCGTCCGAATTTCCTGAATATAGCCGTTAACTAGCCGTTTTATAGCTGTTAAAACTGATTTTCAAATTCTATAAAAGCTATAAACATGTAATCTTTTGTAAGTTTTGTACTCTTGAAAACTCTAAGCATTCAAAAGCATTTAGCAAACATTTCTTAAGCTCTCTTATGTCTTGTGCATTCAATTGATCAATCCAAAGACATCAAAGTGTGAAGGTGCAACTTTGTGTAATATCTACCAACAAGTGGTAACATCTACACACTCTCCTTTATTTATCAAATTGTATTGTTCTACTAGCTCTAACAAGGTTATCTTGATAACATAAAACCCTTTAGATAAGGGTGATCCTTGAAGTTGTGATTCAAGGTTGTTTGAGATATAAAACCATTGAGTTTTGGTGAGCCTTGTATTGTAAAAGTTACTAGAAGAGGTTGTGAGTATAAAACCACAGTGCGGTGAGCCTCTCGGGTAATTTGTAAACCTGAGCAATTAGTAGATTGTTTGAAATCCTTAAGTGTGAGCTTAAGGTAGTGGACGTAGATCTTGAGGATCGAACCACTATAAATTGTTTGAGTTCTTTGCTATTGCTTTCTTCCATTGCTTTGCTATAAATTGTCTTTATTTTGCTCATATAATATGTTCTTGGTCTAAACGCATAAAAGGTTTGTTTTTGCAAAAATTAGCCAAATACCTAATTCACCCCCCCTCTTAGGTATTTCAATTATCATTCTCATTGAAACTAAGCTGGCAGGATTGGATCCTAAAGCCATTATGTCAGAGTTTGGCTTCTCTAAATGTGTAGTGATTGATGCTATTGGAGCCTTTGGAGGAATTATTGCAATGTGGAATCCAAACCTCAAAGTTTAGATCATTTCAAAAACACTCCAGGAACTTCATCTAATGGTTAAGGTAAATCCTATCCAGCCTCCTTTTCTTTTATCTGCCATCTATGCTAGGCCGAATACTATTGCTAAACTAACACATTGGAATAACTTAAAAACAATTGCTAATGCATATTCTGGTCCTTGGCTTTTCCTAGGTGACTTTAATGAGATCACTAAATCGCATGAAAAACTAGGTGGATCTCCTGTTAACACAAACAAAATTAACCATTTCTTAGACTGCATTAATCATTGTAATTTGATTGACTTAGGATACACTGGACAGAAATATACATGGACAAATAAGGGATAATCTAAAAAGGGTCTTATCGTGGAAAGACTTGATCAATTCTTAGCTAACAATCACTGGATTGAATCCTTTCCTGAAGCCAAAGTCAGACATCTCCCCAGAATCACCTCAGACCTCTACCATCTTATTCTCACTACTGAATTATTACACCATAACAAACCTCCATTCGTTTTGAGACCTCCAGTACCAATTTTTTCTCAGCCCTTCATCATTTTCAAAAAACTGTCATCCTGTGGAATAAACATACTTTTGGGAACATCTTCCACAAGAAAAGAATTCTACAAGCTAGACTTAATGGCATTCAAAAATACTTAGTTAACCTTGAATCTAAACTCCAAGATGATTACATTAATCTCCTCTAGGATGAACATGATTTCTGGAAGCTTAAATCTCGTATCCAATGTATCCAAGATGGTGATGCTAACACTAAGTTTTTTTCACATTTCTACAATTAACAGAAGGAGGAAAAATAAAATTTATGTACTCAATGATTATGTTGGTAATTGGCATTCTGATCCCACACATATCTCTAACACAATCTTTAACTAATTCATTAATCTTTTGGCAACCGAACAATCTTCTTCATATTTAAAATCTAACCTATTACTTCCAGCCTCATCTCATTTAAGTAATGATGATTTCATAAGACTAACTCAACCCGTAACTACTACAGAAATTATCAATGCTTTTCACTCCTTTAAACCTCTAAAGGCTTCAGGGCCGGATGGTTTGCATCCTATCTTCTACCAAAAATTCTGGGGCTCTATTAGTAAAGTCACCATTCAACTCATCAAGTCTGTCTTCAATTATTGAACAATTCCAGAAGAATTAAATAGAACATTTATTTCCCTTATTCCTAAAAATAGTTCTCCAAACCACATTTCACATTTCAGGCCTTTAAGCCTTTGCAATACTTCTTATAAAGCCATTTCCATGATTCTTCCAAATAGGGTAAGGCCTCTCTTAGACAAAATTATTAGCCCAAACCAAACTAGGTTTTTTCCTGGACGAAGAGCTGCAAATAACATAATTATTACTGAAGAAATCCTACAAAAAATTAAAAAAAAATAAATGTAAAACAGGTTATATGGCTATTAAGTTGGATCTTGAAAAAGCTTTTGATCGATTAGAATGGTCTTTCATCCGTAATATGTTGCTTTACTTCAATTTCCCTATTTCTACAATTAGTCTCATTCTCTCATGTTTATCTTCATCTAGTCTCTCTACATCTAGAGGCATTCGTCAATGAGATCCTATTTCTTCTTATGTATTTCTGCTTAGTATGGAATACTTATCCATTATAATTCAAAAATCTATTGACCAAAAAGCCTAGCCCCAATTAAAATCTCTAGGAAAGGCACTCCCATCTCACACCTCATATCTGTTGATGCTATTATCCTCTTTGCAAAAACCGACCAAAAAAAATCTTAATAACATCATAGATATCCTGAAAAAAATTTGTAACTTTTCTAGCCAAAAAATTAATTTTGTCAAATCCAGAATTTTGTTCTCACTAAATGTTAATGAATCCCTTGCTAGCCATACAATAGAATGTCTTAACATTAAAAGAACTAAGGGTTTTGGCATATATCTTAGCTTCCCAATTTTTTGTTCTAAATCTGGACATAATAGTTTTCAATTCATCATTGACAAGCTGCATTCTAGATTGAGTTCTTGGAAATCAAAATTTTTAACTCTAGCTGGTAGAACAACCTTAATTAAATCTACCTTATCTTCTATCCCTATTCATATTATGCAAGTCATTAAGCTTCACTCTAAAACTACAACTCTTATAGATAGAATATGTAGACATTTCCTTTGGGGTTCTACTAATGAGCATAAAAAAATTAGTCTTTTAGCTTGGGATAATGTCTGTCTCCCATATGGTAAAGTTGGTTTACAAGTTTAAAAAGTTAAATCTCAAAATTATGCTCTTTTAACTGGTCTCACTTGGAGATGTTTCATCTCAAGCAAGGACTCCCTTTGGGCTAAAATTATTAAAGAAAAATATTTCTCTAAACCCAACTTCTCTAAGAGGGCTACCTCCTCTATTTCTAAGAGCATCTTACATGGCTAGAACATTTGCATTAAAAACATTAGATGGAGCATAGGTTCTGGCTCCTCCATTTCTTTCAGGGTGATAATTGGCTTAATAAATCTCCCATTAGAAGCATTTTGCACGGCCCTCTTCAGGAAAATGAAGATAAACTTCTTCTAAGTGACTACTTACATAATAGAATTTGGAATTTGGATAAACTATCTTTTATTCTCGTTGATCAACTCCTCCAAGATGTCAGATCACTACCTATCAGTTTTTTTAGCACCTACATGGATCAAGTATACTGGAACCCCACCCCCTCAGGTATTTTCTCTGTCAATTCTGCCTACAAATCAATTACTGCATGTCCCCCAAAATGCCTCCCATCTCAATCTTAAATCGATTTGGCATATCCCAAACATAAATAAGATTAAATCATTTTTATGGCTCTACATGCATGACAAGCTTCCCAATAGGGCTCTACTTTACAGAAGGAAAATCCTTAACACAGATTGTTGCTTAAACTGTCCTAATATTTCTGAGACTACAGATCACATCCTTAGACACTGTAAAAATGCTAAACTTCTATGGTTAGCTTTCAAACCTATGATAAACATTAATACTATTAACTTGTTGTATAACACTTCCCCCCTTCAATCTTGTATTAAAGAAAACTACTGTACTAAAATTATAGGTCCATCCAACATCCCTTGGCCTACTATAGTTTCACTAGCTTGCTGGAATCTATGGATGCACCATAATCAATCCATTTTTAATCCATGCAAAACCTTTTGCCATTCTGTTAAAAAAATCTTGGTTCAAGCTGCAAAAATTCCCGTGGCAAATGACTACTTTAAAAAGCCTTCTTTTGCTAACACAATGTACATTAAATGGAAGCCTCCCAATAAGAATAAATTTAAGCTCAACACTGATGGATTGTCTCTAGGCGATCTAGGTTTAGGAGGCGCGTGGAGGAGTGATTCGGGATCATCATGGAAACTGGATTTCTGGCTTTTTCATGTCATTAAATCATGTCACAAATACTTTGGCTGAAATTTTAGCTCTAAGGAAGGGATTACATTTAGCTGTCCAATTACAAATTCAAGAGTTGGAAATTAATTTGGACTTTCAAGTTATTCTTCAAATGATTAACTCAAATACAAATATTAGATTTGCTAATTTAATTAATGATTGCATATCCCTTCTAACAGCTATTCCCAATTACAACATTTCACATGACTTCAGGGAAACCAATATGCTAGTTGATCTTTTGGCAAAAAAAGGCAGCAGTACCTCACATCCTCTTTTGGAAGCACTTGGCAATAACACCATTGGCAGTAACAACTCATTCCCTGGAAATGGAACTCATGAGATGGACAATCAATGTACCATATTAAATTATCCACCTCCTTTTGCTCTACACTTTTTGGATCTTGATTAGAAGGGTTACCTGTACCCTCGCCTTTTGTCTACTACTATGTAATTGTTGTATTTTGTACTCTCTATTCTAATATAATGTCTTTATTTTAGCAAAAAAAATTGGTGGTTGGCCCTTGGCCTAATAAGTGTTTCTTTTTCTTTTTTTCAAATTTGTTTCTGAGAAAGACTTTTATTATTCTTTAATAAGTTGCTATATATTTCTTAAACCATAATCTTCATGTCTATCTTTGTTTAGGAGAAATATTTTGTGTTTTACCTCCTTTGATGCTAAATGGTTGGAATATCAATTATAAGGATGAGATGCAAAAGAAATATTAATGCCGAGAAAGAATGGGAGCAATGAAGGCTATACATAATTGCCTTGGCTTGACCAATTCTAGAGTTCAATAGTATATGAATTTTGAAGTTTAAATAGGAAGGGATTCTTTAAGGTATAGAATTTTCCTTTTTTTGATGGATTAGTTAATACATGAGCGTATTTGAAGTATACTTCATTTTGGTTACATGTATGTCTTATTAGATATGAGCTATTACTTGAGTTTCCACGTATGTTATGTTTGTCCTCAGTGTCTCTTCCTCATGCTCAATTGTTGGTTTGCAAAAGAACAAATGACCAATTCTTTTTGGTATGCAAACAGAATAAGGAGTATGTTCCTCATTGTTCTTACGAATTCAATAATTTCTTTTTTAGTTTCAAAACCAATTATATTTATTTGTCACTATATGCATGGGAACGTATATAATTGAAAATTAATGAATGTCTACAATGAAATACTTTATTTATCCACTTATCTATATGTACATCTGGAAAAGAAAGAAAAAAGAAAACTTAAAATGACTGAAAACTTATTTTCATTATTTTTTGACTCAAATGCTACTATGAAAGAGCTAGCATCGTGAAAGCCAAATCTTATAGTCTATTCTATAAAAACATAAATATGCATAGTTTTTTATCAGTCATTAATAAGGTTCACAAAAGGGGTAAGACATTTGACCATCAAAATCGATTAACTCATAATGCATAATATAAATGTACAAAATGCAACTTTTTTACATTTCTACATAATATTTTTTAATTTATCAATATACATACATACATACATACATGCATGCATGCATGCATGCATATATATATATATATATATATATATATATATATATATATATATATATATATATATATATATATATATATATAAAATGTGAAATTTAAATGAGGAATTGAAACTTGCAGTATGCAGACAAGAAACTGTCGGAGAAGAAACTAGAGTATTTTATTTATATGAAGGGGGAGAGAGAATTTTTCTAAAGGTAAAAGGATACCTTCTCAATACATAAGTATGGCTATATAAAGCCATTACTCCAGACTTGAAAATCGGATTCCAAAACTAATCTATAATGGATTCCAAACACATTAAATTTGAAAATATCTAAGAAATATTCTAATAATATTTTCAAATAGGGTCTTGAATAATTTGAACTCCAATAATTTTCTAATAAAATAAAATTACAAATAGTAAAGTGGCCAGCAACTAGAAACCCAGCTTTACCAAAAGTCAAAAAGTAAATAATAAAAAGTGACAAATGATATTTTATGTCATGTCTAGGAATATCCAATGGGATATTCTTCTGTGAACTTCTAGGTCTCTAGATTACTTGAACCCTTTGAATCTTTTGAGCCGATCTACATTATTCAACTTTTCCTTTGCTCTTGGAATTGGTAGGGCCTGGTTGAAGTAACAATTTCTTCAATCTGTTCAAATGGATCAAATTGAGAGTCCACTTGATTAGGATATTATGCATCCTCTACAGGCATATCTTCTTCTCCATTTGAAGTTGTAGTCATTGACATTTTTTAAGAAAGATTGTCCTGAAAAGCTTCAAAAAATTGTTTCTTCATATATTCGACACATTTGAGCTTGATTTGTCTAGCGCTCAAATTAGAATATTTCCTTTCCAAATATATTTTGACCTTATTATGATCAATCAAGCCAGTATTGGGCATATGGGATGTTTCAGAAATCGCTTGGCTTTGTAATTAGTAATTTTATTATTAATAGCATCCAATGTATCCTGGATACGCCATTGGACCCATCATTAGAAATGAAAAGTACAAACCAGGATTGGAATTCCCAGTTCATCTGTAGATGTGCTAACACCCCATTTCCATATCCATGGAATGCTAAATTCAACAAAGTAGTGAAATATACATTGCCCAGACACGATTTTGTCTTAGGACTGAATGAATGAATAATATTCAAGCCATTTTTCATATTGTTCTTTAATATTTTTAGGCAGAAAAGATAACTTTGACCCGAACTTTTTCCACCATTGGTAGAATCAATTAGGAATTGCCCTTGTCCATAGGAAAAATTATTTTTCTATCTGAAAAAACCAAGTGCATTTTTACTAGGGATTTTCGTAGTGAAATGCATATGCCCATGCATCCACATAATCTCAGTAATTGTATTGGTATATCTAGTCCATATTTCTGATAGTTTTGATCTTACAAGGATCCATGCCTAGTTGATCAGATTCAAAACTTTTAATATATTACATTTGTTATAATTAATAATTCCATATTTAGAATAATTATTCTGATAAAACATGGTTGTTGAATTTTCAAAGAAATTCAGACGACCAATTCGGATGTAGAGGTAAAAATTTTGACAACCAAATTTTTCCTGGTAGCCTAGTAAATAGAAAAGTTCAGACAACCAACTTGGACATAGTAAGCTCGATGTGGTCGATCGATCGAATGACACTGTTACTAGCCATTTTTTTAACGTTGTAGTTGAATGTTTTAGTTATATAAAAGACTAAAAACTCAGATTTTGAAGTAGATTGATGAACTTTACATAGTATTATCTTGGGAACATTAAAGATCAATGAAAAGCTTTCATTGTTAGTGTGCTTCATGTTATTATCCAAGTATTCCAAAAGCAAAAGTGAAGTTGTGCTAGAATTGTTGAATTTCTACCATCTTGTTTAGTAATCTCTATCCTTATCTCATCTTTTACTTTGTGTATGCAAGGTTGTCTTGAGACATAAAACCTTTTTTAGTGAGGCTGAGCCTTGTTTATTGGATTGGAAAAGAGGTTGATGGTATGAATTTAATTTGCTGAAATTTTATATTGTTTGGTATTCATGGGGTAAAATTGAAATTCTAAAATAGACTTGAAAGGCAGACTTGTAATTTCTTTAAACGAATAAGATTGTTATGTAGTTTAGACAAACTTTATTGATAATATTATCATTACAAAAAAAAAAAAAAAAGACTTCCCCTATATAGAAACAAAAGGAAACACCCCATTGGACCCGGACTAAATGGACTTGTAAAAGATTACTAGTGAACTCTAAACATATAACCTAATTTTGGACTTCTAAAAGACATAATTTATTGGGCTCTGGATTGGGTTAAGTAAGTACATGGGCCTTAAATCAATTTAACACGTGTCATGATAAGTACATGGGCTGATTAGGATTTTAGGTATTCTTTTTAAGCAACTCTTGGAATTTCAAATGGGAATTTTCCTTTCTTTTTCGGAGCCAAGTCAGATTAGGATGTTGAACGATGAAATTTTTCTCTCTTAATTATTAGCCTAAGGCCCTACAATCTCTAAGATTTCATGTGTTAAGAACATTTATTTTATGTTTTACAATATAAATTTCAAAAATTATATTATGAATTAAGTCTTCGTAGACTAAAAGTTTTAAAATATTGTCGTCTGATTTATAGATAATCCATGACAAAATGATTCCTTACGTTTGTAGGTCATAGAAACATAATACCCCTCTATTGGACTCACTTACGCATAGGAATTCAACTGATCTTAGTTGTGGGTGTCATATATCATGCACATATGTAATTCAACCGATCAACTTAATAATTGATCATTCATTTTTTTAAAACTTTAGGGTGCATTTGGATTGGGTTTTAATTTGAGTCTTTTTGTCTTGAAAACTTGAAAAGTGTAAAAGTGATTATCTACCATGTGTGTGTGCGTGCGTGTTTACTGTGCTACCACGTGAGTTTGCAAACTAAGACTTATTATATTTTTAGTGCCATTAATATTTTTAAAACTATTCGGTATTCACAAGTATTAATACGTTAATTTGAAAAGTGTTTTTGTTACTTCTCTTGCAAGTTACCTTAAATTGGAAAGGTTTTCCACAATGGATTTTACTTGTGCACTATAAATGCATAGGGATGGTACTCCAAGTAGGTATTTATTTGTTTTGAAATACTATAATTTTTGGATATGTTTCATAGATACAAGTGAGTTTCGAGAAAGGTTTTACTACATGTTTTCTAGGTAGAAAATCCTGACATATTTATGAAACTTGCATTTTCATGTCTAAACCGACGAATGAGTGATTTGATATCTCGAATTACTTTAGAATTGGATTTGTTTATAAACTTGGATTCATTTGAGGGGTTATTTTAATGGCTCTTGCGTTTTGAAAATTTGTATAAAAACTCCGTCCCTACTAGGTATAATTTGTAATATGATTTGGTTGCTGAAAACGTCAGTGGATTGTACTATACATGGCTAGCTTCCCGTCTAGGGCCTCTTCCACTAGCATAGAGTACCTAGACTCTGGATTGTAGAATCTCTTGAAAGGGAGTATAGTATCAAGGAGGACCCGACCCAACTGGTACTGCTTTTATTTGTGTGTGTATTTATTTGATCACCTAGCAGTGAGTCAAGACCAGTTCAATGTTGTTGTTGGTCGCTAGGTATGGGCTGGTAGGTGTCCCATAATTTTGTAGTCTAGTTTTTGATTTGGAAGGCCTAAGGTATTTTGTGAAGTCAAACGTTCGCTCTGGTATTTGGCTAGTATTGACTATGGGATGGCGAGATTTAACTCTTGACTACCCCATTATTTTTTTGATATTATTACTGTTGAGCCAAATTAGAATATTTGTCATGTTTGAGCAATTCAAGTCAATGAGCTATGCTGATGTGTCTTGAAAACACGTGCACACATGTAAACTTATTGAGCTTTCTAACTCACACATATTTTAATACCAATTTTGGATATCCAAAACCAAGGAATTGAGCAGTAATCTTCTTATTAACCGTAGCGTTAGCTTGTGGAAGAATTTTACCAATGTATATAGTATGAGTGTGGTTGAGAAGTCTTGTATCTTTTGTTCTTTCTCGTTAGCTAGAGAGAGTAGTCTGTATTATAGTTGACCATAGACGTAGGTTGAACCTGTTATGTTCACGAATGAAGGATCTACCTATGTATATACATAACTTCTGTTGTTGTTCTCTTTGGTTGTATTGTAATATTTTTTTCCTTATTTTTCTCTGGACACGATTCACACTTGCATATGTCATTGTGGAAAGGCACGCCGGTACCTTATTCAACCATAGTGAAACTTAGCAGAGGGATTGGGTTATCACATATGTGATCCCCAAACTAGACCTATTTTTGTTACTATCACTCATACTCTTTTTTGTTTTTAAGGCAAAACTATTTGATGATATGGGTTTTGGCCTAGATCCCTACCTGCTTATTAGACATAGACAAATCAAAATTACAATGCCAGAGTTTACAATGTTAAGTGATAGTGATAAAAATTAGTCTAATCTGGGGGTGGGCACCTAAAAATCAATATTGATGCTGCCAATATTATAGCATTAGATTTTTCATTTTTTTATTAAAGTAAAATACCTGTTCTTCTAATTTTACTCCTAAAAAATGTCATATGTGACAGGTCTACGAGTGATTTGTCCAAAAACTACTCTAAAGTGGCCAGAAGGACTTGTTGTTTAACTTGAAAATAGATTGGAAATTTAAAAAATTAAAAACAATCAATAAGGACTTATAAAAGTAATAAAAAAATACTTTATGCACATTAAAACGCTAGAAACAATCAATGGGGACTTACATGGCAACAAAAAATATATTGTGACTTAAAAAGTAAAAACATTCAATAACTACTTATATGGTAACAAAAAGTATATTAACGACCAAACCGTTGAATTTTCTTTTGTATCTCTTATTGATTCTCAAACAATATCCTTCTCGCACGTTCATAGAAGTGAGAATAGCCAACTCATTTTTTGGCTAAGAGAGCTTTAAAGCCAGATGAGCCTACGAATTGTATTAGGAACATCCCTTTTTATGTATCTTTAGCCTAAGATAGATTTTGAATCAGAACAACTCTTTTTTTGCCTTCAAAAAAGTATATATTGCTCGCTCCATGTCTAAATAACTGCTGGTGTAGAAAGAAGCATGCGGAATAAGAATTTGGAGAATTTCGTAGAAAAACATGTCAAGATGGCCAAAATGGCCTCATTTAAAAAGTGAGATAAATTTGTATAGGAAGGAGGATTTCCCTTAGAAAAACGAATAAATTTGATCAAATTTGAATTTCATTTTTTTTGTTGTGTTTATTGGTCTTAAAGTATGAGAATATTTAAGACGTGATTTATTGGAGAGTGTCTTTTATTGTATTGAATTAAAGCCACGTTGATGACTGTTAAAATGGGTGGAAAAGTAATAAATATGCTATAAATTTGCAAGATTGATAATTATTTTGGAACAACAAAAATAAAAAGTTTTAATAATTACTTTGAAACAAAAGGAGTACTAACAAGGAAAAGGGAATGAGTTCCATAATTTTCTTCAAACATGAACCACTTGTTTCATTTTTTTTCCAATTGCTTCTTATTTCATCACTACTCAATACTAAAGTTTTTTTAAAGGATAAAAATTGGCACTACTATATATAGTTTTTTTTTTGGGATATGTACAATAATTTTTTTGCTATTCATTCTTTAGATTTCTAACAATTTTATCAAACATTTCAAATCCCAAAACGACTTCGTATTTGCAGGAAATAAGGTTAGTTTTGCAAAAGAGATCAATTTTTACATCATTGTACGTATAGACATCTTCAAAATTGGTCTTGAAAAGGCTGATTTTTAAGAAAATTTGTGTCTGTCCGAGTTTCGACGTGGCAACGGAAGTATACTGCAACTTCTGCCTCGAATGGCGGAAGTTGCAATTTTTTTTTGGGTAAATGCTTTTTGAGTTCAACTTTGTTTCTTTGACAATGTTTGATTAATTACAATTATTTCATCTACAATAGGCATAATTACGTCTTAGAGATTTGTTAATAGATATGAAATTAATAATTTATTAAATAGATATGTCAAAGAAGTTTAGTTCCTCATGCCCTCGATATTGGTTTAGTAGATATAATTTTTTAAATAAATAGAATTGAATGTCTTAATAAATTGATTCTAAGCATACTAGAAGTTAAATAGATAATTTTGCACTAGATTGTAGTTTAAATAGTATAAATGTTGAAATATTTATAAGAATTTTTTATTTTGATGTTAAATTTATATCTATTAATTATTTTTATTTCAATATTAAGTCTAGACCGCGGGACCTATCCCTCATTCCCTCATTTTCTCGTAACATAACTAGCCACATATGGAGTAAAGAGATACATGTACGATTTGTTATTTATAATTCATTTCATTATATTGTGTGTGCATAAAAATAAGATAGGTGAACATGTTGTGCTATTGTACAAGAGCTCTTGATGCTGACTATACACCAAAGATTGCAGGTTCTTGATAGATGGGTAAGTTAGACCCCCTACTGTTGAGAAGATCGTTAAAGGTCCCGGTTTGAGTCTCTTGCATCATTGTATGTATGTTAATGTCAACGCTCCGCTAATTTCTTTCTTCCTTGAGAAATGACAGCCAAATACGAATACGTTCTACATGCCTTTTGGCAATATGGTGATCACCCTCCACGATGTCGCACACATTCTCAAAGTCCTTGTTAAGGGCATGATTATTTGGCACAATGTTGGACAGGATAAGATTATTTCAAATTAGATAATGAGGGCTTGAAATTCACCGTTCTTCATGAAATTACCACCAGCTGATCCTTATCGCCAACAAATCATGTTTGGGCGTACTTGTTAGGATCCACCCTTTTTATCAACAAGGATGAGGATCGGATTGCATACCACTTTTGGCAGCTTCTAGCCAAGCCTAACACCGTCAACCAATACGCTTGATGGGTAAGCTATTTTGTATACCTATATCGTCAGCTAGCTACCGCGTCAAGAGTTGATCATCAACAGTTTGGAGGAGTCACGACACTCTTAGAGGCATAGATTTACTTGTACTTCCCGATGTATACCCCTAGCAGTCTTGATCGGGAAGGGATTCAGTTCCTTATGCATAACGATTCATGCGCTGAGGATTTGTTCCAAGGAAGTTTGAGGACCTACCCACTGTCCGATTGTAGTTAGATAACATGTCCAGACAAGAGTTACGTAATTGTATTATCATTTTTTCCCTCGATTTGTCATCTTTTTACCTTCCTAAGTAACACATGTTACATGGATATGTGTGTTGGACTCTATATGGCCCAGATCAGGTTGGCATATACTGGATATCGATATTTCACGATTGTCTGCACTTCTGTGACTTGGTGAAGCCCTACATGCCAAATCGGGTCTTGTGACAATTCGGACGTGTGTAGCACATCCCCAAAAATCCTATTCTGTCTAGCAACTAATTTAGACCTAGCAATAACAAGAAATATGTCGCGAAGTACGTAAGTCCAGATGAGTAGCGAGAACAACTAGACTTGCATATCTTTGGATCACTACAACTTGGTTCCGTTGTAGTACCTCTGTCAACATGTGCACTAAATTACATGGAGTGTGTGATATTACCTGTGAGTGGGAGCAGACACTATCACCCAACGGTGAGGGTCCATCGATATAGTGTCGTTGTGTTCAGCTTATTCAGCTAATTTTAACTTTTTTATTACCTAAATGTTTGTTTTATAAGATGTTATTAGGAGTTTGCATTTGTTATGCTTTTATGTTTAGTGATTTGTATTTTTATTTCCAAGAGGTATGTAATCGTGACAACTACTTTTTAAAATTAATTATATTTTTGGTAAGATCAGTGAGAAGAATGTTATGTCATTATAACTACCTTAACTATTATGAGACAGTATAAAGACACGAATGTCTCTATCATGTAAATACAAATACCAATTCTAAGACCAGTTAGATATGGTTTAATCTTAAATTCATTACAAGAATTTACTTAATTAGACCGAAAGTATTGTATTAATAAATACTTTAACATAAAATACTTAAGTATCGACAGAAGTTTCCTCAAAAAGAAAAAAGGAATTTGTATGAAAAACAAAAGGAGCGTGACTTAATCTTCTTTTCTTAATTAATAACGTGACCGAGTGCTTCTTATTTGATCATAATGCGAATTTTGTTAGAATATGCAACTTCCTAGAAAATTTAGAACGTCTAGTTGAGAATATTTAGATTTGCTATTTATATACTGTATAAGTTTTAATTTTTTCTCTAAATATAATTTATTAAATAAATATTAGTTATAATTGCAATATTACAAAACTTCAATATTATTAATACATAAAATAAGCAATTACTATAATTTTAACATGTCAATTGTATTACAATAAAATATTCTAATTACATAAATTATTTCATTAATAATACTTAATAAAATAATATTAAATCAAGTTTAATTTTTTAAAATTGGGGCGAGTTCCGCAAAGTTCTGCCATGACGTTGCAGAACTCACCCAAATTTTTTAAAAAATTACGATGGGCCTAAAGTTGGTGATTTTGGGAGCTTTTTCTTAAATATGAGAGAATTCTATGTACAATCGTTAGTCATTGTGTTTTTTATCTGATTTGATGAATTACTTGTTAAACTATTTGTTAAATTTGCAAAAGAGAGAGAGAGAGAGAGAGAGAGAGAGATTTTTTTAAAAAAATTAGTTAAGTTGGTGATTTTGGGAGCTTTTTCTTAAATATGAGATAATTCTATGTACAATCGTCATTGCATTTTTTATCTGATTTGATGAATTATTTGTTAAACTATTTGTTAAATTTGCAAAAGAGAGAGAGAAAGAGATTTTTTTAAAAAATTAGTTTTTATATGGTATATGACCTAAAAAAAAATATATATATATATATTATAAAGACATAAAAATGATAGATCCCGTCCTTTTCAAAAAGGCGAAAAAGGAAAAAAAGAAAAGAGTCAGTCAATCCAATTATTGGGAAAGAGCAATATTACTCCTTGTTTTGCCAAACGAGACCAATGGATAAGAGCTCTTAGTTATTGGGGCAGATTTTTGAGCTTTCCCTCTGTCAATATAAAAAGAAGAGCTGAGTGAGAACACAGGAAGCGCAAATAAAAAAGGACAAGCAAAGATCACGGGCAGCGTCTAAACCTGAAGAGACATTTATGAACTTTTTTGTCTTGTTTTTGCCTCTTAGAAGTAGAACAGCCCCTTTGAAGTCCCGTGAATCTTCGGGCAGCTGATAGGAGGAAGGACAATGTTTTTTTTTTTTTTTTTGGTATGAACAATGTTGTTATCCTATTCGGTCAACGGATAAGGGGAATAACAATTGTGAGACTGTTGGTGAACGATCGATTCTTATGCAGAGTGCCACGATTAAATGTTTATATTTTTTAAAAAGTTTTTAATAATTAAATATTTATTTTTAAAATATTTATATATTTTATTTAAATTTTTATTAATAATCTTTTTAATTTAAATAAAATAAATTATATTAATATAAAAACTTCACTATCAATTTTCTTTTACTTTTTTAAGTTAAATTTTATTAATACGTGAATCTTATCATTAACATTTATAATTTATAATAATAGAAGATTACTGTATTTGATTTTATTGACATAAGATATTTTTTATAATTTAAACTTTTACAAATATTATTATTTAGTTAAATAGAAAAATAAAATAAAATTTAAAAAAATGGGGTCGGGACGCCCCAGCTCGGCACCCCCCTTCCGCCGTGGGTTGCGCCAATTGGCGAGGGGCACCTAGCTTGGGTGGACCATCGCCCCTTTTTTTCTTTTTTTCCTTTTATTTATTTCCTTTGTAATTTTTAAAAGTATTAAAATTTTATTTTTTAATAAATGTTATTTTATTAAATTTTTATTTGACGTTTTTAAAATTTTATATGAAGATTTAAAATCATAATTCAAAATTAATTTTAAAATTTGATTACAATTAATTATAATTTTTAAGATTTAAATTTTCTCTTTTAATTTTTAAAAATTTAAATAATTGATAAAACTCAATATCAACATAATTTGGATGAAACGATAAATTTTAACCACCCATTAGATCTCGTTATGTAGTGATTATTATAAAATAAATGAAATAAATATCATATATCAAAATTTCAAAATTTTATAGTGTTTGAAGGATAAAAATATCAAAATTATTTAAAAATTATTATTTATTAGTAAAATTGTCCTACGTTTAGTACTTATGTAATAATATTATAATATTTTTATAGTCAAATTACTTTCTTTAATTTTATATTAAATGAAAATGAGATATTCAATTATGAACGACACAAATAGTCCCATGGGAGTAGGAATTTCTAAGAATATTTGGAACATTTTGTTTTTGAGGAGAAGAGCTGGTTTCAAGTAATGTTTGATCGATCACGTATAAATCAATATTCTTAAACAATATTCAATTGATTGGTCTGAGATTATTGACAAAAAAAATTATCTAAGTCAATTCATTTCTTTTTGTCCAAGTCACTTCTTTTTTTGTACAAGTTACTTTTCTTTTTGTCTAATTCACTTCTTTTTTTCCGTGTAAGTTTGGGAATATTCTCATTCATAAGTTCGAGATCTACATCTTTGAATTGAGTATCACACACACACACACATATATATATATATATATATATATATATATATATATATATATATGTATATATATATATATATATATATATATATATTGGAAAAAAACCACAACGACATACTAAGCTTAACACATGCTCCTTCCAATAGGCAACGCAGGTTGGATGCCACCTATTTAAAATTTTGCTTGTGTGGTTCCCGAGTTGGGCTAGGCTTTCTAGTTGGTACGGGGCGGTCTAGGTTGTGGGCTGGTTCAACTAGGTATAGATTTTATGTTTGATTTTTTTTTTTCTAAATGAAGTTTCGTGACAAAACTTTAGTGGAAATAAGGAGGCATTGGTAACAAAATTCAAAGGCCTTTAGCAATATTTCCAAGTCGAATGGTACCTCATTGGTGACAAAATAATTTTTCACCAAAGGGGCACTCCTATGGCGACTAAATATATTCTTTTGTTGCCGAGAACCAATAACAACGATGTATGGACAAAAAAAGCGATGAAAAATATTTTTTTTTCACACCAAGGATTATTGGTGACCAAAAGAAACATTTAGCGACAAAATTATTTGTTACGAGTAATTTACAAAAATAATCTCTAAAATATATTACTTGTCACAACTTAGTTCTTAATATTATATTTTAATATTTTAGATCTAACATGTATAATCATTTTAGTGTTTCTAATCTTAACTACCACTTATGTGGCAAAAACTCGCAAAAAAAGTCATGTGCAGTATATTTCAGGAGGAGAGACAAATTCGTCTCTTTATGAATTTTTTCTTTAAAAATATGCATAAATATTCGATTATGTTATGAAACTAATATTGTGGATGTCTATTATCTGATATCAAATAGGTAATCCAATATCAGAGTTATAAACATACTCCAACTATCCAGAAGATAGATGTAAGAGTTCTATCATATCTTTTATTAGTGATAGGATTTGTCTTCTGATTACCCTCTACCTCTTCTTATTGAGATGTACCCCTGGACCCTATAAATAGGGCTTTAGACTGATGTATTGGAGACACTTATTGATTGATTGCTTTACTCTCAGAGAATCAATAAAGCTCTTGTGTTCTTTCTCTCTATTTTCTCTCTATAGTTTTTCCTATTTTCTACATTATAGTTTCTTTATTAAGTTCTCTATATTAGTATTACGATTTCGTTGTGTCGACGACGACTGTGCGCCAACAAATTCATAACACGTTATCAGCACGAGTCTCTACCACCGAAGTTGAGAGCTTAATCAAGAGAAAAAAAGAGGTATTTTTTCTTCCTTTTGAATTCTCATGACAAACCTTTTAAAAGTCGTTTTTCTCTATTGATATTTATAGAAAGAATTATATGTCATAGACACTAGATGCTTAAATTTATCGAGATGTAATGGGTCTGGTAGACACCATTGTTGAAAATAATGCATCATCATCTCAAAATAGTATAAAAGTCATGATTTTTCTTCGCCATAATTTCTATGAAGATCTGAAGGCGGAGTATGTTACCATGAAAGATCCACTTATTTTGTAAAAGGATCTAAAAGAAAGATTGGACCACCAAAAGATGGTCATTCTACCGAAAGCACAGTTTACTTTAAATCTGTGATTAAATGTATTAAAATTAATGGTTATGGCCCTAGAAGAGGTCGTAATCATGTTCGAAGCCGTGGACATAGACGCGGATATGGTAAGAATAATCTATATAATCATAGCGATCAGAATATATATGCATCTAGATATATTGGGTCCTGAAGACACCATTTAAGAAATACAAAGCATCAAGGCAACTTGATTACTAGCAAACTATGAATGAAATATACAATCACCAGAAGATGATTGTTATATAAATGCTAGTTATGATTTGTTATAAGTGTGCCTACAATATTTTATGTCTATCATTATAAAAGAATTTTCTTTTCTCATATATCTAAGATGCTCCTGAAGTAGCAATATCGAGAAAAAAAATTTCAGAAATATTTTGAATTTATATTTTCTGAGACTGAATGAGTCATTAATAAAATATCTTGATGCTCGACCAAATATTTTTATGACATTCCCTGAAGCGAATGATATTAGAAATTATAATATATTTATGTATGATATTTTGGTCGCAGCTAGTAGAAATACACTTTGTTCTTATACTATAAGAATGACTCATTAAATTCCCAGTGAATAGATACTCACCAGAGGTGAGAAAATAATGAGAAAGAAAAAGGGAAAGTAAGAATTCTAACATGTTATTGATGTAAGATGAAAATTTGTCACGTACCTATAGTACTTCAAACATGTTATGAATATCTATTAATTATTGATATTACTTTACTTCCCTGAATTATGCTACTGATAGTAATGATGCTTGTATCGATAATATTGATATGACACATGTGAATGTAGCCAATTCTTTTGAATATCCAAAAAGAGTTTTTGGCATTTTAAATGTCAATCAAAATTTTGAATTATCAAATTGCTATTCTTTATTTTATCATCTTGTGATTATTTTTAAAAAGTTTTCATACTATAGACTTATATTTTAGTATTTATATATTATTTTAGTTTGTTTTGGATCAAGAATTGTGAAGATACAAATTTGTCTAAACAATATTTTTTTTATTTATTTGGACAAAATTTAAAATATATGTCTGAATTATAAATGGTAATACAAAGTTCCAGAAGAACTAGTTGATCAATAACTCTAGAAGAGTTAATTGATTAAAAGCTTCAGAAGAGCTACATGATCTTCACCTAATGGTCAATTGTTGTAATGCATCATTCTCCATATAGTCTCGTAAAACTTTTGAACATTGATTATATTATCAGTATATCGAGACATTGGATGAATGAACTTTTGAGACATATGCATTACCATTATGACATAAAATATATGTCAATTATATATACTACTATTTATCTCTCCTTCTTTATATTGCATAGAATTATAAAATTGAGATGCAATATTGAGTAAACTTGAAGTTTACTGGTAAATAATTTAATAGTTGGCATGACCGGTTGGACCATCTCGGATCATTAAAATACGAAGAATGATTATGAATTTATTATGGAACCGGAAGTTTCCTAATATGACGAATTTATAAGTGCTGCTTGTTTTATTTAAAAGTTACCAGTATCAATTGGGGTTGAATGTGTTATTTTGGGATGAATTGGAGAAATAATTAGTTGATGCATCAATAATAGTCATATGTATATTCTTATTTTTGCAACCTGCAGTTTGCACAATTTATTGATAATGAGCTCATGTTTTAACATTCTCCCAAAGACATAATTTGTCCTAATAATACTGGTTGTATTGAGATAAATATTAAACATCCTGCAGAATGTTCATAACTATTAGCACTTATTTCGTATTTTACCAACACATTTTGATTCTCCTCATAGTAATTGGTTTGTGGTCAAAAACCAAATATGTCTCATCCTAAATTTAGAGATGCACTATATATGTTGCTCCACCACAAAGGTAATGAGATGAGTTTTTAAAGATTTTATTAAATATGTGGGGAGCAAATCTCAAGGGAGAGATTCGTATTTTGAATATGTTGCTCCAGCATAAAGAGGAGAAAATATGAAGCTGGATAAATATATAAGTATGTGTCTCATTTTAATCTTCTATTTTGATCCTCATAGAAGAAACCTTGAATCAGAAGTTCAAAGGATAATTTATATAGCCAGGAATGTTAACTGACCAATATCCGGTAAAGAATGCTCCTATTATATTTGATGTCCCTGAAGCATAATCTACCACTATAAATAAATTTGAGACAATTGAAAAGTGGTAGATAAGTCAGTTCCAAGAATACAAAATCCTCAATGGAGCAAAGACTTAAGATGATCATATATGTTAAGACGAGGAGAATTAAATTCCAGCAGAATTTTTTCCCAAACATGATTGATATATTATTTCCAGAAGAAATTCAGGTACTTGAAAAGTTTGACAAATGATGAGATCTCAACATGATTGGGAAATATTGGAACTGCATAAGTATATGACGTCAACAATATTAATGCGCATAATATATTGATTCAAAATGAGGATTTCCAAATCGAGGCCTGCAGACTCGAAATGATAAAGTTCACATGAGAAATATGAAAAGTTTGAACTACTCACAAGTACACTTGAAGTGTACATGTATTCCCAATAGGAATTATACACATGAAGTGTAATCTCAAAGAGATAGCAATTAATATTTGCTTATAAAATGTGAACTACGAAAGTAAATATTTGCCATGAGTTATGGTGTATGAATCTTCGTAAAACCTGGCACTGTTAACGAAGAAATATATTTTTAGTGGTGGATATGATAGTGCATGATAACACTTAATATGTGTTTATTATTATTATCATTTGATTACTAATAGTACTTATATTTGAAGTCTCTGATGGACTCAACATGCTTGAAGCATATAATTGTTCCTGTAGAACATAATGAGATTGTCTTAGTGATTTTTATTAAACGAATGATCGAGTATGTCCATATATGTAGAAATTATATACTTAGTTGTACTTGCTATCAGAATATATCATTATTGTACAATCTATTGATTGGCCTAGTGTTCCCCATATTAGAGGGAGAAAATCATCAATTAAAAGAAGATTTTATTTATGACTTTTATTATCTTGATCTATGCACAAGTATTAATGAACTGTAAGTTCAAAATGTTGTTTATTTGCATAAAATTGCATATTGATTGTTTGTCTAACTCTTGTAGAGTTAGTCAATATAATATTCAACTTATAAATATTCTTAATTGGATAGATGTCCCAGTAGGACAAATATATAAATTATATAATCATATGATTTTGATACACGCCTGAAGCGTGATTGATCTCTTGATAAAATTCTCAAAAGAAAAAATGATTTGATGATCAAGATGTTTTTCCTGAAAATTTAGAGGAGCAAGTATTGTGATTAACTTTTTGAACTGTCAATATTTTAGTTTGATTGAACATCCTGAAGATGTTTCACATAGACATAGCGCATCAATGATCATTAGGTTATTATTGTAAGATCCATTATATCTATTAAAGGATAGTGAAGAACTATTTGGTCTTGAAGTACCATAACTCTACAATTTAGAGTATGAATACACTTGTCTACATGCAAGTAGATATCTATTGTAATTCTTCTCAACCCAATGAATTTTGAGATGCCATTAAGCTTACCTTTTGATATCTCCTTGAGATAGTTTATCTCGAATATTGAGAAAATTCAACTCCTGTTGAGATGGATATGCAAGGTATAAGTTACCTATATGATCCACATAAACCATGCGTTTATAGACATGTGTTAATTATAACAGCAACATCTTCAAGAAATAGAAATTCATGATGTTGGTTGAGAAGATGTGTGATCATGATTAATGTATTCAAGATAAATCTATACCCTCTAAGAAGGAATTCCAACTATATTGTTGGATGATAATAAAGTTTGAAATATATCTAAGGAGATACGATAAAGTATATTTTTATTCACGAGCTCCACAAGAGATGTGATATTGATGTATAATGAATTTGATCATTTGGATAATCTATTCACTAAGACCTTACCAATTGCAACATTTGATTGGAAAGCATTGGTTAAGAAATCTAAAAAGAATATCTCATCAAGTGGAGTAAATATGGCATAAAGAGTAGTGTACTATTTTTCCTTCACTAGAGTTTTTCCCACTGAGTTTTTTATCTAGTAAGGTTTTAACGAGACATATTCTTATGCAATGGACATCCAAGGGGGAGTGTTATGAAATTAATATTGTGGATGTCCATTATCTGATATCAAAGAGGTAATCCAATATCAGAGTTATAAAGATACTCCAACTATCCAGAAGATAGATGTGAGAGTTCTATCATATCTTTTATTAGTGATAGGATTTGTCTTCTGATTACCCTCTACCTCTTCTTATTGAGATGTACCCCTGGACCCTATAAATAGGGCTTTAGACTGATGTATTGGAGACACTTATTGATTGATTGCTTTACTCTCAGAGAATCAATAAAGCTCTTGTGTTCTTTCTCTCTATTTTCTCTCTATAGTTTTTCCTATTTTCTACATTATAGTTTCTTTATTAAGTTCTCTATATTAGTATTACGATTTCGTTGTGTCGACGACGACTGTGCACCAACAAATTCATAACAGATTAAGTATAGAAGACCAATTGTAGAGGAAAATGCTAGCTCTAATATGGTGATTTTGATGTTTAATATCATCAGTTTAAGAGTGTTCCAATTTGAAATAGAGTAAAATGATAAGTCGTGATCACTCTTTTGATTAGGTATTGGAGACTGCCTTTTTCCCTCTCTTTCTTTGGACCAAGTCAACTAGTCACACATGAGTTAGGCTTTTGGAGTAAAACTTCGTGGAGAGACAAACTTGGCAGTCCTTATGAAGTCACGGGTGTTGCACATGATTTTTTTTGCCAGTTTCTACCACATAAGTGATGATTTAGACTAAAAACACTAAAATGATTATAAAATTTAGACTTAAAATATTAAAATATAGCATTAGAAATTGAATTAAAACAAGTAACATGATTTAAATACTATTTTTACAGATTGCTCTTTTTGTTATTTCTAGTAGTATAACAAATTCAGTTGTGTTATAAAATTAATATTATGGATATCCATTAATTGATATCAAAGAAATAATATAATATCAGAGTTATAAAGATAATTCAACTATCCAGAAGATAGATGGTAGAATTCTATCACATCTTTAAGTAGTGATAGGATTTGTCTTTTGATTACTCTCTACATCTTCTTATTGATATGTACCTCTGAACCATATAAATAGAGTTTAGACTGATGTATTGATGATACTCATTCATTCATTAATTTATTCTCAGAGAATCAATAAACGCTCTTCTATTCTTTTTCTATTTTCTTTCTACTTTTTCTTTCTAGTCTTCATTATAATTTTCTTATTCAATTTTTTATATTACTATTACAATTTCGTTATGCCGACGACGACATGCACTAACAAATTCATAACAAGCTGTTATTACTAGCTTTATAAGTAAGAAAAATAAGTGTTTCATGAAACTCGTAGACAAATCTCATGATTTAGATATATACAGATAATGCTTACCTTGATCTGTTGGATGTAGCGCATAAACAAAGGAGAAACACATGAGATAATATTCATCAAGGAGTATTGCTATCTTGGCAATTCACATGGGAGAAATATTTTATAAAACTATAATTATTAGCAATAATGAGGTCTCATTATATGTACTTCTTAAAAAAGAAAGGATCTTCCTATCTTGAGGGATCCCAAGATTGTGAAAAAAATATTTTCAAAGAGCAAATTGGAATGTGGTATTATTACCAAAGTACTAATATGAGTAATTTAATTAGTAAAACACTCTTAACTCAGTAAGAACAAGACATATAATAATATGATATCTTTTTTTTTCTGAGAGAAATACAATTATATTACTTATCTTTGAAAGTTAATTTGTTATATTAATATTATTCAAAAAATATTTTTTTTTTGGTGATCTGCTACCAAACAATACAGCACACTCTTGCTTGGACATTCTGGCACTTTTGTTTAGTCCAAAAAGAAATTATAAAATAATAATGAAGAAAACGTTCATTAGAATTAAAACAAAGGATATTATATTTTGCAATGATTACACGCGCAAAAGAATCACTAAAGATTTATCAAGAAGTTAATCTCTCAATATCTGAATATAGAAAATAGGACTTGTCTTTCCCAATATTTCCAGCCTACTTTTTAGGCATGTAAATACTTTTCATGGAAATTGTATTAAATCATTTTGTAATTAATAAGACTAAAAGTTTTAAAATATTTTACCTTTTTAAAAATATACAATTTCTAATGCATTTTGTATAATATCTTAAAACTTTTACTTATAAAGATTTGATTTTTCATTATACAAGTATGCAATTCATTACTTGAATTTAGCTAAATTTTTTTTTATTCATTATATCCGCTTTCATGGTTTGAAGGCAACGCTTCATAAGGAGAATGGTTGACTAATCCATCTGACTAACCATTTCAAAACGAAATACAATTAAGAGTTCACAGGCATGATCCTCTGTGCGTAAACGGGTACAAAAAGAATTAATAAAAAATAATTATTTAATTACGTATATGGTAGAAGTGGGTCCTAAAATAGACCCAAAGGACAGAGTAATTGGGGGGCGCTGGGGGAAGTTCACGGGTGAAGCAAGCGAAGAAGGGACAAAAAAATTCTCCCATTTTAAAAAATTCAGATATATATAGGATTGTCAATTGGGCGAGCTGATCCGAGCTTGGCTCGTTCGGCCAGTTAAAATTCGGATTCAAACTGATTTTTTCAAATAGTATTTCAGGCTGAGTTTGGACTGAGATAAGCTCAGTCCGATTTCAGTCCGGCCAACATAAAATATATATAATATATTTATATGTATATATATATTTTATATAATACTAATATTATTATATTATTAAAAATATTATTATTATATAAAAAATTTTAAAAAATCTAGTCAGGACCGACCCGAGCTTGAGCCCTGCCTGAAAGGGTCGAGCCCGTGCTCATGTTTTCTCAGCCCGATATCAATCGGACCGAGCTCGAGTTTAGTAAAGCCCGACTCAGTGAACCCGATTGACACCCTATATATAGTCAATTTTACTTATTTTTATAAAATATATCAATTTCTTTCAACCACTAAAATAAAAATGAACTCGTATCTTTCATTTCTATTAATAATATTTGATCGAATATATAATTTTATAATTATTTGGATCGACTAAGATGAGTTTGGGTGACAAAACCATTCTAACTAATCAACAGTTCTTAAATTAAAAAACTTGATTACAAATCATATTTGGAGCGTGAAGTTGATAAAATAGCCGAAAGCATAGGGGATTTTGCTAAGAACATTGACGAAGCGGTTGACGAGAATCCCATGTAAGTCTAAATTAAAAAATATGGGAGTTAGTTATTTAGGGGTGTTCACTTATATTTTGATTCAATTTTTGATTTAAAATTTCAAATGTCTGTTCAATTTTTTTAAAAAATTTTAAGATTAAAATTTTAAAAAATCAAATCGAATTGAACTAAAATATTTTAATTGCATTCGATTGAAGATTAAAATTTTAAAAAAAGAATATATTATGATAATACGTTTTAAAAATATTTTTATATTAAAATTTTAATTTTAATACAATAACATATTATCAAAATATATTTATATATATTTTTAAAATTTTAATCTTTCAACTCAATTTTTCATCGAAAACAAAAATTAAAGAACCGATACAATCTAAAAAAATTAAATTAAATTAAATTAAAATATTAAAAAATTAAATTAAAATATATATTTTAATTTAATTTTTTAAATTACACTAATAAAATACTATAACCACTTACCATAGCCGCTTACCACTTCTAACTTAGAATCACCGTGATCTATTACGTAGAGATGGGGGCGGAAGTCACCAGCAAGTCGTAGGTGTAGTAGGATGTGGGGTATCTAGCTACTTGGTACCTGCTACATGCAGCATGCATGACTCCGACTATCTTTTAGTATGTGGCTTTCATTTCAACCGTACAAACGGTGGGGCAATGAGAAGATCTTCTCTTTAATTGTCATCCACATATAAAATCTTCCCAGGAAATCATGCACTATCTAAATAAGAAGAAGAGTAAACTTGGACTGATGACACTAAAAATTGATATGGCAAAGATTTATGATAAAATTAAATGGTCATTACTACTGCGTATTCTTTCCCTGTTTCAATGAAAAATTTATTTTCTTGATTAAATCATATATTTCAACCTCCTCTATTTTCATATTTGTAAATGATTCTGCATTTGCTTACTTCAAACCCTCGAGAGGTCTCCGATAAGGGGATCCTATCCCCTGCTCTCTTTACTATTTATTTTGATCTACTCTCGAGGATCATCTTTAGAGCAAATCACTCTAGCAAATTAAATGGAGTTAAAATCAGTAGGACTAGTCCGTTATTAACACATCTAATGTTTGCTGATGACCTATCTACAGGACGCCAAGGAAATCAAAAACTGTCTAAACATTTACTACAGATGGTCCTTTCAGACAATGAACTTAAACAAATCAATGGTGCATTTCAGCAAAAATACCTCGGCAAAGAGGAAAACACAAATCTTAGACTTCTTGGGTATGGGAGAGTGCACACATAACTCAAAGTATTTAGGATCTCCATTCTGCAAGACTAAAGATAAGAAGGAGGTTTTCAATGAGCTTATTGAGAAAGTTAGAAATAAACTCACGGGATGGAGACAGAGGGCTCTTTCTCAAGCAGGCAGAGTTGTTCTAATTAAATCAGTTATGCAGTCCATTCCTCTTCATGCCATGCAACACTTCATTCTGCCGACTTCCATCCATTCCAAGCTAGATGCAGCAACTCGAAATTTCTTCTGGGGCTTCAAGGAGGATAAGAAACAACACTTATACCTAAAAGCTTGGAAGGATATTTGCAACCTAAAGCAGTATGGTGGACTAGGAATCAGAGGTTTCAAAGAGTTGAACAGAGCTCTCGTAACTAAACTAGCATGGAAGATACTCACTGAACCGGACAAAATTTGGGTACAATTGGTGAAATCAAAGTACCTAAGAGGAAGAAAATTGTTGGATACAGAACATTGCTCCAGAAATGCATCTTGGATTTGGACCAGTCTCTGCAACTGTTTAGACCTATTAAGGAAAGGAGCATGCTACAGACCAGGCTGGAACACTGATATCAACATCTGGGATGACCCTTGGATTCCATCCCTTGATAATTACAAACCTCCATCCACTTTGAGAGAGTTCACAGATATGGCATTGGTCCAAGACATCCGGTTACCAGAGAATAGGAATTGGAATCAAGGTCTTATATTCAACATCTTTCCGCCTGAAATTGCTAGAGCAATCCTCAAAATTCGGATTCCCAATGATAGGGAATATGACTCTGTTGTGTGGGCTCCCTCTAAGACAGGAAGCTACTCTGTCAAGTCTGCGTACTTAACGGAGAACCAGCAGAAACTTCTGGAACGTTCATCAGGTGACAGGAAAACTTGGAACTTACTTTGGAATGCCAAACTTCACAGCAGGCACAATCTTTTTGT
The DNA here is from genome assembly GCA_030512225.1 of Rauvolfia tetraphylla. Lineage (NCBI taxonomy): Eukaryota > Viridiplantae > Streptophyta > Magnoliopsida > Gentianales > Apocynaceae > Rauvolfia > Rauvolfia tetraphylla. The sequence goes on along the minus strand of JAJQKT010000017.1, from coordinate 940,066 downwards.
TTGGAAAGTACTTTCTGATATACTCCCAACAAGATGCAGATTGGCTAACATTTTCAACACTCAAGAGAGGTTCTGTTACATATGCAATGGTGCTGAAGAATCAGCTCACCATCTCTTCCTTGAATGTCCTCTGAGCAAATTAATCTGGTTTGCATCACAATGGCAGGTTCGTTTGGAGCCTTTCAAGACATGGACCATCCAACAATGGATTCGTGAATTGCTTAACCCTGAAAACATGCTCCCATTGAATATGGAGGAGAAAAAGAAATTTCTCAACTTTGCTGTGGTCATGATGGAGACTGTCTGGCTTACTCGAAACAAAATTGCACATGGAGATCGGATACCGGATTGGGAATCAACATGCAAACAAATCCAAACAAGTGCACAAAATTATTGGGATGCAAGCATACGTAGACAGTTGAAGAATGGATTGATTCCTAGGGATTTCAATTGGAAGCCTCCTCCCAAGAACTGTGTCAAACTGAATTTTGATGCAGCTCATGACAGAGAAGGATTAACAATCAGTGCTATCATTATCCGGAATGATAAAAAGGAATACTTAGGGGGCTGGTTGGAAAGAAGCCTACAGGAAGATGTTTTTGCAGTTGAGGCAACTTCTGCTCTCCTCGCACTTAAGATTGCAGAGGAAAAACATTTTGCATATGCTGTAATTGAGGGAGATTCAATCAATGTTGTTAAAGCTTTGAACGGACATCAAATGGCATTAGAATGGAGTGGGAGAACACAGATTGAATATGGTAGGCAAATTTTAGCCAGAAATCCTGGCTGGATGATAACCTACACGAATCGACATTATAATATTCATGCCCACAATTTTAGAAAATATCAAACTCTATTGTAGGAAACATTCCTTCTTCCCTCTTACCCCTTAATGCCATCCAGGATAAAGGAGGTACTGACAATGTAAACTCTGATATTTCTGATAAAATACAAGGCTTAACATGCATCCACAAAAAAAAAATGATGATTTATCACCTTTAAATAAATTCACGTCATCATCAACTTGAGAACGTTTGATAAATTTTCTTGTTTTTACCCTTAATAAAATTTAATTTTAAAATCTTTTATTTTAAATTTCAGGATAAAAAATTTTTTATAAAAGAAAAAATAAAATGTGAGATAGAAAATTGCATTAGGTTCCGTGTAGAACCCAATCCAAACACACCATTTGTAAAGGTAATATTGAAATGTTTCTTTAGAGGAGATATATGATTAGAAGCAAAATATTTAATTTAAAATTAAAGAAAAAATGTGTAATCCAAATGCAAGAATGAAATACTTCGAAGATATATCATCCATTGTTTGATTTTGATTAAGCATAAAATTATTTCTTTTAAATCTCAACCACAAAAAATAAATTTTATAAGTATTATCTTCTCTAAAACAAAACTTTTGTGAACATTAACTTTTGACAATTTTGAGTTCCATTTGATTGTCCTTCTCTGGAAATTATTGCTTCGCCAGACAAAGCAACCTTATCTTGAGACCATTTACCATTGTTGCTATGCATTATATTTGTCTTATGTATTCTTTTTTTAATGGAAGAAATTCAACTTGAAAACGTCTTTATTCAATGCTTCATCTCATCCACAAACTCGGAAATTATGTGGACCACTATCCCACAGTCTACCCGGCAAGTCCAATGTCGGAATATTTTTTTTCCAATAATTTTATACTACCATAAAAGATATAGCAAAAAGAATAAATATTCTGCTCGATAAGTTTTAATTTAATATCTCCTAATATGCTCAATAAGTATAAAAATATATTGGTAAAATTAACTAGAGTTTAAATTTATCATTTATAATTTTAAATTTTAAAAAATAAATTAAAATAAGATTGAAATGTAAAATAAAAAATTCGAATTAAATTTTTTGATTAAAACAATCCAAAAAGCGACCAATAAAGTGAAAGAGATTTGACATGGATCCATCTTTTTATTGGACGAAATTCAAGACCTTATGCTACTCTCTATTTGAACATAGCCCAGAGGTTTATCAACCAAGTTTTCTAGGTTCCATTAGTAGGGATAACCATAATGTGATTTAATCGAACCTACTCTGTTATTCAAAACAGAAGAACAAAGAAAAACAATCATATAAGAAAGCTGGTTTATGTTCTAAAAATCATTGGCTTTGAGCTTCCAATTCAAGTACACATTTGACGGTATCAAGTCATGCAATTGGCCGGGGCCAAACCGAGACTTTGGCGTTGGGGGCGAAGTACCAAAGATGTATATTACATGCAAAATCAAGATTGCCCCGCCCAGGATCATAGGACCCTTGTGTAATAAAATTCAACAAGGAGAAAAAACAAAAAATTTTGTATGTCTTGGGGAAAGGAGAGAAATTTTGTTTTTTTCTTTTCAGAAGAGAAATGCCCTTATATTCTCTTTCTTGTCCCTGTCAAACTATCCACGTGTACGACTCGGGTTATCTAGGCTGGAAACTGTTACGCAAGTAGTGATTCCTTCTATGTTAAGTCGAAAATACACAAGTGATTGTAAATATTAAAATTAAACAATAAAGGTTAAAGTTGTCAGATGAAAAAATATTGAGGACAAAATATATACTAATTTGTCGTAAGACATTTGAAATTGAAAAAAAAAAGATTTTTAAAAAATACTACATCTAAAAATTTGGTCCATTTAAAAAAATCTAAATTTGTTTCGTTATTTAATGCTAATTAGCAACCTAGGAGAATTTTTTTCTCAGTTTTATCAACCATAGCCTTTGTAAAAGTATTATTCAATACATTTTAAAATATAATATTTTTGATAAATTTCTCTTTTTTTCAAAATATTTGACTATTTTAATAATTTTAAAAATTATTTTTCTTAAAATAGGAGATCACTATATACAGTTTTGAGTTTGACTATATATAGTTAAAAACTAAACTATTTTCACCTTCTTTTTTTCTACTCAACATCTTCTATCTCAGTCTTTCTCTAAAATTTTACTAAAATTAATGAATATCGCATTAAATCTAACTATATAGCTCAATTAGATTAAAATACTATATTGAACGCACCCGATTTTGAGATAAAAAACTAAAAAAATAGTATAAAATGTCATCCAGCTATTTAAGATTCTTTAAAACTAGCCAAACTCTTTTATTTTGATTTTATGTACTCACATACTATTTTTATTCAATTAATTGTACTACCTACCACCTCAGACGGTGGTTCACGACAAAAAAAAAAAAAGAAAAACATCATGTGCATAGCACATGCCATTTTTTCCAAGGGTAAAATAGTAAAAAAATTTCTTTCCTTCCAATTAAACCAATAAACCAAACCTAGTCTTCCTATGCTGTCGCTACCGCTCCCACTGCCACTGTTACCGCCACTAGCACTGTTACTGCCACTACCACTGCCACCATCTTCCCCAAAGTCTCTCTCTATCCTCTCTTGCCGCCATAGCTATTTTCTCCACCTTTGGCCAAAGTCTCTGTCCCTCTTGGCTCCTCTATCTCTCAATCCACCTTTAGTTTATCGCGTCTTCTTTTCGTCCCAATAGCCATGGGCACTTCGACATCCATGATCACCACCCACCTTGCTCTCTCTACCTGAACCAAACCCATACAACTAGAATTTTACCACTCCTCATCGCCTCTAGACCTAAACATTAACAAGACAGGATTGTTCATGCCGCCACCCTTCCTGTACATTTATTTTCCTGGCCACCTCTTTCTCTTGACTCAATCACACACACACTCTCTCCACGCCTTGTCACTGCACATATCTTTCCTACCAGTCTAACCCTATTGATCTACTTCAACATTGAGCTCCTTTTGACTCGCTGTTAGGTGACCGCAAACAAATAAACGCAGTACAATTGAGTCACGCCCTCCCTAACATACTGTGCCTCCTTTCAAGTGGATTCACAATCCAGAGTTTATGGGTTTTGTTAGCCCTAAGGGCAAATCATGTAGTTTTGATTAGTTTTGATTAATGACAAACATTGATAAGGACTAATTCATATGTTATATGTGTGATAGAATTTTTGGACTGAGAAGCAAAGGGTTCTTATTGCCTTGGAGCTAAAAGTGCTAAGGACAACTCTAGTATGCTCAAGGACCAAGAATATAGAGCATGTACTATGGATTGAAGGCTTTGAAGACTCTAGTGTAGGTTTACACTTGCTTAATAGGTATATTCTTGTAAACCATACACTTCTTGTTCTTGGAATCTATTGAATGCATAAGAGAGTACAAAACTTGTTTTTGAATCTTAAATGGCTTTGAATAAACTTTGAATTACCAAGTATTTTGGTAACGGTCTTTGAGTTCAAAAGATTTTAAATGACTTATCTTTTAATACAAAATGATTTCAAACTTATTGAGGTTGATTTTCAAATGATTTAACAAAGTTTGAACGGTTCGGACGCAAGTTCGGCCGTCCAAATTATGAACATGACTGCTGAATTTTTAGAGAAATTCAGACGCAAGTTGGGATGCAAGGGTCAAAGTTCGGTCGTCCAAACTTTCCTAGATAACATGTCACATTAATGTTCGGACGACAATTTGTACGCAGAGGATTAAGTTCGATCGTCTGAAATCCTCAAAAACTAGTAGTTACTAGCCATTTTATGACTCTTGGAACTGATTTTAAAAATTTATAAAAGCCATAAACTCTAGTTTTTTATAACTTTTGAACACTTGAAGAATCCTGACATTCCAAAAATCATTTGAAATCTTTAGAGCACTCTTTTGTCTTGTGCTTTCATGTGATTATTCAAGATTCCAACGACAACAAGGTGAAGTGGTGCTAACATGTGTAATCATCTACCAAGCAGTGGTAATATCTCATCCAATCTTTGTTTAATCTTGTAATCTACTTGCTCAATATAAGGTTATCTTGTGACATATAAGGTTATCTTGTGACATAAAACCCTTTTGGTAAGGGTGATCCTTGAGGCATTGATTCAAGGTTGTTTTTAGATATAAAATCCTTGTGGTAGGGTGAACCTTGTTTGTAGAATTGCAAAAGAGGTTATTGGTGGTAAAATCCTTGTGGAGTGAGCCTCTTGTGTAATTGATTGAATTTGAGCATATAGTAGATCGGTTGAAATCCTTGGGTGTAGACTCAAGGTAGTGGATGTAGATCTTGAAAAGATTGAACCACTATAAATTAATTGTGTTCTCTCTTCATTGTGTATTGCTTTGTTATTGTATTCATCACATTCTCATGGAAGCAATTGAATATAATCTTTCCAAACCAAGTTCAAAAAATAGAAAAAGTTTTCAAAAATTAGCCAAAGACCTAATTCACCCCCTCTTAGGCCTTTCAATTGGTATCAGAGCAAGGGCTTCTTTGTGTGGTTTTACAAACTAGAAGTTAAGATCTTATGGCTAATGTTTCAAACTTACCTTATTTGGAAGGATCTTCCACAAATAGACCACATTTGTTTGATGGAACAAATTGCACATTTTGAAAATCTAGAGTTAATATATATATTTGTTCTATTAACTTTGATTTGTGGAATATTGTTGAGAAAGGTCCTTACATACCAATGAAAATGAGAGTTGATGGAGTCACTAAAGAGCCAAAGCCTATAGACAAATTTGATAAGGGTGAATCGTAAAAGATGACATTAAATTATCATACCATGAACATTTTGAGCTGTGCAATAGATGTGAATGAGTACAATCGAGTTATTGGATACGACAACACTCATGATATGTGGAGGCTACTCCATGTAACACATGAAGGAACAAATCAAGTAAAGGAGTCAAAGCTTGCAATGCAAGTAAGAGATTATGAGTTATTCACCATGACGCAAGGTGAGAATATTAGTGATATGTTCACAAGATTTACTAATATCTCAAATGGTCTAAAAGCCTATGGGAAGAATTACACAATTGGAGAACAAAATAAAAAGATATTTGATGCTCTACCAAAGTCTTGGCAACCGAAGACTCTTGCTATTGAGGAATCAAAAGACTTGAAAATTCTTTCACTTGAAGAGCTCATCGGATCACTACTTACACATGAGATGAAAATCAAGAAATTAAATGATATTGAAGATAAAGAGAAGGGAATAAAGGGAGTTGTACTTAAAACCTCCAATCATCTTAGTGAACAAGAGAAATCATCAAATGACGAAGATGGAAATAGTGAAGATGAGGAGATGGCTATGGCAGTAAGAAAATTCAAGAAATTTTATAAAAAATAATTTCTCAAGAAAGGAAAAAGACCACTCAAGAAAAGTGGACATTCATCAACATTGTTCAATGCTTTGAATGCAATAGCACCAAACATCTTATTGCCGATTGCCCTAAACTTTGGAAAAGGAAAAAGACATCAAACTAAAAAAGAAATATCTCAAGAAGGGAAAGGGACTTGCTAGCACTTGGGACTAACAAGAAAGTGAAGATGACAGTGAAAGAAGAGCCAACATATACTTTATGGCAATAGATGCTGAGGTATAATCTACTCCTTCAATTTTCACTTGTTGTGATGATGATATTGATCCTAGTGAATTACTTGTTGAGATGTATGGAGAATTAAAAAAGGTCTAAAAAAGGAATAAGGAAATGAAAGCCAAAATTAATGAGTTATTGAATGAGAATTCAAAATTATGTTGTGAAAATGGAAAAATTCTTGAATCTATTAATTGCTTGAACGTTGAAAAGGAAATTTTAAATGTAACTTTACAAAACATATCTCTTGAAAATAAAGATCTTTGCAAAAAAATCCTTTCTCTAGAAACAATGTTTAGCGATCATGAAATATTGAGAAAGAAAGTTGATGACCTTACATTATGCATTGAAAAATTTACAAATGGAAAAGACAATCTAAACAAACTACTTGGATCTCAAAGATCTTCTTGTATGAAAAATGGTCTTGGCTAAAGCCATTTCTATTTCAATGCCTCATGAAAACAATGTTCCAAAATATAAAACCTTCTTAGCTGAAGCCACTTCTATTTAAATGCCTCATACATGTTGCACATATTGCGGTAGACATGGACACAAAGTCTTGAAGTGTTATGTGAAAATAAAAATAGAAAATGGTGTTAAAATATTTGGAGAGTTAAAGGAATCATCACTAATCCCCTTGGACCCAAGAAAATGTGGGTACCAAAAGTCACTTTCTCAAATTTGTTGTAGGTTCATTTTGCTCCAAGATCAAGCACCACTAAGTGGTTTCTTGACAGTGGCTGCTCAAGACACATGATGACAAATGTCTCACTTATTAGTGAACTTCAAGAAACAAGTGAAGGTTTTGTCACATTTGGTGATAAGAAGAAGGGAAAAATACTTGGAATTGGTAATATTGATAAAGGTTCTTTCCCTCTCATTAATCAAGTATTACTTATTGATGGATTGAAGTATAATCTACTTAGTATTAACCAATTATGTGATAATGGTTGTAAAGTTGAATTTAAATGTGACACTTGTACTATTCTTGATAGTGTAAGTAGCAAAACTATTTTTGTTGCAAATAGAGTTGGAAATGTATATGTACTATATCTTGCTGAACTTGTTGTAAATGATATTAAATGTCTTGCTATTCATGATAATGACATATATCTATGACATAAAAGATTAGGTCATGTGAGCATGGACTTGTTGAACAAACTTTCCCCACAAGAATTGGTTAGAGGACTATCTAAAACGCATTTTGATAAAACTCGCCTTTGTGATGCTTGTCAATATGGAAAATAATCAAAAACATCTTTCAAACCAAAGAAAATGGTTTCTACATCAAAACCTCTTGAACTTGTTCATATGGACTTGTTTGAACTAATGAGGATCACTATTCTTGGTGGTAAGAGATATGCGTATGTGATTGTTATTTCTCAAGATTTACATGGGTGATCTTTCTAGCTCAAAAGGATGAAGTTTTTCATGAATGTGTAAAACCTTTAAAAACGGTCCAAATCTCATTTGAGCCCAAATTGATTTCTATTAGAAGTGACAATGGAAGAGAATTTTGTAATCAAGACTTTACAAAATTTTATGATGAAAATGGTATTACACACAATTTTTCAGTTGCCAAAACACCCCAAAAAAATGGTGTTGTTGAAAGAAAAAATAGAACTTTACAAGAGATGGTTAGATCAATGCTTTGTGAAAATTCTTTACTAAAATATTTTTGGGCAAAAGCTGTAAACACTGCTTGCTATGTAATGAATAGAGTTCATTTAAGACATTTTCTACTAAAAATACCTTTCGAACTTCTATTTGGTAGAACTCCTTCAATTGTTTATTTTAAGGTATTTGGTTGTTAGTGCTTTATCTTGAACACTCATGATAACCTGGGAAAATTTGATAGAAAATCGAATGAAGGTATATTTCTTGGTTATTCATCAAATAAAAAGGCCTATAGAGTTTATAACAAAAGATCATTATGTGTTGAAGAAACCATCCATGTGACCTTTGATGAATCTAACATTTACCTTGAAAGAAGAAATGAAGATGATGTAGGTACCTCAATGATTGATGATCAAACTCATCCTCAAGTACCAACTTTGGAAGAATATGCCAATGAAGAAGAAATGATAGAGCAAGAACATGGCCAACCTAGTAGCGACCAAGAGATTCCAAAAGATCTAAGATATGCAAGAGGCCACCCTAATGAGCAAATCATTGGTGATGTCTCCCGAGGAGTTAAAACAAGGAGGTACTTTATTGACAACTTTGCTCTTTTATCTCATATTCAGCCTAAAAACATTGATGATACCTTGTGTGATGATTTTTGGATTATTGCTATGCAAGAGGAGCTAAATCAATTTGAAAGAAACAAAATTTGGATTCTTGTTCCAAGACCTCATGATCATTCCGTTATTGGTACAAAATAGGTTTTTAGAAACAAATTAAATGAACTAGGAGAAGTTGTTAGAAATAAGGCTAGACTTGTTGCCCAAGGATTCAATCAAGAGGAATGTATTGATTATGATGAAACTTTTGATCCAATAGCTAGACTTGAATCCATAAGAATACTTTTATATTTTGCCTGTTTCAAAGGTTTTAAATTATTTCAAATGGATGTCAAAAGTGCATTCCTAAATGGTTTTATTGAGGAAGAGGTTTATGTGGAACAACCACCTGGTTTTACTAATTAAAAGTTTCCTAGCCATGTTTTCATGCTAACCAAGGCTTTATATGGATTGAATCAATCTCCTAGAGCTTGGTATGAAAGATTAAGTGGCTTTCTTCTCTCAAAAGGATTTTCAAAAGGAAAAGTTGACATAACACTGTTTATAAAAACATCTTGCAATAATGATCTTTTACTTGTGCAAATTTATGTGGATGATATCATATTTGGTTCTACTAATACATCTCTTTGTGATGAGTTTGCCAAATTAATGCAAAATGAATTTGAAATGAGTATGATGGGAGAACTCAATTTCTTTCTTGGGCTACAAATTAAGAAAACTAAGGATGGAATCTTCATAAATCAAGCAAAGTACACCAAAGAGCTCTTGAAAAGATTTGGAATGGATCAAGCAAAAGGGATAAGCACTCCAATGAGCTCATCAACCAAACTTGATAAAGATGAGAAAGGTAAAAATATTGATGAAAAGGCATATAGAGGTATGATTGGGAGTTTACTTTATCTTACCGCAAGTAAACCGGATATTATGTTTGTTGTATACTTATGTGCTAGATTTCAATCTTGTCCTAAAGAGTCTCATTTAAGTTATGTAAAACACATTTTTGTTATTTGATTGATACACATAACTATGACCTTTGGTTTTCAAAATCTTCATCATTTAAGTTCAAAGTCGAGCGTAAAAGCACTAGTGGTCATTGTCAATTTCTTGGTAGTTGTCTTGTATCTTGGTACAGTAAAAAATAAGCATGTGTCTCCTTATCTACCGCTAAGGCTGAATATATCGCCGCCGGTAGTTGTTGTGCTCAAGTGCTATGGATGAAGCACATTCTACTTGATTATGGTCTAAATTTTAATTGTGTGGTCATTATATGTGACAATACCAGTGCTATCAATTTAAGCATAAATCTCATTCAACAATCTAGGACTAAGCATATAGAAATTAAACATCATTTCATTCGTGATCATGTAGCTAAATGAGATATATGTTTGAACTATGTGAATACAAATGATCAAATTGCTAATATATTTACCATGCCTTTGGCTGATGAAAAGTTCAGTTGCCTAAGAAGGCTTTTGGAAATTTCAAAATTCAATTACTAATGTGTGTGTTGAAGTATGGTAAAAATAGAGAATATACGAACGCATAATTCGGATGCATTGAGTGAAATTCGGACGTCCAAACTTTCTGCAGAAAATTCTGGACAGAAAGGTTCAAACGCATATTTGGACGCATGAAAAAAATTCAGTCACCCGAATTTTTTGAAACTGACGAAACAGAGAAGTTCGGACGCAAGTTTGGATGTAGACCTGAATATTCGGTCCTCGGAACTGTGCAATTGTAGTGGTTTTAAATGAAATTAAACATTCATTTCTCACATTTCTAACTTTCGAACTCTCTCTTCTCTCAAAACCCACCTTATCCACCTGTGTCCAAACCCTAATCTCTCTGTGATTTAACCATCTTTACTTCAAATCACTTACATTTTCGAGTTCTGAGCCCTAAATACACCTTATAATTCAGTTCCTCTCAAAGAAAAACATCATGGTGAGGACTAAGAAAGCAAATATTGAAAAGGGAAAAGGGAATGCAAAGGAAGGCGATGGTGAATTAATCATCAACGAACCAAGAAGAATCCGAATCCCTCAAACCTCATTTGGAGTGGACAGATTCATCTCCATCAAGGCTGCCTTTGAATTTGAAGAATGCAGCAAGAAGAACAAAAAAATCACTCCTGGAAACAAAGTAAACTTGGATAAACTCTCCAATATGGGTAATGTTCTATCTTTCTTTGGTGATATTGGATGGAGCAGTTTACTAGTAGTTGATGAAGAATCTTATCCTGCCCTTATATATGAATTTTATGCAAATCTTAAAGAAGAGAGAATTGAACATATGAGAGATAATGTAGTTCAATGGTATTCATCTAGAGTATCTCAAGTGGATTTTGAGTTCAATGACGCTTTAGTCAACAAAATTTGTGGGGTAGGTGATAATGGGGCAAGGGATTACTCATTGGGGCAGCATTGCTTTATTCATGAATTGTTCACAAATGAAAGATTTGAAGAGGCTTTCACAAATAGTAGAAGATTTAGGTCCGTTAGGGAAGGAGAAATCAAAGCCTTTGATGCTAGAGGAAGGGTTATGCATCACATGATTACCACCATGATCATCATTAATTTTGGACATAAATCGTCCGTTGGTAATATGCATATGGTGATTATGCTTTCCTTGCATGAGTATAGAAGACTAAACTTTGGATTCATGGCATTAAGGCATATGATTAATGCAAGAAAAACAGCCAACAAAGCATTACCTTATAGGAGATTATTAACAAGGATCTTCAAATACTTCCAAGTCAAACTTCCCTTAAGAGGACAAGCTTTCAAGAGTGGAGAAATCTACACTAATGATTCTCTTAAAAGGATGCAGTTAGTTCTTGATGAGGATGGAATATGGAGAACAAAAAGAGGAACTCCTTTAAAAATAGAAGAGGTTGAGGAAGAAGAAGATGAAGAAGAAATGTTAACAAGGGAAATGAAGACAAAGAGGAGGCATGACTCATCAAGTGAGGGGGAGCAATCTCCCTCCAAGAAAAGACTCTTTGAAGAAGTGCCTACTCCTCAATCATATCCCAATGTTGAAGAAGCTCCTAGTGGTGAAGGGATTACTAGAGGAGACACCATCGTTGCTAAAGCATTCCAAGAAGCTTTGAACAACCACATCAAGGAAATGGAGAAAATGCACAAGTTCTTTGAATCTTTTGCTCCAATGGTTCTTGGAAAACTAGATGGTTTGGAAAATAGAGTGAAGCACATAGAGGAGATATTAATGAGAAATGTTCATAGTGGTGAAGGAACCTCTAGACCTCAAGAAAGAGAAGAAACGGATGATGATGCAGATAAGGAAGATAAAAAGGAAGAGAAAGATGATAATGATGATGATGACCAAGGAGATAACTTTGAGCTAGTGACTAGATCAAGAGAAAAGAATGAAGAAAAGGATGCCAAGTCACAAAGGGAAGATCAAGGGGAGCAGCAAGCTGGCATTGGTAAAGAAGGAAGCTTGATTGCTAAAGCTGAAATAACCACTCCCTCCAACCTGACATTTAACCAAGGAAGAGTTAAACATGTGGCAATTAAGAAGGGATCTAGCAAGGCCTCTCCATCGACATTACAAGACTAAGCATCTCTTCAATCATATCTCTCTTTACTTTTTTTTACTTAGATGTGCTTAGTATGATCTATGTAATTCATAATTGTTTTAGCATGACTTATGTAATTTCCCTATCTTTTTATTTTATGTAATGTCTTTGTGAAGCTCAATGATGAAACATTAGTGTTGAGATCTTCTTTAGTCAATGATACTTTGATCACCCCAAATTTAATTGATGAAAGAAAGGGTAGAAGAAGTTGAATTACATGTTGCTTATTGTTGATCAGTTGAGATGTTAATTATTTGACTTGAGATTTGCTAAATGTTGGCCCTAGTTGAAAATTGCCAAACAAGAGATAGTCAATATGCTACTTATATGTGATAAATGATGATTGTGATAATGTTGTCTCATTTTCATTAACCCCATCTTTGAGTGATGACAAAAGAAGGAGAAAGAATGATGAAAAAATTTGCTGTGTTATGTGTAAAATATGTTATATTTAGCTTCATGTTTAAATTGGCTGCATTTGGAATTTAAATTGAATGTGTTGTATTATGTGAAATGTGGTTGTATATGATGCTATAATGTTGACTTGTGATTTTACAAAGCTAAATTGAGTGCCAATGTGGCTGTACATATTTGAGTACTTCTATAGTTCATTTGAAAATGCAAAATCACCTTTTCAAACTTGCTATCAAAAGTTTGGACTTGAAGTTCGAACGTAGACCAAAAGTTAGGATGCATCCAAACTTTCTTGCCAAAAATATTTTTCTGTTGTTCAAACTGTTTGAAAACTGTCTCAATCTTTCCTGTCATATTTGAACAACCTTAGGAAAACATATTTTCAAAAATTGCAGCCTTTATTTTACATATTTTATATTTCGGACTTGAATATTCAATATATGGATTCACAATATCTCAAGTCCAAACTTGTTGAAAAATGAGCACAATCTAAGGGGGAGCATTGTTAATCTTTTCTGACCTTTAAAACCTCTCTTAGAAGCTTTCTTAATGACTTAAATGTTATATCTTCTATCCTAATAGTAGGAAGGAAGGAGGTAAATGGAGGTTAGTTGGGCCACAGGCTCATATTGAGACATTAGAATGTCAAAGTGCTAAAGTAGTTATTATTTATCATTGAAATCAATGCTTCTTTGTACTACATTGTTTAAATCCATCACATTTTGCATCAAAGTTTTTCATCATCAAAAAGGGAGAAATTGTTAGCCCTAAGGGCAAATAATATAGTTTTGATTAATTTTGATTAATGACAAACATTGATAAAGACTAATTCATATGCTATATGTGTGATGGATTTTTTGGATTGAGAAGCAAAGAGTTCTTATTGCCTTGGAGCTAAAAGTGCTAAGGACAACTCTAGTATGCTTAATAGGTATATTCTTGTAAACCATACACTTCATGTTCTTGGAATCTATTGAATGCATAAGAGAGTACAAAACTTGTTTTTGAATCTTAAATGGCCTTGAATAAACTTTAAATTACCAAGTATGTTAGTAACGGTCTTTGAGTTCAAAAGATTTTAAATGACTTATCTTTTAATACAAAATGATTTCAAACTTATTGATGTTGATTTTCAAATGATTTGACAAAGTTTGAATAGTTCGGACGCAAGTTCGGACGTCCAAACTGTGAACATGACTGCTGAATTTTTAGAGAACTTCGGACGCAAGTTGGGATGCAAGGGTCAAAGTTCGATCGTCCAAACTTTCCTAGACAACATGTCAAATTAATGTTCGGACGACAGTTTGGATACAGAGGATTAAGTTCGGTCGTCCAAAATCTTCAAAAACTAGTCGTTACTAGCTGTTTTATGACTGTTGGAACTGATTTTCAAAATTTATAAAAATCATAAACTCCAGTTTTTTATAACTTTTGAACACTTAAAGAATCCTGACATTCCAAATATCATTTGAAATCTTTAGAGCTCTCTTTTGTCTTGTGCTTTCATGTGATTATTCAAGATTCCAATGACAACAAGGTGAAGTGGTGCTAACTTGTGTAATCATCTACCAAGCAGTGGTAATATCTCATCCAATCTCTGTTTAATCTTGTAATCTACTTGCTCAATACAAGATTATCTTGTGACATAAAACCCTTTTGGTAAGGGTGATCCTTGAGGCATTGATTCAAGGTTGTTTTTAGATATAAAATCCTTATGGTAGGGTGAACCTTGTTTGTAGTATTGTAAAAGAGGTTGTTGGTGTAAAATTCTTGTGGGGTGAGCCTCTTGCGTAATTGATTGAATTTGAGCATATACTGGATCGGTTGAAATTCTTGAGTGTCGACTCAAGGTAGTGGATATAGATCTTTAAGAGATCGAACCACTATAAATTGCTTGTGTTCTTTGCTCTTCATTGTGTATTGCTTTATTATTGTATTCATTACATTCTCATTGAAGCAATTGAATATAATCTTTCTAAACCAAGTTCATAAAATAGAAAAAGTTTTCAAAAATTATCCAAAGACCTAATTCACCTTCCCTCTTAGGTCTTTTAGGTTCCACGCCAGCGAAAGAGTCCCTAGTACGGGGAACTAGCCACGTACAGTGCAATTCACTGACGCTTTAGGCTCCAATCATATTTCAATCACATCATATTCCAAATCATATATGGTCAGGATGGAGTTTTTATGTAACTTTTCAAACATTAAGGCCACTAAAGTATCCATCCAAATAGATCCAAATCCATAACCAAATCTAATTTCGACATAACTTTAAAATAATAACCGTGCGCCAGTCTAAACATGTAAATGCAAGTTTTTCTAAATGTTCCATGTAAATGCACATGACTTTTTAAAACTATACAATAAAACGTTTCTCAAAGATTACTTGCATTTATAATCATGTTCAAATATTATAATATTTCAAATCAAATAAATACCTACTTGGAGCACCACTCTTAAATATTTCTAGTACACAAGTAAAAAAATATTGTGAAGAACCTCTCTAATTTAAAAACAAGTAACTAAAATAATACTCAAAATAATATATATTCAAACTTGTGAATAGCAAATATTGAAAGCACTAAAATATAGTGAGTTTCGATTTGTAAACTCACCTGGTAGCAACTGTTAAAGTTACTTGCTATTTTACGAAACATGCAAATTTTCTACAAATCTAAATAGCTAAACCTTAGTCGAAAATTTTGAAGATGATAAATTCTAAGTTATCAAGCGGGTCTCCCCAGGATATCCTGGGTATAAGTTTAAATCTAACTTACAACTATAAAAATATTCAATTATTAAATATTTTATAACTATAAATTCTTATAAATAGTCATATATATATATATATATATATATATATATATATAATTTTAACAAAATTTCACAAATACTAAATTTTCTCAAATACTAAATTTTGAATGTGTAAGAGAGTGAAATATAGAATGAAAATATTATTTTAAGAGAATAAAATATCACTTTAATTTAAATCTCAAATCTCAATATTTAACCACTTTCAAATCTATTTCAAATTCTAAAGGATAAAAATTGCAACTAAAACAAAGAAATTTAACTCTAATTAAATTAAAGCAAAAACTTTAAATCAAAATATACAAATTTTACTAAACAAATAATTTCTACTATAAATTTAAGTAAATCATAAAGCAAACTAAAGAACTCACAAATAAAAATAATATGAAATCTTACCTTAATCACAAGGAAGGAACCAAACCAAGGAGAAGAAAAAGAAAATAATCCAAGAAGAAGAGAAAAGGAAGAAAAAAGAGAGAAGGAAAGAAAGGATAGGAAATGAAAGAAAGGAAAATTGTGAAGCAAAAGAAATATGTGGAAAGAGCAAAAGAAATATGTGGAAAGAGCAAAAGAAAGCAAAAGCTTAAATGAAGAGCACAAAATCGGTTGAAATGGAATGAAAAAGAAGCAACCTGTGAAGAGAAGAAAACAAGGAATTAAATGAAATAGAAAATGACGAAACAAGCATTATAAAAACTATAAGTTCTATTTTAAAATGAACACGCCTAAACCATCTCTAGGATGTGATGTTCATTTTAATATCCTAAGTTATGAAGTCCTTAAACTTCAGTCCCTCGTGTTAAAAAAGGGGTTTAGGATTGACGATTAATAATGGGACACGATGGGGTTGTTTTTTTAACATAAGGGACTGAAGTTTAAAGACTTCATAACTTAGGATATTAAAATAAAAAAATCTTTTTAATACAAAAATAAGGAGATGAGTAAACTTGTAATTGCACATAATAAATTAGAGACAAAAAAGTCATTTTTATTGCCATTGGATGGTACCACTAATTAATAGTCAAGGGACCTCTGGGGATCTTGAGGGACTAAAGTGTAAGGACCCACTAACCTAGGATAGTAAAATGCAATAAATCTTTTTTTTTTTTTTACTTCACTTTCTATTGCAAAACCATCTAAAAAATGGAAGGATAACAATAAAAGAGCGAAATGTCTAAGTTGGTTCTCAACTTGATTAGCGCTGGTTATATCATAATTAGTCATCCAATCCGGTCTTCTTCTAGCACGGTGAGGTCGTAGGTCTCCTTGTTTGGCTGTAAAATACTAGTCATTTTATATATTTCAATGAGTATTTTTAGGTATTTTTCAACTTTATCTATATATCTTTTTACTTTATTTATTTTTTTATATTTCTCTCTTTCTCTCCCTTTTTATTAAGGGTATAAAAGATACTTTATCTCATAAGTTTTCTTAATTTCAAGAACCTTAATTCTTATATATAAATCTAAAAGATTTTGGAATTATATTTCTAACTGGAAGAGTATATTATATAAAATAGTATTTTCGAGCTAGTTTGTTATTGAGCAAAATAGAGGGGCAAAAAAATTTGAGTTAGTTTGTATTTTATTAAGCATTGTGATAATAAATCATAATAGTTATTATTTAAATAAATCTTAATATCTCAAACTGCTAATGTGTAAATAAAAAATTACTATCTATACGTGCGCGCGTGTGTTTGTGTGTGAGAGAGATCCATATTTTACACTTATTTCTATCTCCTTGTTTGATCCCCCCCAAATATTTAATCGTGATTCTGCCCTTTAAGAAAAGTTAGGAGAGAGTTGTTGAAGAATTATAAGTGATCAACAGTACTGAGATGTAGTAGTGAGTTTCCTTGTCAGTCGGACAACCCGTTTCCCAATTTTCACTCTAGCAGATTGTACTCTAAAGAATTCTACTGATCATTGAGCATAAATTCGACTCTATATATCCAGCTTTACTTCCCACTGCCATATTTAAATTGCAATAGTGTAGTATCGGTTTTGGCATTCAAGAATGATGACGCGTGAACTATGATACTTCCCAAGACACAAGAATATATGCACTACAAGAATGCACGTGAACTACCCATCAAAAGAAAAAAAAGAAAAAAAAAAGAAAGAATGCACGTGAACTATCAAACAAATTCAAGCCTCAAGATGGATCAAAATGAATAAAGAAGTTTTAAGGTGCCCTTTAATCATTTTCTACAACTAATTGCCAGAGTTTTTAATTAAAATTTATCCAAAAAATTATGTAAATAATTGGATGGATGCATAGAAAGAATACAAAGATCCAAGAGTGATACAAAAACACAAGTTGAGCTTGAAAACCAAACAAAGAGGTAAAAAGGCCTGAATTCAGAGGAAGTGTTTAAGGGTTTCTTCAATGAAGAAAAGAGGCTGCGAGATTGAAGCAATAGGCATCAACTACTCAATCAACAACCAAAAGAGAAGAAACGCTTTTAAAATCTTCACCAGAGAGCCAGAAATTCAACACCAAGAAGAGGTTCAAGAATTACATGAAGTGCCAAAAGTGAAGAACACTACAAATCCCACTTCTTCATCATCAGCTGTTAGGCATGTTCTGAAGGACATCAATTGCAGAGCAAAACCATGGGAAATTCTTGCCATTGTTGGCCCAAGTGGTGCTGGAAAGTCCTCTCTGCTGGAGATTCTTGCAGGCAAACTCACACCACAAAGTGCAACAATTTTTGTTAACCAGAAGCCACTTGATAAAGTAGGGTTCAAGAAAATCTCAGGCTATGTTACGCAAAAGGATACATTGTTCCCTCTCCTCACCGTGGAAGAAACGTTGATGTTTTCTGCAAAACTTCGGCTAGGGCTGCCTGAATCTCAACTTAGGGCAAGGGTGAAGTCACTGATGGAAGAATTAGGCCTCGGTCACGTAGCCGGTGCTCGTGTTGGAGATGACAGAGTCCGGGGTATATCAGGCGGAGAAAGGCGTAGAGTCTCCATTGGTGTTGAAGTAATACATGACCCTGGAGTTCTCATTCTTGATGAACCAACATCAGGACTTGATAGCACTTCAGCTTTGCAGATCATTGATATGCTTAAACAGATGGCAGAAACTCGAGGCCAGACCATAATTCTTAGTATTCATCAGCCAGGGTTCAGAATTGTGAAGCTGTTCAATTCCATTCTTCTTTTGGCTAATGGCACTGCTTTGCACGATGGAACTGTTGATAAGCTCACTCTGAGACTGAGGCTGATGGGATTACAGCTTCCCCTTCATGTTAATGTCGTCGAATTTGCGATTGATTCCATTGAAACAATTGAACAGCATCATTCCCTAAAGCAGAAGAACTTTCCACAATTGCCTGCAGCATCTCAAAGCAAGAAAGGCGATGAAGGTCACAGTAGAAGTGGTAAGTTCACTTTGCAACAACTGTTTCAACAATCCAAAGTGGTCGATGAGGACACTGCAGATACTGGGGTTGATTTTGTCTGTGATTTTGCTAATTCTAGATTAAAAGAGACCATAATTTTGAGCCAAAGATTTTGGAAAAACATTTGTCGAACGAGGGAACTTTTCGCCTGCAGAACTCTTCAGATGTTGATATCAGGGCTGATTTTAGGTTCAATTTTCTATGGTCTGAAGTATAATTTAGTTGGTATTGAGGAAAGAATAGGTCTCTTTGCATTCATCTTGACATTTTTGTTATCAAGTACCACAGAAGCTCTACCGATCTTCTTGCAAGAAAGGGAGATACTAATGAAGGAAACCTCTTGTGGAAGCTATAGAATTTCATCATATGCCATAGCTAATGGCCTTGTTTACTTGCCATTTTTGCTCATCTTGGCGTTGCTTTTCAGCACACCACTCTATTGGCTGGTGGGATTAAATCGGAATTTCTTCGCTTTCCTACATTTCCTGCTGCTAATTTGGTTGATTCTCTATACAGCAAACTCAGTGGTGGTGTGTTTTAGTGCTTTGGTGCCTAGTTTCATCGTTGGAAATTCACTTATTTCTGGAGTTATGGGATCATTCTTTCTCTTTTCTGGCTACTTCATATCAAAGCACGGCATACCAGATTATTGGATTTTTATGCATTATATATCTTTGTTTAAGTATCCATTTGAAGGGTTCTTGATCAATGAATTCTCATACTCTGATTGTTTGGAGATCATGTTTGGAACTTGTGTGGTTAAGGGTGAAGATGTGCTTAAAGAAGTTGGGTATGGGGAGGGAAGTAGATGGAGGAATGTAATCATTATGGTCTGCTATATTCTGGTTTACAGGTTCATTTCCTATGTCATTCTCAGATGCAGATGCTCTCAAAGAGGAATCAAGGGCATCCTCATTTGAGGAGTATTCAGGTTCTCTCTCTCTCTCTAGAACCTTCATGTAGATATGAAAAGCTTTGCCTATTTCTTCTTCTTTTCTTTTTTTACTAAGAATTTGTACGACTTTTTGGGATGTTAGTGCTATAAATAACAGACGCGAAGAAAGAAATTTTCACCTTTTTTAATGAGAAAAACTAATTTTACTTCGCAAGAACCTTTTGTGGCCATGACATGCAACAGAGTGGCAATCTTTGTTACAGGTATCACAAGTGAATTTCACAGGAAAAGAGAAGAAACGCATGGTTGAGACTTTAGAGGGCATTGCCAGGAAGTAAAAGTACAAAACAGAATTGCAATTATTTTTTAAGCTTTTTGTCTGGCCAGAGATGAATGAGGAGTGCACAAAATCCAACTGGCCGGCTTTCATAAGTTTGTTTGCATATGTGGGTTTATATGTATGGTCCAAATTGCAGAAATTTCCACTTCATGTATTCCACTGCTTTCCCATAAACAAATGGTGAATTGGACAAAACAAGCAGCTAGTGAGTACTATAGGTAGCTTTCTTTCCAAGGTAGTATGGAAAGGGAAGCAAGGATTCTCATCATTGTAGCAATTATTTTAATTGCTAAACTTACTCGTGCTAATGTTTTTATTTTCACACACTTGCTATATATAAATTTTTTAAACAATAATAAAAAAACTAATCATTTTAACAAGATTTTTTATTTTATTTTAAAGAGGTTCCAACACATTTTGGCGGAACTACCAAGAGTTCTACCGAGTTTTGCCAGTTCCACCGAGTTTTGCCTTGGCGGAACTCACATACAAATTTTTTTAAATGTTATTTATTAAATATTATTAATGAAATAACTTATGAAATTAGTAAATTTTATTGTAATGCAATTATTAAGTTAAAGTTACACAAGTATCTCTAACACCTATTATTTTTTACACTTGTATGCTCTCATTTGCGACAAGGGGATACATTGGATGATAAAGAAAATACGTTCACCAATATGTTGAAACAGCCATAATTCGATGTGATTACATACTCGTCTGGGTGAAATTAACCAGAATAATTCACAAACGATAATGATTATCAAATGCAAACAACTTACAAAGCCTTATAAATCAAGCATTGTGCTTGTGTAGAACTAAATTGAAATTGTGAACAAGCTAAACACTGTTGCATTACCTGTTATGGCCCTTGCTGACTGTTTCTAGAGTACACTCCTGCTCTCGTGTGATTTCACACTCTTTTACTATAAATGTATCTTTCTGCTTCAACATCATCTTCGAAGGGTCATCTTCAACCGCTTGCCCGTTTGCATCTCCTCTATGGGCTCATCAAAATCGTCCCCCAAATGCTCTGCATCTTCAATGAATACATTAGTCCCATCATCGTTGTTTTCTGGATGTTGAACCTGGGTCACATGGACAGGTGATGCATAGAAGTACGATGGACCTGTCCTGTTACGTGTTTCGTCACGCTTTCTTGTATATGCAGCACGAGATATGAGAAATACTACAATACATATGGAGGAGTCGATGTAGTTGGGAGCTATGGATAGGCAAAATAGTTTGGAAATGGTGGGTAAACACCAGACACCCATTGCATGGGGGTTCTTAACTATGGGTGTATCGATAGCCATCATCACATTAGGTATTGTAACAAGTATGTCTCTTGTACTAAGCTTGGATGCCACACCCACCCTAGAAGCCTATTGCCTCGTGGATGCAGTAATCGGCTATTGTCTGTGGAAGTGACCGCTACAGTCTGCCAGTGATGCGAAATCAAGTGATGAATCTTGCCGCCTCTTTGAAGGCCACGTCATCTAATGTATTCAAACAAATGCCTTAAGTTTTCTAATATTTAAAAAATGCTTACAAATAATTAGACATTTAATCCAAAGAAGTTACAATCTAATAGTAATAATACTATAATAATTGATGATAATAGTTAACCAATTAAACACGCTACTGCAAATTAAAGTAGATGCAAAATTACTATATATCTAATTAATAAATTCTTAATTACATATCTATTTAGTTTAACAAACAATGTTTGACATAATTATGTAGATCGACATTAAACTAATTGCATTAGCTATGGTGTTTAACTATGAAATAAACCCTAAACTAGCTGTTTATTTATGAAATAAATTTAAGCATATAAAATAGTTCAAAAAAGTTGTAATAGTTCTCCTATTTTTCTCAACTCGTGCTAAATGATTTTGCAGTCATCAGATCGATATCTTATTAATTCAACCATATTAAGCTCATATTTGATGAATAATTATTTACTAAAGATAACAATCATTCACTCCCAGTCATAAGACCAATAAAATGGCCATATGATGATTATGGAGCGGTTTAGTACTTGCTAAAAAAAGAGGATCTGTAAGTGAGTGGTATTTTAATAGATCAAGAATATAGCACCAAAATTGTCCTCTAAGGGCGGCTTCTAGGGAAATCTATGTTGCTTTTATGACAAAAATATTGAATTTGAGTATCTTTTTCAATAAAATACGAGCAATTATACAAAGTTGAATTCATAAACTCTTCAAAATAGTTATTTCTACAATGGTTTGAGAGTCCTTCTATACTCAAGTTGATTCCAAGCTTAAATTTTGTAGTTAATATAGCTTGAATTTTGAGTAAAGTCAAATGCTTGTTAAGATTAATATCGGTAAAGTTTCCATAATTTTTTTGAAATAAAAGGATAAATTAGGATAAATCTCTAGTGGTTACAAAACTAAGGGAAGCATAGTATTATATTCGCCCAAAAGGATGAGAGACTCGCTGAGACTAGCCTAACTATATTATTACAAACTCAGCAACACACTAGTGAATCAAATCTTTAACCTCACAAGATTAAACATTATGAGTTGGCCACTGCTATGTCATAATACACCCATAAAAACTTTTTTTAAAAAAATAAACTATTAGATCGGGATAAATCTATTGTGTCCACCTCAACTAAAGGAAACCAACTGCAACCCCTACCAACATTCCAATAAGTCAAGTCTCTAATCCTATGGAATCAAACATTATGGTTTAGCCATCGTGATATCATAATACACCCACAAAGTGACAAATTTAACATTTTTAATAAGGATTGGACTCTTACATTCAAGGTGGAGGCTAATAATTTAATGAATGAACCACAACATTAGTGGTGTTTTCATAAGCTTATTCAACTTTGTAGATTTGAATCTTTGCTAAAATTTTTCATGTCCTAAGCAAAACAAAGGGTAAAGCAATGAAATTTGTGGAACATATATTGATGGAATTCTTTTCAGCCCGTGATGCAAGAAGCTCCGAACAGGTCACAAAAGGGAGTAGAGACAAACTATCATCACGGACTCATTACCAGACACGAAACCACTTGTTTATAGGTTGTCTGCATTCCGTACTCCTTTTTCCAAATGATGAGCAAAGAAATTAATGCACAACAACAACTCCGCAACGGTAGCAGTTCCAACATATCTTTTAACCTAAAAGCTCGGTTCCTCTTTTCTTTCTTTTCTCCCTTCTCTCTCAGAAATTCCTCTATGCTCTTCTTACTTGTGATCTAGCCACTCTCTGGCCAAATCGAAGCTCCGGTCCCAAAGCTCTGATCTTAGCTAGATATTTTCTTAGTAATTGTTTCTTTCATATTTCATATCTATTTTGTCTGCAAATTATAATGGTGTTTTTCTACTGTATTTTGGTATATTTTAAAGACAATTATTCGATTAGTGTCTGATGCTCCTTGTCAGAGTTTCTTTCATACCCATACTAGATTTGGATCCATCATCAACTTTTATCTTATCCTCAACTTTTCATCTCCTTCTTAATCAATTTTTAAGGTCCCTGATACTTCTAACGTCTTCCAAATTATCGATGAAGAATGGTTATGAAGTTGAGTTATCCTTACCAGTATTTAAGAATAACGAAAATAATATTGAAAAGAAGACTAAAGTGCATTTGTTTTTGTTATTTTTTGTTATGGAATACTCACTCAAGGTACTTGAGATATAATATTTTATCTGCTAACATAAAATTTTAACCCATTTGTATGACAATTTTTATTTCATATGAATGCAGTATTTTAATTATTTAAAAAAGTAACTGCAACAAAAAATAAAGAACCCATTATGTACATTTTTATGTTCTTTCCACTCATCTTTTTAGAAACCAAGAAAGAAAAGATCGAGAAAAAAAAGTCAAATAACCATATGCAAGTAATTATTCAGCAAGACAAGAAAAAAACATATGCAAGTCAAAAAGGAAAGATGCAACATGGTAACTTAGTTTGTGCTGCCTCCATTTCAAAATATAAAATATAAATTCATTTTAGGTGAATGGAATTGTTTCATAACATAACTCATTTTATACTTTTTAATAAGCATTTATTACTCTCCCCGTCTCATTTTTTCATAGTATTTCCTAAATATTAAGTTTTATATAAAATTTTGAATTGTATTATAAAAATAGTTTAATATAATATAAAGTAAAAAATATGTAGGTCAGCGAGTACTTTATATCAAATTTAAATATATAAAAGCAATATATGATTTTAATGACTTGTCAATAATATATAACATATTAAATTATTTCATTTAATAAAAAGTTTCAAATATTTTAGGGCATCTTATTATATTAAAAAGATCATTAGAAATTGGATGAAAGGAATATGTTTTCTTCAATTCTATCCCCTCTCTTCTTATTTATTTTCTCCTCTCCTTTGTTCTCTTTCTCTCTCTATTTATTGAATGTATAAAAGGTATTTTTTTAATAAATGTTTCATTTTATACACAACTCTCAATATGAGTACAAATAGTTAAAACAACTCAGTAGAGAGGGTAGTAATTTTTCATATAGGCAGTTAAGTTTGATTTAGTTTATATCCCTTTCCTCTCTCTCTCTCTCTCTCTCTCTTGTTTATCAAGAAAAGTTACTCGACCCATACCAAATGTCCCAAAAGATAGGGACATATATTTGTTTCCTATTTTTTTGCTAAATAATGATTATCCATTAATAGTAAAAATGGTTAGAGACCATTACAACTAAAACAATCATAAAATTCTTGCCCCAATACATCAAAGGAGGAGAACTGAAGGATTGGGATAACCCAATACATAAAACAATAAAAATTACACAATAGTTTGAAAATCATGGTAATAGAAAATATCCTACACCCTAGATACCCAAAATGGATAAAGAACAACATTACTAATACTAGTAAAAAAATAAGCAAATACACTTCGATCTTCTTCACTGCAACAACATCGCCATTCTTGAAACACAAAGACTATCGAAATTCAGTATTTACCTCCTCCATTAAAGACATCAATTTAAAAAACTATGGGCATATCAATATTTTTTAAAGTTGCTTAGGAAAGAGGCAAGACACCAAAAAAGGGCCCAGATTGATTTTGGGTAAATAGATTCCTCCAAACTGGAAGAGCGAGACAACAGGATCTGTCTATGAAAGAGCTCGTCTGTGCTACTTGGATCTTGATGAATGTTGTGTACAAAAAAATTTATCATGATTTGCAGGCAAAATAGGGAGTACGAACAGACAAAAAAGGATAAAAAACAAAGGGACAATGATCCAGCCAAGATCCAGTAGCTGGCCAAGGCCTGTGGCTAGATCTAGCTGGAGAAGGAGGATCCAGCCATGAGCAAAAACAGAAGGAAAGAGAAGCAAATCCGGTCAAGATCCAGTAGCCGGCTGAGGCTGGTGGCCATATCTGGCCGGATAAGAGAGAGAGAGAGGTTCGGGCAAGATCAGGTCTCCGGCCAATGCAGTACCGAATCTGGCCGGAGAAGAAGGCTATAAATGTCTCGAGCTGATAGAGTGTTAGAGAGAAGGGGAGAAAGTAGGTCCTCCAGTATGTTTACCAGAATTGTTTTCGACATTAAGATATATAATTCAAAGAGAAATTTGCTATATGTTAGAACTTCAAAGAAGTGAGATCAAGATGGCCTGAAGGCCTATTAGAATATTGCTCTCACTAAGGCTTATTTCGCCCCACCCATAAGATGGTGTGTAATCGAAATATGTGAAATATCCTCGAAGATATAATGAAACCCATTTGATAGTCTTCCACTAATGATATCAAATACTAGAGTAATCGCTCATTTCAACGGGGATATACAAAGCCTATTTATGAGAGATTTTTTGAACATTTGTAAGAAGTTAGAGGATTTATGGAACATTTAATACACAAAAATGGAATGATTTTTTTAATTTCTCATTTTATTATAATGTTTGGTACAAAATTTTAAGTAAGGAAAGGTCTTTTCATAAGAAAATTAGTTTTAGGAAGAAGTAGGAAAGACCTTTCCATACGAAAATCTAAGGAAAGGCCATTTTAGGAGAAATAAATATTCTAAAAAAATTATTTTGACTATTATACCTTCATAATACTCGATTAAGAAAAAACATAATTTAGTCTTGACTTTTTTTTTAAATTTTCCTTAGTAGTACTTCCTTTACTTTGATCTAGAATGAGAGTTGTCTTTATAGCTAAATTATACTTTAATACTTCAAATATTTGATGCTTTTGAAATTTTAGTATGAATGTTATTCAAAATGAGATTTTATAGATGAATATATAATTTAGCCTTTTTTCGTTAAATATAATTTGAATATACTAGTAGGACGTTTATGTTATTTCTTGTGAAATTTTATTATATTTTTATATAGAATAATTATTTATCAAACACAGAAAAAGAATCATCATTCCATTTGGACTTTTCCTTCTAGACAATACTTAAAATATTTAATGTTTTTGAAATTTTAGCATGAATTTTATTTAAATGAGATTTTGTAGATAAATACTTAATTTATCCTTTTTTTGTTAGGTTGTAAGCTTCTAAATTATTTATTAGTATCAAAAGATAAAAAATACATTTTTTATTAATAAGAAAAAAGTAAAATAGCTTTCGAATAAACATAATCAAATTCTCGAATTCAAAACAACATGGAACCTAGCTTATCAATAACCAATTGCTAGCTGGTGCAAAGATAAATAGTTCAGCGATGTACAAATTAATAAGAGAGATTGGCAAATTTAGTCAAGAAATTATTTCTCTTGTCTTAGCTTAATTCTAAAACTCTTTCCTCCTCCGACATATCAAAAACTTTTTTTAATTTTATTTCTAAAACAAAGTTTGCAGAAAATCTTAGTCCCTGCCGCTCTATGGCAGCAAAATCTGGTCGATTTTGTCGCGTGAAACGCTCACTTGTATTATTGTTCGAAGCAAACTTGTTAAATTATAACTTTTTTCCTTCCAAAAGAGATAATTTAAGTGTCTCGTGAGCACGCTCAATTGGAAAAAACCATGGTTTGAAGAGTAAGCCTAAGTTCATAAATCATATAAAAGGGGCGCATACAAATATCCACCACATTCCACTGCAAGAAGAGTGACGAGAAGCATTATTTTTAGGAAAAAATTATTTTGAGAGTTAAATTACACAAAAAAGTTTAGAAATAAATTAGGTTAAAACTAAATTTGCCAATTTCACTACTAATAGTTAAATAATCTTTGTAATAAACATGCTTTTGGGCAGCGCTCAACCGAAAACATTTCCGTGAGTTTTTTTCCCCCCTAAGTCGGGCAATGGTAACTTTAACTTGTTCTAGTTTTATTTCTTCTGATAACTACATGCCTTTCATCCTAAATTACTAGTTTCACTAATAAAAATTCCTTGAACGTACTACTGTAGTTATTTTTCGCATCCACCAACACTACTTTTCTTCTCTAGAGAAAATCATTGTGATTGTTAGTACATCACATGACATACCTAAAGATGGTCTAAAACCTCATAGCATCACCAATTTTAAAGACGGGAAAGTACTAGCCTCAGGTCTTTAGCTGGTACAAGAATAGAAATAATAAATGGCTACTATATACAGTTTTTTTATATTTTTACTATATACAATACAAATTTATTTTTTACTATTCATTCTATAGATTTCTATAGATTCTCTCAAACATTTCAAATACCAAAACTTATATCTATGAAAAGCTATTTGTATTTGCGAGAAATAAGGTTTGTTCTTGAAATCTTTATATATATAAACATCATAACAATGGGCCATTTTTACGACTGACTTTCATGAAATCTTCAAGCTGCTAGAGTGGCGGAACTCATGGGTTAATTCCGGCATTAGATGCGGAAGTCCAATACTTTTGTGGCCAAAGTGCCATGTGGTCGAGGAAGCTGTCAATGACTTCCACCACCAACCGCAGACCTATTATTTTATTTTCTGTTATTAATTTTTTTAGGTAATCAATTTATGTGTTCAACATTGTTTCTTAGATAAGAACTATAGTTAATTGCAATTAGTTTGTTTGCAATGTGCAACATTATGTGATTAAGAATTTATTAAATAGATATATTGTATTTTTTTATAATACTTTAATTTGTAGTAGCTTGCTTAATTAAGTACTTGTACTTATTATTTTGCTCCGTATTATGTCAAAATAGTTTGGTTATTTGTGCCATAGTAGATTTAATTCTTAAATAAATGGAATTGATAACCTTAGTTGTTGGAGTTAGGAAGAATTGAATATCTTAATAAGTTTAAATGTTAAATGGATAATTTTGTATTAGATTGTAACTTTAATAGATTAAATGTTTAATTATTTGTAAGTTTTTTTGAAGTTAAGTTTAGTTCTAGTCCCTATTTTTTATTAATTATTTAACTTCATTTAACAGCTTAGTATTTTATTTATTAAGCAAAGTTTAATTTTCTGACTTTGACAGTTTGATATATAATTGTGCTTTAAATATAAGAAAACATAAAGACTTTGTTTGTATACTGTAAATGACCAAGTTTTTAGGAGGTGGTGAGATTTGAAACATGATTTGAGAATTGAGATAGGTGGTGAACCGTAATGGTTGCTTGCAAGGACGACATCCTATTACTGCCTCTGGTAGGCAGTGGGCTTCACGGATAGCTGTCGTAGTATGAGTGACCAGCCGACGAAGATTCTTGCCTTTTGTCGTGACCAGCCCGATCCATTTCACACGTTTTTTTAAATCTAGGATTCGGATGCAATCCAGGATGCACAAGCTGCTAGTCACAGGTGGATTGGGTGTCCACATGATGACTTGCACTTTACTGGCCCAGTCCTGGGTGTACTGCAGGACCAATCCCGCATCCCTTATTTTCTGGTCACATAGCTATCCATATTTGGTGCGAAGAGATATACAGTATGACTTATAATTTATTTCAATACATTATTCAACATAAACAACAAGATAGGTGAATATGATAGGCTATTATACAGAGTTTCAGGTGTTTGGGGTCCATTAGAGAGCGCAAGTTCTTGATAGGTGGTTGTGTTAGACCCATCTGTTGAGGAGGTCATTAAGGGTTTCGGTTTGAGCCACTGGCATCAGTGTATGTAAAATAACGTCAACAATCCGCTGTCATATGCGTTTGTCACTGCTCATCCAAGTGTCTGCCAAAAAAATTTTTCAATCCATTGGCATAACATCGAGGATATCTAAGTATAACATGTTGTATCTCTTTCTAGTGAACGATGATTTTTTACTTAAAAAATATAACACGATAATACACACAGAACGTGAAAATTTTATTCTTTTATTTTTGAATAATTAACTTTCCATATAATTAAACTAAGATACTTCTCACATTAGTAATATAGTATACCTGTTAGTCTTATACATCGTATCCAATATTAGTACAAATAGATACGCACGAGTAAGTACACATGAATATGGGTAAGCAAATACACAATTACCCAAAATATCGGCCCTTGACTCTATTCTATGCCAATGAATATATCCATGATCAGTTAACAATTTAAAAAGTTATTGAATTACTATTCGACCTTCCACACTTGCTATCTCAACTTGTGTCTAGCATTGTATACAGTCTTTGATCTGTGTAAATAAGCAAGATACGTTATCATATGTTAAAACAACATAAACAAGTACCAACAAGAAGTATGACTAAGTTAATATCGAATTTACAAACCTGACAGTGATGTTCGTGTTCTCTTACTTCAAATGATCTAATACATGTTTCAGTTTAATATGACATTTACTCATTTGCTTTGTGATCTTTATCTCTCGGTATGTCATTCTCGCTGTTAAGGCATGACCGTGACGAGACATTCCTAGTTGGTGATTGTATTTGCCGTATATTACCACAAGACTTTATACTCCCTCGTAGTGCTATCTACTCATTAATTTCAACAGACAATGATGTTATTTTGTACTGTTAGGCTTACGATTTTCTCCTTTGTGTCTGATGTCCTCACCTCCGTTGTTGGCTCACCCTTGGGCACATAAATAAATTTTTGGTGAGCTCCACCCCTCTTACACCTATACTTGACAAATCCATTGCCATTTCTATTTTAGAACTAACAATTATCAAGAAGGTCATTATCTACAATTTCGTTACCTTTGTCCAATTTGATAGCTCCTCTTTACTAAAAAATATATCGCGTGTGCCCCAAAAACGGATTCAAATTATCAAGTGTATCAAGATTTAGGAATTTTTCAAAGAAATCATCTGACGATGACAACCCTTGACCATTCCTAGAGAATGCACGATAAAATTTCATTTTGCTGCTTTGTTCCTACTGCATTTCATTTATTGAGTTTTGTTGAATAAGTAATATAGTTGCATAAGTATAAAACTTCAAGGTTACTGATGCAAGGGGGATGCAATTACAACAACTTGTGTTTTAATAATTGTATTATATCAAAATATACTAATTATATAATTTATTTCATTAATAATATTTTGAAATTTGAGTGAGTCACCGTGGAGTTCAACTATTTTGTGATGGAATTGTTTCGCAGATTTAAAAAGAATAAAAAAGGGCCACAACATTGATGAGTTTTGGAGTTTTTACTTAAAAATTGAAATAATTTTTTGTAGAATCGTTATTCATTACATTGTTTTAGCTTATTTGATAGTTTATTCGTTGAATTTGCAATTAATTGTGAGAAAGAATACTTAAAAAATAATTAATTTTCTTACTGTATATAATCTAAAAAATTATATATAATAAACGTGAAAATAAACACATATAATATTCTTGGGGCGTACTATATATAATTTTTATTTAAATTATATACAGTCAAAAATATTTTAATTATTTACTATTTATCTTTTAGATATTTTAAGTTTCTCTCAAATATTCAAAACACAAAAATTCAAATCTATCAAAAATTACTTTGTGTTTACTGTAAATGTTAAAAAACTAATTATTTTTTTAAATGTTTGTATACTGTAAATGTTAAAAAAATTTACAGTTGTACTTGACTTGTGCCAAAAATTGACTTACGCCAATTTCTTGCATGAGTCAAAAGCATCAAAATGCAAGATTCAAGTTGTTGTTGACTTGCGCCACAAATTGTCGCAAGTCAGCAGCTAGCACCAATTTCTGACGCAATTAAGCGTTGTCATAATTTTTAAAAAATTGATCATTCTAAAATCAAATTTTATAATATTTATATGCATAAATATGTAAAAATATATATAATTTAAGAAACTAATCTTTTGTTGAGCAAATTAGAAACGATTTTTGATAAATATAAATTTTAGTATTTTGATACTTAAGAAAAATTTTAAAAATATAAAAATTAAATAATAAATAATTAAAATATTTTTAACTGCATATAATGCGTGCGATATTCTTTCACATACAATGACTTTTTGGAAGTAAATAAAACATGAGTAAAAAGCACTCCGAATCCTTTTCAACATCTATTGTAACATTTTCTGTGACATTCCTTTTATAAAATCTTGTACTGAGGATTTATTAAGTTTAGGGTATATCTTTTATGATTTAGAATTTATGAATAAAAATTACCATAAAATAATTCTTGCAAGGATAATGTTAGAGATGATGTTGCAAAGTATCCGGACAGATAAAAAAGTGTGTTTTCCCTAAAGATTATGGCATTAATTGTCTACATGGCAGAGACTCCTAGCTGAGGTTATATATATATATATATATATATATATATATATATATATATATATATATATATATATATATATACTGCAAAGTAAGTCGCATGCAAATTGTTATTAAACTAAATATGTTTCATTTTAATAAACAATAGTAGTTTAAAACTTCTATCTGTATTCATCTATAGATATAAAAACATCATTCAGAAATTGAAGATCTTTGTCTTATGAAAGAGTAGTGCAAGACAACATTTTATTGCACCGTCATTTTTACTTTCTACGTGAGAATAGTCATTGTATAGCGAATATAATCCCTACCCCTTACCAACAATTACATAACCTTTCATCTGTACGGGCCTCACCTACAACTAGCAAATGCCAAAAAAAACACTAGAGGACTAGATACATTTAACGGAGGTGCTTTTGAATGATTGAGAGAGGGACAAAAGTAAACATCCAAAAGGAAATGGTGCTTGAGGAGACACCACCACAAGCTATTAAGCATGTGGCAGGAATTCAACATCACAGTTTACAGAAAAATTCTACTAAACACTTGGTCATTTTCTGTTCTTGTAGACCAATCCGTGTTACAGAATGTGATCACTTTGTTTCTTTTTTCACTCATGGAAATCAAAGTTTCCTTTCTAAATAGTAGAAATTCTAAGTTGCGAAAAGCTTGATTAGACTCTTTTCAGCAATAAGTTTCTTTTAGCATTCCATTTGGTTCATATACTTCCAAGACTCCACTTCTGCAGCGCTAATCTATACATGGGAAAACGTCGAAAAATCTGGACAGGACTGAGATTATTGACTACGTAGCTTCGCCTATAGAATAGAAACGAAGAGATTTGTGTAACTACTGCTATTAAAAGTTCAATTACCTTAAGCAGGAGTACAATGAGTTTGTCATTTTATGCTCTGGTTAACTAATTAGAGGAGGTTTCCAACAAGAAACAAATAATTAAAATGCAAGCACAAACAATAAACCGATATACACATCCTAGTTGATACAGCCATATCACAATTTTTAGTTGAATCATTTTAGGTCATTTGCTTGAAAGGCAAATTAAATGTTTCCAGTCTTTAATGTGTGTACCTGGTCTTATATGTGTGTGTGCATGTGCGCAGATACACAAATTAATCTTGTATTACATTAAGTATTTATCATGCATGAGATATTTAATTAAACAAGAACATCAGAAATGATGATGAGAATTTTCTAATCTTGAAGGAACAAATTGTTAAATGTACTATTTTAGGAGGGAACAAGGGGTGCGTGGAGGTTCTACCCGTACTAAGAGATACGTCTCAGTGGCAATTCAATAGCAACTAGATTGTTTAAAGCTAGAAACAGAATACTAATGCCATGCTACATTCTAGATTTCTGTATGTTCTTAGCGAATGCTCACAAGCTATATCCTTTGCACTTCCACTCATACCCGGAGATACATACACATAATATAATTTTAAGCATATCCAAAACATTAAAAGAAAATAAACTATTAATTAGACAACATACTGCACCTGCCATCATTTTCGCATTCCATGATAAAATTGAGCTCTCTCCCATCTTCATGCACTTAATCATAAGTTATGGCTGCTCAGAAAGTTGCCTCCCACTGATGAATTAGATGGTTGTTGTCCTGGCAGAGAATATAATTCTAATTAATCGAACTCTCAAGGACTCATATAACCTCCCAAAAGAATGTTCAATTTCATAGAAATTTTCATTTGTCATTCAACTTTTAGCAGGAGAGCAGAATGCTGAAGGAGCCGACTTCCACAAGCTACAGATAGAAAGAAAATATCCACAAGAATCAAATAATTGTCAAGAAATGTACCACTTTTGGCAATCAGTTATGTCAACTTCAGCAGAAAATCTCCGCAATACTTTACCAAACAAATATTTTTCAGATGACAACAGTCTAACATAGAAAGTTTGTCCATTCGCTTAAACAGACTACAGGAGCCAAGCACTGATCTGCTTCCACTAACTGGAGAGGAGAAAAGTACGGAAATTATCACATGATAAAGAAGAAAAGGAATAAAATGAACCAACGAACCCTAAAAGCACCAACAACAAATTACTTCATATGATCTAAACACATAACAGACTCCGGCAGAAGCCTGCATAACTTGCACATTGGTTTCCATTTGTAAAATTTTCAAAAAGATCCAAACACTGTGCTGAAAACAGAATATTGAGGACTGAGCATCTAATACACTCCTCAACTAATTATATAAATGTCGAAATCTCAGGGTCATCCAACTCTGTTGTAAAGGTAAGATCTGGTTTGTTCAGTTCATCATCTTCACCAAGAGCGCCAATATCCGGGACATATCCAGATAGCCTCATTAATTTAGTTAGAGTTTTAAGTAGCAAATTTATTTGCTTCCTTTGTGGATGTCTTTTATCTTTCACCATGAAAATATGGATGCGACTTTGTATTTCAATCCAGCTGCATCCTGGCTGCTTAATAACACCACGCTGCCTCATGAGTGTGCGGACTCTTTTAACATCTCTCCACTGCCCATGTTCAGCATACATGTTTGACAGGAGTACATAGGGACCAGAGTTATTGGGATCAACTTCAAGAAGTTTCTGAGCAACAAACTTGCCTAAATCAATGTCTTCATGAAATTTACAAGCAGCAAGCAGAGATCCCCATATAATACCATCAGGAGACATCGGCATTGACTCAATCAAATTTTTGGCTTCATTGAGGAGAGCAGCTCTACCGAGTAAATCAACCATACAAGTGTAGTGATCCTTCAGGGGTTCCAAACCATATTCCTCTCTCATAGAATTAAAATATTGACGACCTTTCTCCACCAGCCCTGCATGACTACAGGCACAAAGGACTCCAATCATAGTAACATGATCTGGCTTCTCTCCAGATGTCAACATTTCTTTGAAAAGTTCAAGAGCTACAGTTCCATGCCCATTTTGTGCATATCCTACGATCATGGCATTCCACGAAACATAATCCCTTTCAACCATATTTTGGAAAACTTGGCTGCCATCTACAACTGATCCACATTTCATATACATATCTATTAGAGAGTTTCCAACAAAAACATCAGGCTCTGGTACATACTGAAACTTAAATCCATGCTTTAAAACATGGGCATGAGCCTGCCTTCCTAGCTTTAAATCAGCCAAATTTGCACAAGCATTGAGAAGATTCCCAAAGGTGTAATGTGTAGGCCAAACAGACTCCCTTTTTAATTGAAGAAAGAGTCCCAACGCCTCTTCATTATCTCCATTCTGTGTGTAGCCAGCTATAAGTGCATTCCACGATACAATGTTCCTATCCAACATTCTGCTAAACAAAGCCTTTGCATATTGCACACTTGCCACTCTTGCATATCCACTTACCATAGAAGTTTCTGATACCACATTTCTGATAGGCATTCTGTCAAAAATACATCTTGCCTCATTAATTCTGCCACACTTTGCATACATGTCAACCAACGCATTGCATATAACAATGTCATCCCTAAAACAATCAAACTTAATAACCTGGGCATGGATTTCCCTACCTTCTTTAATTGCAGACAAGCTTGCACAAGCACTCACGACACTAGCTAGACTCCTTTCATCAGGTTCATGTCCATTGTTCATCATCTTTGAGAAAACATTTAGTGCCTCACTTGCTGGACCATTTTGCTCATAACAGGTAATTAAAGTATTCCAAGAAACCACATTGCGTTCTGTCATCCCATCAAAAACCTTTAGAGCACCAACCACATCACCACATTTGGAGTACATATCAACAAGAGCAGACCCAATATAAACATCTGACAAGAATCGCGACTTAGACACAGAAGCATGAATTTGTGTACCCATCTTCAAGTCTTGCATCCCAGAACAAGCACTTAGCGCGCTACCATAAGTGTAATCATTAAACATAAAATCCTCCCAGTGCATCTTCACAAAATATTCAAGGGACTTATCCAAAAACTCAGCTTGTGCAAATCCAGAAACCATTAAGTTCCATGAGCACTGATCTGGCTCGGGCATCAAAGAGAAAAAATCTTCAGCTTCATGAAGAAGCCCTGAAACTGATAAGGCACTTATCATTGAATTCCAAGTAAAGGTATTCTTCTCGGTCATTTTCGCAAACACTTTGCGTGCATTTTCCAAACACCCACACTTCCCATAGGCATCAATGAGCCTGTTGCTAATAAAGATTTCACGGATGAACTGGGTTTTAAGGACACGGGCATGAATGCAGAACACATTTCTCGTGCACTTGGATTTGATGCAGGAGTCCAGGAGTTTAGCAAAGGGTGATGAGTTGGGGAAACAGAGATCTCCGATGACCTTTTTGAATAATGAAGTCCTTGCCATTCCATAATCTTCAGGGGAAACAAGGCAACAGGCATCTTAGTTCAAGAATTTTACAGAACGGACTGCTGGAATTTGGCCAAGGAAAGCAGGAATGAGAGGTAATACATTAGGAAGGCCTTAATTTGAAACTCTGTTGGTCCTACAATAAGAGTTTCCCGCTAGAGGTTTACTTCGGCAAGGAACACGCCTGTGTATTAAACTTCGTACTCAAATAGTTTTTTTTCTTTTTTTTTTTTCATTGAAGAAAGAGGATGTGATAGAAACTTTAAGGCAAGGAGTACTTTTACATTTGCCGTGTGTATTATTTAGAGAAATTAAAAGATTGAACACAACCTAAATTTAATTTGATTTTTGATTTATTTTTCTCAAAATTTAGTTTGTAGAAATTTAGTTTTTATCTCTAAATTAAAATTTGGTTCGGTTTTTTATTTGTCTTGGACAAACCAAAAAAACTAAAATTTTTTCCAATTAATAATTAAGTATAATTGAAGATTAAAAATCTTGGTTAAGTTAGATCTTAATTAAGATTATTTTAAAAAATAAAAATACTTAATTTTATATATTTTTACAAATACTATTCAAAGATGAGAAAATGGTTATTTTGGTTCTCAAAGTAATGGTCTCATAATCATTTGATTTCAAAAGTTTTTTTGATAATTATGGTCCCAAAAGATTTTAAACATATCTTAAATAGTATGACCACCATACTCAGCAACTAACTGCGACCAATAAAAAGCACAACTTATATATTTGCTAACTTTTTGAGGTCCATTTGCATAGTTTTTCTCTAATTGCTAGTCCGTAAAACTTACATGTTTCTATTTTGGAAGAGAGAAACTTTAAAAAATGTGACCATGTGAGCTCTAAAGGAAAGCAAACGTAAGTGGACTTTTATGCATCAAGAAAGTTAGCAGATGCATGAGTTGTGTTTTTTATTAGTCAGAGTTAGTAGCTGAGAGTGGCAATTAAACTATTTAAGACGCATGTAAAATTTTTTGAGACTATAATGGCTGAAAAATATATTTTGGGATCAAGTAATTACGAGGTCGTAACTTTGAAGATTAGAATGGCTACTTTGTCCTTTCAAAATTAATAATCCGAACTAAGTTAGATTTTAGTTAAGGTTATTTTAAAATTCAAAACACTTAATTTTATTTATTTTTACAAAATTCTATTTGAAGGTTAATAATTTAAACTAAATTAGGACATAATAAAGGTTACTTTAAAATTTTAAATTTTAAATTTCATATATTTTAGTTTTTTCCCAAATCGATTTTCTCTTAATTTTATTTTGGAGAAATTTAGTTTGAAGATAAATTAGGTTTGATTTGGTTCTTAAAAAAATAGAAAAATTAAAATTTCTCCAAATAGTGAAATTAATATTTTCTCCAAATCAAACCGATGCACATCCTGCCTTGCCATGTAGGCAAATAGTTTCTAAGTCCTAAAATTATTTGGAGTTTATGAAGTATTTATGTTGACTCGAGGATGCAACCTTCCAATTTTGATGACTAACAAAACATATTTTAAATAATCTAATAAATTTTTTGAGGTAATTTTAGAATGTACTTTGAATGATCATGGTCAAGCCACACGAGTTTAAGAATCAAGCAGTGTACTTTTATGGGTATATTTTTTAGATGCTTTGTAAAGAATTGATATGAGATAATATATCTTTATATGTACTTTAGTCAAATTCAAAATTTTATAGTCCTTAAAAATGTGCCTCAAAAAGTTTGATTTCAAAACTGCATCTGCAAATCTATCAAGGAAAAGACAAAATATTTTAGCTCTGATTTTTTAATCAAGTTAATTTCCAAGCTATCAAGATAGAATCATTTCTATCAAGCTACTTTTACCAGACTGCATAATCTCGAGATGAGTCAGGCTGACAATGACTATCACTGTTTGACTGACACTATATTAGCGTGACTTTACAGTTAACCAGAATGACTTTTTCAAAAGTTGCTAGTATCACATTAGCAAAAAGGTGTTTTGAACCATTTTTTGAGACAAAAGGAATGAACTGACTTTCTGTGAAAGAATATATCAAGTTAGGATGATTGAAAAGTCACATAAATACGTATGTTTTACAAAAAGTTAATTTTTCTGAAAAAGTACTTCTACCCTTGGAACAAGACTTGAATAAAGCACCATTTGATTGTACTATATCTTATCTTTTCATAGGGTTTGTATATCTTATAAATATAACCATTTGCACTATAGAGAGTTTAAGAGAGAAGAGGTGAGAGTTTTTCCAAGAGTAGAGAGCACAAAGTTGAAAACGATGAGAGAAACTCATCTAGGCATAAAAGAGAAAAAGTCCAAAGTGTGAACTGATATTGGAAGCAAGTGAAAACTTCAATCTTTTTATTTCATCTCTTCAAGGTTCACAAGTACATATTTTATATTTTGCCTCCAAGGCCAAGGAGATTCTTGGGTAGAAAATAGTTACTAGATCTATTAAAAACTAGTAGTGGTATAGTTACTAAATTTATTTGTAAAACTTGTACATACAACTTAAGAGTATATTGGGTGTAAGCTATCAGGGTTGTATGGCTTGTTCTGTATAGTTAAAAAGGTTCTTTTTAAGTGAAAATACTTGAGATGGGATTCTTGAGGAGTGGATGTAAGCATGTTGTCAAACCACGATAAAAATCCTTAGTGCCATGTTCATTTCTTGCTTTACTTTACTTTGATTGTTTGCTTGTTTTACTTTCATTTATTTTGTATATGGAAAACATATTTTGTGCAAGAATGATTAAGTTCAAAGTA
The DNA here is from genome assembly GCA_030512225.1 of Rauvolfia tetraphylla. Taxonomy (NCBI): domain Eukaryota; kingdom Viridiplantae; phylum Streptophyta; class Magnoliopsida; order Gentianales; family Apocynaceae; genus Rauvolfia; species Rauvolfia tetraphylla. The sequence continues at coordinate 901,162 of JAJQKT010000017.1, read as the reverse complement.
TGTGAAAGACCTAAGAGGGGGAGGGGGAGGGAATTAGGTCTTTGGCTAATTTTTGAAAAAATTTTCTTTTTGAGAAAACAACTTGGAAGATTTTTGAAATCAAATACACAATAAGATAAACAAGATAACACAAAGAGTTTTCAAATTAAAAGAGAGAGGAGAGAAGATCACACAAGAAATTTATAGTTGTTCGATCACATAAGATCTAAATCTACTACCTTGAGGCCTAACTCAAGGATTTCAACCAAATTCAACTATAGCAAAAGTTGTTCAAGATACAAGACAGGCTAACCCAACAAGAATTTTACTCACAACCTCTATTCACTTACAATGATCAAGGTTCACCCTTTTAAAAGGGTTTTATATACTTAAGATAACCTTGAATAAAAAAATAGATGAAGTAAGATCGAAGAATGTTACCAAAAACTTTGTAGATGATGACAAATTTAGCACATCTTCATATTTTTGTCGAAGGAATCTTGTAATTCAACTTTTTTAGCACAAGACAAAAGAGAGCTTTTTGATCAAGAATGATTGGGAAGATTAAAGATTCTTAAAGGCTCAACAACTATTCAAAAATTTGAAGTTTATATTTTTATAGGGTTTAAAAATCAATTGCAATGTTCAAATAACGGCTAGTAACAGTAAAATTCGATCGACTGAACATGGACTCCTGTGTCCTTAGGCTGCCAAGATAAATCCAATCTACCGAATTTAGACACAAGCTTTCGGATTGTCGTCCAAATTTCTCTAGAAATTCTACAGCCAAGGTTTTCAATTCAGACATCCGAATTAGAGTTCGAACTACTCAAACTTTGTCAAAATGATTAGAAATCCAACACAACAAGTTTGAAATAATTTTGGACTATAAAATAAATCTTTTTAAGAGCTTTTAGTTTGAACACCATTGTCAAGAACTTGGTAAAAAAATTTGTAAGATAAATCTTTTAAGATTAAAAACTAAGTTTTAAGCTCTCCTGAAAATTCTTTAGATTCCAAAGACAATCAAGTGTAAGATTTACAAAGATATATCTATCAAGCAATTGTAAACCTACTCTAAAGTCTTCAAATCCTTAAATCCTTAGGATATGCTCTATACACTTTTAATAGTTGAGCACATTTGAGTTTTCCTTAGCATCTTATCTTCAAGGAAATGAGACTTCTTAGCTTCCACAATCTAATAATCCTATCACACACCAAATACTCAAGTTACCTCATGTTAATGTTGTCATAATCAAAACTATAAGATTTGCCCTTAGGGCTTTAGTATGCTTTCTACACAATTGAAAGACATGTTGAAACTGTCATTCATAAAATGTCATAGAAATTATCTTTCAATCTATTAGGAACATCTAGCTTGATAAAAATTTGAAGTTATTTTAGTACTGTCATGATTAGATTGGCTATTTACATTTGTGCATCCTCCAAATAATGAAAAGTTGCGCATCAAGTCTAGTAAAACTTCATAAGATACTCAAACTAATATCACTCTGTATTTAATTCAAATTGAGAAAAATAGTTTGATACTCAGATTGGACTTTAACTTTTGTTTTACTAGCTAGCTAATAGCACTTCAACTTTTGTATTTTTAATTCCTCCTTAAATAGGTCCATTTTTCATAAATTTCAATCCAACTGCCTCAAATAGGTCCATTCTTGGACATTTTTGGGGCCTACGATTAGTATCAGAGCTAGTCTTTTGCAGCCAAGAGGTTTAACAACTTAGAGAGGATCCATGGCTAGTATGCCCAAGGTTGGCGGTTGTGGTTTACTAGAAGGTCGTCCACCACTCTTTAGTTGCTCAAGTTATTCCTATTGGAAAACTAGGATGAGATATTTTATATACTCCACAGATATTGAATATTGGAAGGTCATTGTGAATGGTTATATCATTCCAACAAACATTGTTAAGGATGTCAATTCATCAAGCCATAATCTGAGTATTTCAAAACTGACTGAAGAAACATCCATATTAATGCCAAAGCCTTTAAATATTCTTTAATGTACACTTGATGTGAATGAGTATAAAAAAATTATGCTTATAAATCAGCTAAAAAAGTGTGGGACAAACTTGACATTAGCTGTGGAGAAACCAATCAAGTTAAAGAGTAAAAAATTAATATGTTGTGGAGAAACTACGAAATGTTCTCTATGAAACTTGATAAGAATAGTAGGTTCACTGACATTGTGAACTCACTAAAATTTTTGGGCAGAGAGCTAACTGAGGAAGAAACGGTCAAAAATATTCTTAAATCTTTGACTAAAAATTGGGAAGTTAAGGTCACAGTTCTGTGTGAAGTTAAAGATTCGCCTAGATATAGATATGATGAACTCATCAGATCTCTATTGATCCATAAATGATGATAACTCGTAGGAAAAGCTCCTCCAGTGAGAAGGAGAAGGAGGTGACATTGCCTTGAAAGCTTCATCCAGTGACAATGAAACATCTAGTGAAATGGAGGATGAAGAGATGGTGCTACTAGCTCAAAAATTCAAAAGATTCTACAAGAACAATGACAAGAACCTCAAGAAGATGTTGAAAAAGAACTTCCCCCAAAGACTAAATCTCAACCAAAGAAAGATGGAACATACATGTTGTGCTATGAATGCAAGAGGCCTAGACACATCAAGTCAAACTGTCCCAAGCTAAATAAAAGGAAAAGAAGGAGAAAAATAAAGTTATCGTAGATAGAACATGGAGTGGCAGCGATGATTCTAACTCCTCAAGTGAAGAGGAAGAAGAAAGCATTGAAAAGGTAAATCTATGTCTTATGGTAGAGAAAGATGGTGCATGCAACAACAGTAAGGACAAAGATGATGGTGCATGCAACAACAGTAAGGACAAAGATGAAAATCAGCTTGACAAGACTAAAGAAAAGGTATACTTTTTTGATTTTATGGCTTATGAGGTACTTAAAGATGCTTATAATGAGTTTGATAAAGAGTATAAATTTCTCACAAATAAATATATGCAACTCAAGAAATATTTCAAGTTATTGAAATGTGAGAAAGAAATGCTACAGATAGAATGCGTTGAATCTGGCTTGATTGAAACTACTTAAGCTAGCTCCTTTGGTTCTTTTGAAATATTTTTGGTTTGCTTCTTGGTCAAACTCGTACGAAGTTAGATGAAGCATTTTTTGAATTGAAAACTTGAGAACATAACTTGTCATTACCAATGATTTGAATACTATACTTCTACAAGGAAATGATATTTTACAAAAGAAAGTTGACTCTTTGACAAAATATTTGACAAAGTTTATAAAAGGAAAAGAAAATCTTGATTTTCTTGCAAAAAGAAAAAGATAACACTTGTAGAAAGAAAATGTATCAAGTTAAAATGATTTGGGTGCCAAAAGAATCTCAAGCTAATGCACCTGCTAACCAAAAGAACACAATTCTGTTTGGGTACCTAAAAAGAAGTAATTTGTTTTCAGGGGTGCCTCAAGAGAAAGTTAGTCAAGATTGAAGTGTATATAGATAGCGGATACTCTAGGCACATGACAGGTGATCAAAAGAAATTCACCCTACTAGAATTGACAGAAGCTCGAATTGTTAGCTTTGGTGACAATGGCGAAGGAAAAATCATGGGAGCTGGTAAAGTTAGAACTGATTCTATATTGAAGATGTTTCTTTGGTGAATGGTGTCTGTTTACCTTCATTGACTGATGATAGTTGGTTGTGGCATAAAAGATTAGGTCATGCTAGTATGCATCTAATCTTAAAACTTTCAAAGAAACAACTTGTTGAGGTCTTACTAAGCTGAAGTTTGAAAAAAAATAGCTTGTGTGATGCATGTCAACTTGAAAAACAAACTAGGTCGTCATCTAGATCCACTTGAATTACTTCACTTTGATTTGTTTAGCCCTGTTCCATCCAACTTAGGTCGTAAATCCTTTGTGTTTGTTATAGTTGTTGATTAGTTTAGATTTACTTGGATCCTCTTCCTAGCTCAAAAGAATGGGGCATTTAATCAGTTTTCTATTATGTGCAAAAAAAATTCAAAATCAGAAAGAGTATAGTGTGATTGCAATCAAAAGTGATTATGGCAGATGACGAGGACTAATCTGAATAAAAGTACGCTGCCAAAGTACTTTTGGACTACAGCTGTGAATACAACTTCCTACATTCTAAATAGAGCACTAGTAAGATCAACACTGAAGATGACTACCTAAAAGCCATGGAAAGGAAGAAAACACAACTTCCTCATAGTTTCTACTCATTGAAATGGCTCCCAAAAGAAAAGAAATCAAGCCTTCTTAGAGGAAAAAATCATTTGAGTCTAACATCTCAAAGCGAAGGAAGGTAGAAAAATGAAAAGCGGTAGTTTCAGAGAAAGCAGTCAAGAGTGAGAAAGCTCAGAAGGAAAAAAGGGTTACCTTGATTTCAAACCCTGTTACTCCATCAAGAACAATTGACTGGGATCACTTTGGTGAGCCAATACTACCCTACAAAAGTTAGTTCAAAGCTCAATATTGGATGGGGTTGATGAGAATCCACATTATGTTAGATCCCACTATGGTGAAGCAATTCTAAAGTACCATCAGGGAGACAGGAGCTAATGCTATTGAGGTACTGAAAAAGAAATAGCATAGGTTGCTTTGGAAACTCTCTCAACAGCTTATGGAATTCCCAATGTTAGAGCTAGATTGTTCAAGAAGAATGAGGTGAAGAAAGTGAAGTCCTACTCCAAGCTTGATTTCAAAAAGGAGGTAATTGGAAACTCTGAACTCTCTGAAAAAGGGAATGTTAGATCAATTGAATTACCCTCACAGTAGAGTGATACAGAAATTCATCAAAAATTTTATTTCCCCTAAAGCTGGTAGTTTTGATTATGTTACTACAAATGAGCTACGTTTGATGTGGCATATTCAGAAAAGACAAGAATCTAATTTGTATTATTTGATGATAAATATCATGAAATATATTACTCACACTAGGGATTTCCTTATGGTATGATATTATCTATTTTGTTTGAATACATGAATATAGATTTGGAGATGGAGGATTATGCTGTTGTGAATGAGAAAAGAAAGATTGATAAGAAGTTTGCAAGCAAAACAAAAATTCAAAAAGAATCTAAGAAAGGAGTGAAAAGGGTAGGCAAAACCAAAGGAAAAGAAATTGGAAAAGAGGAAAGCTCTAAGGAGTCAAAGATGGAGGAAGGAGAAGAAGCATTAATGAGTCCAATAAGAAAAATGAAGAAGAAAGTGAAAATCCTGAGGAAAAGAATGAAGGAATTGAAGAGGTAGAAGTCAAAAATCAAGCTAAAACTGAAAAGTCAATGCTAGGTCAAGAAGAGCCAGAGATGGGAAAATAGGCTGACACTCTAGGAGACAAAGAAGAAACTCCACAAGCTGCACTAGAGAATCCTACAATAGAGGCTAATTAGACTAAGACTGAGCATCCATTCCCTAGAGCTACTCCAGTTTTCACATTGGCAGAGGTATCCTCAAACCTCTTGATCTCAATCTAACCCACCCCTACCATTCCTAGCCTAACCTTTAGTAACACAGTCTCTATATCCTCTCTTTGTCATTCTACTGCTATCTATGTTTTACCTCTTCAAGAAATGCTTTTTGAACTATTTAGTACTATAGGTTTTGGAGAAGCTTAAGCTACTCCTTCTGCATCTCCAGCTGCAGGACCATTCACCAAGAGAAGAAAGACTATTAGGGTAGTAGCTCCTGCCAATGAACACCTACTAGACCAATAGCTGTAACTCCGCTCACTACAGCCTCTCTCATATTGACTTTTCTTTAGTGGTGTCAAACTGGCCCGCCCGGTGCGGCCTGTGATGGCTAGCCTGTGGGCTATACAAACGATGTCGTTTTGCAAAAAAGCAGCAAAACAATGTCGTTTTGAATATATATATTTTTAATTTTTTTTAACAAAATCAAAATGACGTCGTTTTGAGGAATTTTTTTTTAAAAATAAAAAATAAAAACAACCTGGCCAGTGGCCTAAACGGAGCGGGCCAAAAAAGCCCGTGTTTAAACGAGCTTGGGCATTCTAAGCCCAAGCCAGCTAATACGGGCCAGCCCGCGTGCTGGAGCCCGTTTTGACAGTGCTACTTTTCTTAGCTTGTCTATATGTCTATGAACTGGAGCCCGTTTTGACACTGCTACTTTGTTGTCATTCTGACATTTCCTTTACTTTGTCTTGATGTTGATTTGAATTGGAAATTTAATTTTCTGTTATGTTCTGTTCTATTGATTTTTGATCCCTCCTTAATTTATGACAAAAGGGGAAGTAGTATAGATTTGTGGTTTATGTTGCTCATTTTGGGCCTTATTTTAAATTAGCTTAATCTTTGTTTTGCCTACTCTAGATATTCTAGCTTGATCTATCTTGTTTAATGTATTATCAAACTAACCATCTGATTGAACCCTTCTTGTGGTTTTTGTCAAGCTACCCTTTTTTTCATGCTAAGCTCTTCATATCAGTTCAAACATTCTCTAACTACTAACAAGAGTTGAAAAGTTACTCACAACAAAAGAGTAAAGACCTAATAGAGGGTGAATTAGATTTGTGGCTAATTTCCAAACTCCTTTCCCTGTAGAAATCTCTTTTAGAAAATCACAACCTCCAAGTAGTAAATGTGATTGAAAGAGAGTGGTTGAAAGGAATAAAACAATTAAATATGACAACAATAAATGTCAACCACCACAAATGACAAAAAGAAGTTTGATCAATTGAAAGCATTTAATGAATGAAGAAAGAGAGAAACAATGATTTATATAGTAGTTCAATCTCTTCAAGATCTGCATGTACTATCTTGATTCCTCAATCAAGGATTTCAAAAAATCCACAAAATTTATAATACAACACACAAGTACACAAGAGGTTCAACCTACGAGGATTTTACACTAATAACCTCTTTTCAGTACAAGAAACAAGGTTCACCCTCACTGAAGGGTTTAATGTTCTAAAGACAACCTTGAGTAAAAAATTAGAAGATGAGAGCTAGAAAGACGTTACCCAAAAAATTGGTAGATGATAAACAATTATAGAGTCGCTTCACTTTTGCTTTGGAATCTTAGATTGATCATATGTAGCAAGATAAATGAAAGCTTTTTGTTCAGTTTTGAAGATCTCAAGATAATGGAATGTAAAGCTCTTCGAGGAATCAAGAGCTTTTAAATTTATGAAGTTTAAGCCTTTTATATGGTTTTAAATTCAAATAGAACGTTTGATAGCTAGTAACAGTGCCATTTAGTAGACCAAATAGGGCTTTCTGTGTCCGAGTTGGTTGTCCGAACTTTTTTACAACTAGGCTGCTATAAGACATCCGAATTGGTCATCCAAATTTTTGTAGAAATTCAACAGCCTTAAGAACATTTGGATGTCTGAATTGGAGGAAGAACTTTTCCAAACTTTGTAAAATTTTTTGAATATTAATCACAAGAAGTTTGGAATAAATTTCAATCACAAGTTAAGCTATTTAAAAGCTTTTGAACTACAAGTTGTTATCAAACACATGGTTTTAACAAAGAATCATTAAGAACTTTTAAGCTTGAAACCGAAAGTATAAGTTTGACGAAAGTGGTTCGTGCTACAACATGAAATGCATGGATTTCAAATGCAAAAGGTATAGAGTTTACAAAGATATACTTACAAAATATATAGCACCCTACATTATTAGATCTTCAATGCATTCAATCACTTCACATCCTCTTCAAACTTCTAGCTTAACCTCATTTGAGATGTCCTTTTTGCTTTAGCTCCAAGGCAATGACATTATTTTGCTTCTATAATCCAAAAATCCTATCACACAATAATTATATAAGTTAGCATTCATCAATGTTTGTCATTAACAAAACCACAAGATTTGCCTTTAGGGCCAACAATCTCCCCCTTTAGATGATGACAAATTTTGATGCAAAATGTGAAGGATTGAAAGCAATGTAACGCAAAGAAGAAAAACTGTCATAAAGATGGTTAATCATATAAGCATAGTGACAAGAATATGGCTCACGAGGAGCTTATGAACTAACCAGTAGGCCTGTCAATCGGGCTCTACGAGCCGGGCCAAGCTAAGCCCGGGCTCAGCCCGAGTAACATCATACTGAGCCCGAGCTCGGCTCTTATGAGCTCGGGTCGAGCTCATGCCGAGTCCGAAATATACCTATTTATTTTTTATTATTCTCACAAATTATCCTCTCACCACAAATTATGATTGCCTTCACAAATTAATGTCTTAATACTTGTCTAACAATGACTTTCAACTAATTTGCATATATTATTAAATAATATCTCTAGAAACTAAGCAAACGTCTATCTGGAAATCAACAAAAACAAACTACCATAGCAAAATAAAGTACTATAGCAATATCTCAACGACATTAAATTACAACCAAAACAAATAAACAAAAGTGGAGCACCAAACTACTAGAATCTGAGAATTCATTGATCAATCTCCCTTCAAATAGATACTTAAACAGAGATATATAATGCATTAAAATCCAATAATATGGTATGCCATACTTCAATATGAAGTAACCGGAAAAGAGGAAGAATGATCCCGCAACTCCAGAAATTAGTGAATTTCCAACGATGAAACTAGGCACCAAAGCACTAAAACACACCACCACGGAGTTTACTAATCACTTTACATAAATTAATGAGATAATTATGTTTGTAAATTATACCTTATAAGGTAAGTATTAACCATTAAGTAATTGGTAATTTTTTCTCTTCTCTTTCTAAATTTATGTTGAGAAGTGAAAAAAATTATATTTTGTGAAATTAGTTAAATATATTAATTACGAAAGTGAAATATTTACTTTGGAATATTCTAAATTACAAGTGCAAAAATCAATTGGAAGACTATGGTAAGATCTTATCTTCCTCTTTCATATGATTTCTATTTCTCGTGTTAGTAAAGGTAATAATATTCCTACCTACGCATTTACTATGTTAATACTTAATATCCTTAGAATTATGATAAGCTCGATAAGTAGTTACAATCTCATAAATAGACTCTATGATTGAATAGCATGCATATTGTTTCCAAAGCTGCTAAGAATTAAAACTATTAAGCTAAATTGATTTTCTAAAATATAATTTTTAAGTGTTGGAAATGAAAACTTTATACACTAATTTTTTTTGAAAGTGAAATATAAACAAAATTATTTATATCAAAACACATAAAATTTTAATCTATATAGTTATGATGATATTAATATAATATTATACACAAAAAATTTCTATTATATCAAGAAATTATAATATATAATTATAAATTATTATTAGATATATGCTCGGGCCGGGCTCATAAAGGGATGAGCTTAGTTTAGCCCGAGCTCGGCCCAAATCACAATCGGGCCAAAAATTCAGGCTCTAGCCAGACTCAGCCCTAGCCCGAAAAAAGCTCAGGCCTAAAAAATCGGGCTGAACAGGGCCGAATTCGGGCTAGCCCGACCCAATTGACAGTCCTACTAACCAGCATCTACATACCTCCTTGCTTCCAATCCAATAAAAGATATATCCTTTAGGCATCAAGAATACTCCTATGTAAAAAAACATGATCTTTACAATTTGTTACTTACATTCTGCATCTGGAACCACATGTTTTGCAGCTCCAATGGGATCGCCTCAAAATTAGGGTACGATTTGGTGAAATGCCAGTGAAATGAATCCAATATCGAATGCACTGTCCCCTCCGATGGGAAGAAAATGTTCCATTATACAAATAAATAATTAGTAATTCAAAAAATTAGAGTAAATAAACATGAAATTAAGTAATTTTTTTGGAAAGTAAATAAAACTTGTTGGTTACCACTCGCCACAATCAAAATACGAGTATCCTCTGTCTAAATCCCACCCATAGATGCAATCGTAGATGGTACCACAAAAGGTGAGAGCAAAGGTGTATACTATGACTCCGCTGCTCGCATGTCATCCTCACTCAGTAAAGGAATCAGTTTGGGTAAGAAAGGAGCAAGAGTATGATCACCCATCTCAGGATATGGTATCGAATGTGATCTACATGGAAGCATCTAAAGAGGAATAAAATATTCATTAGAAAGATACTCTTTAATTATTTGTAAAAATTAACTTCAAATAAATTTAGACGTTGAATAACTAAAGTAAAACATATATATACATTCAGATAGAAGTTATTCGTTGCTTTCGTCCTCAAATAAAGTATCAACTTCTTCCTAGCTCGAGTCATCTTCTGATTCCCATTCACTTTCATCTTCATTATCAATCCCAATAATGTCATCATATCCAGTACTTCCTAGTTCAGTATCATCCAATATCTCCCCTTCACCTGATTTGTGCACAAGTTTACCAATTATGTCATCTTCACGGTGTACACCAAATGTCACACAACTCATCAACATCTTCTTGATATGGTCTCTCAAGTGTGGGTGCATCAATCATGTGAAGCACCTTTGTTAGCCCTAAGGGCAAATCATATTGATTAATGACAAACATTGATGATGACTAATCTTTATGTTATTTCTGTGATAGGATTGATGGATTAAGAAGTATGAAGTCTCATTGCCTTGAAGCCAAAATGCAAGAACAACTCAAATATGTCAAAGTGATTGAAAATTGAAGAGTTTGTTCAAGATGATTGAAGGCTTTGAAGACATGAAGTGTAGGTTACATGTGCTTAATAGGTATATCTTTTGTAAATCCTACACTTTTTTCTCTTGGAATCTGTTGAATGCATAAGAGAGCACAAAACTTGTTTTTGAATCTTAAATGGTTTTGAATGAACTTTTGATCAATAAGTGTGTTTGTGAGTCTTAAATGATTTTGAGTAAACTTTGTATGATCAAAGAGTTTTGATAACGACTTTTGAATTTAAAAGTGTCTAAATGACTTATCTATTCATACAATATGTTTTTCAAAACTTATTGAGGTTGAATTTCAAATGATTTCACAAAGTTTGAACAGTTCAGACGCAAGTTTGAACGTCCAAACTTTGAAAATGGCTACTGTGCTTCCAGAGAAATTCGGACGCATGTTCAGATGCAAGGGAAAAAATTCAATCGTCCGAATTTTTCCTACCAGCATGGTTACTATTTTTCCAGAGAAATTCAGACTACAGTTCGGACGCACAAAAAAAATTCTGTCGTTCGAATTCTTCTAAAACTAGCTGTTTTATGACTGTTAAAATTAATTTTTGAATTGTATAAAAGTCATAAAATCAAGAATTTTTGTATGTTTTGAAACCCTGTGAAATCCTAACATTCAAAAATCTTTAGCAAACATCAAAGCTCTCTTTTGTCTTGTGCTTACAAGTGATCACTCAAGATTCCAAAGATAACAAAGTGAAGTGGTGCTATATTGTGTAACCATCTACCAAGAAGTGGTAACATCTCATCCATTCTTCATTTAATTCTGCTTTCTACTAGCTCATTAAAAGGTTGTCTTGTAAACATAAAATCCTTTAGGTAAGGGTGATCCTTTAAATTTTGATTCAAGGTTGTTTGTAGATATAAAATCCTTTTGGTAGGGTGAGCCTTGTGTGTAGAATTACTAAAGAGGTTTTTGGTGTAAAACCATTGTGTGGTGAGCCTCTTATGTAATTATTGAACTTGAGTAATATAGTAGATTGGTTGAAATCCTTGAGTGTAGACTCAAGGTAGTGGACGTAGATCTTGAAGAGATCGAACCACTATAAATTGCTTGTGTTCACTGTGCTTAGATTGTTTATTGCTTTGTTATTGATTTAATTATTCTCTCATTGAAACAAGTAATCATAATTTGATCTAACACAATTTATAAAAGGAAATAGTTTTCAAAAATTAGCCAAAGACCTAATTCACCCCCTATTAGGTCTTTCAATTGGTATCAGAGCAAGGGCTTCTTTGTGTGGTTTTACAACCTATAAGTTAAGATCTTATGGCTAATGTTTCAAACTTATCTTATTTGGAAGGTTCTTCCACAAATAGACCTCCCTTGTTTCATGGGACAAATTATACATTTTGGAAATCTAGAATTAAGATATATATTTGTTCAATTAACTTTGATTTGTGGAATATTATTGACAAAGGTCCTTATGTGCCAATGAAAATAAGAGCTGATGGAGTTACTCAAGAGCCAAAACATATAGACAAATTTGAACAGAGTTTAATTCAAAGAAAATGACTTTGAATTTCAAGCCATGAACATTTTAAGTTGTGCACTAGATGTAACTGGATATAATCGAGTTAGTGGATGTGACACTGCCCATGATATGTGGAGATTACTTCAAGTAACACATGAAGGTACAAATCAAGTAAAGGAGTCAAAGCTTGCTATGCTAGTAAGGGATTATGAGCTATTCACCATGAAGCAATGTGAAAATATTAGTAGTGATATGTTTACAAGTTCACTAACATTTTCAATGGTTTGAAAGCTTATGGGAAAAACTATACAATTGGAGAGCAAAACAGAAAGATACTGGATGCTTTACCAAAATATTGGCAACCAAACACTTGCTATTGAGGAATCAAAAGATTTAAAAACTCTCCCACTTGAAGAGCTTATTGCATCACTGCTTACACATGAGATGAAGGTGAAAAGGTTGAATGATATTGAAGATGAAGAGAAGGGAAGAAAAGGAGTTGTACTCAAAACTTCCAATTATTTTAGTGAACAAGAAAAATCATCAAGTGAAGAAAATGGAAATAGTAGAGAAGAAGAGATGGCTATGGTAATAAGAAAATTCAAGAGATTCTATAAAAAGGAATTTCTTAAGAAAGGGAGAAAGCCAACCAAGAAGAGTGGACAATCATCATCCTTCAAACCTCAATGCTTTGAATGCAAAAGCACAGAACATCCTGTTGCTGATTGTCCGAAAGTTTTGGAAAGGGAAAGAGACAACAAAATCAAAAAGAAATCTACCAAGAAGGGAAAGGGATTGGCTAGCACTTGGGATCAACAAGAAAGTGAAGAAGATAGTGAAGGAAAAACCAACATATGCTTTATGGCAATTGATGATGAGGTACAATCTACTCCTTCTATTTCTACTTACTATGATGATGATATTGATCCTAGTAATTTACTTGTGAAAATGTATGATGAATTGAAGAAGGCTTCAAAAAGGAATAAGGAAATGAAAATCAAAATTAATGAGCTATTAAATGGGAATTCAAAGTTATGTTTTGAAAATGGAAAACTTCTTGAGTCTATTAATTGCCTAAACATTGAAAAAGAAAATTTAAATGTAGCTATACAAAACATATCTCTTGAAAATAAAGATCTTTGCACAAAAATCATTTCTCTAGAAACAATGCTTAGTGATCATGAGATATTAAAAAGAAAGTTAATGATCTTACATTATGCATTAAAAAATTTACAAATGGAAGAGAAAATTTAAAAAAACTGCTTGGTTATCAAAGATCTTCTGATGTAAAAAATGGTCTTGGCTACATCCATGAAAATAATGCTACAAAATATAAGAACTTCTTAGCTAAAGAAACTCCTACTTCAATGCCTCATACTTGTTGTACGTATTGTGGTAGGCATGGACATAATGTTTCAAAACGTTATGTGAAAATCAAAATGTTAAATTGTGTTAAAACTATTTGGAGAGTCAAAATAATTTTTACTAACCCCCTTGGACCCAAGAAAATGTGGGTATGAAAAGTCACTTTTGCTAATTTGGTGTAGGTTCGTTTTGCTCCAAGATCAAGTGCCACTAAGTGGTTTCTTGACAGTGGCTGTTCAAGACACATGACAGGAAATGCCTCACTTGTTAGTGAACTTCAAGCAACAAGTGAAGGTTTTGTCCCATTTGCTGATAAGAAGAAGGGAAGAATACTTGGAATCGGTAACATTGGTAAATGTTCTTTCTCTCTCATTAAGCAAGTATTGCTTATTGACGGTTTGAAATATAATCTACTTAGTATTAGTCAATTATGTGATAATGGATGTAAAGTAGAATTTAAATGTGACACTTGTACTATTTTTGATAATGCAAGTAGCAAAACTATCTTTGTTGCTAATAGAGTTGGAAATGTATACGTATTATATCTTGATGAACTAATTACAAATGATATCAAATGTCTTTCCATTCATGACAATGATGGATATTTATGGCATAGAAGATTAGGTCATGTGAGCATGGATTTATTAAATAAACTTTCCACACAAGAGTTAGTTAGAGGATTACCTAAAATGTACTTTGATAAAACTCGTCTTTGTGATGCTTGTCAATATGAAAAACAATCAAAAACATCTTTCAAGCCAAAGAAAATGGTTTCTACCTCAAAGCTTCTTGAACTTGTTCATATGGACTTATTTGGACCAATGAGGACTACTAGTCTTGGTGGTAAAAGATATGCTTGTGTGATTGTTGATGATTTCTCTAGATTTACATGGGTAATCTTTCTAGCTTAAAATGATGAAAATTTTCATGAATTTGCAAAAATTTTCAAAAAGGTCCAAACCTCTCTTGAGTATAAACTAATTTCTATTAGAAGTGACAATGGAAGAGAATTTTGCAATCAAGACTTTACAAAATTTTGTGATGAATATGTTATTATTCACAACTTCTCAGCTGCTAAAACACCCCCAACAAAATGGTGTTGTTGAGAGAAAAAATAGAGCCCTACAAGAGATGGCTAGTTTAATGCTTTGTGAAAACTCTTTGCCAAAATATTTTTGGACTAAAGCTGTAAATACTGCTTGTTATATAATGAATAGAGTTCTCTTAAGACCTTTCATACGAAAAACACCTTTTGGACTCCTGTTTGATAAAACTCCTTCAAGTGTATATTTTAAGGTATTTATTTGTAAGTGTTTTATCTTAAATACTCATGACAATTTAGGAAAGTTTGATAGAAATCGGATGAATGTATATTTCTTTTTTATTCATCAAATAAAAAGGCCTATAGAGTTTATAATAAAAGAACATTGTGTGTTGAAGAAACTATCCATGTGACACTTGATGAATCTAACATTTATCTTGAAAGAAGAAATGAAGATGATGTAGGTTCCACAATAATGGATAATCAAACTCATCATCAAGCACCAACTTTGGAAGAACATGCCAAAGAAGAAGAAATAATAGAGCAAGAACAAGATGGCCAACCTAACAATGATCAAGAACTTCCAAAGGATCTAAGATATGCAAGAGGTCATCCTAAGGAGCAAATCATTGGCGATGTCTCCCAAGGAGTTAAAACAAGGCGGTACTTTATTGACAACTTTGCTCTTTTATCTCATATTGAGTCTAAAAACATTGATGATGCATTGTGTGATGATTTTTGGATTATTGCTATGCAAGATGAGCTAAATCAATTTGAAAGAAATAAATTTTGGGCTCTTGTCCCAAGACCTCATGATCACTCCGTTATTGGTACAAAATGGGTCTTTAGAAATAAATTAAATGAACTAGGAGAAGTTGTTAGAAATAAGGCTAGGCTTGTTGCTCAAGGTTTTAACCAAGAAGAAGGCATTGATTATGATGAAACGCTTGCTCCTGTAGCTAAACTTGAATCCATAAGAATACTTTTGGCTTTCGCTTGTTTTAAAGGTTTTTAACTATTTCAAATTGGATGTTAAAAGTGCATTTTTAAATGATTTTATTGAAGAAGAGGTTTATGTAGAACAACCACCTGGTTTTATTCAGAAAATTTTCCTAATTATGTTTTCAAATTAACCAAGGCTCTATATGGATTGAAACAAGCTCCAAGGATTTTCTTATAAGTGGATTTCTTATATCAAAAGGATTTTCAAAAGGAAAATTGGATACATCACTATGTATAAAAACCTCTAGTAATAATGATATTTTACTTGTGCAAATTTATGTTGATGACATTATTTTTGGTGCCACTAATACATCTCTTTGTAAAGAGTTTGCCAAATCAATGCAAAATGAATTTGAATGAGCATAATGGGAGAACTAAATTTCTTTCTTGGGCTGCAAATCAAGCAAACTAAGGATGGAATCTTCATAAATCAAGCAAAGTGTACCAAGGAGCTATTGAAAAGATTTGGAATGGATCAAGCAAAAGGGATAAAGATGAAAAAGGTAAAAATGTTGATGAAAAGTCATATAGAGGTATGATTGGAAGTTTACTCTATCTCACATCAAGTAGGCCAGATATTGTGTTTGATGTGTGCTTATGTGCTAGATTCCAATCTTATCCTAAATAGTCTCATTTAATCTCTGTCAATCGAATTTTTCATTATTTGATTGATACAAATGACTATGGCCTTTGGTTTTCAAAATCTTCATCTTTTGATCTTATTGGATATTCGGATGCTGATTTTGTGGGATGTAAGGTTGAGCGTAAAAGTACTAGTGGTCATTGTCAATTTCTTGGTAGTTGTCTTGTATCTTGGTATAGTAAAAAACAAGCATGTGTGTCTTTATCTACCACTGAGGCTGAATATATCGCTGTCAGTAGTTGTTGTGCTCAAGTGCTATGGATGAAGCACACTCTACTTGATTATGGTCTAGAATTCAATTGTGTGCCTATATTATGTGATAATACAAGTGCTATCAATTTAAGTATTAATCCCATTCAACATTCTAGGACTATGCATATAGAAATTAAACATCATTTTATTTGTGATCATGTGACTAAAAGAGATATATGCTTGGAATATGTAAATACAAATGATCAAATTGCTGATATATTTACAAAGCCTTTGGCTAAGGAAAGGTTTAATCACCAAAGAAGGCCTTAGGTATCTCAAAATTCAATTACTAATTTGTGTGTTGAAGTGTGATAAGAACAGGGAATATTCAGACGCATGACTTGGATGCATTGAGAGAAATTCGGACGTCCAAACGTTCTCCAGTGGACAGAAAGATTCGTATACAAGTTCGGACGCATGGCAGAAAATTTGGTCAAATTTTCTAAAATGAAGAAACAAAGATTTTCAGATGCACGTTCGGACGCAGACTTGAGAATTCGATTGTCTGAACTTTACAGTTACAACGTTTTAAATGGAACCAAACAGTCATTTTAAACTCTTCAATTTCCGAACTCTCTCTTCTTTAAAAACCATTCTTACCCACCTGCGTCCAAATCATAATTTCTCAGAAACTTCACCATTTTCACTTCAATTTGCTTTCATTTTTGAATTCCAAGCCCTAGATATATCCTAAAAATCACTACTTTTCAAACAAAAACATCATGGTGAGGACAAAGAAGCCAAATGTTGAAAAGGGGAAAGAAAAAGCAAAGGAAGGAGATGGAGGCTTAATCATCAACGAACCAAGAAGAGTTCGAATTGCTCAAGCCTTATCTACAGTGGATAAGTTTGTATCAATCAAGGATGCTTCTGAATTTGAAGAATGGGACAAGAAAAACAGAAAGATTATCCCTAGAAACAAGGTGAATGTTGACAAACTATCAAGTATGGATAATGTTTTATCTCTTTTTAGTGATATTGGATGGAATAGTATGTTAATTATTGATAAAGAATTCTATCCTGCTCTCAAATATGAATTCTATGCAAATCTCACAGAAGAAAGAACTGAACAAGTAGGGGATAATGTAGTTCAATGGTATTCATCTAGAGTATCCCAAGTGGATTTTGAATTCAATGATTCTTTGGTTAATAGAATTTGTGGAATAGGTGATAGTGGGACACAGTATTACTCACCTGGAATGCATTGTTATATATGTGAACTCTTCACAAAAGAAAGATTTGAAGAGGCATTCACTAATGGCAGAGAATTTAGATCCATTAGGGAGAGAGAAATTAAGGCTTTTGATGCTAGAGGAAGAGTATTGCATCACATGATTACTACTATGATTATCCCTAATTTTGGACATAAGTCATCTGTTGGTAACATGCATATGGTAATTATGTTAGCCTTGCATGAGCATAGAAGATTGAATTTTGGATATATGGCCTTAAAGCACATGATTAGTGCAAGAAAAACAGTAAACAAGGCTTTACCATATGGGAGGTTGTAAACAAGAATCTTCAAACATTTTCAAGTTAAACTTCTAATGAGAGGACAAGCATTTAAGAGTGGAGAGATTTATACTAATGACACTCTTAAAAGAATGCAATTAGTTCTTGATGAAGATGGCATATGGAGAACTAAAAGAGAAACTCCTCCAACAAGTGAAGAGATTGAAGAAAGTGAGGAGGCAGAAGATGAAGAAGAAAGACTGGCAAGAGAAAGAAAAACAAAGAGAAGACATGAATCATCAAGTGAGGGGGAGCAACCTCCCTCCAAGAAAAGGCTCTTTGAAGAAGTACCAACTCCTCATTCACATCCCGATGTTGAAGAAGGCCCTAGTGGTGAAAGGATTACTAGAGGAGACACCATAGTCGCTAAGGTATTCCAAGAAGTATTGAACAACCACATCAAGGAAATGGAGAAAATGTACAAGTTTTTTGAATCTTTTGCTCCAATGGTTCTTGGAAAGCTAGATGGTTTGGAAAATAGAATGAAGATAGAAGAAATATTGATGAAAAATGCTCAAAGTGGTGAAGGACCCTCTAGCCCTCAAACCAAGGATGATGAGGATGATGATGTTGAAAGAGAAAAGAAAAAGGATGAAGATGGAGATTATGACAGTGGTGATGAAGACAATAATGGAGATGGTGATCAAGGAGATGACTTTGAATTGGTGGCTAGAACTAAAGAGAAGAATGAAGAAAAGGAAACTAAATCTCAAAAGGAAGATCAAGGGGAGCAGCAAGAAGAAGGAAGCTTAATTGCCAAGGCTGAAGTAGCCACTCCCTCCAATCCCAAATTCAGTCAAGGAAAAGTCAAACATGTGGCAATAAAGAAGGGTTTCAGCAAGTACTCTTCATCTACATCACAAGACTAGGCATTTCTTCAACCCTATCGTTTTACTGCTTTTAATTACTTATTTGAACTTTGTCTAACTTATGTGTTTAAATTTCCAAATTGGCCTATGAACTTGTTATGCTTTTCTTTAAATTGCTGCAATTTATGTAATAGTGATGCTTAATGATGAAACCTTAGTGTTGAGAGCTTCTTTTAAACTGTTAGTCTCATTTTCATTGACCCCATCTTTGATTGATGACAAAAGGGGGAGAAAAATGATGACTGCAAAATTGTGCTAGGTGTTCAAAATTGTGTCATGAGTTGTGCTATGATTGCAAATTGTGCTGTCAAAATTTTGCTATGTGTTGTGCATATGCCAGAAATAGCAAGTGTTAAAAATTCAGATGCATGACTCAAAAATTCGGATGCATGTTTTAGAAATTCAGATGCATCCATATTTTTTTTGTCAAAAAGTGCTCTTTTGTTGTTCAAGTTGATTCAAATATGTTTTAATTTCTTCTAATATGTTTGAACAACCTTAGGAAAGCTTTTTTAAAAAAAATTAAAGCTTTCATTTCACTTATTTTACAATTCGGACTTGATATGTCAAAAATTCATATTCATAGCAACTTAAGTCCAAACTTGTTGAAAAATGAGCACAATCTAAGGGGAACATTGTTAATCTTTTCTGACCTTTAATACCTCTCTTAGATGTTTTTTTAATGCTTAAATACTATATCTTCTATCCTAGTAGTTGGAAGGAAGGAGGTAAATGGAGGTTGATTGGGCAATAGGCTCATATTGAACCATTTAAATGTCAAAGTGCTAAATTGGTTATTATTTATCATTGACATCAATGCTTCTCTGTATTACATTGTTTAAATCCATCACATTTTGCATCAAAGTTTGTCATCATCAAAAAGGGGGAGATTGTTAGCCCTAAGGGCAAATCATGAGGTTTTGATTAAGTATTGATTAATGAAAAACATTGATGAGGACTAATCTTTATGTTATTTTTGTCATAGGATTGTTGGATTAAGAAGTATGAAGTCTCATTTCCTTGAAGCCAAAATACAAGAACAACTCAAATATGTCAAAGTGATTGAAAATTGAAGAGTTTGTTCAAGATGATTGAAGGCTTTGAAGACATGAAGTGTAGGTTACATGTGCTTAATAGGTATTGTTAGCCCTAAGGGCAAATCATATAAGATTGATTAGTTTTGATTAATGACAAATATTAATGAGGACTAATATGCTCGTATAATGTGTGATAGGTTCTGTAAAATAAGAAGTATGAAGTCTCATTGCTTTGAAGCAAGAGTTCAAGAACAACTTCAGTTAGGCAAAGTGATTGAAGTTTGAAGAATGTTGTTCTTAGAAGATCTAAAGGCATTGAAGACTTGAAGTGTAGAGTGTGTATACTTAGTAAGTAAGTTTCTATGTAAACTCTACACTTGCATGTCTTGGTCATCATTGAATGCATAAGAGAGCATAAAATGAATCTTATAATCTTAAAAGGATTTGAATAAGGTTTTTAGTGAATGTGATGTTTAAGTAAACTTTATATGATCAAAGAAATTTAATTTGTGTTTTCAAACTTACATATGGCTAAGTAAGTTTTCTATACATATCAAATGTTTCTCAAACACATTGAAGTTATACCTCAAATGATTTTACAAAGTTTGAAACTGCTTCCAAAAAAATTCGGTCGTCCGAATTTTGTAGCAAAAGTTTGCTACTATTCTTCCAGAGAAATTCGGAAGAATATTCGGACGCAGCCAAAAAATTCGGTCATCTGAATTTTGGCCTTCAGCATGGTCACTGTTTTTCCAGAGAAATTCGGACGAAGATTCGGACGCAACCAAAAAATTCGGTCGTCCGAATTTTCTGAAACTAGCCATTACTAGCCGTTTTATGACCGTTTTAATTGATTTTCAAATTCTATAAAAGCCATAAACGTGTAATCTTTTGTAACTCTTGAAATCTTGAAAACTCTAAGCATTCAATAGCATTTGGCAAACATTTCTTAAGCTCTC
The DNA here is from genome assembly GCA_030512225.1 of Rauvolfia tetraphylla. Taxonomy (NCBI): domain Eukaryota; kingdom Viridiplantae; phylum Streptophyta; class Magnoliopsida; order Gentianales; family Apocynaceae; genus Rauvolfia; species Rauvolfia tetraphylla. The sequence goes on along the minus strand of JAJQKT010000017.1, from coordinate 880,415 downwards.
TTATGTCTTGTGCATTCAATTGATCAATCCAAAGACATCAAAGTGTGAAGGAGCAAATTTGTGTACCATCAAGTGGTAACATATACACACTCACATTTATTTATCATATTATGTTGTTCTACTAGCTCTAGCAAGGTTATCTTGACAACATAAAATCCTTTAGATAAGGGTGATCCTTGAAAGTGTGCTTCAAGGTTGTTTAAGATATAAAACCATTGTATTTGGTGAGCCTTGTATTGTAAGAGTTACTAGAAGAGGTTGTGAGTGTAAAACCATAGTGTGGTGATCCTCTCTTGTAATTTGTAAACCTGAGCAATTAGTAGAATTATTGAAATCCTTAAGTGTGAACTTAAGGTAGTGGAGGTAGATCTTGAGGATCGAACCACTATAAATTGTTCGAGTTCTTAGCTATTGCTTTCTTCATTACCTTGCTATCAATTATCTCAAATTAGATTATATAACTTGTTCTTGGTCTAAACGCATAAAAGGTTTAAGTTTGCATAAATTAGCCAAATATCTAATTCACCCCCCCTCTTAGGTATTTCAATTGGTATCAGAGCTAGAACTTCTTTGTGTAGCTTAACAACCTAGAAGACAAAGATCCTATGGCTAATATGTCAATCCTACCTTATCTAGAAGGATCCTCCACAAATAGACCACCCTTGTTTAATGGAACAAATTACACTTTCTGGAAATCTAGAGTTAAAATTTACATTTGTTCTATCAATTTTGATTTGTGGAACATAATTGAGAAAGGTCCTTATGTCCCAATGAAAATGAGTGCTGATGGAATAACCTCAGTACCCAAGTCCACTGATGAATTTGATGAGCATGATTCTAAGAAAATGACTTTAAATTATCAAGCCATGAATATATTAAGTTGTGCTTTAGATGTTACTTAATACAATAGAGTTAGTGGATGTGATTCTGCTCATGACATATGGAGATTACTTCAAATTACACATGAAGGTACTAATCAAGTTAAAGAATCTAAACTTGCCATGCTAGTTAGAGATTATGAACTGTTTACCATGAAACAAGGTGAAAATATTAGTGGTATGTTTACAAGATTTACTAACATTTTCAATGGCTTAAAAGCTTATGGTAAAAGCTATACAATGGGAGAGCAAAACAGAAAGATTTTAGATGCTCTACCAAAATCCTGGCAGCCTAAGACACTTGCTATTGAGGAATCCAAGAATTTGAAGACTCTTCCACTTGAAGAGCTCATTGGATCTCTACTGACCCATGAAATGAAGATGAAAAGGCTAAATGACAAGGTGGATGAAGAAAAGGGAAGAAAAGGAGTGGTACTCAAGGCCTCAAATCACTTGATTGAACAAGAACAGTCTTCAAGTGAAGAAGAAGGAGGAAACAGTGGAGAAGAAGAGATTGCAATGGCAGTGAGGAAGTTCAAAAGATTCTACAAAAAGGAGTTTCTCAAGAAAGGGAGAAAACCAGTCAAGAAGAGTGGTCAATCCTCATCCTACAAACCGCAATGCTTTGAATGCAAGAGCAAAGAGAATTTTGTTGCTGACTGTCCTAAAGTGTTGGAAAGGGAAAGAGACAGCAAAAATAGAAAGAAATCTGTCAATAAAGGTAAAGGATTAGCTGGAACGTGGGATCAACAAGAGATTGAGAATGACAGTGAAGAAAAGGCCAATATATGCTTTATGGCCATTGATGATGAGGTACAATCTTCACATTCTATCTCAAATATATGTGATGATGATATTGATTCCAGTGATTTGATTGTAGAACTATATGAAGAATTGAAAAAGACTTCAAAAAGAAATAAAGAAATGAAATTCAAAATCAATGACTTATCAAATGAAAATTCAAAATTACATGTTGAAAATGGTAAACTTCTTGAAACCATTAGTTGTCTTACCATTGAAAAGAAGTTTTGAATACAACCATACAAAACATATCTTTTGAAAACAAGAAGCTTTGTACAAGAATTATTTCTCTTGAATCAATGATAAAAGATCATGAGCTTTTAAAAAGGAAAGTTAATGATCTAACTTTATGCATTGAGAGATTTATAAATGGAAGAGAAAATTTAAATAGATTACTTGGTTATCGAAGATCTTCATTTGTAAAACATGGTCTTGGTTTTACACATGATTGTTTTGCTCCAAAACAAAAAAAGTCTTTTGTTAAAGAATTTTCTCATTCTAGGTCACATATTTGTTGCACATATTGTGGTAAGCATGGACACAAGGTTTCTAGATGTTTTATAAAAAGAAAGATAGAAAATGGTGTTAAGACCATTTGGAAAAGTCAAAGGAACTATTACTAACCCCCTTGGACCCAAGAAGATATGGGTACCAAAAATCACTCTTTCTAATTTGGTGTAGGTACAATTTGCCTCAAGATCAAGTGCCACAAAATGGTTTCTTGACAGTGGCTGCTCAAGGCACGTGACTGAAAATGCATCACTTGTTAGTGAGATTCAAACTACAAGTGAAGGTTTTGTCACATTTGGAGATAAGAAGAAAGGGAAAATACTTGGAATAGGTAACATTGGTAAAGGTTCTTTTCCTCTTATCAAGCAAGTTTTACTTATTGAAGGTTTAAAGTATAACTTACTTAGTATTAGCCAATTATGTGACGATGGATGCAAAGTAGAGTTTAAATGTGATACTTGTACTATTCTTGACAATGCTAGTAACAAAACTATCTTTGTTGCTAAAAGAGTTGGTAATGTATATGTGTTGTATCTTGATGAGCTTATTACTTATGATATTAAATGTCTTGCCATTCATGACAATGATGGATTTTTATGGCATAGAAGATTAGGACATGTGAGCATGGATTTATTGAACAAAATTTCTACACAAGAGCTAGTAAGAGGTTTACCAAAATTGTATTTTGATAAAACCCGTCTTTGTGATGCTTGTCAATATGGAAAACAATCAAAAACATCTTTTAAACCAAAGAAAATGGTTTCTACCTCAAAACCTCTTGAACTAGTTCACATGGACTTATTTGGACCTATGAGGACTACTAGTCCTGGTGGTAAAAGCTATGCGTATGTGATTGTAGATGATTTTTCAAGATTTACATGGGTAATCTTCTTAGCACAAAAAGGTGAAACATTTTATGAATTTTCAAAACTCTTCAAAAAGGTTCAAACCTCTCTTGATTGCAAACTGATTTCTATTAGAAGTGATAATGGAAGAGAATTCTGTAATCAAGATTTTACAAAATTTTGTGATGAGTATGGTATTACTCATAATTTTTCAGCTGCCGAAACACCTCAACAAAATGGTGTTGTTGAGAGGAAAAACAGAACCTTACAAGAAATGGCTAGATCAATGCTTTGTGAAAACTCATTACCTAAGTATTTTTGGGCTGAAGCTATAAATACAGCTTGTTTTGTCATGAACAGAGTTTTACTAAGACCTTTTATAAGAAAAACACATTTTGAACTTTTATTTGACAAAACTCCATCAATTGTCTACTTTAAAGTTTTTGGTTGTAAGTGCTTCATTTTAAACACTAGCAACTATCTTGGTAAGTTTGATAGAAAATCTGATGAAGGAATATTTCTTGGTTATTCATCAAATAAAAAGGCATATAGAGTCTATAATAAAAGGACATTGTGTGTTGAAGAAACTATTCTTGTAACCTTTGATGAATCTAACATTTATCTCCAAAGAGGAAATGAAGATGATGAAGGCACATCATTGGTTGAAAATCATACTCAACCTCAAGTACCCACAATGGAAGATCATGCCAAAGAAGAAGAAATAATGGAGCAAGAACAAGATGGTCAATCAAGCAATGATCAAGAACTTCCAAAGGATATCACATATGCAAAAGGTCATCCTAAGGAGCAAATCATTGGTGATGTCTCCCAAGGAGTTAAAACAAGGCGGTACTTTATTGATAACTTTGCTCTTTTATCTCATATTGAACCGAAAAATATTGATGATGCATTGTGTGATAATTTTTGGATTATTGCTATGGAAGAAGAGTTAAATCAGTTTGAGAGAAATAAAGTTTGGACTCTTGTTTCTAGACCTCATGATCATTCTGTTATTGGTACAAAATGGGTTTTTAGAAATAAGTTAAATGAACTAGGAGAAGTTGTTAGAAATAAAGCTAGACTTGTTGCTCAAGGTTTCAACCAAGAAGAAGGCATTGACTATGATGAGACTTTTGCTCCAGTGGCCAGATTAGAATACTTTTGGCATTTGCTTGTTTTAAAGGTTTTAAACTGTTGCAAATGGATGTCAAAAGTGCTTTTCTAAATGGTTTTATTGAAGAAGAGGTTTATGTAGAACAACTTCCTGGTTTTATTCATGAAAAATTTCCAAATTATGTGTATAAGCTAACCAAAGCTCTATATGGATTGAAACAAGCTCCAAGAGCTTGGTATGAAAGATTGAGTGGCTTTCTTCTTTCAAAAGGAAAAGTGGACACAACTCTTTTTATAAAAACATCTTCTAAAAATGATATCTTACTTGTGCAAATTTATGTTGATGATATTATATTTGGTGCTAATAATACATCTCTTTGTGAAGATTTTGCCAAATCAATGCAAAATGAATTTGAGATGAGCATGATGGGAGAATTAAATTTCTACCTTGGGCTGCAAATTAAACAAGTCAAGGATGGAGTCTTCATAAATCAAGCAAAGTATACCAAGGAGTTGCTGAAAAGATTTGGAATGGATCAAGCAAAAGGAATAGGTACTCCAATGAGTTCATCAACTAAACTTGACAAAGATGAGAAAGGTAAAAACATTGATGAAAAGTTGTATAGAGGTATGATTGGAAGTTTACTCTATCTCACAGCTAGTAGACCAGATATTATGTTTGCTGTATGCTTGTGTGCTAGATTCCAATCATGTCCTAAAGAATCTCATCTAATTTCTGTCAAACGTATTTTTCGTTATTTGATTGATACACATGACTATGGTCTTTGGTTTTCAAAAACATCATCTTTTGAACTTATTGGATACTCTGATGCTGACTATGCTGGATGCAAAGTTGAACGTAAAAGTACAAGTGGTCATTGTCAATTTCTTGGTAGTTGTCTTGTATCTTGGTTTAGTAAAAAGCAAGCTTGTGTGTCTTTATCCACTACAGAAGCTGAATATATAGCTGCATGAAGTTGTTGTGCACAATTATTATGGATGCAACACACCTTACTTGATTATGGTCTTAAATTTAAGTGTGTGCCTATACTATGTGATAATACTAGTGCTATCAATTTGAGCATAAATCCCATTCAACATTCTAGGACTAAGCATATAGAGATAAAACATCATTTCATTCGTGATCATGTGATTAAGAAAGATATATGCTTAGAATATGTAAATACAAATGATCAAATTGCTGACATATTTACAAAGCCTTTGGCTGAGGAAAGGTTCAATCACCAAAGAAGACTCTTAGGAATTTCATAATTTAATGACTAATGTGTGTATTAAAGTTTTGATAAAAACAGGAATTTTTCTGATTCAAAATTCGGATGCACTACAGAAAATTCGGTCAACCGAATTTTCTAAGTGAAAAAAAAAACAAAGACTTTTGATCAAAAATTCGGACGCAGGTCAGAAAATTCGGTGACCGAATTTTCTGAACTGAAGAAACAGAAACTTTCCATCGAAAATTCGGATGCAGATTTGAGAATTCGGTCGTCCGAATTTTACGGATGCATCCCTTTAAATGAAAACCAAACGGTTTCTTCCAAACATTACAACTTCCCAATTTTACATCCCTTCAAAACCTCTCATACCCATTCACGTCCGAATCAAAATCCCTTCAAATCCACACATTCTCATTCCGATTTTCCTTCATTTTTTAACTTCTAACCCTAGATTCATACAAAAAAAAAAATCCAGAACCTCTCAACAGAAATATATCAATGGTGAGAACAAAGAAGCCAAATGTTGAGAAAGGCAAGGGAAAGGCTAAGGAAGGAAATGAAGATCCAATCCTCAATCAACCCAGAAAAATTCGAATTCCTCAAACTTTGACTGAGGTTGACAGGTTTGTCTCTATAAAAGCTGCTCATGAATTTGATGAATGGAATAAAAATAGCAGAAAGATTATTCATGGATATAAGGTGGATTTTGATAAACTCTCTAGCATGGATATTGTTCTATCTTGTTTCAATGATGTTGGCTGGAGTAGTTTGCAGTTTTTTAATGAAGATTTTTATCCTACTTTGATATATGAATTCTCTGCAAACCTAAAGGAAGAAAGAATTGAGACTGTTGGGGATAATAGGATACAATGGTATTCATCTAAAGTATCCCAAGTTGACATTGAATTTAGTGAAGCCCTAATTAACAGAATCTGTGGAGTAGGTGACAATTGCTATGATCGTGAACTCTTTACATATGATAGATTTGAAGAAGCATTTACAAATGGAAAAGAGTTTAGATCTATAAAAGAGAGAGAAATCAAGAACTTGGATGCTAGAGGTAGAGTATTGCATCATATGGTGACTACTATGATTGTTCCTAACTTTGGACATAAATCATCAGTAGGTAATATGCATATGGTATTAATGTTGGCCTTGCATGAAAAGAGGAGATTGAACTTTGGTTTTGTAGCCTTGAAACACATGATTACTGCTAGAAAAATAGTAACCAAGGCATTCCCATTTGGAAGGTTGTTGACAAGAATCTTTAAGCATTTTAAGATTAAACTTCCAAGAAGAGGGCAAGCCTTCAAAAGTGGAGAAATATACACTGATGAATCTCTTAGGAGAATGCAGCTTATTCTTGATGATGATGGAGTATGGAAAACAAAAAGAGAATCCCCTTCAAAAAGAATAGGAAGAGAAGAAAAGACTGAAAGTGAGGAAGAGGAAGAAGAAGAGGATGAAGAAGAGACCCTTGCAAGAGAGATGAAGACAAAAAGGAAGCATGATACCGCAAGTGAAGGGGAGCAACCACCAACAAAGAGGAGGCTGTTTGAACAAGAAACTGGAGTTAAGTCAAGTGGTGAAGGAATAACTAGAGGTGACACCGTAGTAGCCAAAGCATTCCAAGAAGCGTTGAACAATCATGTCAAGGAAATGGAGAAGATGTATAAGTTCTTTGAATCATTTGCTCCAATGGTTCTTGGAAAGTTAGATGGACTGGAAAGTAGAGTAAAGCACATTGAGGAAATCCTAATGAAAAATACTCAACGTGGTGAAGGACCCTCTAGGCCTCAAAATAGAAATGAGGATGATTGTGATAAAAAGGAAGAAAAGAAGGACAAGGATGTAGATAGTGATGACAGTGACAATGATCAAGGAGGAAATGATGAGACTGTGGCAGAACAAGAAGAAGAAAAAGAACATGCACAAGAAGAACCACAAGAAGCAGGAAGCCAAGTAGCTCAAGCTGAAATTGTCTCACCAACACACATCTCTTTCAGCCAAGGAAGAGTGAAGCACTTGGCCATCAAGAAAGGAATCAGCGGAGCAACTTCATCAACATCACAAGACTAAGCATTTCTTCCATTTGTATTTACTGTTTTAAGTTATATTATGAGTTATACATTAATGTTTTTAATTATGAACTTGGTAAGTATTTCCTTATGCATTTTATGTAATAGTGAAGCTCAATGATGAAATCTCAGTGATGAGAGCTTCCTTTATGTGTTAAAATTGTTAATCTCATTTTCATTGGCCCCATCTTTGATTGATGACAAAAGGGGGAGAAGATATGAGATGACAAAATGTGTGAAAGTGTTGTGTGTTATGAAACTGTGCATTATATGGATGTTATCTGAGTTTTTACAAATGGGTAAATTGTTCTTGACTTGTTTCTCTATGAAAACAATTGAATGCATGAGTTATATCTGTTGTAAAAAATTTTGGATTTAAAATTCGGACGCATGCATATTGTGTTACCAAAATGTGCTCTTTTGTTGTTCAAATTGATTCAAACATGTTTCAATCTCTTCTACTATGTTTGAACAACCTTAGGAAATCTTATTTTCAAAAATTGAAGCTTTCATTTCACTTATTTTAATATTCGGACTCGACTTGACAGAATTTGGATAAACAGTATCTCAAGTCCAAACTTGTTGAAAAATGAGCACAATCTAAGGAGGAGCATTGTTAATCTTTTCTGACCTATAAAACCTCCCTTAGAAGTTTTCTAAATGATTAAATTCTATATCTTCTATCTGAGTTGGAAGGAAGGAGGTTAATGGAGGTTGGTTGGGTCATAGGCTCATATTGAGCCTTTTGTATGTCATTGTGCTAAATTGGTTATTTTCTATCATTGACATTAATACTTCTATGAACTACATCGTTTTAATCTATCACATTTTGCATCAAAGTTTGTCATCATCAAAAAGGGGGAGATTGTTAGCCCTAAGGGAAAATCATATAAGATTGATTAGTTTTGATTAATGACAAATATTGATGAGGACTAATATGCTTGTATATTGTGTGATAGGTTCTGTAAAATAAGAAGTATGAAGTCTCATTGCTTTGAAACAAGAGTTCAAGAACAACTTCAGTTAAGCAAAGTGATTGAAGTTTGAAGAATGTTGTTCTTAGAAGATCTAAAGGCATTGAAGACTTGAAGTGTAGAGTGTGTATACTTAGTAAGTAAGTTTCTATGTAAACTCTACACTTGCATGTCTTGGTCATCATTGAATGCATAAGAGAGCATAAAATGAATCTTATAATCTTAAAAGGATTTGAATAAGGTTTTTAGTGAATGTGATGTTTAAGTAAACTTTATATGATCAAAGAAATTTAATTTGTGTTTTCAAACTTACATATGGCTAAGTAAGTTTTCTATACATATCAAATGTTTCTCAAACACATTGAAGTTATACCTCAAATGATTTTACAAAGTTTGAAACTGCTTCCAAAAAATTCGGTCGTCCTAATTTTGTAGCAAAAGTTTGCTACTATTCTTCCAGAGAAATTCGGAAGAAGATTCGGACGCAGCCAAAAAATTCGGTCATCTGAATTTTGGCCTTCAGCATGGTCACTGTTTTTCCAGAGAAATTCGGACGAAGATTCGGACGCAACCAAAAAATTCGGTCGTCTGAATTTTCTGAAACTAGCCATTACTAGCCGTTTTATGACCGTTTTAATTGATTTTCAAATTTTATAAAAGCCATAAACGTGTAATCTTTTGTAACTCTTGAAATCTTGAAAACTCTAAGCATTCAATAGCATTTGGCAAACATTTCTTAAGCTCTCTTATGTCTTGTGCATTCAATTGATCAATCCAAAGACATCAAAGTGTGAAGGAGCAAATTTGTGTACCATCAAGTGGTAACATCTACACACTCTCATTTATTTATCATATTATGTTGTTCTACTAGCTCTAGCAAGGTTATCTTGACAACATAAAATCCTTTAGATAAGGGTGATTCTTGAAAGTGTGATTCAAGGTTGTTTAAGATATACAACCATTGTATTTGGTGAGCCTTGTATTGTAAGAGTTACTAGAAGAGGTTGTGAGCGTGAAACCATAGTGTTGTGAGCCTCTCTTGTAATTTGTAAACCTGAGCAATTAGTAGAATTGTTGAAATCCTTAAGTGTGAACTTAAGGTAGTGGAGGTAGATCTTGAGGATCGAACCACTATAAATTGTTTGAGTTCTTAGCTATTGCTTTCTTCATTACCTTGCTATCAATTATCTCAAATTAGATTATATAACTTGTTCTTGGTCTAAACGCATAAAAGGTTTAAGTTAGCCAAATACCTAATTCACCCCCCTCTTAGGTATTTCAGGTATATCTTTTGTAAACCCTACAATTGTTTCTCTTGGAATCTGTTGAATGCATAAGAAAGCACAAAACTTATTTTTGAATCTTAAATGGTTTTGAATGAACTTTTGATCAATAAGTGTGTTTTTGAGTCTTAAAATGATTTTGAGTAAACTTTGTATGATCAAAGAGTTTTGATAACGGCTTTTGAATTTAAAAGTGTCTAAATGACTTATCTATTCATACAAAATATTTTTCAAAACTTATTGAGGTTGAATTTCAAATTATTTCACAAAGTTTGAACAGTTCGGACGCAAGTTCGGATGTAAGGGAAAAAGTTCAGTCATCGAATTTTTCCTGCCAGCATAGTTACTATTTTATTAGAGAAATTCAGACGCAAGTCCGAATGCACTGGACAAAATTTGGTCGTCTGAATTTTTCCTGACAGCATGAAATAGGTACATCCAAATTAGGTTTAAGGCTTAACCTCTGAAATAGGTACATCCTTCGATACTGAACTAGACACTAGCAACCCTTGCTTCATAAGACAAGTGAATCATCAAATGATCCATCACGTCAAAACATGCAAGAGGGAATATCCCTTCCAACTTACATATGTGGATTACTATATTCTTCTCCCATTCTCTCATACGAGACACTGCTAGTTTTGGAGCACATAAGTCACGATAGAAGAGACTTAATTCTGTTTGTACATTCCAAATTGAGACCAGGAGGAACTCTTGAAATGCTATCGAAAGTAATCTCTCCATAAATACGTGACAGTCATACACATCACATGATCCTTCATACGACAGCATGAAGATAAGTTGTACTAGGTAAGAATGACGGGCCAGTTAGAGTAATGCTTTCCTGACATCCCAAATGTCAAAAACCCATTAGTGCACAATGCTAAATGCACGTTTCGAACCTCCTTTACAAATACAACATGGGTGCAATCAAAGTGATGCCATGCTTCACCATCGCGAGGATGACTCATCACCTCCTCTTGTAGGCTTTAAGCGTGCCACCTCATATGTTCTGCAGTTGTTTTAGATGCATACAATTGTTGTAATCTTGGTGTCAATTGGAAGTAGTACAGTTTCTTAAAAGGTACTTCTTTTTGTCGACTACTATTCTGAACTTTCCTCCTCGGAATATACTGGGGACTTCCACAAAACTTGCATCCCCACAAACCTATATCCTTCTTTCAGTAAAGTATGCAACCATTCGGGCAACAATCTATTTTTTGCATTGGTAAACCGAGTCTAGAAACCATCTTCTTAGTATGATACTAGTCCTCCGATTGTTGATTATCATTTGGTGGAACCTACTTCATCAGTTGCATCATCTGATTGAACCATCTCTCTAAAATATTGTTGTCCAACTTAATATTCAACATCTGAGCAACAATTGATAAATGCGAGTGGTTTATGCATCCATCCCAAAATGAGTATCGACAGCCTTCAACATGTCATAAAGTTTATTGGCCTCAGCTTTAGGAGGTTCTTCATTGTTGACAAATGAATGCGGGTCTATTAGACGATCCAAACCAACGACATCCATTACTCCCTATTTGAATGGATTATTAGTCATAGGTAGGCATTGAGAATTGGTTGGAGACATCTCCAGGTGTACCAAATCAAGACTCTTACTGTGATTGGTCCAACGATGATAATCGATGACAAATCCAAGTTTATACAAGTGCACCTGCACTGCATCACGATTAATGTGCACCTTGTCTTACACTTTGCACAAGCATACCTTAGCCATGTAGTGTGTCCCTTCGACAAATAGTATGCTATAAAACCCTTTACCCCATCCTCATATTTATTTATGATTCTCTTAATCTTTTGCATATGTCTCCTATATAGCCAACTACAATCATCCATCAACATTAACTAATATTGCACACTAAACTAAAAAAAAAAATCGACGAAGTTTCCCCTATAAAATAGACATTTTTAGGCACAAGACCACTGTAACAACACAATCAATTACACAAAAGTATTTTTTATCCACAATTAGGCCAAGTAAAAATTCATACTCTTCAACAAAAATATTACATAAACTCTAAATTGAACAAAAATATTACATAAAAAATGAATTAACAGAAAATTAAATAGAATTGAAATTTACATTAAAACATTCTAAAAATTTTATTTAATATAGAATTACACAAAATTCATAAATTGAACAAAAATATAGTAAAAAGTTTTCTAAAATTTTAGAAAATTAAAAGCAGTAGATATTACAAAAAATAAAAAATTAAACAAAAAAATAACTAAAACTTAAACAAACAGTAAACATAAAAACAAAGTAAGTTACACATTTAACTAAAATAAATTTTGAAAGAGTCTCCCTTTAAAAAATGGACATTTTCTAGGCACAAGGTCACCACAACAACCATAATCAATTACGCACAAGAACATTTTATCCATAATTGGGGCCAAGTAAAAATCCATACTCTTCAACAAAATCACACAAAGCCCATAAACTCTAAATTGAACAAAAATATTACATAAAAAGAATTAATATAAAATTTAAAATTTTGAAATTTAAATAAAAATATTCTCACAAATTTTATTTAACTTAAATTTACACAAAATTATAAATTGAACAAAAATATAATAAACATTTTCATAAAAATTAAGAAAACTAAAAACAATATAATTAAAAAATAAAAAATTGAACAAAAATAAATAACTAAAAATTAAACAAAATAGTAGACATATAAATTAAGTAAGCAGAAGATTTTTTTCCACTTTGTTCATATTGGAATGAAATAAAAAAATTAAAATAAAAGTATACATATTGGAAATGAAACAACAAAATCATAAAAAAGGAGAAAACATTGCAGATAAACCTCTCAAATGAGACACACAATAAATGAAACAAAATAAATCACTAAAAAGGAGAAAACATTGCACATAAACCTCTCAAATGAGACACACTATAAATGAAACAACAGAATAAAAAAAGATGAAGAAAACACTAGATATTACTGGAAATGCAAAAAAATTTAGAAAAAGACAAAAAAATCACTAGAAATGGAGAGTCGATTAGGGTAGCAGTGGCTGTAACAACGAGTGGCCTCGGCATTAGCAGCAGCAGTGATAATGGCAGGTGGTGGACCCAAATATGCAAGGAGAGAGAGAGGAGGGTGGGGCAGTGCAGGGGGAGAGAGAGAGAGAGACTTGTCGATGAGAGAGAAAGAGAGATTGAGAGAGGGAGAAATGAAAACTTGAAGAATGAAGAAGAAGAGTTTGATGATATAGACTAAGGCATTTGTGACGAATATATTCCATAGCATATTTGAGAGGGAGTTATATTTATTTTTTAATATTTTTTAAAATAGTTAGAGAATCCATCATGAATTTGGCGTGGATCTGCGATAGATTTGTATTTGTTTTTTAATTATTATTTTTTAACACATTAACAAAATTCAGGGCTGTTTTGTGACAGAATTGTAAATAATTTTTTTTCAATGGTAAAATGTTTTTTTGCAAATCTGCCTCGAAATTGCGATGGATTTCTGACTAAGTGACGGATTGGCGACAAAATTTTGGCATATTTGAATTTCAAATTGGCGGCTCCTTTTCATGGGTAAAAAATTTTAAATTCCTTTTCACGGCAAAGAGGCATAGTTTTGTGATGACTTTTAATTTTTTATTTGTTCTTTTTTATTTTTCTTTTTTAACCTAATCCTCGATTAAGTTTGCGGTAAGATTTGTTAACAATTCATATTTATTAAATATACGTATATAATTGTCCTATATTTTGAACTATTATATGTATTCAATGCATTAACACAATATGTTGGATAGTATTACATATTATGGAACACCCTTAGTTCAAACAATTAGTATTGTATGCATGAGTAATACACTTTCACATGTCTTGTATAGTGTTATTATAGGTAATAAATATCTTATATTGAAACGAATTGTGGATTGTATATTCGTTTTTTATATTTCTCACTAACTATACATTAATAACATTTGACAATATATGATGCATGTGCGCTGGATGCTATCTATATTTAATCAAATAGCACACTTATAAACATCGCGATGTATGCGCCACAAATTTAACATGCGGCAAGTTAATAAAAAAGCAAGAAAACAAAAGGAAAACAAAATTTTGTTGCAAATTCGTCGCTAATCTATTGCAGATAAGGAAATTCGTAGCTTTTTGGTGACGAATTTGCAATGAAAAATTAAAAATAATTCTTCATTATTTTCTTTTATGTCTGTCACAAATCCATAGCTGTTCCGCGACAAATTTACAAAGGCAATAGAATTTTTTATTATTTTTCTATCTAATCCATCACCAATCCATTACAATTTACTGCTAGATTTGTGACAAAATTTAAACAATCTTACTTACTTTCTTTGCATCGTTGCAAATCTAAATCTGTAGTTATTTTGTAACGGATTTGCAATGAAAATTTAAAATGAATTTTTAATTATTTACTTTTATGTCTGTCACAAATTTGTAGTTGTTTTTGCAATGGAAATAGTATTTTTAATTTTTTTAATCCATTGCTAATTTGTTGTAGCTCTTTCGCAATAGATTTGTGACGAAAAGTAAAAAAAAATTTTAAATTGTTTTCTTTTATGTTCATCGCAAATTCGTTGCTAATATAGCAACAACGAAAAAATAAAAATAATAATTTAAATTTTGGTTTTAATTTCTGTTGCAAATCAGTCGTAAAACAACTATGGATTTGCGACAAACAGAAAAAAGAAAATAATTAAAAATACTTATTTAAAATTCCATCACCAAATAACTACGGAAACTAAAAATAAAATTTTATATTATAATATTTTTATTTGCATTGCAAATCCATCGCCAATCAACTATAGATTGGCGACGGAATTAATTTCGTTGATATTTTAGTCAATTTTTTTAAATGGCTATGTATTATCTGTTGCAAATTGCCATCGCTAAATCCATGTTTCCTTCTAGTGATTGAAAAATCTAAGACGGGGATGACTAGGTTTTCGACTAATTTTAGAAAACTTTTCCTTAACAAAGTCTCTTTTAAAAGTTCACAACTTCTGAATTTTATGAGTTTGAAAAAGAGTGGTTAAGAGAAGAAGACCAATCAATAAGGTAGAAATTAAGTTCAATAATCACTGCAATTACAAAGCAATAGATATAGCATAAATGAGTGAAAGAAATAAATAGCAAGAGAGGAACACATCAACTTATAGTGGTTCGATCTCCAAATATCTACATCCATCACTTTGAGTCCACACTCAAGGATTTCAACCAATCCACTAAATCAACAATTCACATAAATACATAAGAGGCTTACCCTACAAAGGTTTTTACACCAATAACGTCTTTACAATTCAACAATCAAGGCTCACCCTCATCAAAAGAGTTTTATGTCCCAAGACAACCTTGAATAAGCAAAGAAATAATGAGAGATGGATAGAGATTTCCAACAAGAAGGTGGATTGTAATAAAAAATTCTAAGCACCACTTCACTTTTGCTTTGGAATCTTGGAATGATCACTTGCAGCACATGAATTTTGGGAAGCTCTTCTTTAATCTATGAAGATCTCAAGTGAGGTCCAAAAAGCTTCTTTGAAATATGAGCTTCTTGCCTTTCATATAACTCAAAAATTCAAATACAATGTTCAAAAAGCGGCTAGTAATGGCTAGTACAGTGCCATTCGGTAGACCGAATCGAGCTTAATGTGTCCGAGTTGGTTGTCCAAACTGTCTATATATTATGTTGCTAAGGGGAATTTGGTTGACCGAATTTGGTCCTCTACATCCGATTTGGTAATATGAATTTATTTGAAAATTCAATACCAAAGTAGACGTTTGAATTGGAGTCTGAACTTTTCTTAACTTTGTCAAATCATTTGAAACTTAACCACCATAAGTTTGAAATCATTTTGGGCTACGAGATAGATAATTTAAAATGTTTTGAGCAATAAGTCAAACTCTTGGTATTTCAAAGAATGATCAAGATCTTGTAAGCACTTAACCAAGGTTAGAAAAGGTTTGTGCTACTACAAACAATACAAAGATTATGAAAAACCTAAGAGAAGGGATGAATTAGGTTTTCGGTAAATTTTTGAAAATTTTTTCTTTAATAGAGTCCTATTTTTTTTAAATTCACAACGGACAAGATTTTGTGTTTGGAAAAGAGGGGTTGAAAGAAGAAGAGCAATCAATAAGTCAACAAAAAATATAAACAACCATAAATAACAAATGAAGATAGCACAAACAAAACCAAGTAATAAGTGTAGAGAATGAAACACAATAATTTATAGTGGTTTGATCTCTTTAAGATCTATATCCACTACTTTGAGTCCACACTCAAGGATTTCAACCAATCCACTAAATGATCAAGTTTAGGAAATATACAAGAGGCTCACCCTTAGAACACATGAACAATGAAAGTTTTTCTTTGATCTTTGATGTTCTCAAGATAAAGTTCAATAATCTTCTTCAAAATCTGAGTTTCTATCCTTTTATAGAACAAAAAATTCAAATACAATGTTAAAAAATGTCTAGTAACAATGCCATTTAGTTGACGGATTGGGGCTTACTGCACCTAAGTTGGTCTTTCGAACTGTTCTATTTACTAAGCTGCCATGGAAAATTCGGTCATCCTAATAATTGGATCGTCCAAATTTGGATGGAAATATAGCAACTAGGAACAGATGCATTCATACACGAATTTGGGCATTTGAATTGAAGTCTAAACTTTATAAAATCATTTGAAATTTAACCACAACAAGTTTGAAATCATTTTAAATCACAAAATAGATCATTTAAAAACATTTGATCTAGAAGTTGTTATCAAAAAATTTATTTTTCAAAGAATTATGAAAAACTTTTAAGCTCATCAACAATGTTTAGGCCAGATCAAAATGGTTTGTGCTTCAACATACAATGCATAGATTCCAATTGCAAAAGGTGTAGCGCTTACAAAGATATTCCTATAAAATATGTAGCACCCTACATTATTAGATCTTCAATGTCTTCAATCACTTGACATCATCTTCAAACTTCAATTGCTTAACCTCATTTGAGATGTCCTTTTCACTTTAACTCCAAGGTAGTGATATTTATTTGCTTTTTTCAATCCGAAAATCCTATCACACAACAATTACTCTAATTAGTCTATATCAATATTCGTCATTAATCAAAACTACCACTATAAGAAAACAACATATTTGAAACCAAAATTTCAAATCGCAAAAATGGGTTTCTAATTAGAAACCCATTTGAAACTGCTAGGAAAAAAGTTTCAAATCGCTTTCAAATATTTTTTATTTTTAATAAATTCTATAATCAGTTTCAAATCAATTTTTAATTAGAAACTGATTAAAATCGGTTTCAAAATTTGGTTTCTAATAAAATCAGTAAATGTTTTTTATTTTTTATAGAATAAAAAATCGGTAAATTGAGTCCTAAAAAAAGACGAATTTTATAATTGGTTTCAAAATTCGGTTTCTAAAGGATTTCTAATCGTTTTCGAACAAAATCAGTTTCTAAATTAAATATTTTTTCTTTTTTATAGAATAAGAAATCAGTTTCTAAACCAAATATTTTTTTTTTAATTTTTTGATGAATTTTATAATCGGTTTCAAATAAAGCATTCTAAGCAGTTTCATACAAAATCAGTTTCTAAATTAAATATTTTTTATTTTTATAGATTCAGAAATTGATTTCAAATCGGTTTCTAAACCAAATATTTTTTTTATTTTTTGATGAATTTTATAATCGATTTCAAAGAAAAGTGGTTTCTAAATTAAATATTTTTTATTTTTTATTGATTAAGAAATCAGTTACTAAATCAATTTTTTTTTTTATTTTTGATGAATTTTATAATCAGTTTCTAATTAGAAATTGATTAAAATAGGTTTCAAAATTTAGTTTCTAAGTGGTTTCTAATCGGTTTCAAACAAAATCCGTTTCTAAATTACATATTTCTTATTTTTTTTATAGATTAAGAAATTGGTTTCAAAACGATTTCTAAATCAATTCTTTTTATTTTTTTGATGAATTCTATAATCGGTTTCAAAATTAAATATTTTTACTTTTTTATGGATGAAGAAATCGGTTTCAAATCGATTTATAATCTAATATTTTTTATTTTTTAATAAATTTTATAGTGGGTTTATGCATCAAGAATACTTCTAAGAGAGGTTTTAGAAGATAGAAAAGGATTAATAAAGCTCTACCTTATATTGTGCTAATTTTTCAACAAGCTTGGACTTGAAATGATGTATGTCTAAATTTCGAATCTTCAAATTTGAAATGCAAAATACATAAGGTAATGGCTATATTTTTGGAAATTAAGCTTTCGTAAGGTTGTCTACTAATCATGGTAGAAATGTTTGAAAGATATTTTGTATTTTGGACAACAAATAAACACTTCTGGGTGATAAAATTGGATTGAGTCCAATTTGGTCAGTGTGCATCTAAATTTCAAGTCCAAATTTTGGGTCCAAATTTCAAAGGTTGAACTTTTCAACTTCAAATAAACTTCATAAGTGCAAAAACATACATGATATATATTTGACCATATTTGCATTCAGTCAAACTTTGCAATTCAACACATTACATACATTTTGCAATACTCAACCATAATTCAACTTTCAACTTAACCACAATTAAACATTTTAACATTTGCAATACAAAAAAATTCA
Source organism: Rauvolfia tetraphylla (assembly GCA_030512225.1). NCBI lineage: Eukaryota > Viridiplantae > Streptophyta > Magnoliopsida > Gentianales > Apocynaceae > Rauvolfia > Rauvolfia tetraphylla. The sequence continues at coordinate 862,043 of JAJQKT010000017.1, read as the reverse complement.
ACCACATAGACAAGTACAAATTCAAACATACTCACTTTGCACTATTTACACAAACGTAAAAACCAAGTTAGCAAATAATTTAACCACATTTTGCGACATACTCATATACTTATGTCACATTTTCCCCCTTTTTCTTCAATCAAATAAGATGGGCGTAGTAAGTTAAGACAAAAGAGAAGCTCTCAACACAATGTATATCATCATTGAGCTTCAAATACAATAACTTCATTTCATAAAGCTCATAAGATACGTAAATATCAAGTAAGTTCATGTGAGCACTAATCAACATGAACTAATAAAACTTAATTAAATCAATCAAAATAAGTTGACCAAAACATCAAGTCATAAGCTTAAACTAATTAAACATTATAACAAAAGACATCATAAAAATTCATAAATGGTTAAAGAGGCAACAGATAGAGGGCTTGGCCATTTTTCTTGCCATCATCATCATTCAAAATTCTTCTCATAGTTTTCACTTTGGATTTGTTGGTGGTGATCGCCATGTCTTCTCTAAACTTAATATTGAATGGACCATCACTTGCATGTTTGGAGATGTCGCCAATTGGATGACCTTCTTGAACTGTTCCTTTTGATGACATGCTTCTCTCTTCCTCTTCCAAATGGAGTGGTGGATGGGAAGTAATCTTGGCTTTTTCAATTAAATCTCCTTCCTCGCTAGCCTCATTTTGGATGCTTTCTCCATCTCCTCTTGCTTGATCTAGCCCATTACCATATCCTTTTTCTTCTTGCACACTTTCATCACCTTTTCCTTCTTCATCTCTTCCATTATCTCTAGCCACCAACTCAAAATCATCCCTATTATCATCATTATCGCTACTATTACTCTCATCATCAGTATCATCATTTTTCTCGTTATCCCTTTCATCATTCTTGTCTTCCTCATCTTCATCATTTTCTTGTACATTGGAGGTTTCTTCACCATTTTGAGGATTCCTCTTCAAGAGTTCCTCAGCGTTTCTTACCCTTTCCTCCAATCCGTCAAGATTGCTAAGTATCATGGGAGCACAGGTTTCAAAAAACTTGTACATTTTTTCCATCTCCTTTACATAGTCGTTGAGTGCCTCTTGGAAGACTTTGGCAACAATGGTGTCTCCACGAGTGATCTTCTCACCAACAAAATCATCTACCTCATTGGAGTGTGTTTGAGGGGTTTGTTCATCTTCAAATAGCCTCCTCCTGGAGGGTGGTTTCTCCTCCTCACTTTTTGACTCGTGTCTTTTCTTAGTTTTCATTTCTCTAGCTTGTATTTCTTCATCATCTTCCTCATCTTCTTCTTCTTCTTCTTCACTTTCTGTGTCTTCACTCTCTTCTTGCTTTCAATTCTTTGAGGTAGTCTCCCTTTTGGATCTCCATACTCCATCATCATCAAGAGTTAATTGCATTCTTTTGAGAGATTCATTTGTGTAGATGCTTGCACTCTTGATGGTCAAGCCTCTTCTGAGGAGTTAAAGATGGAAGTGTTTGAAATGTTTTGTGAGCAACCTTCCATATGGTAATGCCTTGTTCTTCGTCTTCCTTGCCCCATCATACGTCTCAGGGCAATGTATCCAAAGTTCATCCTCCTACTCTTCTAAAGTGGAAGTATGACAACCATATGCATATTTCCCATAGAAGACTTGTGCCTAGAATTAGGAATTACCATAGTTGTGAGCATATGAAGTAAGACACAACCTCTAGTGTCTAGTGCCTTGATCTCTCTTTCCTTCACTATTCTAAATCTACTACCGTTTGTGTATGTATCTTCATAACTCTCATTAGTAAACGATTCATCAATATAATAGCGTTATGCCAATGAATAATAGCTAACCCCTTCATCATCAGCTCCACATATTCTATTCACCAAAACATCGTTGAATTGGAGTTTAATTTGTTATAGTCTAGATGAGTACCACTGGACAACATCATTTCCAATATGTTCAACTCTTTCTTCTTTAAGATTTGCTTAAAATTCATATACTAGGGAAGGGTAATACTCATCATCAATGATCAATAAACTATTCCACCCTTATAGCACCAAAAAGAGATAACATGTTACCCATTCCTAAGAATCTTTGTGTATCCACCTTGTGTTCGGGAATAATCTTCCAATTTCTTCCACTCCAATCTTCAAATATAACTCCAACCTTGGTTGTCACAAATCTATCCATCCCATATGATGCTTGAAGAACTTGAATCCTTCTTGGTTCATTAATAATCAACCTAGTATCGATTTGTTTTCCTTTCCCCTTTCCTTTCCTAATTTTAGCTCTTTTTATTCTCACCATGATGGATTTCTATGAAATGAAGTGAGTTTCAAGGGAAATCTAGGGTGTAGAATTGTTGAAGATTTCAAGCGAAGCTGGTGAAATTTGAAATTTAAGTTTGGATGAAGATGGGTTCGATCAATTTTGAGAGAAGATGGAAGTCGGTTGAGAGAATTTGAAAAGAATGAAGAAGAACTGCCATTTGGATTTCTTATAATTAGCTGAATCACCCGATTTGGAGAACTGAATTTTTGGCTATGCATTCAAACCTGAGTTCAAACTTCTTAAATGTGTCTCAGCTTCAGCAAATTCGAACAATTGAATTTCCAATCATGCGTCCAAACTTGCATTCAAATTTCTCTGTTTGAAATCCTTAGGGAGCCAGTGTGAACGACCAAATTTCATGGCATGCGTTTGAATACCTCGTTCGAATTTTACCTATTTTTCTTGCACTTGAATACATACTCTAATAATTGAATTTTGATATTCCTAAGCTTTTTCTTTGATCGAAAAACCTTTCCTTTGCCAATAGCTTAGTGAAAATGTCAGCAATTTGTTCATTTGTACAAACATAATCTAAACATACATCTCTTTTGGAAACATGATCACGTATAAAGTGATGTTTGATTTTAATATGTTTAGTTCTAGCATGTTGAATAAGATTGATTATTAAGTTTATTGCACTCATGTTATCATATAAAAAAGGCACACATTTGAAATCTAAACCAAAGATAAGCAAAATGTGCTTCATCCATAGCACTTGAGCATGACAACTACTGGCGGCAATATATTTGGCCTCGGTGGCAGAAAATGACACACTAGCTTGTTTATTGCTATACCAAGAGATAAAACAACTACTAAGAAATTGACAATCACCACTAGCACTCTTACGCTCGACTTTGCATCTGACATAGTCGGCATTCGTATAAGCAATAAGTTCAAAACAAGAAGATTTCGTAAAGCAAAGCCCACAGTTATATGTGTCAATAAGATAACGAAGAATATGTTTAATGGAAATCAAGTGAGATTCTTTTGGACATGATTGAAATCTAGCACATAAATACACGGCAAACATATTATCAAATCTTCTAGCGAGTAGATAGAGTAAACTCCCAATCACACCTATATATATCTTTTCATTAACATTTTACCTTTCTCATCTTTATCAAGCTTGGTTGATGAACTCATGGGTGTACTAATTCCTTTAGCTTTATCCATTCCAAACATTTTTAAAAGCTCCTTGGTGTATTTTGCTTGATCAAAGAATGTACCATCATTAGTTTGCTTGATGGAAGGCCAACAAAGAAGTTGAGTTCTCCCATCATGCTAATTTCGAATTCACTTTGTATCATCTTGGCAAACTCATCACAAAGAGATATATTAGTAGCACCAAATAAAATATCATCCACATAGATTTGAACAAGTAGAAAATCATTCTTGCAAGAAGTTTTTATAAAAAGTGTTGCGTCAACCTTTCCTTTTGAAAATCCTTTTGAAAGTAGAAAACCACTTAATCTTTCATACCAAACTCTATGAGCTTGTTTCAACCCATATAAAGCTTTAAAAAGTTTGAAGAGATGATTTGAAAACTTATCATGAGTAAAACTGGAAGTTGTTCCCCATAAACTTCTTCATCAATAAAATCATTTAAAAAGGCACTCTAGACATCCATTTTTAAATAATTTAAAACCTTTAAAATAAGTAACTACCAAAAGCACTTTTATGGATTCAAGTCTAGCTACCAGAGCAAAAGTTTTATCATAATCAATGCTCTCTTCTTGATTGAATCATTGGGCAACAAGTCTAGCTTTATTTCTCACAACTTCTACTAATTTATTTAATTTATTTCTAAAATCCCATTTTGTACCAATAATGGGGTGATCAAGGTGTCTCGGGACAAGGTTCCAAGCTTTGTTTCTTTCAAATTGGTTTAGTTTCTCTTGCATAGAAACAATCCAAAAATCATGATACATGGCATCATCAATGTTTTTAGGCTCAATATGAGATAAAAGAGCAAAGTCATCAATGAAGTACAACCTTGTTTTATTTCGTTGGAGACATCACCAATAATTTGCTCCTTAGGGTGGCCTCTTGGATATCTTAAATTCTTTGGGAGCTCTTGGTCATCGCTACGTTAGATTTCTTGTTTTTGTTCAATCATTTCTTCCTCATTAGCATGATCTTCCAAAGTTGGTACTTGAACATGACTTTGATCATCATTCATTGAGGTACTACATCACCTTCATCTCTTCTTTCAAAATAGATGTTAGATTCATCAAAGCTCACATGAATGGTTTCTTCAACAAATAAAGTTCTTTTGTTGTGGACTCTATAAGCCTTTCTGTTGGAGGAATAACCATATAAAATGCCCTCATTTGATTTTCTATCAAATTTACCTAACGTATCACAAGTATTCAAGATAAAGTATTTACAACCAAACACTTTAAAGTATTCAATTGAAGAGTTCTGCCAAAGAGAAGTTCAAATTGTGTTTTCCTTAGAAAAGGTCTTCAAAGAACTCTATTCATCATATAGCAAGTGGTGTTTATGGCTTTGACCCAAAAATATTTTGGTAAAGAGTTTTCACAAAGCATAGACGTAGCCATTTCTTGCAAGGTTAGAATTTTCCTTTCAAATATTTTGTTGTGGTGTTTTGGTAGCCAAAAAGTAATGTGAAATATCATTTTCATCACAAAATTTTTGTAAGGTCTTGATTGTAAAGTTTTATAATAGAAATCAATTGTCACTCCTAATAGAAATCAATTTTCAATCAAGGGAGGTTTGAACCTTTTCTGAAAAGTTTTATGAATTCATGAAAGGCTTCATACTTTTGAGAAAGAAAGAATACCCAAATTAATCATGATAAATCATCAACAATTACATACATAAGCATACCTTTTATTACCAGTACTAGTGGCCCTCATTGGTCCAAATAAATCCATATGAACTAGCTCAAGAGGTTTTGAGGTAGAAACCATTTTCTTCGGTTTGAAAGATACTTTTGTTTGTTTTCCCTATTGACAAGCATCACAAAGATAATTTTTCTTAAAATGCATTTTTGGCAAATCTTTAACAAGTTCTTGAGAAGAAAGTTTGTTTAAGAAATCTATTAACATGACCCAATCTTCTCTGCCATAAATAACCATCATTATCACAAATGGCAAAGCATTTAATACCACAAGCAACAAGCTCAGCAAGATATAGCTCATATACATTTCCAACTTTATTTGCAATAAAAATAGTTTTACTACTCACACTATCAAAAAATGTACATATATCACATTTAAATTCAACTTTGCATCTATTGTCACACAATTTACTAATAGTAATCAAGTTATATTTCAAGTCATCAATAAGTAATACTCGTTTGATGAGAGGGAACAATGTTTACTAATATTACCTACGCCAAGGATTATTCCTTTCTTCTTGTCACCAAATGTAACAAAGCCTTCATTTGTAGCTTGAGGCTCATTTATAAGAGAGGCATTTCCCTTCATATGTCTTGAGCAATCACCATCAAGAAACCACTTAGCAGCACTTGATCTTAGAGGGAAGTGTACCTACACTAAAGGAGAGGAAGTAACCTTTGGTACCCATATTTTCTTGGGTCCATGGGGGTTAGTAATGGTTCCCTTTACTCTCCAAATGGTTATAACACTATTTTCACTTTTCTTTTCACATAACATCTACTGGCCTTATGCCCATGTCTTCCACAGTAAATACAACGAGTATGAGGCATGGAAGTAAAAGTAGTTCTAATAAAGAAATCATTACACTTAGGCACATTATTTACATAGTCGTAACCAAGACCATTTTTGACAAGAGGGGACCTTTGAGCTCCAAGAAGATTATCAAGATTGTTCCTTCCTTTTGTAAATTTTTCAACACACAAAGTAAGGTCATCAACCTTATTTCTCAAAGTTTCATGATCAGCAAGCATTTTTTCAAGGGATATAATCATTTCACAAAGAATCATGTTTTCAAGGGACATGTTTTGTAAAGAGATATTTAAAATTTCTGTTTCAATATTCAAGCATTCAATAGAATCAAGAAGCTTTTTATTTTCACAAAACAATTTTGAATTTTCATTTAACAATTCATCAACTTTCATCTCATTTTCTTGTTTCTTTTTTGAAAGCTTTTTTAATTCTCCACGCATATCAACAAGTAGATCATTAAGATAATCAACATCATCATCACAAGGAGTAGAGGTAGATGGAGTGGGTTGTACGTCATTTTCCATAGTCAGGAAGTACACATTTATTCTTTCTTCATCATTAGTGGCTTGAAGTTGCTTCCACATATCATGAGCAGTGTCACATCCACTCACCCTTTTATACTCATTTACATCCAATGCATAACTAAGAGTGTTCATAACTTGATAATTTAAAGTCATCTTCTTTGAATTATTTTCCTCAAATTCTTCAATCATCTTTGGTTCTCTTGTAATCCAATCAGCCTTCAACTTTGCAAGTATATATGGCCCTTTCTTAATAATACTCCACAAATTAATAGAAACAATGTAAATCATAATACAAGATTTTTAAAAATGATAATTCGTTCCATCAAAAAGTAGTGGTCGGTTTATAGAAGATCCTTCCAAACAAGGGAGGCTTGAAATATTAACCATAGGACATTAAATTCTAGGTTGTGTAACTCGATCGACCAAATTTACCCTATACAACAAAATGAATAGAGAAATTCAGAAGATCAATTTGAACACAAGAGCCTGATTTGGCCTATTGAATTCCTCTATTCTGTTTCAAAAACTAATCGTCACTAGACATTTTTGAACATTAGAATTCAAATTTTAAATAATTTAAAAGGCCAGAAACTCAAAAATTGAGATATTCCTTGAACTTTGCAAGCCATACTCTTTATAATATCAAGAATCTAGAAAAAAATTCAATTGTTCATGTGCTTCCAGTGATAAATAACAGATTCCAAAGCAAAAAATGAAGCGGTGCTAAAATTAGTGTATATCTACCATCTTGTTGGGTAACTTCATTCCATTTCTTATCTTTACTTTGGTTATTCAAGATTGTCTTGGAACATAAAACCAGTTTTGTAAAGGTGAACCTTGATTGTTGGAATTAAAGAGGTTATTTGTGAAAACTCTTGGTGGGTGAGCCTCTAGTACATTTGTTTGACTTGATCATTTAGTGGATGAGTTGAAATCCTTGAGTGTGGGCCCAAGATAGTGGATTTAGATATTTTAAAGATCGAATCACTATAAAACTTTGTGTTTCTCTCTCTACTTATTGTTTGCATTTATTTGTGCCTTACATTATATTTTGTGGTTGTTCTTAATAATTATGGTATTATTAATTATTCATCTTCTCTTGACCGCTCTCTTTAAAACAAACAAACACTTGGAGGTTGTGAATTTCAAAAGATTGATTTTATGGAAGAAATGTTTTAAAAAATTGGTCAAAAACCTCATTCCCGTATTAGATTTTTCAATTGATATTAGAGCAGGACTTTTCTTTTGTGGGTTAACAATGTAGAAGTTATGATCCTATGTCGAATACTTCAAACCAAACTCACAAAGAGTTATCATTGTGATAGGATTTTTGGATTAAGAAGCAAAGATTTATCATTGCCTTGGAGCTAAAAGTGCTAAGGACAACTCTAGTACGCCCAAGGATCAAGAATTTAGAGCATGTCGTATGGATCTAGTGTAGGTTTATACTAGCTAAATAGGTATACTTTTGTAAACCCTACACTTCTTGTTATTGGAATCTATTGAATGCATAAGAGAGTGCAAAACTTGCTTTTGAATCTTAAATGGTTTTGAGTAAACTTTGAATGATCAAGTGCTTTGGTAACGGTCTTTGAGTTCAAAAGATTTTATATGACTTATCTTTTAGTACAAAATGATTTCAAACTTATTGAGGTTGATTTTCAAATGTTTTGACGAAGTTTGAACAGTTCAGACGCAAGTTCGAATGTCCAAACTGTGGACATGACTACTGTATTTCCAAAGAAATTTGGATGCAAGTTCGGATGCAAGGGGCAAAGTTCGGTTGTCCGAACTTTCCCATACAACATGTCACAGTAATGTTCGGTCGTCAGAACTCCTTAGAAACTAGCCGTTTTATGACTGTTGGAACTGATTTTCAAAATCTATAAAAGTCATAAACTCCAGATTTTTGATAACTTTTGAACACTTGAAGAATCCTAATATTCAAAAATCATTTGAAATCTTTATAGCTCTCTTTTGTCTTGTGCTTTCGTGTGATTATTCAAGATTCCAAAGAAAACAAGGTGAAGTGGTGCTAACTTGTGTAATCATCTACCAAGCAGTGGTAATATCTCTTTAAATCTCTTTTTATCTCTGTATCTACTTTATCGATACAAGGTTATCTTGTGACATAAAACCCTTTTGGTAAGGGTTAGCCATAGACTAAATTAATCAAGGTTGTGGTGTAAAACCCCGCGTGTGTGTGAGCCTTGGATTAGATTGATCTTTAGGTTGTCTAGTGACATAAAACTCCTTGTGGTAGGGTGAGCCTTGTTTGTAGAATTGCAAAGGAGGTTGTTGGTGTAAAACCCTTGTTGGGTGAGCCTTTTGTGTAATTGCCTAACTTGAGCATATAGTGGATTGGTTGAAATCCTTGAGTATGGACTCAAGGTAGTGGATGTAGATCTTGAAGAGATCGAACCACTATAAATTGCTTGTGGACTTTGCTCTTCATTGTGTTTTGCTTTGTCATTTTGTTCATTACATTCTCATTGAAGCAATTGAATATAATCATTCCAAATCAAGTTCATACAAAAAGAAAATATTTTTCAAAAATTAGCCAAAGACCAATTCATCCCCCTCTCAAGTCTTTCAATTGGTATCAGAGCAAGGGATTATTTTTGTGGTTTTACAACCTAGAAGTTAAGATCTTATGCCTAATGTTTCAAACTTACCTTATTTGGAAGGATCTTCCACAAATAGATCTCCTTTGTTTAATGGAAAATATTACACATTTTAAAAATCTAGAGTTATGATATATATTTGTTCTATTAACTTTAATTTGTGGAATATTGTTGAGAAAAGTCCTTACATACCAATGAGAATAAGAGCAGATAGAATTACTAGAGAGCCAAAGTGAATATCTTGAGTTGTGCATTGGATATGAATGAGTACAATCGAGTGAGTGAATGCGACACCGCTCATGATATGTGGAAACTACTTCAAGCCACTCATGAAGAAGAAAGAGCCGATGTATGCTTTATGGCAATAAATGATGATGTACAATCCACTCCTTCTACCTCTACTTGTTGTGATGATGTTGTTGATGATCCTAGTGAATTACTTGTTGAAATGTATGAATAATTAAAAAAGGCTTAAAAAAGAAATAAGGAAATGAAATTCAAAATTAATGAGTTATTGAATGAAAATTCAAAATTATATTGTGAGAACAAAATACTTCTTGAATCTATTGTTTGTTTAAATATTGAAAAAGAAATTTTAAATGTTTCTTTACAAAACATATCTTTTGAAAATAAAGCTCTTTGTACAAAAGTTTCTTCTCTTGAAATAATGCTTAGTGACCATGAAATTTTGAAAAGGAAAGTTGATGATCTTACATTATGTATTGAAAAATTTACAAATGGAAAGACAATCTTGACAAACTACATGGATCGCAAAGATTTTATTTTATTAGAAATGGTCTTGGTTACAATCATGTAAATAATGGGCCTAAATATAAAAATTTCTTTGTTAGAGCTAGTTCTAGTTCAATGCCTCATACTTGTTGTACCTATTATGGAAAACATGGACACAAAGCCATTAGGTGCTCCATTAAAAGAAAAATAGAAAATGGTGTTAAAACCATTTGGAGAGTAAAGGGAATCATCACTAACCCTCATGGACCCAAGCAAATGTGGGTACCAAAAGTCTCTTCATCTCATTTGGTATAGGTACAGTTTCCTCCAAGATCAAGTGCCATTAAATGGTTTCTTGATAGTGGCTGCTCAAGATAAATGACAGAAAATGCATCATTCATTAGTGAGCTTTAAGCTACAAACGAAGAATTCATTACATTCGATGACAAGAAGAAAGGAAGAATTCTTGGTATAGGTAACATTGCTAAAGATTCTTCCTCCCTCATTAAACAAGTTTACTCATTAATGATTTGAAATATAACTTACTTAACATTAGTCGATTATGTGACAATGATGAAAAGTTGAATTTAAATGTAATACTTGCACTATACTTGATGGTGTCAATGGTAGAACTATTTTTGTTGCAAATTGTATTAGTAATGGTTATGTGCCTTGCCTTGATGAACTTGTTGCTTATGAAGTTAGATGATTTTTCATTCACGACAATGACGGTTATTTATGGCATAGTAAACTTGATCATGTTAGCATGGACTTGTTGAATATTTTTTTTTAAAGAACTTGTTTAAGGATAACCAAAAATTCATTTTGAGAAAAATCATCCTTGTAATACTCGCCAATATGGAAAACAAACAAAATTTTCTTTCAAACCTAAGAAAATAATTTTCACTTCAAAACCTCTTGAAATTGTTTATATGGATTGTTTGGACCAATGAGGATTACTAGTCTTCGTGGTAAGAGGTATCATATGTGATTGTTGATGATTTCTCAAGATTTACGTGGGTGATCTTTCTAGCTCAAAAGGATGAAGTTTTTCTTTTCATGAATTTGTAAGACTTTTTAAAAAGGTCCAAACCTCCCTTTGAGTGCAAATTGGTTTCTATTAGAAGTGACAATGGGAGAGAATTTTACAATCAAGATTTTACAAAACTTTGTAATAAGAATGGGATTGTTCACCACCTTTTTAGCTGCCAAAACACCTTAACAAAATGAAGTTGTTGAAAAGAAAACTCATACTTTACATGAAATGACTAAGTCTACGCTTGGTGAAAATCCTTTACCAAAATATTTTTGGGACAAATCTAAAAACACTGGTTGTTATGTTTTGAATAGAGTTCTTTTGATGCCATTTTTGATAAAACATCTTTTGAATTTCTATTTGATGGAATACCCTAGAATTTGAACATGCATTACAAGTTATATCAAATATACATGAATATGCGTAACAAAGTGCTTTATATTGAATACCACTAGCCTATATTGCCTATTTCAAAGTGTTTGGTTGCAAGTCCATTATATTGAATATGTGTGACAACTTGAGAAAAGTTGGTAGAAAATTGGATAAAGGGATATATCTTGGTTTCCTCTAACAACAATGCTTATAGAGTTTTACAATAAAAAGAACTTTATGTGCTGAGGAAACCATATATATAAGCTATGATGAGTCTAACATCTACTTGGAAAGAAGAGATTATGATGATGCAGGTGCTTCCATGAATGATAAGCAAACTCGTCTTCAAGCTTCAACCTTGAAAGATCATGCCAATGAAGAAGAGATGATTAAGCAAGAACAAGATAACCAACCTAGTGGTGACCAAAAGCTACCAAAGGATCTAAGAATGCAAGAGGCCACCTAAGGAGCAAATCATTGGTGATGTATCACAAGATGTTAGAATGAGACAGTACTCATTGATAACTTCGCACTTTTATCTCACAATGAGCCAAAGAATATTGATGATGCATTGTGTGATGATTTTTAGATTATTGTTATGCAATAGGAGCTAAATCAATTTGAAAGAAACAGAGTTTGGAATCTTGTCCCAAGAACCCATGATTATTACCCTATTATTGGAAAAATGGTTTTTAGAAATAAATTGAATAAATCAGGAGAAGTTATAAGAAATAAAGATAGACTTGTTCCCCAAGGATTCAATCAAGAAGAGGGCATTGATTATGATGAAACCTTTGCTCCGGTTGCTAGACTTTAGTCCATAAGAATGCTTTTGACTTTTACTTGCTTTAAAGGTTTTAAGTTATTTCAATGTCAAAAGTGCTTTGCTAAATTGTTTTATTGAGGAAGAATTTTATGTAGAACAACCACCTGGTTTTGATCATAAAAAGTTTCCTAACCATGTTTTCAAATTATCCAAAGCTTTGTATGATTTAAAACAAGCTCCTAGAGCTTGGTATGAAAGATTGAGTGATTTTCTTCTTTCAAAAGGATTTTCAAAGGAAAGGTTGACACTACTCTTTTCATAAAATCTTCTTACAACAATGATCTTTTACTTGTGCAAATATATATGTTGATGATACCATATTTGGTGCTACTAATGTTTCACTTTGTGGGGAAGTTGCCCAAGTTGATGCAAAGCGAGTTCAAAACGAGCATGATAGGAGAACTCAACTTCTTTCTTGGATTACAAATCAAACAAACCAAGGATGACGCTTTTATAAATCAATCCTAGTATACCAAAAAGCTTTTGAAGAAAATTTGGAATGGATCAAGAAAAATGTATAAGCACTTCAATAAGTTCATCAACCAAACTTGATAAATATGAAAAGGCATATAGAGGTATGATTGGTAGTTTACTTTATCTTACCACAACTACACCGGAGATTATGTTTACCATATGCTTGTATGCTAGATTTCAATATTTTCCGAAAGAGTCTCATTTGATTCCCATTAATACATTTGATTATGCACTTTGGTTACAAAATCATCTTCTTTCAATCTTGTTACTTTTACACTTGACTTTGCTGGATGCAAAGTCAAGTGTAAAAGTACTAGTGGTCATTTTCTTGGTAATTGTTTTGTCTCTTGTTATAGCAAGTAACAAGTTTTTGTGTCATTATCTACTGCCGAAGTCGAATATATCGCCGCCGGTAGCTGTTGTGCTTAAGTGTTGTGGAAAAAGCACGCTTTACTTAATTTTGACTTAGACTTCTAAGGCCCACTCATTTTATGTGTTAACACTAGTGCTGTAAGTCTGACCATAAATTTGATTCAATACTCTCGGACTAGTATATAGAGATCAAACTTCATTTTATTCATGATCATGTAGCTAAAGGTGATATATGCTTGGACTATGTGAATAGAAAGGATCAAAGTGCTAATATATTTATCAATCTTTTGGCCGAGGAAAGGTTTTGTTACCTAAGAAAACTCTTGGGATTTTTCAAATTTCAATTACTAATGTGTGTGTTGAAGTATGATAAAAACATGGAATATTCGGATGCATGAAGTGAAATTCGAACGTCCAAACTTTCTTCAAAAAATTCTGGACATAAAGATTCGAACGCACATTCAGGCGCATGACAAAAAATTCGGTTGTCCGAATTTGATGAAGCTAAAGAAATAGAGAAGTTCAGACGCGAGTTCGGACTCAGACCAAAATGTTCGGTCGTCCAAACTGTGCGATTGCAGATGTTTTAAATGAAATCAAACAGTCGTTTCTCACATTTCTAACATCCAAACTCTCTCTTCTCACAAATCCCACATTACCCACACTCGTCCAAACGTAAATCCATTTATTATTTCACCATTATTTCTTGAAAATCATTTGATTCTCTTGATCTCCACCAGTTATTGTCTTCAAAATTTATCCTTCTCAAGAAAACCTTATCTTGGTTCGATCAAAGAAGATTAATGTGGCAAAGGACAAAGGAAAAGCCAAAGTGGGTGAAAGACCTAAGAGGGGGGGTGAATTAGGTCTTTGGCTAATTATCGAAAATCTTTTCTCTTTTTGTAAATCCTTTGCCTTAATAAAAGCTCTTCTTTAAATTCACAAACTTCAAGTTTATTTGTGATTTGATGGTTAAGACAAGATTATCAAACTATAAGACCACAACCAATCAATCAACAACTATAAACAATAATAATAACACAAGTATGTAAAACAAGTAAAGCTATAAAGAAATGAACACACGATTTATAGTGGTTCGATCTCTCCAAGATCTACATCCACTACCTTGAGTCCACACTCAAGGATTTCAATCAATTCACTATATGCTTACTTCAAGTAATTACACAAGAGGCTCACCCTTCAATGGGTTTTACCACAACACCCTCTTTTCATTTAATAAACAAGGTTCACTCTTATCACAAAGAGTTTTATGTCACTAGACAACCTAGACCAATCTAATCCAAGGCTCACCCTCACCAATGGGTTTTACACAACAACCTTGATTAATTTAGTCTATGGCTCACCCTCCACAAGGGTTTTATGTCTCTTGACAACCTTGTATCAATCACAACAATAATATAAAGAGAGAATTTGAATGTTACCAACACTTCTTGGTGGATGAATACAATTGCTAGCACCACTTCACTTCTTGCCTTTGGAATCTTGAATTTCAATCTTTGAGCACAAGGCAATTTGAGAGCCTTTGATATAATTTTGATGTAAAACAAGTTAGAGCTTCAAGGATTTCTTTTGTGCAAGAGTTCTGTCAAAAATCTAGAGTTTTTAGCCTTTATAGAATTTGAAAATCAGTTAAAACGGCCATAAAACGGCTAGTTTCAGAAAATTCGGACGACCGATTTCTGCATCCGAATTTTTCGCTACAAAATTCGGACGACCGAATTTTTCTTCATGCGTCCAAATCTTCTTCCGAATTTCTCTGGAAGAACAGTAGCAAACTTTTGCTACAAAATTCGAACGACCGAATTTTTTGCCCTGCGTCCGAATCTTGCATCCGAATTTTTTAAACTTTGTCAAAACATATTCAAATCAATTCAAACAAGTTGGAAAACATTCTAGCCTCAAAGATAAGTCATTAAAGACCTTTTAATTGCAAAAACCATTAATGAAAACATGATAATTTAGGTAAGTTCAAAACCATTGAAACTATTTAAATCAAGTTTTGTGCTCTCAATTGCAATTCATAGATTCCAAGGCTTAAGAGTGTAGGGTTTACAAAGGTTACCTATTAAGCACATGCAACCTACACTTCATGTCTTCAAAGCCTTCTAACATCTTGAACAAACTCTTCAATCTTCAATCACTTTGACATATTGGAGTTGTTCTTGCATTTTAACTTCAAGGCAATGAGACTTCATACTTCTTAGTTCATAAAACATATCACACAACATACAAGCATATTAGTCCTCATCAATATTTGTCATTAATCAAAACTACATGATTTGCCCTTAGGGCTAACAATCTCCCCCTTTTTGATGATGACAAACTTTGATGCAAAATGTGATAGATTAAAACAATGTAGTACATAGAAGTATTAATGTCAATGATAGAAAATAACCAATTTAGCACATTGACATACAAAAGGCTCAATATGAGCCTATGACCCAACCAACCTCCATTTGCCTCCTTCCTTCCAACACAACTAGAATAGAAGGTATAACATTTAAGCATTTAGAAAAGATTCTAAGAGAGGTTTTAAAGGGTGTAAATGTTTAACAATGCTCCCCCTTAGATTGTGCTCATTTTTCAACAAATTTGGACTAGAGATACTATGCATCCGAATTTTGACATATCAAGTCCAAACTTTAAAATAAGTAAAATGAAAGCTGCAAATTTTGTAAATAAGCTTTCCTAAGGTTGTTCAAACATATCAGAAGAGATGAAAACATATTTGAATCAATTTGAACAACAAAGGAGCACATTTTGGTAACAAAATATGAATGCATCCGCATTTCAGAACATGCATCCAAATTTTTGACAATTCAAGTCCAAACTGCAATAAATTCAATATTATGAATGTTTAAATTGAAATAAAGCTTTTCTAAGGTTGTTCAAACGTATAGTAAGAGATTAAAACATATTTGAATCAATTCGAACAACAAAAGAGCACATTTTGACAATGAAATATGGATGCATCCGAATTTTAGAACATGCATCCGAATTTTTTGATTTCAAGTCCAAACTGCAATAAACTCAATATAATGAATGTTTAAAGTGAAATAAATCTTTCCTAAGGTTGTTCAAACATAATGGATGAGATTAAAACATATTTGAATCAATTTGAACAACAAAAGATCGCTTTTTGGCAACAAATATGGATGCATCCGAATTTTTAAATCATGCATCCGAATTTCAAGTAAAAAATTTTTGTAACAAGTTTGAAAAGGTGATTTTGTATTTTCAAATGAAATGTTGAAGTACTCAAACATGTATGTCCACAATAGCACTCAGTTTAGCTTTTCAAAACCACAAGATTCATGCATTCAATTGTTTTCATGAATCAATTCCAAAATCATAGGTCAAGTCAAGAACCAAGTTCAAGATTTCAATCTCAACTTAACCATATTCCAAAATCTCAGAAAATAACCAAAACCTCACATATTATAACATATTCAATTTAAATTTCAAATGCAGCCAAATATTTTCACATTACACATTCATTTTACATTTTAACCTATAACACAGCACATAGCACATTTACAGCAAGCACATAGCACATTTTCTAGTCATTCATTCTCCCCCTTGACATATGCATGGATTTTCAGAAAAGTCACACATTTTCTCTTCATGCATGAGGAACTCCACTGCTATTTCACATTTTCACACATTTTGTCATCACATTTTCTTCTCCCCCTTTTGTCATCAATCAAAGGTGGGGTAAGAGTACTTGGACAACAAAGTGAAACAAAAGAAGCTCTTCTCACAAAGATTTCATATATTGAGCTTCAAAACAGTATAATGACTAGAAAGGCACAAGTAAATTTCAATGGTAAAGCATAACATGTGCATCAAGGCATAAACTAAAAGAGGCAACAAAATAGAGTTTAAGGATAGAAAGGCTTAGTCTTGGATGCGCTACATGGTCTTCACTTCCAAATTTGTTCGTTGTGATAGCCATGTTTCCTTGATCTCTATATGATGGGGTCCTTCATTTGTTGACTCCTTGCCCGTGTAGTTCGACTTTGGAAAGTTACTAATCGAGAGGATCTTTGAATCTTCTTCCTTTGAACCACATTTTCCTTCTCTCTTGGCTGAAGGGGATTGGTGATGAATTTGTGATTTGACTTTGGTAAACTCCCTTCACCTTCTTCTTCTTGCTTGTTCTCTTGAGCTTTACCTCTTTGTTCTTCATTCTCATGCTCTTCTTTCTCTTGGAGTGCTTCACTGCCTTTTCCTTCATCGTAGTTTTCTTCTTTAGCTCTAAAGGAACTAGCACCATTTAAAAATCACTTGAGAAATATTTCTCAAGTCTTCTTCCATATTCTTGAGTCTAGCTTCTAAACCATCAAATTTGCCAAGAATCATTAGAGCAACAGACTCGAAGAATTTACATAGTTGTTCAATGCCTCTTAAAACACCTTGGCAACTATGGTGTTACTTCTAGTGAGATTATCACCTTCAATGGAGAATACCTCTTCAAATAGTCTTTCCTTTTTTTTTATAGGGATTTGCTCCCCCTCACTTGGTGACTCATGCTTCCCTTTTTTTTTTATATATTTTCCTTTCTCTAGCAAGGATTTCCTCTTCCCTAAATGACCTAAATTGTCTACCATTTGTGAAAGCCTCTTCAAATCTTTCATTTATGAGCAATTCATGAATAAGCAATGTTATCCCAATGAGTAATACCTTTCCTCATTATCATCTACCCCACAAAATTCTGTTCACTAAGACATCATTGAACTCAAAATCCACTTGATATACTCTAGAGGAATACCATTAAACTACATTATCCCACCTGATGTTCAATTCTTTCTTCTTTAAGATTTGCATAAAGCTCATATGTAAGGGCAGTATAAAATTCTTCATCAATTACTAGTAAATTGCTCCAATCAATATCATCAAATAGAGATAGAACATTATCAATATTGGAGAGTTTATCCAAGTTTACTTTGTTTCCAGGAATAATTTTATTTTATTTTTGTTCTGCTTGCTCCATTATATTCTTTAGCAATATATATCCAAAATTCATTTTTTTTATGCATGGCTAGCATAATTATCGCATACATATTATCAATAGAAGATTTGTGTCCAACGTATGCTATAATCAATGTAGTAAGAATGTGATGTAAAGCTCTTTCACTAGCATCAAAAAAACTTTTATCTCTCTCTCCTTTCTAGTCTTGAGGCTTCTACCATTTATATAGGCATTCTCAATTCTTTCATGTGAGTATAACTCACTTATAAAACAATGTCCCTCAGAAGAATAATGCCTAAACCCAACATCCTCAACATCACAAATTCTATTGATCAATGCATGATCAATCTCAAAAATCAACTTGTGATATTCTTGAAAAATACCACTAAATAGCTTTATTACCAACTCACTCAACTCTTTCTTCCTTATTATTTGCTTAAACTCCATAAACTAAATAAGGTAATAGCATTCATCAAACACAAGCAAACTAGCCCAGCTCATATAATTTAAAAAATGAGAGTATATTACCCATTTCAGATAGTTTGATGACATCCACCTTGTGGCTTGGCTTTGTCTTATGGTTCCTTTTTGTCCAATCATCAAATTCAGTAGTAGCCTCCACTATGACAAATCTATCCAGGCATGACATGTTTTGAGGAACATAAACCTTCCTTGGTTCATTGAATACTGGTCCTCCTTCTCTATCTTTGGCTTTTTCCCTTTCCTTTTCTCATGCTAGGCTTCTTTGTCCTCATCTGGAGCTACACACTTGAATATACTCATTAGTTATTGAATTTTGAAATCCCTAAGCTTCTTCTAAGATTGGTCAAACCTTTCTTCGGCCAATGACTTAGTAACGATATCATAATTTGTTCGTTAATGCAAACATGCTTTAAACAAGTATTACCCTTAATAGAGTGATCTCTAATGAAATGAAGTTTGATCTCTATATGCTTTGTCCTAGTTTTTTGAATAGTATGATGGTCAAATTTATTGCATTAGTGTTATCACATAACATAGCCACACATTTGAAATATAGACCATAATCAATTAGAGTATCAATAAGGTAATAGAGAATGTGTTTACAACAATCAAATGAGACTATTAGGACAAGATGAAATCTAGCACACAAGCACATGAAAAATATAATATTGGCTCTACTTGCTGTCAAATATAGTTGACTACTCCTATGACACCTTTTTATTCTTGTCAAGCATAGTTGATAAACTTATGGAAGTGTCTATACCTTAACTTAATACATGAAAGTGACATCCTTGGTTTGCTTGATTTGTAGGCCAAGAAAGAAATTGAGTTTTCCTATCATGCTCATTTCAAATTTACTTTGCATCAACTTGGTAAACACATCACAAAGTGTAGTATTAAAAGCATAAAAAATTGTATCATATATTTGGACAACTTATAGATCATTGTTACAAGAGGTTTTTATGAAAATAGTAGTGTCAACCTTTCCTCTTGAAATCCTTTTGAAAGAAGAAAAACACTCAATTTTTCATACAAAACTCTAGGAGCTTGTTTTAAATCATACAAAGCTTTGGATAATTTGAAAACATGGTTAGGAAACTTTTCATGATCAAAACCGGGTGATTGTTCCACATAAATCTCTTCCTCAATAGAACCATTTAGAAAAGCTCTTTTGACATTCATTTGAAATAATTTAAAACCATTAAAGAAAGAAAAAGTCAAAAGCATTCTTATGGACTTAAGTCTAGTATTCGGAACAAAGGTTTCATCGTAAACAATTCACTCTTCTTGATTGAATCCTTGGGTGACAAATCTAGATTTATTTCTTGCACCTTCCTCGGATTCATTGAGTTTGTTTCTAAAAACCATTTAGTTCCACTAATGGAATGATCATGAGATTTAGGAATATCCAAATGTTGTATCTTTCAAATTTATTTAATTCCTCTTGTATAGCAATAATCCAAAAATCATCACACAATGCATCATCAATATATTTAGGCTCATTATGAGATAAAAGATCAAAGATATTGATAAAGTACCGCCTTATTTTTACTCCTTGGGAGATATCACCAATGATTTGCTCCTTAGGGTGTCCTCTTGAATATCTTAGGTTCTTTGAGATCTCTTGGTCACCACTAGGTTGGTCATCTTGATTTTGTTCAATCATTTCTTCCTCATTGGTGTGATCCTCCAAAGTTGGTGCTTGAAGATGGGTTTGATAGTTATTCATAGTTGTACCTGCATCATCTTCTTCTTTTCTTTCCAAGCAAATGTAAGATTCATCTAAACTAACATGAATGGTTTCCTCATCATGTAAGGTTGTTTATGTTATATACTCTATATGCCTTTTTGTTAGAAGAATAGCTAAGAGATATACCTATATCAGTCTTTCTATCAAATTTAAGTAAGTTATCACAAGTATTCAAGATAAGACATTTATAACCAAAACATTTAAAATATGCAGCTTGAGGAGTTATATAAAAGAGAAATTCAAAAGATGTTTTTCTTCAAAATGATCTTAAAAGAATTCTATTCATCATAGCATGTGTTGTTTATGGCTTTGTCTCAAAACATATTATTGAAGATGAATTTTCACAAAGCATAAATCTAACCAATTTTTGTAAAGTTCAAATTTTCCTTTTAATAACACCATTTTGTTGTGGGGTTTTTGCATTTGAAACAATTATATGAAATTCAATTTTTATCACAAATTTTGTAAAGACTTGGTTGTAAAATTCTCTCATTGTCACTTCTATTGGAAATCAATTTTGCACTCAAGAGAGGTTTGAAATTTTTTGAAAAGTCTTACAAATTTATGAAAAGAACTTCATCCTTTTGGGCTAGAAAGATCACCCATGTAAATCTAGAGAAATCATCCACAATAACATATGAATACTTCTTATCATCAAGACTAGATCCTTATTTGTCCAATCAATCCATATAAACAATTTTTAAATTGTTTTGAAGTGAAAATCATTTTCTTAGGTTTGGAAGATTCTTTTGTTTGTTTTCCATATTGACAAGTATCTCAAAGACAATTTTCTCAAAACACATTTTTAGCAATCCTCCAACTAAATCTTGAGAGGAAAGTTTGTTCAACAAAACTATGCTCACGTGACCAAATCTTCTATGTCAACAAAATCAATCATTATCATAAGCAACAAGGCATTCAAGCTTATCAAGATAAAACACACATTGAAGCATTTTGTGAGTAATTGATCAAAATCACAAAATATCATTTTGTCATACAAGTTCGGGCGACCGAACTTATGGTCTACATCCAAACTTCAAGTCCAAACATTTTGTAAAGTTTCTTAAAGATGTTTTTGCCAAAGCAAATGCATAGATATTCAATCATATTTTAATCATTTTATCATGACATATAATCAAATTCAAGAACATATCAATCATGAATTCAATCTCATATTATCAATGTTACCTAATCAACTTTAGAGAAGCAATTGACAAGTTATGGTTCTCAAATTTTCAAATCTTACCAAATGGGATTCTCAACTGAAACTTCACATGTTGTCATTTAACTTTTTATTCATTGTCACACAATTGACTAATGCTAAACAAGTTATAGTTCAAATTGGCACTAAGCAACAATTGTTTAAAAAGAAGAGAGGAACCTTTACCAACATTGGTTACACCAAGAGTTCTTCCTTTCTTATTGTCTCAAAAGAAAATGCTTCATTGGTTGCTTCGACATTGATTATGAATGAGATGTTTTCTGTTATTCTTTAAGCCAACATCATTAATATACCGCTTAGTGGAGCTTGAGTTTGAATTAAAAAGTACCTGCAATGAAGGAGAGGAAGTATCCTTTGGTACCCATACTTTCTTGGGTCCGTGGGGGTTAGTAATAATTCTCTTAACTCTCCAAATGGTTTTTACACCATTCTCTACTTTTCTTTTAACATAACATTTGGTGACTTTATGTCCATGTTTTCCAATATAAGTACAACAAGTATGATGGAAGGAAGTAGAAGTAGCTCTAACAAAGAAGTTGTTATGTTTATGCACATTGTTGACATAATTGTAACCAAGATCATTTTTAGCATGAGAAGACCTTTGAGATCCAAGTAGTTTGTCAAGATTGCCTCTTCCATTTGTAAATTTTCAACACATGATGTAAGATCATTAATTTTCTTTTTCAAAATTTCATGATCACTAAGCATTTTTTCAAGAGAAGAAACTTTTGTACAAAGAGATTTATTTTCAAGAGATATGTTTTGTAAAGAAACATTTAAAACTTCTTTTTCAATATTTAAACAATCAATAGATTCAAGAAGTTTTTTGTTCTCACAAAATAATTTTGAATTTTCATTCAATAAATCATTAATTTTGAGTTTCATTTCCTTATTCTTTTTCGAAGCTTTTTTTAATTCTCCATACATCTCAACAAGTAATTCACTAGGATCATCAATATCATCATCAGAAGAAGTAGAGGTAGATGGAGTAGGTTGTACTTCATCTTCCATTGCCATGAAGCACACATTTGTTCTTTCTTCTTCATGAGTGACTTGAAGTAGCTTCCACATTTCATGAGCGGAATCACATTTGTTAGCCCTAAGGGCAATCATGTAGTTATGATTAGTTTTGATTAATGACAAACATTGATGAGGACTAATATGCTTGTATGTTGTGTGATAGGATTTGTGGATTAAGAAGTTTGAAGTCTCATTGCCTTGAAGCTAAAATGCAAGAACAACTCCAATATGTCAAAGTGATTGAAGATTGAAGAGTTTGTTCAAGATGTTAGAAGGCTTTGAAGACATGAAGTGTAGGTTGCATGTGCTTAATAGGTAAACTTTGTAAACCCAACACATAAATAGTTTTTACCTAAATTATCAAGTTTTCATAAATAGTTTTTGCACATAAAAGATCTTTAATGACTTATCTTTGAGGGTAGAATATTTTTCAACTTGTTTGAATTGATTTAAACGTGTTTTGACAAAGTTTAAAAAATTCGGATGCAAATTCGGTCATCCGAAATTTTTCTGCACTGTGCACAGTAACACTATTTACGTGAACAGTAATACTGTTCACATAAACAGTACCTACTATTCTTCCAGAGAAATTCGGAAGAAAATTCGGACGCATAGAGAAAAATTCGGTCGTCCGAATTTTGTGAATAGTGCCGACTATTTTTCCAGAGAAATTCGGACGAAAATTCGGACGCAGCTGGAAGAATTCGGTCGTCCGAATTTTTGTGACCGGTGCAAGAACAGTACCACTGTTTACAGTACCACTGTTTACATGAACAGTGTTTTCTGAAACTAGCCGTTACTAGCCGTTTTATGACTGTTTAAACTGATTTTTGAATTCTATAAAAGCCATAAACTCAAAATTTTTTAGAAGAACTTTGAACTTAACAAATCTTACACGCTCTAACTTATTTTACATCAAATCAAATTGAAAAGCACTCAAATTGCCTTGTGCTCAAAGGTGTACA
Source organism: Rauvolfia tetraphylla (assembly GCA_030512225.1). Taxonomy (NCBI): domain Eukaryota; kingdom Viridiplantae; phylum Streptophyta; class Magnoliopsida; order Gentianales; family Apocynaceae; genus Rauvolfia; species Rauvolfia tetraphylla. Next base: position 838,664 of record JAJQKT010000017.1, on the reverse strand, counting down.
TTCAAGATTCCAAAGGCAAAGGTGAATTGGTGCTAGCAATTGTATTTATCTACCAAGAAGCGTTGGTAATATTCAAACTCATTTATTCCTCATTTAATTCTATTTTTCTACTAGCTCATTGCAAGGTTATCTTTAGACATAAAACCCTTTTGTGTTAGGGTGAGCCATAGACTATATTAATCAAGGTTGTGGTGTAAAACCCATTGTGTGGGTGAGCCTTTGATTAGATTAGTCTTTAGGTTGTCTTTGGATATAAAACCCTTGTGGAAGGGTGAACCTTGTTTGTATAATTACTAAAAGAGGTTGTGAGTGTAAAACCATTGTGTGGTGAGCCTCTTATGTAATTGTTGAAATTGAGCATATAGTGGATTGGTTGAAATCCTTGAGTGTGGACTCAAGGTAGTGGATGTAGATCTTGAAGAGATCGAACCACTATAAATCGTATGCTCATTTTCTTATTGCTTTACTTAACTACATAATTGTTGATTGTTTGGTTGTGACATTATTGTTTGATGATCTTGTGTTAACCATCAAATCACATATAAGCTTGAAGTTTATTGTTTTAAAGAAGTGCTTTTATTAAGGCAAAGGATTTGCATAATAGGAAAAAGATTTTGATAATTAGCCAAAGACCTAATTCACCCCCCCTCTTAGGTCTTACAACATTCCATCACTCTATTGTATTCATTGACAGCCAACGCACAACAAAGAATGTTCATTGCTTGGTAGTTTAATGTCATCTTCCTTGAATCGCTCTCATCATACTCCTCCATGGACTTCGGTTCCCTTGTAACTCCATCGGCTTTCAATCTCAATGGCACATAGGGACGTTTCTCAATAATATTCCACAATTCATAGTTAATAGAACAAATGTAAATCTCAATTCTAGACTTCCAAAAAATATAATTAGAACCATCAAACAATGGAGGTCTATTAGTGGAGGAACCTTCCACATAAGGCAAATTTGATAAACTAGCCATATGATATTTACTTCTAGGTTGTTAGACCTTAAAAAGAAGACCTTGCTCTGATACCAATTGAAAGACCTAAGAGGGGGGGGGTGAATTAGGTCTTTGGCTAATTATCTAAAATCTTTTCCCTTTTTACAAATCCTTTGCCTTAATAAAAGCTCTTCTTTAAATTCACAAACTTCAAGTTTATATGTGATTTGATGGTTAAGACAAGATTATCAAACTATAAGACCACAACCAATCAATCAACAACTATAAACAATAATAATAACACAAGTATGTAAAACAAGTAAAGCTATAAAGAAATGAACACACGATTTATAGTTGTTCGATCTCTCCAAGATCTACATCCACTACCTTGAGTCCACACTCAAGGATTTCAATCAATTCACTATATGCTTACTTCAAGTAATTACACAAGAGGCTCACCCTTCAATTGGTTTTACCACAACAACCTCTTTTCAATTTAATAAACAAGGTTCACTCTTATCACAAAGAGTTTTATGTCACTAGACAACCTAGACCAATCTAATCCAAGGCTCACCCTCACCAATGGGTTTTACACAACAACCTTGATTAATTTAGTCTATGGCTCACCCTCCACAAGAGTTTTATGTCTCTTGACAACCTTGTATCAATCACAACAATAATATAAAGAGAGAATTTGAATGTTGCCAACACTTCTTATTGCTTTACTTGTCTACATAATTGTTGATTGATTGGTTGTGACATTATTGTTTGATGATCTTGTGTTAACCATCAAATCACATATAAGCTTGAAGTTTATTGTTTTAAAGAAGAGCTTTTATTAAGGCAAAGGATTTGCATAATAGGAAAAATATTTTGATAATTTGCCAAAGACCTAATTCACCCCCCTCTTAGGTCTTACAATTGGTATCAGAGCAAGGTCTTCTTTTTAAGGTCTAACAACCTAGAAGTAAAGATCATATGGCTAGTTTATCAAATTTGCCTTATGTGGAATGTTCCTCCACTAATAGACATCTATTGTTTGATGGTTTTAATTATATTTTTTGGAAGTCTAGAATTGAGATTTACATTTGTTCTATTAACTATGAATTGTGGAATATTATTGAGAAACGTCCCTATGTGCCATTGAGATTGAAAGCCGATGGAGTTACAAGGGAACCGAAGTTCATGGAAGAGTATGATGAGAGCGATTCAAGAAAGATGACATTAAACTACCAAGAAATGAACATTCTTTGTTGTGCGTTGGTTGTCAATGAATACAATAGAGTGATGGAATGTGATTCCGCTCATGAAATGTGGAAGCTACTTCAAGTCACTCATGAAGAAGAAAGAGCAAATGTGTGCTTCATGGCAATGGAAGATGAGGTACAACCTAGTCCATCTACCTCTACTTCTTATGATGATAATATTGATGATCCTAGTGAATTACTTGTTGAGATGTATGGAGAATTAAAAAAGGCTTCGAAAAAGAATAAGGAAATGAAACTCAAAATTAATGAGTTATTGAATGAAAATTCAAAATTATTTTGTGAGAACAAAAAACTTCTTGAATCTATTGATTGTTTAAATATTGAAAAAGAAGTTTTAAATGTTTCTTTACAAAACATATCTCTTGAAAATAAATCTCTTTGTACAAAAGTTTCTTCTCTTGAAAAAATGCTTAGTGATCATGAAATTTTGAAAAAGAAAATTCATGATCTTACATCATGTGTTGAAAAATTTACAAATGGAAGAGACAATTTTGACAAACTACTTGGATCTCAAATATCTTCTCTTGCTAAAAATGGTCTTGGTTACAATTATGTCAATAATGTGCCTAAACATAACAACTTCTTTGTTAGAGCTACTTCTACTTCTTTCCATCATACTTGTTGTACTTATTGTGGAAAACATGGACATATTAGAGAGTTAAGGGAACTATTACTAATCCCCACGGACCCAAGAAAGTATGGGTACCAAAGGATACTTCCTCTCCTTTATTGCAGGTACACTACAATTCAAACTCAAGCAACACTAAGAGGTATATTGATGATGTTGGCTTAAAGAATAACGGAAAACACCTCATTTATAATCAAGGTCAAAGCAACCAAAGAAGGATTTGTTTTTGAGGCAAGAAGAAAGGAGGAATTCTTGGAGTAATCAATGTTGGTAAAGGTTTCTCTTTTCCTTTTAAACAAATGTTACTTAGTGCTGATTTGAACTATAACTTGCTTAGCATTAGTCAATTCTGTGACAATGAATAAGAAGTTAAATGCCAACATGCGAAGTTTCAATTGAGAATCCCTTTTGTTAAGATTTGAAAATTTGCCAACCATGACTTTTCAATTGCTTCTATGAAGTTGATTAGGTAAGATTGATGATATGAGATTGAATTCATGGTTGATATGTTTTTTGAAATTGATTATATGTCATGATGAAATGATTAAAATAGCTATGATTGAATATCTATGCATTTGCTTGGCCAAAAAATCTTTATGAAACTTTACAAAATGTTCGGACTTGAAGTTTGAATGTAGACTATAAGTTTGGTTGCCCGAACATGTATAAAAAAAATGATATTTTGTGATTTTGATCAATTACTTACAAAATGTTTCAATGTGTGTTTTATCTTGATAAGCTTGAATGTCTTGTTGCTTATAATAATGATTGATTTTCTTGGCCTAGAAGATTTGGTCACGTGAACATGGACTTGTTGAACAAACTTTCCTCTCAAGATTTAGTTGGAGGATTGCTAAAAATGTGTTTTGAGAAAATTGTCTTTCACATACTTGTCAATATGGAAAACAAACAAAAGAATCTTCCAAACCTAAGAAAATGACTTTCACTTCAAAACCTCTTAAAAATTGTTTATATGGATTGTTTGGACTAATGAGGATCACTAGTCTTGATGGTAAGAGGAATTCATATATGATTGTTGATGATTTCTCTAGATTAACACGGGTGATCTTTCTAGCTCAAAAAGATGAAGTTCTTTCATGAATTTGTAAGACTTATCAAAAGGGTCCAAATCTCTCTTGTGTGCAAATTGATTACTATTAGAAGTCACAATGGGAGAGAATTTTACAATCAAGATTTTACAAAACATTGTGATGAGAATGGGATTGCTCACAATCTTTTGAACTTATATTTGATAGAATACTCTAGAATTTAAACATACATGACTGGTTGTATCAAATATACATGAATATGTGTAACAAAGTACTTTATATTGAATACTACTTGCCTGTATTGCCTATTTCAAAGTTTTGGTTACAAGTGCCTTATATTGAATATGTGTGATAACTTGGAAATTTTGATAGAAAATTGAATGATGGGATATTCCTTGGTTTTTCCTCTAACAACAAGGCTTATAGAGTTTCTACGAAAAAGAACCTTACATGATGAGGAAACTATTCATGTTGGTTTTGATGAATCTTACATTTACTTGGAAAGAAAAGATGAAGATGATGTAGGTACATCTATGAATGACTATCAAACCCATCTTCAAGCACCAACTTTGGAGGATCACACCAATGAGGAAGAAATGATTGAACAAAATCAAGATGACCAACCTAGTGGTGACCAAGAGCTCTCAAAGAACCTAAGATATTCAAGAGGGCACCCTAAGGAGCAAATCATTGGTGATATCTCCCAAGAAGTAAAAATAAGGCGGTACCTTATCAATAACTTTATTCCTTTTATCTCATATGAGCCTAAAAGTATTGATGATGCATTGTGTGATGATTTTTGGATTATTACTATGGAAGAGCAATTAAATCAATTTGAAAGATACAAAATTTTGAAATTCCTAAATCTTATGATCATTCCATTATTGGAACTAAATGGTTTTTAGAAATAAACTCAATGAATCTGAGGAAGGTGTAAGAAATAAATCAAGATTTGTCACCCAAGGATTCAATCAAGAAGAGTAAATTGTTTATGATGAAACCTTTGTTCTGAATGCTAGACTTATGTCCATAAGAATGCTTTTGACTTTTACTTTCTTTAAAGGTTTTAAATTATTTCAAATGAATGTCAAAAGAGCTTTTCTAAATGGTTTTATTGAGGAAGAGATTTATGTGGAACAATCACCCGGTTTTGATCATGAAAAGTTTCCTAACCATGTTTTCAAATTATCCAAAGCTTTGTATGATTTAAAACAAGCTCCTAGAGCTTTGTATAAAAAAAAATTGAGTGCTTTTCTTCTTTCAAAAGGATTTTCAAGAGGAAAAGTTGACACTACTATTTTCATAAAAAAAAACCTCTTTTAACAATGATATATAAGTTGTCCAAATATATGATACAATTCTTTTTTGGTGCTTCTAATACTTCACTTTGTGATGTGTTTTCCAAGTTAATGAAAAGTAAATTTGAAATGAGCATGATAGGAAAACTCAATTTCTTTCTTGGCCCACAAATCAAGCAAACCAAGGATGGCACTTTCATTAATCAAGTTAAGGTATAAGCACTTCCATAAGTTTATCAACCATGCTTGACAAGAATAAAAAGGTTTCATAGGAGTAGTCAACTCTATTTGATAGCAAGTAGAGACAATATTATGTTTGTCATGTGCTTGTATGCTAGATTTCATCTTGTCCTATAGAATCTCATGTGATTGCTGTTAAACACATTCTCTATTACCTTATTAATACTCTAAGTGATTATGGTCTATATTTCAAATGCGTGGCTATGTTATGTGATAACACTAATGCAATAGATTTGACCATCATACTATTCAACAAACTAGGACAAAGCATATAGAGATCAAACTTCACTCATTAGATATAATTCTACTAAGGATAATACTTATTTAAAGCATGTTTGCATTCATGAACAAATTTATGATATCGTTACTAAGTCATTGGCCGAAGAAAGGTTTGAACAATCTTAGAAGAAGCTTAGGGATTTCAAAATTCAATAACTAATGAGTATATTCAAGTGTGCAGCTCCAGGTGAGGACAAAGAAGCCTAGCATGAGAAAAGGAAAGGGAAAAGCCAAAGATAGAGAAGGAGGACTAGTAATCAACGAACCAAGGAAGGTTTATGTTTCTCAAATCATGTCATGGCTGGATAGATTTGTCATAGTGGAGGCTGCTACTGAATTTGATGATTGGACAAAAAGGATCCATAAGACAAATCCAAGCCACAAGGTGGATGTCATCAAACTATCCGAAATGGGTAATATACTCTCATTTTTTAAATGATATGAGCTGGGCGAGTTTGCTTGTATTTGATGAATGCTATTACCTTACTTAGTTTATGAAGTTTAAGCAAATATTAAGGAAGAAAGAGTTGAGCAAATTGGTAATAAATCTATTTAGTGGTATTCTTCAAGAATATCACAAGTTGATTTTTGATATTGACAATGCATTGCTCAATAGAATTCGTGATGTTGAGGATGTTGGGTTTAGGCATTATTCTTCCTAGTGACATTGTTTTTTTTAAGTAAATTATACTCACATGAAATGATTGAAAATGCCTGTACAAATGGTAGAAGCTCAAGACTATAAAAGAGAGAGAGATATAAAAGTTTTTTATCCTAGTAAAAGAATTTTGCATCACATGCTTACTACATTGATTATAGCATACTTTGGGCACAAATCTTTTATTGATAATATGTATGGTGTAATTATGCTAGCCATGCATAAGAAAAGAAAAATGAATTTTTGGATATATATTGCTAAAGAATATAATGAAAAAAAAATTATTTTTGGAAACAAAGTAAACTTGGATAAACTCTCCAATATTGGTAATGTTCTATCTCTATTTGATGATATTGATTGGTTTAATTTACTAGTAATTGATGTAGAATTTTATACTGCCATTATATATGATTTTCATGCAAATCTTAAAGAAAAGAGAATTGAACATGAGGGGGATAATGTAGTTCAATGGTATTCCCCTAGAGTATATCAAGTGGATTTTGAGTTCAATGATGCCTTAGTGAACATAATTTGTGGGGTAGATGATAATGAGGCGAGGTATTATTCATTGGGACAGCATTGCTTTATTAATAAATTGTTCACAAATGAAAGATTTGAAGAGGCTTTCACAAATGGTAGACAATTTAGGTCATTTAGGGAAAAGGAAATCAAAGCCTTTGATGCTAGAAGAAGGGTTATGCATCACATGATTACCACTATGCATATGGTGATTATAATTGCCTTGCATGAGCATAGAAGACTAAACGTTGGATTCATGGCATTGAAGCATATGATTAGTACAAGAAAACCAGCCAACAAAGCCTTACTGTGTGGGAGACTATCAACAAGAAAGTGATGAGGTTGAGGAAGAAGGAAATGAAGAAGATGGACAAATTCTTCGAGTCCTTTGCTCTAATGCTTCTTGGCAAATTTGATGGTTTAGAAGCTAGACTCAAGAATATGGAAGAAGACTTGAGAAAGATTTCTCAAGTGATTTTTAAATGGTGATAGTTCCTGTAGTGCTAAAGAAAAAGATAAAGTTGAAGGAAAAGACAGTGAAGCACTCCAATAAAAAGAAGAACATGCGAATGAAGAACAAAGAGGTAAAGTCCAAGAGAACAAGCAAGAAGAAGGAGGTGAATGAAGTTTAACAACGTCGAATCACAAATTCATCACCAATTTTCTTCAGCCAAGAGAGGAGGAAAATGTGGTTCAAAGTAAGAAGATCCAAAGATCCTCTCAATTGGTCACTTTCCAAAGTCGAACTACACGGGCAAGGAGTCAAAAAATGAAGGACCCCATCATATAGAGATCAAGGAAACATGGCCATTACAACAAACAAATTTGGAAGTGAAGACCATGAAGCGCATCCAAGACTAAGCCTTTCTATCCCTAAACTCTATTTTATTGCTTATTTTAGTTTATGCCTTGATGCACGTGTTATGCTTTAACATTGAAATTTACTTGTGCCTTTCTAGTCATTATACTGTTTTGAAGCTCAATATATGAAATTCTTATGATAAGAGCTTCTTTTGTTCACTTTTGTTGTCCAAGTACTCTTACCCGATCTTTGATTGATGACAAAAGGGGGAGAAGAAATGTGATGACAAAATGTGTGAAAATGTGTGAAAATGTGAAATAACAGTGGAATTCCTCATGCATGAAGAGAAAATGTGTGAATTTTCTGAAAATCCATGCATATGTCAAGGGGGAGAAAGAATGACTACAAAATGTGCTATGTGCTTGCTGTAAATGTACTATGTGCTATGTGTTATAGGTTAAAATGTAAAATGAATGTGTACTGTGAAAATATTTGGCTGATTTTGAAATTTAAATTGAATATGTTATAATATGTGAGGTTTGGGTTATTTTCTGAGATTTTGGAATATGGTTAAGTTGAGTTTGAAATCTTGAACTTGGTTCTTGACTTGACCTATGATTTTGAATTACTTTAAGAAAACAATTGAATACATGAATTTTGTGGTTTTACAAAGCTAAACTGAGTGCCATTGTGGACATACATATTTGAGTACTTCAACATTTCATTTGAAAATGCAAAAACACCTTTTCAAACTTGTTGCAAAAATTTTGGACTTCAAAATCCGGATGCATGTTTTAAAAATTCGGATGCATCCATATTTTGTTGCCAAAATGTGCCCTTTTGTTATTCAAATTGATTCAAATATGTTTTAATCTCTTCCATTATGTTTGAACAACCTTAGGAACACTTTATTTCACTTTAAACATTCATTATATTGAATTTATTGCAGTTTAGACTTAAGATTTAAAAAATTTGGATGCAAGATTTAAAAATTCGGATGCATGTTCTGAAATTCGGATGCATGCATATTTTGTTGCCAAAAAGTGCACTATTGTTGTTCAAATTGATTCAAACTTGTTTTAATATCTTCCTCTATGTTTGAACAACCTTAGGAAAGCTTATTTTCAAAAATTGAAGCTTTCGTTTCACTTATTTTACAATTCGGACTTGATATGTCAAAATTCGGATGCATAGCATCTCAAGTCCAAACTTGTTGAAAAATGAGCACAATCTAACGGGGAGCAATGTTAATCTTTTCTGACCTTTAATACCTCTCTTAGAAGTTTTCTTAATGATAAAATGCTATATCTTATATCCTAGTAGTTGGAAGGAAGGAGGCAAATGGAGGTTGGTTGGATCATAGGCTCATAATGAGACTTTTGTATGTCAATGTGCTAAATTGGTTATTTTCTATCATTGACATTAATACTTCTATGTACTACATTGTTTTAAATCCATCACATTTTGCATCAAAGTTTGTCATCATCAAAAAGGGGGAGATTGTTAGCCCTAAGGGCAAATCATGTAGTTATGATTAGTTTTGATTAATGACAAACATTGATGAGGACTAATATGCTTGTATGTTGTGTGATAGGATTTGTGGATTAAGAAGTTTGAAGTCTCATTGCCTTGAAGCTAAAATGCAAGAACAACTCCAATATGTCAAAGTGATTGAAGATTGAAGAGTTTGTTCAAGATGTTAGAAGGCTTTGAAGACATGATGTGTAGGTTGCATGTGCTTAATAGGTAAACTTTGTAAACCCTACACTCTTAAGCCTTGGAATCTATGAGTTGCAATTGAGAGCACAAAACTTGATTTAAATGGTTTCAATGGTTTTGAACTAACCTAAATTATCAAGTTTTCATAAATGGTTTTTGCATATAAAAGATCTTTAATGACTTATCTTTGAGGGTAGAATGTTTTTCAACTTGTTTGAATTGATTTAAACGTGTTTTGACAAAGTTTAAAAAATTCGGATGCAAATTCGGTCATCCGAAATTTTTCTGCACTGTGAACAGTAAAACTATTTACGTGAACAGTAATACTGTTCACATAAACAGTACCTACTATTCTTCCAGAGAAATTCGGAAGAAAATTCGGACGCATAGAGAAAAATTCGGTCGTCTGAATTTTGTGAATAGTGCCGACTATTTTTCCAGAGAAATTCGGACGAAAATTCGGACGCAGCTGGAAGAATTCGGTCGTCCGAATTTTTGTGACCGGTGCAAGAACAGTACCACTGTTTACAGTACCACTGTTTACATGAACAGTGTTTTCTGAAACTAGCCGTTACTAGCCGTTTTATGACTGTTTAAACTGATTTTTGAATTCTATAAAAGCCATAAACTCAAAATTTTTTAGAAGAACTTTGAACTTAACAAATCTTACACGCTCTAACTTATTTTACATCAAATCAAATTGAAAAGCACTCAAATTGCCTTGTGCTCAAAGGTGTACATTCAAGATTCCAAAGGCAAAGGTGAAGTGGTGCTAGCAATTGTATTTATCTACCAAGAAGCGTTGGTAATATTAAAACTCATTTATTCCTCATTTAATTCTATTTTTCTACTAGCTCATTGCAAGGTTATCTTTAGACATAAAACCCTTTTGTGTTAGGGTGAGCCATAGACTATATTAATCAAGGTTGTGGTGTAAAACCCATTGTGTGGGTGAGCCTTTGATTAGATTAGTCTTTAGGTTGTCTTTGGATATAAAAACCTTGTGGAAGGGTGAACCTTGTTTGTATAATTACTAAAAGAGGTTGTGAGTGTAAAACCATTGTGTGGTGAGCCTCTTATGTAATTGTTGAAATTGAGCATATAGTGGATTGGTTGAAATCCTTGAGTGTGGACTCAAGGTAGTGGATGTAGATCTTGAAGAGATCGAACCACTATAAATCGTATGCTCATTTTCTTATTGCTTTACTTGCCTACATAATTGTTGATTGATTGGTTGTGACATTATTGTTTGATGATCTTGCGTTAACCATCAAATTACATATAAGCTTGAAGTTTATTGGTTTAAAGAAGTGCTTTTATTAAGGCAAAGGATTTGCATAATAGGAAAAAGATTTTGATAATTAGCCAAAGACCTAATTCAGCCCCCCTCTTAGGTCTTACAACATTCCATCACTCTATTGTATTCATTGACAGCCAACGCACAACAAAGAATGTTCATTGCTTGGTAGTTTAATGTCATCTTCCTTGAATCGCTCTCATCATACTCCTCCATGGACTTCGGTTCCCTTGTAACTCCATCGGCTTTCAATCTCAATGGCACATAGGGACGTTTCTCAATAATATTCCACAATTCATAGTTAATAGAACAAATGTAAATCTCAATTCTAGACTTCCAAAAAATATAATTAGAACCATCAAACAATGGAGGTCTATCAGTGGAGGAACCTTCCACATAAGGCAAATTTGATAAACTAGTCATATGATATTTACTTCTAGGTTGTTAGACCTTAAAAAGAAGACCTTGCTCTGATACCAATTGAAAGACCTAAGAGGGGGGTGAATTAGGTCTTTGGCTAATTATCTAAAATCTTTTCCCTTTTTACAAATCCTTTGCCTTAATAAAAGCTCTTCTTTAAATTCACAAACTTCAAGTTTATATGTGATTTGATGGTTAAGACAAGATTATCAAACTATAAGACCACAACCAATCAATCAACAACTATAAACAATAATAATAACACAAGTATATAAAACAAGTAAAGCTATAAAGAAATGAACACACGATTTATAGTGGTTCGATCTCTCCAAGATCTACATCCACTACCTTGAGTCCACACTCAAGGATTTCAATCAATTCACTATATGCTTACTTCAAGTAATTACACAAGAGGCTCACCCTTCAATTGGTTTTACCACAACAACCTCTTTTCAATTTAATAAACAAGGTTCACTCTTATCACAAAGATTTTTATGTCACTTGACAACCTAGACCAATCTAATCCAAGGCTCACCCTCACCAATGGGTTTTACACAACAACCTTGATTAATTTAGTCTATGGCTCACCCTCCACAAGGGTTTTATGTCTCTTGACAACCTTGTATCAATCACAACAATAATATAAAGAGAGAATTTGAATGTTACCAACACTTCTTGGTGGATGAATACAATTGCTAGCACCACTTCACTTCTTGCCTTTGGAATCTTGAATTTCAATCTTTAAGCACAAGGCAATTTGAGAGCTTTTGATATAATTTTGATGTAAAACAAGTTAGAGCTTCAAGGATTTCTTTTGTGCAAGAGTTCTGTCAAAAATCTAGAGTTTCTCGCCTTTATAGAATTTGAAAATCAGTTAAAACGGCCATAAAACGGCTAGTAACGGCTAGTTTCACAAAATTCGGATGACCGAAATTTTTCTTCATGCGTCCGAATCTTCTTCCGAATTTCTCTGGAAGAACAGTAGCAAACTTTTGCTACAAAATTCGGACGACCGAATTTTTTGCCTTGCGTCCGAATCTTGCATCTGAATTTTTCAAACTTTGTCAAAACATATTCAAATCAATTCAAACAAGTTGGAAAACATTCTAGCCTCAAAGATAAGTCATTAAAGACCTTTTAAGTGCAAAAACCATTTATGAAAACTTGATAATTTAGGTAAGTTCAAAACCATTGAAACTATTTAAATCAAGTTTTGTGCTCTCAATTGCAATTCATAGATTCCAAGGCTTAAGAGTGTAGGGTTTACAAAGGTTACCAATTAAGCACATGCAACCTACACTTCATGTCTTCAAAGCCTTCTAACATCTTGAACAAACTCTTCAATCTTCAATCACTTTGACATATTGCATTTTAACTTCAAGGCAATGAGACTTCATACTTCTTAGTTCATAAAACCTATCACACAACATACAAGCATATTAGTCCTCATCAATATTTGTCATTAATCAAAACTACATGATTTGCCCTTAGGGCTAACAGTGGGAAATGAAGGACTTATTATCAACGAACCAAGGCGGGCTCAAATTTCACAATCCAATCTCGGGGTAGACAGATTCATCTCTACAAGAGCTACAGTTGAATTTGAGGAATGGAGCAAGAATAGCAGGAAAATCATTCCTGGCCATAGAGTCGATGTGGATAAACTCTCCAATATGGGTAATGTGCTATCTCTTTTTGGTGAAATTGGTTGGAGTAGTTTACTTGGTGTAAATGAATATTATTATCCTACTCTTGTCTATGAATTTTATGCTAATGTTAAAGAAGCAAGGATTGAGCATGTTGGGGATAGCATTATTCAATGGTATTCATCTAGAGTGTCTCAAGTGGCCTTTGAGTTTAATGATGCTATAGTTAATCGTGTTTGTAGTGTTGATGACATTGGTGCTAGATATTATTCTTTGGGTCAACATTGCTTTATTCATGAATTGTTCACCAATGAAAGATTTGAAGAGGCTTTCACAAGTGGTAGAAGATTTAGGTCCATCAGGGAAAGAGAAATCAAAGCCTTTGATGCTAGAGGAAGGGTTATCATCACATGATTACCACCATGATCATCCCTAATTTTGGACATAAATCATCAGTTGGTAATATGCATATGGTGATTATGCTTGCTTTGCATGACCATAGTAGACTAAACTTTGGATTCATGGCATTAAGGCATATGATTAGTGCAAGAAAAACAGCCAACAAAACGTTACCTTATGGGAGATTATTAACAAGGATCTTCAAGCACTTCAATGTTCAATTTCCCGGAAGAGGAAATCCAATGAAAAGTGGATAAATCTATACCAATGAGTCTCTCAAGAGAATGCAGTTAACACTTGATGAGGATGGAGAACAAAAAGAGAAACCCCTCTAAGAGGTGAGAGGGTAGAAACAAGTGGTGATGAAGAAGATGAGGAAGAAGTGGAAGAAGAAGAAGAGGGTGAGGAGGAGACTTTGGCTAGAGGAATAAAAAGCAAGAAAAGACACAATTCATCAAGTGAGGGGGAGCAACCTCACACTAAAAGAAGACTATTTGAAGAACAACCCACTCCTCAATCTCACGAAAACCTTGGAAATATGCCTAGTAAGGAGGAAATTACTAGAGGTGACACTATAGTAGCCAAGGTGTTCCAAGAGGCTTTAAACAACCACGTGAAAGAGATGGATAAAATGTATAAGTTCTTTGAATCTTTCGCTCCCATGGTACTGAGCAAGTTGGATAGCTTGGACACTAGAGTTAAGAATATTGAAGAATTATTGATGAAAAATGCACAAAGTGGTGAAGGACCATCTAGGCCTCAAGCTAAGGATGACAAGGATGATAAAGGAGATAAGAAAGGCAAGGAAAAGAAAGAGGATGAAGATAATGAGAATGATAATGAAGATGATAATGAGGATGATGATCAAAGAGGCAACAACAAATTTGTGGCAAGAGAAGAAGAAAGAAATGATGATGTACAAGTGGAGCCACAAGAAAAAGGAAGCCAAGAAGGGACATTAATAGAGAGAACCGAAATCACCTCACCATTTACTATCACTTTTAGTAAAGGAAGAGTCAAACACGTGATCAAAAAGAATGGTACAAGGAGATCCTCCCGTTTGACTACTATACCTAAGCCATACTACACCGGCAAAGAGAAAGCAAGAGATGGGCCACTTCACATCGAGCTCAAGGGAAAAATGGCAATCACTACCAACAAATATGGAGTGAAGGTGATGACCAAAATCAAAGACTAAGCATCTCTTCAATCCTATCTCTCTTTACTGTTTTATTTACTTAGATATGCTTAGTATGATTTATGTGCTTCATAACTATTTTAGCATGGATTATGTAATTTCAATTTGTTTTTAATTTCTGTAATGTCTTTGTGAACCTCAAAGATGAAACATTAGTGTTGAGAGCTTCTTTGGTTAATGATACTTTGATCACCCCAAGTTTAATTGATGCTAGAAAGGGGAGAAGAAGTTGATTTACAAGAATGTGCTAAACTGTTACATGTTGCTTATTGTTGTTCAGTTGAGATGTTAATTATTTGACTTGAGATTTGCTAAATATTGGTCCTAGTTGAAAATTTCCAAATGAAAGTTGGTCAACGTACTGCTTATATGTGATACATGCTTATTGTGATAATGTTGTCTCATTTTCATGAACCCCATCTTTGAGTGATGACAAAAGGGGGAGAAAGAATGACGAAAAAATGTGCTATGTGTTATGTGTAAAATGTGTTATATTTAGCTGCATTTTGAAGATTAAATTGGCTGCATTTGGAATTTAAATTGCATGTGTTGTATTATGTGAAATGTGGTTGTATATGATGCTATAATGTTGACTTGTGCATATATACATATAAGCTGAATTTGGTTTCTGAGATTTTGAAATATGGTTGAGTTGAGATTTTGAAATCTTGACATTGGTTCCTGACTTGACCTGTGATTTTGTGTTAATTCATGAAAACGATTGAATGTATGAGTTTTGTGGTTTTGCAAAGCTAAATTGAGTGACATTGTGGCTATACATATTTGAGTACTTCTATAGTTCATTTGAAAATGTAAAATGACCTTTTCAAACTTGCTACCAGATGTTCGGACTTGAAGTTCGGATGCATCCAAACTTTCTTGCCAAAAATATTTTTTTGTTGTTCAAATTGTTCAAAAAACTGTCTCAATCTTTCCTGTCATATTTGAACAACATTAGGAAAACTTATTTTCAAAAATTGCAGCCTTCATTTTACATATTTTACAGTTCAGACTTGGAATTTAAAAATTTGGATTACAACAGCTCAAGTCCAAACTTGTTGAAAAATGAGCAGTCTCTAAGGGGGAGCATTATTAATTTTTTTTACCTTTAAAACGTCTTTTAGAAGATTTCTTAATGCTTAAATGCTATATCTTCTATCATAAAAGTTGGAAGGAAGGAGGTAAATGGAGGTTGGTTGGGCCATAGGCTCATATTGAGCCATTCGAATGTCAAAGAGCTAAATTAGTTATTATTTATCATTGACATCAATGCTTCTTTATACTATATTGTTTAAATCCATCACATTTTGTATCAAAGTTTGTCATCATCAAAAAGGGGGAGATTGTTAGCCCTAAGGGCAAATCATGTAGTTTTGATTAGTTTTGATTAATGACAAACATTGATAATGATTAATTCATATGCTATTTGTGTGATAGGATTTTTGGATTAAGAAGCAAAGAGTTATCATTGCCTTGGAGCTAAAAGTTCTAAGGACAACTTTAGTATGATCAAGGATCAAGAATTTAGAGCATGTACTATGGATTGAAGGCTTTGAAGGCTATAGTGTAGGTTTAAATGGCTTTGATTAAAATTTGAATGATCAAGTGCTTTGGTAAAGGTCTTAGAGTTCAAAAGATTTTATATGACTTATCTTTTAGTACAAAATAATTTCAAACTTATTGAGGTTGATTTTTAAATGTTTGGACAAAGTTTGAACAGTTCGGACGCAAGTTCGGATGTCCAAACTATGGACATGACTACTGTATTTCTGGAGAAATTTGGACACAAGTTCAGATGCAAGGGGCAAAGTTCGGTCGTCCGAACTTTCCCAGACAATATGTCACAGTAATGTTCAGACGACAGTTCGGACGCAGAGGAACATGTTCAGACGACCGAACTCCTCAGAAACTGGCCGTTACTAGCCGTTTTATAACTGTTGGAACTGATTTTCAAAATCTATAAAAGCCATAAACTCTAGATTTTTGATAACTTTTGAACACTTGAAGAATTCTAATATTCAAAAATCATTTGAAATCTTTAGAGCTCTCTTTTGTCTTATGCTTTCGTGTGATTATTCAAGATTCCAAAGAAAATAAGGTGAAGTGGTGCTAACTTGTGTAATCATCTACCAAGCAGTGGTAATATCTCTTTAAATCTCTGTTTATCTCTGTATCTACTTTATCGATACAAGGTTATTTTGTGATATAAAACCCTTTTGGTAAGGGTGAGCCATAAACTAGATTAATCAAGGTTGTGGTGTAAAACCCCGCGTGTGTGTGAGCCTTGGATTAGATTGGTCTTTAGGTTGTCTAGTGACATAAAAATCCTTGTGGTAGGGTGAGCCTTGTTTGTAGGATTGCAAAGGAGGTTGTTGGTGTAAATCCCTTGTTGGGTGAGCCTCTTGTGTAATTGCCTAACTTGAGCATATAGTGGATTAGTTGAAATCCTTGAGTATACCCTCAAGGTAGTAGATGTAGATCTTGAAGAGATCGAACCACTATAAATTGCTTGTGCTCTTTGCTCTTCATTGTGTATTGCTTTGCCATTGTGTTCATTACATTCTCATTGAAGCAATTGAATATAATATTTCCAAACCAAGTTCATAACAAAATGGAAATAGTTTTCAAAAATTAGTCAAAGACCTAATTCACTCCCTCTTAGGTCTTTCAGTATTAGGATTTATATTTGTTCTATTAACCTTGATTTGTGAAATATCATTGAGAAAGTTTCACACATACCTATGAAGTTAAAGTATAATGGCACAACTAGCGAACCAAAGAAGATTGAAAATTTTGATAAAAATGATTCAAAGAAGATGACTTTGAAGTATCAATCTATGAACTTTATTAGTTGTGCATTGGATGTAAATGAGTATAATAGAGTGAGTGGTTGTAACACCGCTCCTGATATGTGGAAGCTACTTCCAGTTACTTATGAGGGAATCCAAGCTAACCATGCTTGTTAGAGACTATGAGTTATTCACTATGAAGCAAGGGGAGAACATTAGTGATATGTTTACAAGGTTCAACAATATCTCAAATGCATTGAAGTTCTATGGGAAAACCTATTCCCTTGGAGAAAAAAATACAAAAATTTTGGATGCATTTCCTAAATCATAGCAACCAAAGACATTGACAATGGAAGAATCAAAGGATTTAAAGATTGTTTCTTTTCAAGAGCTCTTTGGATAACTTCTTACTCATGAGATGAAACTCAAAAGGTTGGATGACCTAGAAGATGAAGAGAAAGGAAGAAAATGGGTTGTCCTGAAAGCTAATGACAACCCTGGGGAACAAGAAGAATCCTCTAGTGATGAAGAAGAGGATGTAGAAGATGATGAAATGGCTATGGCAGTCAAGAAGTTCTACAAGAAAGGATTTCTTAAGAAGGGAAAGAGATCATTCAAGAAAGGTGTTTAATCTTCATCATTATTTAGACCATAATGCTTTGAATGTAATAGCACCGAGCATCTTGTAGCGGATTGTCCTCAACCTAAGAACAGAGAAAAGGAAGCCAAGCAAAAAAAGAAGAAATCTTCTAAGAAAGGAAAAGGACTTGTTGACACTTGGGATCAACATGTCCATGAGAAAAGTGAAGAAGAGAATGAAGAAAGTGCTAATGTGTTCTTCATGGCTATAGAAAGTGAGGTACAACTCACTCATTCTACTTCTATTCCTTGTGATGTTGATGATCCTAGTGATCTTCTTGTTGATATGTATGGAGAATTGAAAAGCTTCAAAAAAATATAACAAACAAATGAGGCTAAAACTTGATGAGTTGTTGAATCATAATTCAAAGTTGTTTTGTGAAAACAAAAAGCTTCTTGATTCTATTAGGTGTTTGAATATTAAAAAGGTTAAATGTCCCCTTGCAAAACATGTCCTGTGCAAACAAAATTCCTTGTGAAAAAATTTCATCTTTTGAAAAATTGTTTGTTGACCATGAATTTTTGAAAAAGAAAGTTGAAGACCTCACTTCACACTACAAGAAAAAAATAATTTTGAAACCAAAAAATTGGTTTCAAAACAAGGATTTGAAACTGTAGAAAATTGATTTCTAAAATTGTGGTCGCGGCCCAATTTTGAAACCGAAAAAAATCGATTTCAATTTTGAAACAGAATATAGTCGGTTTCAAAATTGATCCAAGAACCAACCTTTTTTATCAAATATAACAACCAGTTTTGAAACCGCATTAGAACCGATTTGAAACTGATTTTAGAAACCAATTTGAAATTAAATTGAAACTAATTTAAAAAAATAAAGAATAAATAGGGTCGATCCAGCCCGACCCGACCATCCAACCCAGATCAAGCACATGTTCCCATGTGTGCGCGTGCCAATAATTTGGGAAAAAATCGCCCCTTGCAAGACTCAAACCCTAATTGGTGGTGTGGGGAGCATGTGTTCCTCCACCATGCTAAGTTTCTTGTTGTGATATTGTTCTGTAATTATTTTATTTATACTATATATGTATATATTATATTTTTAAATCAATAATAGGTATTATAATTATTTAATAGGTTATAAGCTCATGTTATTAACTTATTAAGTGTGTTTAATAATTAATGAAAAATTCATAATTGTATTTATATAGAGAAAACATATTAGTATTAAATATATATATATAATATAATATATATAATTACTGTTTTACATACGTATGTACATATAGATCAACCTATATCTTAAACATAAATAATACATAACAAATACATTATACAACTGTTTATTCGACCATAGATAATTATATATATGCATAATTAAAATACATACATATACTAATTATATGTTGGTCACAATAATTTGTTTAAATTCATCAAAGGTGTAGGATGTCAAATTATAAACCTTAATTATAATCTAAAATCTTAATATTAAATACTAGTTTTGAAACTGATTAGAAATTGATTTGAGATCGACAATCATATTAGAAATTGATTTGAAACCGCAATAGGATTTTGTAACTGATTAAAAAACGATTTAGAACCATTCTAGGGTATAAGGTTTAGAAGCCGATTTGATTTGAGTACGATTTGGAACCGAATTTTGAAATGATTTTAATCAGTTTCTAATTAGAAATTGATTGTAAAATTCATCAAAAAATAAAAAAATATGGTTTAGAAATCAAGTTGACACTAATTTCTTAATCTATTAAAAAAATAAAAAAACTAATTTAGAAACTAATTAGAAACCAAATTTTGAAACCGATTTCAATCGGTTTCTAATTAGAAATCGATTGTAAAATTTATCAAAAAATTTGATTTAGAAACTGATTTCTTAATCTATTAAAAATAAAAAATTTTAATTTAGAAACTGATTAGAAACTAAATTTTGAAACTGATTTCATTCGGTTTCTAATTAGAAACGGATTGTAAAATTCATTAAAAATAAAAAAAAATTGATTTAGAAACATATTTCTTAATCTATTAAAAAAATAATTTAGAAACCGATTTGGACCCAAATTTTGATACCGATTTCTAATTAGAAACCAATTTAAAACCGATTGTAAAATTCATCAAAAAATTAAAAATAATTGATTGAGAAACCAATTTGAAACCGATTTTTTAAGCTATTAAAAAATAAAAAATTAATTTAGAAACCGATTTGAAAACAAATTTTGAAACTAATTTTAATCGGTTTCTAATTAGAAATCATTTTGAAACTGATAGTAAAATTCATCAAAAAAATAAAAAAAAATTGATTTAGAAACCGATTTGAAATCGAATTTTAAAACCGATTTTCATCAGTTTCTAATTAGAAACCTATTTTTGCAGTTTCAAAATTCAATTTCAAATATGTTGTTTTCTTATAGTGTCATGTGTGGAAAGATTTACAAATGGAATGGACAATCTTGATAAACTTCTTGGAGCCTAAAGATCCCCTCTGTGGAAAACATAGGCCTAAGGCTACTAGATGCTATGTGAAAGGAAAAGTGAAAAATGGTGTTAAAACTATTTGGAGAGCAAAGGAAATCATTAATAACCACTATAAACCCAAGAAATTGTGGGTACTAAAAGTCACTTCCTCTCTTTTGGTGTAGGTACACTTACCTCCAAGATCAAGTGCCACTAAATGGCTTCTTGATAGTTGTTGTTCAAGACATATGACAGGAAATGTCTCACTCGTAAGTATGTTCCAAGCCATCATTGAAGGCTTTGTTACTTTTGGAGATAAGAAGAAATGGTGAATTCTTGGAGTAGGTCATGTTGATAAAGGTTCTTCTCCTCATATTAAACAAGTCTTTCTTATTGATGATTTGAAGTATAACATGCATAGTATTAGTCAATTATGTGATAATGGTTGCAAAGTTGATTTTTAAAGTGATACTTGTACTATTTTTGATGGTGTTAGTGGTAGAACTATCCTTGTTGCAAATTGTGTTGGTAATGTGTATGAACTTTATCTTGATGAGCTAGTTGGTAATAATGTTAAATGTCTTGCCAATAATGATGATGATGGTTATTTTTGGCATAGGATACTTGGTCGTAGTAGCATGGATTTGTTGAACAAACTTTCTTCTCAAGAAATTGTTAGAGGTTTACCAAAAATGCTCTTTGAAAAAAACATCGTCTTTGTGATGCTTGGCAATATGGAAAACAAACCAAAACTTCTTTGAAACCCAAGAAAATGGTTTCTACTTCAAAACCCCTAAAGCTTGTGAATATGGATTTATCTGGACCTATGAGGACCACCGGTCTTGGTGATAAGAGGTATGCTTATGTGATTGTTGATAATTTTTAATATTTACTTGGGTACTATTTCTTGCTCAAAAAGATGATTATTGTCAAGAGTTTGTAAAGCTTTTCAAAAAGTTTCAAACCTCCCTCTAGTGCTAATTGATTTTCATTAGAAGTGATAATAGGAGTGAATTTTACGATCAAGAATTTACAAAGCATTGTGATGAAAATGGTATTTCTCATAACTTTTTTAGCATCCAAAACCCCACACAAAATGAAAAAAAACTTACTTTACAAGAAATTTCTAGGTCTATGCTTTGTAAAAATTCTTTACCAAAATATTTTTGGTCAAAACCGTAAGCACTGCTTGCTGTGTGATGAACCAAATGCTTTTTAGACCATTTTTGAGAAAAACTCCTTTTGAACTTCTCTTTGGTAGAACTGCTTCTATAGCTTACTTTAAAGTGTTTAGTTGTAAGTGTTATATCTTGAATACTCATGATAATCTTGGTAAATTTGATGAAAAATTGGATGAAGGGATTTCCTTTGTTATGCTTTAAACAAAAGGGCCTATATATTTTATAAGAAAAGGACCATGTGTGTTGAAGAATCTATCCATATGAGTTTCGATGAATCTAACATTCATCATGAAAGAAGAGACGAAGATGATGTAGGTACTTTAATGAAAGATGATGAAACACATCTTCAAACACCAACTATGGAAGACCATGCTCATGAAGAGGAGATGATAGAACAACAACAAGAGAGTCAATCTAGTGGTGATCAAGAGCTTGCAAATGATCTAAGATATGCTAAAGGCCACCTTAAGGAGCAAATCATTGATGATATCTAGCAAGAAATTAAAATGAGGCGGTACTTTATTGATAACTTCGCTCTTTCATCTCATATTGATCCTAAAAACATTGATGATACCTTATGTGGTGCTTTTGGATTCTTGCTATGCAAGAGGAATTAAATCAATTTAAAAGAAATAAAGTTTGGAACCATGTCTCTGGACCTCTTGATAACTCTGTTATTGGTACCAAATGGGTTTCTAGAAACAAATTTAATAAATCTAGAGAAATTGTTAGAAACAAAGATAGACTTATTGCCCAATGATTCAATCAAGCAAAGGGTATTGATTATGACAAAACATTTGCTCCGTGCCCAATAATTAAAACTAGACTTGAGTCTATAAGGATGATTTTGTCATTTACTTTCTTTCAAGGTTTTGAACTCTTTCATATGGATTTTAAAAGTGATTTTCTAAATAACTTTATTGAAGAACAAGTTTACGTGGAACAATCTCCCGATTTTGCTCATGAAAGGTTTTTAAATCATGTTTGTAAACTTTCAAAAGTTTTATATGATTTGACGTAACCTCTCCGTGCTTGGTATGAAAGACAGTGGTTTTCTACTTTCAAAAGAATTTTCAAGAGGGATGACTTTTTATCGAAACTTCTTGCAACAACAATCTTTTGCTTGTACAATTTATATTGATGACATTATCTTTGGTGCTACTAATGTCTCTTTATGTGAGGAGTTTGCTAAAATGATGCAAACTGAATTAGATATGAGCATGATGGGAGAGCTCAATTTCTTTCTTAGTCTTCAAATCAAGCAAACCAAAGATGATATATTCATAAATCACGCAAAATATACAAATGAACTATTAAAAATGCCTGAAATGTACAATGCCAAATGAACTAAAACACCTATGAGCTCATCAATTAAGACTGATAAGGATGAAAAAGGTAAAAAGGTTGATGATAATCTATATAGAAGTATGCTTGGTAGTTTACTTTACTTAACTACTTTTAGGCATGATATCATGTGTGTCGTATACTTATGTGCTAGATTTCAATCTTGTCCTAAGGAATTTGATCTTGCTGCTGTTAAGCATATATTCTTTGTAATCGTGTTGATATTGTGGTTTTCAAAATCCTCTTGTTTTGATCTTCTTGCTTATACGGATGTCAACTATGTCGGATGCAAAGTCAAGTGGAAGAGTACTAGCGGTCATTGTTAATTTCTAGGTGGTTGTCTTGTTTCTTGATATAAAAAGTAAGCTTGTGTTTCTTTATTTACCATTCAGGCCTAATATATCACTATAGGTAATTGTTGTGCTCTAGTGCTTTGGATGAAGCACACTTTATTTGATTTTGGTCATGACTTCAAATATGTGCCTATTATGTCTGATAACACTAGTTATGTAAACTTGACTATTAATCTAATTCAACATTCTAAAACCACATATATTGATATTAAACACTATTTTATACATGATCATGTTGCCAAAGGCAATAATTGTTTGAACTATGTGTGTACTGATGATCAAATTGCCGATATTTTTACAAAACCCTAGGCCGAGGAAATGTATTGTTATCCAAGAAGATGCTTAAGAATTGCAAAATTCCATGACTAATGTGGGTTTTCAAACGTGTTAGATATATAAGGAAAATTTGGATACATAATTCAAATGCAAGACAAAATTTGGTTGATCGAATTGTAGTTTTATGAATTTTGAACATAGATTTTTAGATGAGGAATTTGGATGAAGATAAAGTTTGGTCTTCCAAATCGTGTAATTCCAAATGCATATATGAAAAACCGGACAGCCCTTCTTCATTTTATTTCAAAATTTCCAAAGACCAAATTTTCTCTATCGTGAAACCCATCTATATTCTTCACATTTGAACTCAAAATTCATCCCTATTTTATTAAATCCAATATACAAGACCCCCAAATTCTTAATCTACACCCTTGATTACATCTAAAACCCTACAAATTTCACAAAATCTTCATGGGTAGGGTTAAGGGTGATGGTATTGGATACAGTAAAGGAACACGGATGGAAACAAAGACTGTGGAGGAGGCCAAGGTCACGGTAAGGGTAGAGACAAAGGCAAGGGAATTGAAACTAGTCTAATTATTAATGAACCATGGCGTGTGAAACTATCACAATCTAATTCCGAACTTGACAAGTTTATGACAATCATGGCAAGCATAGAGTATCATATTTGCAGCAAGAATAATAGAAAGATCATCTCGGGACATA
The DNA here is from genome assembly GCA_030512225.1 of Rauvolfia tetraphylla. Classification (NCBI taxonomy): domain Eukaryota; kingdom Viridiplantae; phylum Streptophyta; class Magnoliopsida; order Gentianales; family Apocynaceae; genus Rauvolfia; species Rauvolfia tetraphylla. The sequence goes on along the minus strand of JAJQKT010000017.1, from coordinate 814,570 downwards.
GGGTTAATCTTCAAAATATCAATAGCATCATATTCTGAAATTTTTGAAAATATCCTACATAAATACATTTATGAAAAATCTAACCTAATTGGTTATGAATTTAGAATAGGTGACTGAGTAACAAGTCATTAATGAGTTTAGATTTGCAGCTATTTGCAACTAATTAAATTGAACTATGTATTGAAATAGAAGACTAGATATGGACTTTAATAAATAAAAGCTTCTCAACCCAAATGAACATAAAAACTAATTAAAACAATCTTAAAAATAAGAAAAATTCGCCTAGCCCTTTTGTTGAATTTTTTAGGCCTTCAATTTGTCATCTTCGACAATAATTTGGTGGTCCAATGTGTGATACCCCAGATGGATTCCACATGGAATAATTATGAGATTCGTGACCCGTATATGAGCATGAGTCAAGTATCCATAGTTAACTTTGATTTTCATTTTGCCATAGCGAAAATAGTTACCAAGTAATTGACTATGAGTGCTGCCAGACCCATGAGTTGCGCCCTCAGCAGGGCATGACACAATGGACTCCCAAGTGGTTGGATACCTTACTTACAATAAATTAACTATCGTTGATCCTTTTTGTATAAAATATAACCTTAAAAAGCTTATCATCTTTTAGTTTTTTATTCCATGGGCCTTTCAGACAATGCCTTCAAGGCTTTTTTAATCTTCTTAGCCCTAACTCTTATAATTAGACCATTGGAGATCTTTAATAGATCTTAATCACTTTAGCTTACATCTCTTGATTCTCATCACTACCTGAATTAATTAAGGTCTCAGCGCCCTTAGTTTAAGAAAGCTTTGTCTCTCCAGTAGCATTGAAACTGAAAAAGGGATCCAAATCATGTAAAAATTCAAAAGGGAAAATGGCTTCTCATAATTATGTCAACTGCCGTAACATTTTCCACTTGCTCTGTAACAAAGATTTGCAGTCGGTCAATCAAGAAAAATTTGAAATTGCACTCAAGTAGCTCAGCCTACAATAAAGCGATTTCTAAAATCTACAAGTTGGGGAGACGAAGTTCATACCTTCTGCAGGTGTAGATTAAGTAGACCAGGAGAAAATTTTTAGGGCACTTCTGCAAATGATTTGAAATTTTACGAAAGAAGAAGAGGAAATGCTAAAAAGCATTTAGCCAAGTTTTAGCACAGGAAATATCTGCAAAGAAGATGGATGTAGCAGTGGGATGTTAGGGATAAGGAACTTGGAATAAACGGAGCAACACAAGCAGGAATGGCTCGGGATAACAGAAGTCGTGAGATGGGCTATATAATAAGATTGAACGGCATAATCTTCGAAGTATTTCTCAGAAACCCATTATTTATTGTTGCTGAATTTCATCTTAAATGCTTCTTTGCTCAATCGACCAAATGACATGTGAGTGGGTGGATCCGTAGAGAAAGAAAGAGGGAATGAGTGAATGAGTGAAAGAAAGAAGTAATATCAGTCATATTTTAAAAGAATTGGATTTCAGCCACATTGCTATTATGACATTCAATAAGTGTCGATGTTAAGCCTTAAACTAAAACATTTATTTGTACTGTCATTAGGGATGGTAGCCGACCCGATTCAATTGGGGGCCTGCCCAGTCCCGGCCCAGTTAGGCTAGGAAGATTGTCAACAGGCCAGCGGTTTGCGGGCAGACCCGTTTGGCTTGTAATATAGGCTAGGGTTTAATTTTTTAAACCCTTTGAAATGCAGATCAGAGTACGCTAGATCTTTTTTAAAAAATTTTGTATTAAAAATATTATAAAAATAAAAAATATAGTAATCTTAATAGTAAAATTTTTTACATCACACATTCTAATCTTGCATATATTTAAGATTAATTAATTTTATTTTATTTTAAATTATTCTTATATGATATATATAATTAATGATTATTTTTTTATTAAAAAATATTAATGATTGATCAAAGATTTATTTTATTCTAATCATAAATTTATATTCTCATATATAATAAAAAAATATATATTATAAAATTTTATTTAAAAAAAGTGATTAAGCATGCGAGCCTAATGCAGACTGATATAACGTGAAGGTTTCCCAACTTGCTAAAAAACTAGCCAGCTCTAGTTTTTTAGCAAGTTGGGCTGATTTTTTCATCCTGAATAATTTTGGGTCTGATTTCAATTTGGCCGGTAAATTTTATATATATATATATTTTATATAATAATAATATTATTAAATTATTAAAAAATTATTTATTATATAAAAAATTTAAAAATCAAGTTATGGCTGATCTGAGCCCGGACTCATAATTTTTCAGCTTAATGTCAATCGGGCCGAACTCAAACTTAGTAAAATTTAACTTAATAAGCCCGATTGATAACCCTAACAACCTCACTATGCTCGGTTTAAGGGGTAATTATGATAGCCAACCTGTTTAACAATACTAAAGAAGATGATTTGACTAACGGAATGACCATAAGCGGGGAAAAAAATCGTCCCCACCATGGGGCTAGTTGCTTTCCTTCCTGGCCCAACCCTGCCGTCCTAGCTGGCACCACCCGCCCCTATTTCGTCTCCAAGCCACCCATTCTTTTAGAAATAAACAAACAAATCTATTGAAGTAAAAAAATATTTTTTATTTTAAAATATAAAGTTTTTGGGTTTTTTTAGGATCTTCATAATTTTATAAATTTTAAGAATTATTTTTTAATATTACCTATACCTATAAATATATATTTTTTATTCTCTCTTATATAAATGGACAATAAATTAAATTTGTTAAGGTTATAATAAGAAAAATATCTATAATTTTTTCCTTAATCATCTTGAAAGGTATCAAAAAAAATTTATATTTTGAAACTGAGGTAGTACTACAATAGATGACATTTACTTATTTTTTTCTTTTATAGGACCATAGGATTTATCATGATTATTTTGAAAATTTATTAAAGTTAAGAAACAGTAAAATACTAAGGGTATTTTATATATTTATTTTATATAGCTGCGGGGTTAGTTTTTTATTTTGATATTTGTTTTTCATGAGAAAATATTTTTATTTTTAAAATATTATATTGTAACTAGGGATTGTAAGAATTTTGTCCCCAAACTTGTTGAGGAATTTAATCCCCAACCCCAATTGAGGCTAGGCTAGATGGGCTTGGGTAGGGGACGGGGATTCGGGTCCCCGCCCCTAACCGACCCTATTGCCATACCTAATTATCACAAAACTACATCATTTTTTTAACCTTATTTTTCCTGACACTTTAAAAAAGACCTAACAACACTTTATAATGACTTGCAATAAAATGTGACAAAAAATCTGTCACTAAATCCACTTTGTAGTAGCGTTTCCTTTCGATTTCAAAATATCCTCCAAAAAGCCTCTTAGAATCAACATATCCACATTAATCTTGCACATGATATTCATTTTCATATACAATCCATAGGACAAATAATCTTAATTTAACATTAGCAAGTAATCCAAAGTTAAAGCAACCATGCACAAGATAGAATCCATAAGAAAGATAAACAAGTAAAAATAATTTATCCTCCTTGAAAAAATACACAAAGCACATTTCGAAAGATTTAGAAGTAAAGCTTATTGATTGATTGATGTATCTATTGTACAACTCGTTACCAATCAACTTGCTTGTGAGACAAAAAACTTGGAACAAAAGGTTTAAGTTTGTTAGATAATAGGTAAATCACCTTTTACTTGACAAAGATAGTACCAAACTCATTCTCTTTTTCAAAGAATCTCATGCTCTCTTGATATTGTCTCTCTATTTTTATTATGATCAACTCTTCTCTTGTACTCTTTGTTTCTCACTCACTATCTCACTCTCTTCTTTCAAGCACTTTTTCTTTTCTATTCCACTTTTTCTCACTTCTTTTAAGCACTCATTATTCTCACTTTCTTTCTTTTCACTCTCCCCAACCAAGATAGTTCTATTAGCATTATGACAAATTTCTTCATCATGAATCACACTGCAAATTTTCTCATCCTCTCTTTGGTTGATTTGCAACTGATTGCTTCTTGTGTTCATTGAAACCTTCTCTGTCCTCCAAATGCGCTCCTTCTTCAAGGAATAAAATAATCTCATTAACAGTTTCCTCAAGAGGTTTAGAATCCACCTCTTTACATTTTAGGTTTTACATCTACACTATCCTCCATAGCTTTCAACATTGGATTTGAACAGTTAAGATCTACATGTCCATGACCAATGCATATGTAGCATCCAGTAAGATCTCTTGCTCTAAAAGAAGATTTAAAATGTAAAGATTCCTTACAATGGTGTGGGACAAATTTCTACATCATCGAAGCTTTCAGTTCCTCCTATTTTTCTGTTGGTGTCCCTCTATTCTTCTTCCCACTTGCTTCTAACTAGCACAAAGCACGTGCAATATTTGCACTATGTTAAATGTTTCAAAAGTTAAATTGATATTGAAAATTTTATTTAATATATAATTATTTTTATATTTATTTGATTTTTAAAAATATTAATATTTTAGTTTTGTTTTCATGCTATTATATTTTTTATTTTTCATTAAATATATTTGCATTTTATTTTTAGTAATCATAATTATTCCTTATTTTTTTATTGTAAAATAACATTATTTTTTCTTTCTCATTCTTCTTGTTTTTGTAAAGGTAGATGTTAAAGTATATTTATTTACTCTTGATTATTTTATTTGTATAATATTTCAATAATAGTATTAATTATACATCTATTCTATAGATGTTATATGATCCATTTATATCTTCCATTACATTATATTTTTGAATTAGAAAAAATTTGTAACTTAAGTAGAGGAGTTAAAATATTATTACTTAGTAGTTAAGAAACTAGTTAAGAACTTTTCTGTTAATTTTTTATGTATAATTTTTATTTTTTATTTGTTCATCTTTAACTCATGTAACTCCCACATAGCACTTATGATTTAAAGTTTTAATAATAATGCTAATATTAATATAAATAAAAACAACAAAAACAATAAACTAATTGAGTACTCTTCTTTTAGTAAAAAAATAAAAAAATACTCTTCTTTAACTAATGTAACTCCCAAATAACTCTTATTTTTTTATTACTATTTTTGTAACTCCCATACAATTGTAATTAAATTAGAGTTTAAAGGATAGATTTATATGAAATAATTATATTTGTATACCTTGTGTGCGCTTTCAATGTCCAATGGTTAGTTCATCAAAATAATAATAATTTATTTTTCTAAGGACATTTTAGGCAATCTAAAAAAGGAAGAAACAATTAAGTTTAAATCCCCATGACTCATATCTATACTTTTTAGTATAGTATAGAAGTGCTTCTAATCTGCTCCACGAGACATTAGCAGCTAAACCAAATCCATAGAGCACCTTCCACAATCAAAATGTTTATTACAAATAAAGATAAAATCTACTTAGGTTTCCCACTCTAAATACTTCTCTAGATCGTGTTTCCCTTAGAAATAAGGTGTTCTAACTTCTTCATTATCCAAGTTCACGCGACCCCTTTTCTTTAAGTTTTATGATGAGCATTACCATCAACAAATTCACCTCTTGTCCTTCACTACTCATTCTTGAAAAATTTCCAGAACTTTTATGCCTATTAGGTTGGCCACCTTTACATTTTCTTTCATACCTTTCCCAGCTTTCCTTAAAACTTGCAAACTATTGTCTACTCGCTGAAACTCAAGGCACCTATTTGCTCTAAATACCTCAAAAGCTGCCATATCATCAGTTAGTCCAGATGTTTTTAGACATTCTTTTATTGTTCTTCTAAGAATAGTTAGTGGCAGGAGAAATAATATCCGCAAAAAAAATGCCTCACCTGTTTACACACAAGAAAATTTCACTCCTCTTGAGTTTGCACTCTCCTTTGGTTTTTATAAAAATAGTCTTTCCCTTTGCCTTTTACCACTCTATTTTTTTCTATAAGTTCTGGAAAGAACTAGGTTAAGCGAAGAATGACGCGAACCAATCAAGAAAACAACATAAGACTCCAAGCATAAATATAGTGCTAAAGATGAGAACTGTCAATAGGGTTTGAAGATTCTAAACAATAACTCCAATTAATAAGAGCACCAATATGGATAAAGCCAAAAATTATTTGCAAGAAATGTTTTTCTTTGAATCAAAGATAACTTTTTTTCTAGGGTTTTAATTTCCCCTTTGGACAAGAACAAAGAATTTTTTTTTTGGTACTATGGAATTGAATGCAGAAAATAAATCGTATAACATGGTTGATAGCCTAAGCTCTAATACCAAGATGGTGAGAACTTACAAGTTAAAGACCATTTAAGTGTTTTTAGCTCATTTCTTCCCTCTAAATAAAGAGATACTTCAGAAACAACAAATGCAGATACTGCGCGGAGATTCACAAGGTTCCCCGATGCGTATGCTCAAATAGTCACCTGATTTTAAGGTTACAGTTGAACCCTCTATTGCTATCGTTTGGATTCTATTGGAAAACCTTCCCATACTTTTTTTCAGCAAGTTGATTCCCTTCTCCATAGCTTCGATAGTGGCCTCTAAAGGCGGATACTTACTGCTTTCTTACCTATCCTTCTATGGCCAAACTTTGTGTTGCTATTGATCTACAATAAGCCTTACTGGGGATCGGCAAGGCTATGATGGTTTGAATATCTATCTCTTTGTTGTGATAATTACAAAAGCATTGGCCATGGCGCTGATGATTGTCGTTAAGAGACGACGTAAAATCAGCTAGCTGTGGCGGCTACTAAAAATTCTAAGCAAACAAAGCATTCTTCTAGTATAAATCCCAATACTAGTTTTAACTGATTGTTCCTAGGGTTTAAAAACAATGAGTTGCTAAAGGGACATTATTTTCTTCACACCTCATTCAGCGCCAATATTAGATAAGTGTCAAGTGAGTCATAATATGCAGTCCAAGGGGAGCGCTGATGATTTACATATATTTGATGAATAGCCCTGCCGCATCTTCCTGCTTTCCGTGACCGTCATGCTTTGTTTGCTAGTCTTATCAAGTCTTTTAACAAGACTCTAAACCTTAAATTTCGTTGGGAAACAGATTCTATAGATCCACAAAACTTCAATGCTAGCTCTAGTCAGCCTAAAACCGCTATCAATGAATCCTTTTCGAATGGTGTCCATGGAAATGCTTTAGGTACGAACTTGATTCCTATATCTCATCCCTTTTATTGACTTTGTTGAGCAACAACTAGACGGGGTTGGTTTCATTCCTGTAAAAGCGAATAATGGATTAACAAACGGAATAATTCCACGAACATAGTTTGAAGGCAAAAAATAAAATAGTGACGACCCAAAAAATTGTTGCAACTAAACGAACCGCTTAACAATGAAAACATTTCTTGTTATCACTTTATGTTCATATATATAGTGATAACCATAAATATTATCACTATATCATTCATATCAATGAAAAATTTTATTGTTACTAAAGATGTCTATTCTATTTTTGTCAATTAAAGTAAACTGCATCAGAATTTCTATGTGTTTATTAGGTCAAAAAACTATATATGCATAGGCCTTTTTTGTTCAATATCTAATGGATGTACACATGAACAATGCTAAATGCAAGGCAACATAAGAGGAAGGGTGAATTAGGTGCAGTAAATTTTCGTTCTTCTATATATACCACTTTAATCATATATATATGTGACCAAATGTATCAAATAATCACAATATTAATCTAATAGATATTCAAGAATACCTAAAAGTGACAAGAAAGTCAAATATATAAAGATTATATATGCCAAATAAAAATCTCAATAAACAATTAGTAATTTAGTTAATCCAAACACTAACTATAAAGAGCTCATGAATAAGTCATATAAATCAAGTACGACAAGCAACAATGAAATATCACTTAAAGCAATGGGACAAGTATGACATACAACGAGCAATATTCGCAACAAGTGAAAGGTACTCCAAAAATATCTTCTATTTAATAATTATCTAGAATTCTATACAAGTAGAAATTTTGGGTACTCAAATAACATAATCAATTAAATATCAATGAGAATGACAAATAAACCCAACGCAATTTACTCGCTCAATATCAAAGAAGGATAATAAACAAGAATAACCACCACAATAATAATCTAGGTGCAATGCAAATGATAGTAAATCAAGCATAATGTTCACCTACAATTAACACAAGAAAAAACATATGCACATTAATTACACATTTAATTACCGTATATAATCAATCTTCAAAAAATTAAAGCAAGAACTTGGAAGTAAAAAGGTGAGGATAGAAAAAGCAAACACAATAATTTATAATGAGTTGCCTCCTAGAGCCTATATCAACTACTTTGGAGAGCCCCTAGAATTTTCTATTTTTCACTAACTTTCCCAACGTGAGTGTTTACACCGAGGCCTAAACACCTGTTTGCTTATAGTACATTGAAACTTTTGTTTATAACCCGTAATATCACCTTCTTTGAGATTTTTTCAGTTAAGGAGGAAGTTTCATGCTTCACTGCAACCCTTCTTCCTTCCACGATCACCACCTTGATGTAGCTCCTACTTGCTCTCAAGAAAGTCTTAGACCTGCCCTAAGTAACCCTTCAAATCACCACAATCACAATAGATTCCTTGCCATACACAACCTTTACAAGAAAGAAATAGCTCAACAAGGTGTGAGGTTTATAATTTAACCTCAATTAATATCCCTCAGTGGATTGGATATTACAATTGATAGCTCTAATTCAATTTTGAGAATTAAAAGATGGAGAATATGAAGCTCAAATAAAATATTTGATTAAAAATAAAAAGAATTAGTATAATATTATTTCAAGAATGTTTGCAAGCTTTAAGTAACTTTTTCAACTCTTTGAAAGTGGAAATCCTATGCTTTTACACCAATGAAATCGCCTAAGAAAAGACAAAGTCATTGCAAAATAGATATAGCTGTTGAATTGGCCATTAGACCCATAAAAGAAATGTATAGACGGATTCACAGATGTTACATACAGTCCTACAGACATCCGAGCCTACTAGACAAATACAGAATGATGAACGGATGGCTCAGTCCGTGCTCCTTGGACTATGCTAAGGACGGCTGGACCGCCAATTGCACAGGCCAGAGCACTACTTCTGTCAACAAATCTTCATTTAATGGAAGAAGTATTCTTCTTGATCAAGCTTCTCTACTCATCATCATTTTCCTTTTATTTATCCTCAATATTTATTTTAGTTATTTTATTTAATGAACGGTCTAGAATTCACCATTTTAATCAAATTGTATTGATGTTAAAGATAAATAAGGTTGATTCAAGTTCTTTTACTTTCTTTTTATAAATTATAGAGAAGGCATGCTGGTAAGGATAGTGGTGCTCGAAACTCATGTCTCAAAAAATGGTGGCGCCAAATCTTGGCGCACATGGCACTTAAATGGCGCGTGCCATACTCTGATATGCACCACTCCACGGCATGTGGATTGGGCGACTACCTCTTTCTAAACTTCTTTTTGCGTTATTTACTTTTTTTTGTTTTATAATATTAATTTTATTTATTTTACTTAATATGCATTCTTATTTGTTTTATTTACATATGTATTTGTCCTACATAATTTTCTTTTCTTATTTGATTTTTTATTTTTATTATTTATATATTTTACCTATTTGTTTTACTTAATTTATTTCATTAAATCATTTAATTAATTTATTTGTTTTTTTGTTTTACTTAATTTGTTTATTTTTCTCACTTAATGTATTTCAACTTATTTAAGTCAAGTAGTTGGTTATTTAATTTTTATTATTTTGTTAAGAACTCTATTAAGTAAATCTTTATTTGTCACTATTGTTGTCGTTAACTTCAAACAAAGGAAAAAAGGTTTATTATTGACTAGTACCAGAATTTTTGTATTTATTTTGTATTTTTAGAAAGACAGATTATTAGAGAATGAGTCATTATGAGAAAATTAGCAAGAGTATTTGACATGAATACTCAATTTCGTATAAAAAAAGCATTACATGAGTGAGTAGAAACTATTGGTAGACCATTGACTATGTTCTTCGCGATTTAGTGTCGAAAGAAAAACAAAGGTGGAAGTAGAAAGGGACTTGCGGATCAATTATGAGAGATTTGATAAATATATAAGGAAGAAATTAAAGTGATGATACCAAGTAGACTTGTAGATATAATACAAATACAACCAGCAAGCGTAACTGTCCTTTTTGACTCAAAGGAGAAAAGGCGGAGGATGATAGTTGGTCGCTTGGATTTTAAGAGGGTCAATAGAATCATGCTGTTAGTGGTTAATTAATGCAACTAGTTCTTTGATTAGTTAACGCCCATTGGTAGAGCAAAAGTAAAAATGCCACATGGCATAATGAGGTTGCATTTTGAAAACGAATAAGTAGCGCACTAGAAAACTAGAAGATATTAAAAAAAACTTCAAACAAATGGCATTAAAGAAATTATGTTAACATAAAACAAGAATTGCCACAAGCATGTCAGATTCAACAAGAATAAAGAGAGAATAGTCTGCATAGGACTATTTAAATATGCTGGTTTTCAAGGCTTCAGTTAGTCTGGAAAACCAACAACGTGGTGCCTGTTGTAGTCATACAGAGACTTTCTCAAACAGCAAACCTAATTAGGATATTTGGAGTGAAAACCTTGTAGAAGTCTCATATATACCTCTTCTTGCAAATCACAACGCAAGAAGGCATTGTGGACATCCATTTGATGAATTATCCAATTTTGTGTAGTAGCAATGGCACGCAGAGTTCGCACTGTCACCATCTTTGCCAGCAGGCGCAAATGTCTTTGAATAATCAACGCCCTCTGTCTGCGTGTTGCCCAAAATCACCAACCTTGCTTTATACCGTTCAACCGTGCCAGAATTATATTTGACCAAAAAACCCATTTGCATCCTAAAGCTCTTTGACAGGTTGGTAATGTGGTTAGAGTCCAGGTTCCATTTCGTTCAAGAGCTTCAATTTCCAATTTCATGGCATCAGGCCACCTTTTATCCTTCACTGCCTCAGAGTATCTTGTAGGCTCTATTTCAATTTTCACAGCAGGCAAAAATTCCCTGTCCCTGCGGTTACAATGAACATCAGATGTATAATTTTCAACCTGATAGATACAGTTACTTGAGGATGGGCGACTGGTTTGAACAGCAGAAGGTAAACGGGGTTTCTCTGCCAGTTCCTCTGTCACACAATTATTCTGACGAGTAACAGTGTTGCAGACATAATCGTGAAGCTCTATAGGTGCTTTTTTGAAAACATTAACTTCTTCTGAGTTGTCACCTTTCCTGTTTCTGCAGCTTGTTCAGTTTCAGAGGGCACTAACTCGTGAGATTCTGTGGCTGCATTATGTTCTTCATGAGCTTCATTCAGTTACGATTTCGATTCTTCGTGAGGAGATTGGAGCTGAGTGTCTCCCTCACTCCCCCTTCGGAAAACAGTAAACTGAGGCTCTGGAACTGCAGAATAAAAAACGGGAGGATCAAGCTGCATTGTTAGCAGGAAAAGATACAGACCAAGTATCCATAGAAGCTGCGTAAGGTAAGTGTGTTTCACCAAAAATCACTTCTCATGAGACAAAATATTTTCGAGTCTCCAAGTCATAAAATTTCTATCCTTTTTTATTGTAGGGATAACCCAAGAACACACACCGTCTAGTACACGAATGAAATTTATCCTTGTCGGCTATATGGACATAACATAAGTAGCAAAAATTTCTAAGATGAGTAAGAGAGGGACTGCATCCAAATAAATCATAAGTGGTTCTTCCATGCAAAAGAGGAGTAGGGTTCGGTTGATCAATTAAACTGCAGCTAGGACACATTCTCCCCAAAATTGGAGAGGTAAGTTAGATTGAAATCGTAAAGCATGAGCAACATTTAGAATGTGACGATGTTTACATTCAACACATCCATTTTGCTGAGGATTCACAGCTGTCGTAGTTTGGTGAATGATTCTATTTTCAGCAAAAAAGGATTTTATGCTAAAAAATTCAGTGCCATTATCAGTGTGGATCACTTTAACAGCACTCTGAAATTACTTTTTTAACCATGGAACAAAAATTCTGCAAGGTCTTGCCAACTTCAGTCTTTGCTGCTAGTAAATAGACTTAAAAAACCCTTGAATAATCATCTAACATTGTCAAGAAATAAAAAGACCCACAAGTTGATTGTTGCTTATAGGGGCCCCATAATAACAGTCAACAAGATGAAAGAGAGCTTCTGCCCATTTATCACTAGAAGGAAACAGTTCTTTAGTTTGCTTTGCTCTAAGACAAGTATCACAATGAGAAATGGAAGAAACATTTGCTTGATTATCAGGAAGCAACCTAAGAACTTTATTCGAGGGGTGACACAAACGGGAATGCTAAAGTGAAAAAGAAATGGAGCCAGCATGACAAGCTTGAACTAGTGACAGAGAAAGAAATTGATATACTCTGTGCCTTTGCTCATGCGCACCAATCATTTTCCTCAAGAAAGGGTCCTGAATCACACACAGTTTATTGGTGAAAGTCACAATATAACGTCCAATAGAAGACAGTTGAGAAATACAAATTAAGTTGCAAGTTAATTGAAGAATAAATAGCACATGCTCAAGAATCAAATCTAGTCCCAAATAAACTTGACCCTCCATGGTAGCAACAGTTGGGTTGCACACGGCAACCCCATATGGAATAGTTTAATTTTACAGAATTGTTGAAGAAAATCAAGCCGCCTAGTCATGTGCCTTGATGCCCTAATGTCTAATAACCAAAATACATATGCAGACTTACCAGAAAGCTTTTCAGAGGTGGTTGTATGTTGTTATGTGTTTAAGAAAGTCACCAAAGTTTTCAATCGGTCTTAAGTTATTCAGGAAGTCTTGTCTCCATGTGATCAATCTGAGACGCAGACTTAGGATTGAAGCTGTGTTTCACGTCCCCGCGTTGTGTTTCACGTCCAGGACGAGACCTGCAAGCAGCACCTCCTCCTCGTCCACTGGTAGCCCTTCATCCTAATGTTGTTGCTCCTGTTTTTGCACCTTGATTCATTCTTCTACCAGAGTTTGTTCTTGTTTGGTGTCCCCGCCATTCAGGATAACCTATAACTTGAAATTGGAAACATGTCCAATTTTATTAGACATAGTACAAACTAGACCATTTTCATTTTTCGTAAATGTTGCCACGAGAAATTCGTTTAGGCAAGCTAACTGCTTCGATATGTTCCTCCCTTCCTAGAGCAATGATTCTACGCTGTTCTTCTCGAATCACCATGGAATCAGCTTGTTTCACATTCTGTAGGGACTCCATGTTAAGAATATTGGAGATGACGGTTCCAAACAGTAACACCACGTCATCGAGGCCGATTATAAATTGATGAACCCTTTCTTCTTCCATTCATTTCATGATTGCACTAGCAATATTACATGTACAACCCCTATATTCACAAACCGAAATGCGATCATAAAAATTTACAAGTTCATTCCATAATCACTTTAATCGGCCATAATATTCCATGACTGTCTATCCCTGTTGCTTACAATTTGCTATAGCAGCCTTGATTTCCTGAATCCTAGGACAATTGCCAATACTAAACTAGTCCTGTATGTCTTTCCAGTGATTTCTTGTCAACTCCATGTAAGAGATGGTGGAGCGAATCCCAGCCTCAACGGTGTTGAGAATCCAAGATATGACCATTGAGTTGATCTACCACTAATCCTCAAATTCAGAGGAACCATCAGCCGATTGTTCAAGCGTTCTGTCAATGAAGCCAAGTTTTTTCTTGGCCCTTTATGCTTTTCGTAGGGCCATTTTCCATTCATCATAGTTGTCCCCCTTAATTTGCACTTGAGTGATCAACATGCCTATATTATCTATGACATCAGGTTATAGAGGCCAACATCTTTGCCGGTCTTTTTGCTTGTACTACTTGCCATACCACCGTTTACAGTGTAGGCTCTGATACCACGTCAAAGTGGAAAAGTTTGAGTAATTTTCCTTCTACTCCTGCTCTTTTGCGTAAATTTGTTACAGCACATATACATGTAAGTTAGGGTCTGAAGCCCTATAAATCCTACTACTGAAAATGGTAGTTACCAAAGTAACATATACTTACTTCCTAATCAATCCTAATCAGTATCAACTATATGGTAGATCACAAAGATTGCATAAGATTTTTCCATATCTCTGCATATACACTATGAATACACTTGCCTGAACAAGTTTGTTAGTGCTTTTTTGGGGCAAGTGGCACATTATTTTTTGTGTAAACCTGATATGAGAACATATTGGTGAGTAAATCTCATTAAGAGAATCGATCTATAATGTTGTGTAATTTTAGTCTTATTACTATTCTTCTTTATATAGTTGTTAGAATACATGTATGAGTCCAAGTACTATTATCTTTTAGCTTGTTCAGATGTTAGACTGCTGCTAGAATCTTGATTCTAATTAACACTACTCTTTTACATAGTTTCGTAGTTAGAGTCATGCTAGAATAGTATTTGTACTTTGTGTGCTCTAATTCTTAGCTTTTATTGTTATTCTTTTTATGGATAAACAATTTAGTTTGCCTTCAAACTATTCAAACTATGCTTAAAGTTTGATTTTTGCCCTTCAACTTCAAAAGGGATGATTCTTGACCTTGAACTATTAAGGCATACTAAATCTTGCTCTTCCATCAACTTTCGCCTTTAGGTGGCTGACAGAGAAAATCACGTGCAACACGTATGAGTATTTTGAGGGTATTTTGGTAATACAACATCTTTTACTCAATTTTCTTTTTCTTTTTTCTTTTTTAACTTGGGACCTTAGATCCCCTTCATTTATCCTTAAAGAGAAGGAAAGAGAAGAAAAAAGGAAAAAGAATGATTGAGAAGAGTCATCATTATTCTCCTCCTCTAATATGCCTATCGTTGCCATTCTCACTGCCATCGCACGTAACTATACAAAGAGACTAGTAGATTTCTTTCTCTTCTCCTCCTTCCCTTCTTCCGCTCACCTCTTCACCATTGTTAGTGGAAGTACTTCTACTCTAATCTCTTACCATTTATAAAATTTATAATTTTCGAACCAAAGAGGTTATAATGATAAGAGGACAGTAGAGCTTGGAATCAGTAATCTCTTACCCATTAGCATATTGGAGCAATGAGAGGTCAGTGTTGCTTGGTAGTGACCAAAGGCGGCAAGATTGTTAGGCACTATTGCCTAATCTTTTATTTATTTATTTTTGGTTTTGTGAGATTATTGATTGGCGGGTTGATGTTCGAATTGTTGATTTAAGGGTTGAGGTTCAATTATTGATTATGAATTTTGATAGCTGAGAGCTGCTGTCAAACTTTTGTATTATTGCGGGATTGATTTGAAAAATTACAAATTGAGTCAAGAGCTCTCTTTCAATTCAAAGTGAAAACTTTGATTCTTGGGAGGGTTATTTTCTTCATGATCTAGGATTTCGTTGATTATCCTAGACGGAACAAAGGTGGATAAGGAGAGAATAAAGAGGAAAACAAGGAGGGAAAAAGAAAAAAATAAAGATTATTATTATACTTTATAATTTATAATTAAAATTGATATACAAAATAATTTTCTTGTGGTAACAAAATGGAAAATATGAAAAGTGATGAATTCCTAAAATCAACTCAAAATACTCAAGTGTCTTGCACGAGACTTGTTCCGTTAGTCATGTAACAATAAAACCTAATGGAAGGGCAAAATATTGCATTTTTTGATAGTTTGAGTTTAAGAATTATCTCTTTTAAAGTTGAAGGGTAAAAATCAAACTTCAAATAAAATTCAATGGCAAATTGAATTGTTTGCCCTTTTTTTATTAACATTATGGTATACTCTAGATTTTTATCATCTGATTATTAAAAGCAAATCACTATAAATTTTCATATCCTTCTATTCTATTTAGTTTAGTTATTTAATTTTAATACCAAAATATAATTAAATACCAAAATATAATTCATCCTACACTAATCTTGTGATGTAGTTTGGAAAGCCAAAGGTATTTATATTTTTGCAACCTAACCTCGATAAAAAATTCATATTTACAAAGTATGAGTATCTTATGAGTTAAATTTGGTATTACTTGGAGTAAAAAAGATTTGTTATGTAGATGATGCGCAAGCACAATCTCTTGATTGAAATTAATGTACTTATTTGTAATTTTTATGTTTCTATAGAGGAAAGATGCCTAATGCGACACTAACCAAATTCTTGACAAAGAATTCTAAGTGGTGAATTGTTTAGTATAAATGCATAACTATTTAAAAACCTAAAAAAGTGATCTCTAGAAAAGTATTATTCCTATGTTAATAAAGAACGTTAATGCTCTTCTTTGAAAAAAGGTAATCAATGTCATCTTGTAGGCTCTTCCCTGCTCACAACTATAGACGAAAAGTTAAAATATGTTAGGTGAAGGAGCTTGAGAAGAAAGAGTATTATAAAAGAATTTTTATAATGAAAAACTACACTAACGAATATATTAGTATGATATTCTTGATTTTTTTACTAAGAGGAAGATATTATAATTTACATCATAAATTTTCTCATGTGTATTTGCTAATATTCTCCCTCAGTTGTGGAAGTATTTATTTATTTCATAATAATTGAAATATAAGATACTGTTAGAATATTCAGTAATACCACTGATTGGCTAGACAAACTAAATGAAATAACATATCTTTCCATTTATAAGTGAGGTATATATTTTATGGGATCTAATAGTAGTTCTACAAAATAATTGACTTATTAAAGGAAACAATAGACTCTTAAGTATACTTTTTCATTTGACTAGCAAGGCATATAATTGGTGTAAAACACACAACACGTATTAAGATTAGATACATGACTGTAACAATATAGGCAACCATGACTAAATGTGCCCTCAAATTGGATATCTACCTTATGGTCCAGTTCCATTCCCAATCCTAGTCTTCAAATTCTTTGTCACATGGATGAAGTTGAGATCAGTGATATTACAACTTGAACCTCATAGTTCTCGTCTTTAATCCAACTTTTGTGAATAAGGATAGGAACCGTCGCTAATTTGAATTTACGACGGATTTGTGACGGAAATTGCCCTCGCTAAAAACGTCATCGTAAATTGAGACCGAAACGTATTTTTCTCACAATTAGCGAACGATTTGCGAGGAAAAAATTATTGGTCAACGCACACGGGCTAAAGTATTAGCGAGGGACTTAGCGACGGATTTTGCGATGGAATATTAATTTAAAATTAAAAAATTTAATTATCCGTCGCTAATCCCTCGCAAATTAGCGACGAATTCTGCGACGGAAAAAATAATTTTTAATAAAAAATAAAATTCGGTCGCTAATCCCTAGCAAATTAGCGACGGAACAAAAAAATTATTTAAATTAATATTCCGTCGCAAATTCCGTCGCTAATTTGAGAGGGATTAGCGATCGAATTTCATTTTTTATTAAAAATTAATTTTTCGTCGTATAATCCATCGCTAATTTGCGAGGGATTAGCGAGGGACATTAAGAATTTTTTATTTTAATTTAAATATTCCGTCACAAAATTCGTCGCTAATTAGCTACGAATTAGCGACAGATTTTTATTTCCAAATTATTTTAAATTTTAATATTCCGTCGCTAACTTTAATTAAAAAATCCTTATATCATCGCTAATCCGTCGCTAATTTATTAAATTTTTTTAAAAATTAAATAAATATATTAAAATTTCCTGTAAAAATTCAAAATTAAAATTTTATAACCTGTTGTATATGAATAAATATAAAGCCAATACTCATACAAATACAAATCGATAAATAAAATTTCTGTAAAATATGAAATGTGAAATAAAGTTATACATATCAAATAAAATATCTGTAATATATTAATTTGCCATCACGGTAGGTCCCGGAGTCGGAGCTGAGGGCGGTGGCAGAGGCGGTGAAGAATCTGTTGGGCCTTGTGGAGGAGGATGGTCATCCGGTGGGTCAACTATGTATTCGTTGTCATCCTCATCATCCGTATTATCATTGTCACCAAGCAACGGAGGCGGAGACAGATTCAGAGTTTGTGACAAGAACGATAAGTACTGTGTCATAGTCTGTTGCACGTTATGCAACTTCTTCTCAACTTTTCGCCGCATCCTTGTGTCATCATCCAACTTCTTCTGTAGCTGGATAACAACGTGGGACGAAAAAGTAGGCACTCCCTCAGAAGAAGAAGAATGATTCAATCCCCGTTTTACCTTCGATCCCTCATAGCCTAATCCGAAGACGCGATTCTTCTTGAATTCTCCCACAACCTCAAGGAATAGTGACTTGTCGTCAGGCGGTTGTCGAGAAGTCACAGAACATTCGGACTCTGGCTGTGTTGAACGCTCCTTAATTGCGATAACATTATCCTGCAGAAACTGAAAAGAAAAAATGGTGTAAAAATATCAACAACTATAATTGCAATTTTATAAGCGTAACAAAATGTTAATTCATACCAAAGTTTGTCGTGACTTATCATTGACAAACTCGCCATGCTTTGGCCCTTTTTGAAAAGTATGAAGTTTCTTAAATAACTCCACATAACGAAAGTCACCACCTTTTTCTTTCTGCTATAATTACAACATAAAAAATACAAATTATTATTTTTTGTAAAAACTATGTAAGAACAAGTTTTAAAAATATGAAATAACGACACGTACCATCCGATTCTCATGCTCTGTAAAAGATATAGACCCGCCCGTGTGAGATGGGCCACTGGCAATAGCTCTATTCCGTTTAGCTGCAGATGATACGTGTTGAAAATTCTCAGTTGTCCACTCACGTAGCATCTGCTCCCAAAATTCAGGTGAAATCCAATTTGGATGCTTTTGTTTAGCGCGTGCCTTGCTTAACTGATCAGAAAGTCGCTCGCGACATTTCTTGTTCCAAATTTCCCGTATTTGATAAAACATCATCTTCGGTTTAGGGTATTATGATCATTATATTAACACCTACCTCTAGAATATAAAAAGAATGAAATTTATTTATTTTATCACTTACAGTCCATAAATCGAATCACATGTTCCTAACATCTACAGGAATATCAGCAAATCTGGCGTAGGGCGCAGTGTAATGTCGTTGAAATATCAATGCTATCTCTCTAAAAGCATCCATCAATGGTGAGAAACTATTTCACAAAGACGAATGTAAATAAAAATTGTTTCATAGATTATTTAACACGTTGACAATCTGATATCTTTTGCATGTTTCGAGAAAGAGACTTCTTAAACAAAAATTCAAAGATGATAAAAAGCTTTAGCGGTTAAAAAATACACTTCCCAAATATAGCTTTGATGTGTACCAAGTCAAAAAAATTTATAAATTGTTAGTACTTACCTGTCACCATCAGGTGAAAACAAAATGCGTGTATCTGAGGTATCGGCTCCTTGCGCAGATGCAGCTGTGGAAGGTATCGATGTAGGCGTTCGCTCCGGTATGGGTGAGTCAGGAGAGTGTGAAGGTAGCAACCTACGGGCATGCGAACCAGGAATTGGAGACGGAGTCTGATCATCCCTAGACTCCGACTGCTCCGCCTGTAGACATAATCTAAACATACATAACAACAAACAAGTTAGAGTGTAAATATAATAATACAAAATAAGCGCTAATGAAATTATAAAATGTCAGCTCACGTTTGAAAGAAACCAATCCTATTCATTCTCTTCATTATCTAATAAATCATCACCCATATCATCATCGGTGGAAGAATTTGTATCCGAATTAAGTTCTTCTGCATTCACAACCATATTTTTTTGTGTTTCTAATTCTTGAATATCTACTTGTTAGCCCTAAGGGCAAATCATGTAGTTTTGATTAATGACAAATATTGATGAGGAATAATATGCTTGTGTGTTGTGTGATAGGTTTTGTGAACTAAGAAGTATGAAGTCTCATTGCCTTGGATATAGCAATGCAAGAACAACTCAAATATGCCAAAGTGATTAAAGATTGAAGAGTTTGTTCAAGATAAATGAAGGCTTTGAAGACATGAATTGTAGGTTAAATGTGGTTAATAGGTAAACTTTGTAAACCCTACACTTTTAAACCTTGGAATCTATGAGTTGCAATTGAGAGCACAATACTTGATTTAAATAGTTTCAATGGTTTTGAAGTTACCTAAATTATCAAGTTTTCATAAATGGTTTTGGTACATAAAAGGTCTTTAATGACTTATCTTTGAGGCTAGAATGTTTTCCAACTTGTTTGAATTGATTTGAATATGTTTTGACAAAGTTTAAAAAATTCAGATGAAAATTCGGTCGGCCGAATTTTGTAGCAAAAGTTTGCTACTATTCTTCCAGAGAAATTCGGAAGAAGATTCGGACGCATGAAGAAAAATTCGGTCGTCCGAATTTTGGCCTTCAGCATGGTCACTGTTTCTTCCAGAGAAATTTGGATGAAGATTCGGACGCAGCAGAAAGAATTCGGTCATTCGAAAAATTCGGACGCAGAATTCGGTCGTCCGAATTGTCCTAAAACTAGCCGTTACTAGCCATTTTATAGCCGTTTGAACTGATTTTCAAATTTTATAAAAGCCATAAACTCCAGATTTTTTAGAAGAAATTTGAACTTAACAAATCCTACATGCTCTAACTTGTTTTACATCAAATTAAATTGAAAAGCTCTCAAATTACCTTCTGCTCAAAGATTGAAATTCAAGATTCCAAAGGCAACAAAGTGTGAATGAGAAACATTGTGTAATCATCTACCAACAAAGTGGTAACATCTTACACACACTCTTTTCTTATCTCAATTGCATTTTCTACTAGCTCATTGCAAGGTTATCTTGTGACATAAAACCCTTTTGTGTTAGGGTGAGCCATAGACTAAATTAATCAAGGTTGTGTTGTAAAACCCGTTTGTGGGTGAGCCATTGATTAGATTGGTCTTTAGGTTGTCTTTAGATATAAACCCTTGTGGAAGGGTGAACCTTGTTTGTATAATTACTAAAAGAGGTTGTAAGTGTAAAACCATTGTGTGGTGAGCCTCTTGTGTAATTGTCTAAATTGCGCATATAGTGAATTGGTTGAAATCCTAGAGTGTGGACTCAAGGTAGTGGATGTAGATCTTGGAGATATCGAACCACTATAAATCGTGTGTTCATTTATTTATAGCTTTACTTCTTTACATACTTATGTTATTATTATTTGTTCTTAAGTGTTGATTGATTGGTTGTGTTTTTATTGTTTGATCATCTTGTCTCAACCATTGAATTACATATAAACTTAGAGTTTGTGAATTTGAAGAAGAGCTTTTATTAAGGCAAAGGATTTACAAAATAGGAAAATATTTTGATAATTAGCCAAAGACCTAATTCACCCTCCCCCCCTCTTATGTCTTACAATTGGTATCAGAGCAAGGTCTTCTTTTTAAGGTCTAACAACCAATAAGTAAAGATCATATGGCTAGTTTATCAAATTTGCCTTATACGGAAGGTTCCTCCACTAATAGACCTCAATTGTTTGATGGTTCTAATTATATTTTTTGGAATTCTAGGATTGAGATATACATTTGTTCTATTAACTATGAATTGTGGAGTATTATTGAGAAATGTCCCTATGTGCCATTGAGATTGAAAGCCAATGGAGTTACAAGGTAACCAAAGCCTATGGAAGAGTATGATGAGAGCGATTCAAGAAAGAAGATGACATTAAACTACCAAGCAATGAACATTCTTTGTTGTGCTTTGGTCATCAATGAATACAATAGAGTGATGGAATGTGATTCCGCTCATGAAATGTGGAAGCTACTTCAAGTCACTCGTGAAGAAGAAAGAGCAAATGTGTGCTTCATGGCAATGGAAGATGAGGTACAACCTACTCCATCTACCTCTACTTATTATGATGATGATATTGATGATCCTAGTGAATTACTTGTTGAGATGTATGGAGATTAAAGAAGGCTTCAAAAAGGAATAAGGAAATGAAAACCAAAATTAATGATTTATTGAATGAGAATTCAAAATTGTTTTGTGAAAATAAAAAGCTTCTTGATTCTATTGAATGCTTGAATATTGAAAAAGAAGTTTTAAATGTCTCTTTACAAAACATGTCCCTTGAAAATAAGATTCTTTGTGAAAAGATTTTGTCTCTTGAAAGAATGCTTGTTGATCATTAGACTTTGAAAAATAAGGTTGATGAACTTACATCATGTATAGAAAAATTTACAAAAGGAAGGGACAATCTTGATAAAATTCTTGGAACTCAAAGATCTTCTCTTGTTAAAAATGGTCTTGGCTATAATTATGTAAACAATGTGCCTAAATATAAAAACTTCTTTGTTAGAGCTGCTTCTACTTCCATGCATTATACATGTTGTACTTATTGTGGAAAACATGGACATAAAGTCACCAAATGTTATGTTAAAAGAAAAGTAGAGAATGGTGTAAAAACCATTTGGAGAGTTAAGGGAATTATTACTAACCCCCACAGACCCAAGAAAGTATGGGTACCAAAGGATACTTCCTCTCCTTTATTGCAGGTACACTTTAATTCAAACTCAAGCACCACCAAGCTGTACATTGATGATGTTGGATTAAAGAGTAAAGGAAAACACCTCATTCATAAGCAAGGTCAAAGCAACCAATGAAGGATTTGTTTTGAGACAAGAAGAAAGGAATAATTCTTGGAGTAACCAATGTTTGTAAAGGTTCCTCTCTTCTTTTTAAACAAATGTTGCCTAGTGATAATTTGAAATATAACTTGCTTAACATTAGTTAATTATGTGACAGTGTGAAAAGTTGAATGTAAATACTTGCACTATACTTGATGGAGTCAATGGTAGAACTATTTTTGTTGAAAATTGTATTAGTACCTTGCCTTGATGAACTTGTTGCTTATAAAGTTAGATGATTTTTCACTCATGATAATGATGGTTATTTACGGCATAATAAACTTGAATGTCTTGTTACTTATGATAATGATGGATTTTCTTGGCATAGAAGTGTCGGTCACGTGAGTATGGATATGTTGAACAAACTTTCCTCTCAAGTTTTAGTTGGAGGATTGCTTTGAGAAAATTTTCATTGAAAAACTTGTCAATATGGAAAACGAACTAGAGAATTTTTCAAACCCATGAAAATGCTTTTATACCTCAAAACATCTTGAACATGTTCATATGGATTGATTTGGACTCATAAGATACTCTAGTATTAATGACTTGAAGTATGCCTTAGTAGTAGTTGAAGATTGCTAAATATTCACTTTAGCATTATTCTTTGCTCAAAAAGATGAAGTGTTTCATAAGTTTGAAAAACTATTCAAAAAGGTTCAAACCTCCCTTGAGTGCAAATTGATTTCCATTAGAAGTGACAATGGGAGAATTTTACAAACAAAGTTTTTACAAAAATTGCTTTGAAAATTGAATTCCATATAATTGTTTCAACTGCAAAAACTCCACAATAAAATGGTGTTATTGAAAGAAAATTTTGAACTTTGCAGAAATTGGCTAGGTCTATGCTTTGTGAAAATTCTTCTTCAAAAATATTTTTGGGCCAAAGCCTTAAACACCACATGCTATGATAAATAAAATTCTTTTAAGATCATTTTAAAGAAAAATATCTTTTGAACTCTCTTTTATAAAACGTCTCAAATTGCATATTTTAAAATGCTTGGTTATAAATGTCTTATCTTAAATTCTTGTGATAACTTACTTAAATTTGATAGAAAATCGGATATTGGTATATCTCTTAGCTATTCTTCTAACGAAAAGGCATATAGAGTTTACAATGAAAAGAACCTTATATGATGAGGAAACCATTCACGTTTGTTTTGATGAATCTTACATTTATTTGGAAAGAAGAGATGATGATGATGTAGGTACATCGATGAATGACTATCAAACCCATCTTCAAACACCAACTTTGGAGGATCACACCAATGAGGAAGAAATGATTGGGCAAAATCAAGATGACCAACCTAGTGGTGACCAAAAGCTCTCAAAGAACTTAAGATATCCAAGAGGCCACCCTAAGGAGCAAATCATTGATGATATCTCCCAAGGAGTAAAAAAAAATAAGGCAGTACTTTATCAATAACTTTATTCTTTTATTGCATATGAGCCTAAAAGTATTGATAATGCATTGTGTGATGATTTTTGGATTATTGCTATACAAGAGGAAATAAATATATTTGAAAAATAAAATTTTTTTCCCTAAATCTCATGATAATTCCATTATTGGTACTAAATGGTTTTTAGAACTAAACTTATTGAATCCGGAGAAGTTGTTAGAAACAAGTTTAGACTTGTTGCGTAAGGATTCAATCAAGAAGAAGAAATTGATTATGATGAAAGCTTTGTTCCGAATGTAGACTTGAGTTCATAAGAATACTTTTGACTTGTACTTGCTTTAAGCTATTTCAAATGAATGTCAAAAGTGCTTTTCTAAATGGTTTTATTGAGGAAATGGTTTATGTGGAACAATCACCCAATTTTGCTCATGAAAAGTTTCCTAACCATATTTTCAAAGTATCCTAAGTTTTGAATGGTTTAAAACCAGCTCCTAGAATTTAGTGTAAAAGATTGAGTAGTTTCCTTTTTTCAAAAGAACTTTCAAGAGGAAAACTGAAACTACCCTTTTTATAAAATCCTCATGCAACAATGATCTATAACTTGTCCAAATATATGATACAATTTTTGGTGCTTCTAATAATTCACTTTGTGATGTGTTTTCCATGTTGATGCAAAGTAAATTTGAAATAAGCATGATAGGAAAACTCAATTTCTTTCTTGGCCTACAAATCAAGCAAACCAAGAATGGCACTTTCATGAATCATGTTAAGGTATAAGCACTTCCATAAGTTTATCAACTATGCATGACAAGAATAAAATGGTTTCATATGAATAGTCAACTCTATTTGACTGCAAGTAGAGCCAATATTATGTTTGTCATGTGCTTGTGTGCTAGATTTCATCTTGTCCTAAAGAGTTTCATTTGAATGCTATTAAACACATTCTCTATTACCTTATTAATACCCTAAGTGATTGTGGTCTATATTTCAAATGTGTGGCTATGTTATGTGATAACACTAATGCAATAAATTTGATCATTATACTATTCAACAAACTAGGACAAAGCATATAGAGATCAAACTTCATCTCATTAGAGATCACTCTACTAAGGGTATTACTTGTTTAAAGTATGTTTGCATTAATGAACAAATTAATAATATCATTACTAAGCCATTGGCTGAAGAAAGGTTTGACCAATCTTAGAAGAAGCTTATGGATTTCAAAATTCAATAACTAATGAGTGTATTCAAGTGTTGTAGCTTCAAATGAGGACAAAGATGCATAGCATGGGAAAAGGAAAGGGAAAAGCCAAAGAAAGAGAATAGGATCAGTGATCAATGAACCAAGGAAGGTTCATGTTTTGCAAAGCATGTCATGGCTGGATAGATTTGTCACAGTGGAGGCTGCAACTGAATTTAATGATTGGACAAAAAGGAACCATAAGATAAATCCAAGTCACAAGGTGGATGTCATCAAAATATCCAAAATGGCTAGAAGAACTGAGCATAAGGCATTGCCGTATGGAAGGTTATTGACAGAAATTTTCAAGTATCACCAAGTGCAATTGTCTTTCAAATGGTTTACCAATAAAGAGTGAAGAAGTCTACAACAACTCACTAAAGAAAATTCCTTGGATACTTTATGATGATAATGTATGAAGGGCTAGAAGGGAAACTCCTCTAAGGGGTGATAGAAGAGATGCTAGCGATGATGAAGAAAAGAAGAAGAATAAGAGGATGAAAAGGAAATCATTGCAAAAAAAAAGGAAAACTAAAATGAGGCATGACTCATCTAGTGAGGGGGAGCAACCTTCTACAAAAGAATACTATTTGAAGAGGTACTCTCTATTGAAGGAAAATAAGTTGAAGATGATAATCTCACTAGGTGTGATACCATAGTTGCCAAGGTGTTTCAAGAGACATTGAACAACCATGTAGAGGTAATGAAGAAAATGGACAAATTCTTCAAGTCTTTTGCTCTGATAATTCTTGGCAAATTTGATGGTTTAGAAGCTAGAGTCAAGAATATGAAAGAAGACTTGAGAAAGATTTCTCAAGTGGTTTTAAATGGTGCAAGTTCCTATAAAGCCAAAGAAGAAGAAAAGAAAAAAGATGAGAAAGAGGAAAATGAAGAAGATCAAGAAGACAATATGGGTGGAGATGGCAGCAATAAGGATGATAGTAATGACAGTAAAAATTGAGATGGCTATCAATTTGTTGCTAAAGAAGAAGACAAAAGATGAAGGAAAAGGCAGTGAAGCATCCCAAGAAGAAGAAGAGCATGAGAATGAAAAACAAAGAGGTAAAGCTCAATAGAACAAGCAAGAAGAAGGAGGTGAAGGGAGTTTAACAAAGTCAAATCACAAATCCATCACCAATTTCCTTCAGCCAAGGGAGGAGAAAAATGTGGTTCAAAGGAAGAAGATCTAAAGATCCTCTCAATTGGTAACTTTCCAAAGCACAACTACACGAGCAAGGAGTCAGCAAATGAAGGACCCCATTATATAGAGATCAAGGGAGACATGGCCATCATAACAAACAAATTTGAAAGTGAAGACCATGAACCGCATCCAAGACTAAGCATTTCTATCCCTAAACTCTATTTTGATGCTTATTTTAGCTTATGCATTGATGAAAAAGTTATGCTTTAATATTGAAATTTACTTGTGTCTTTCTAGTCATGATAATATTTTGAAGCTCAATGCATGAAATCTTTGTGATAAGAGCTTCTTTTGTTTCACTTTTGCTGTCCAAGTATTCTTACCCCAAGTTTAATCATTGCAAAAAAAAAAAAAAAAAAGGGAGAAGAAGTTGATAATATATTGCTTATTGTATTATTATTGAGATACTACATAATGCTTATTGCTATTAGGATAATAATTATTTGACTAGAGCCAGTTTATGAGAATTGGCTAATATATTACTAAATTGCCAAATGAGATTTAGTCCATATACTGCTTATATGTGATACATGTTGTCTCACTTTCATTAACCACATCTTTGATTGATGACAAAATGTGTGAAAATGATGTGAACAAAATGTGTGAAAATGATGTGATGAAAAAATGTGTGAAAATGTGAAATAGTAGTGGAATTCCTCAAGCATGAAAAGAAAATGTGTGAATTTTCTGAAAATCCATGCATATGTAAAGGGGGAGAAAGAATGTTGACTGTAAGATATGCTATATGCTATGTGCTTGTTGTAAATGTGCAATGTATGTGTGCTATATGTTGAAATGTAAAACGAATGTGTACTGTGAAAATATTTGGCTGCATTTGAAATTTAAATTGAATATGTTATACTATGTGAGGTTTTGAGATTTTGAATATGGTTAAGTTAAGATTTTGAAATCTTGATACTAGTTCTTGACTTAACTTATGATTTTAGTTTACCTCATAAAAACAATTGAATGGTTGAGTTTTGTGGTTTTGCAAAGCTAAATTGAATGATATTGTGGCTATACATATTTGAGTACTTCTATAGTTCATTTAAGAATTCAAAATCACCTTTTCAAACTTGCTATCAAAAGTTTGGACTTGAAGTTCGGATGCAAACCAAAAGTTCAGATGCATCCAAACTTTCTTGCCAAAAATGTTTTTCTATTGTTCAAATTGTTTGAAAACTGTCTTAATCCTTCCTATCATATTTGAACAATCTTAGAAAAGCTTATTTTCAAAAATAGAAGTTGTTATCTCACATATTTTACAGTTTGCAATTGAAAGCTCAAAATTCGGATGCATGCATATTTTGTTGCCAAAACATGCTCTTTTGTTGTTCAAATTGATCCAAATATGTTTTAATCTCTTCCATTATGTTTGAACAACCTTAGGAACACTTTATTTCACTTCAAACATTCATTATATTGAATTTATTGTAGTTTGGACTTAAGATAAAAAAAATTCGGATGCAAGGTTTAAAAATTCAGATGCATGTTCTGAAATTCGGATGCATCCATATTTTGTTGCCAAAATGTGCTCTTTTGTTGTTCAAATTGATTCAAACATGTTTCAATCTCTTCTACTATGTTTGAACAATCTTAGGAAAGCTTATTTTCAAAAATTGAAACTTTCATTTCACTTATTTTATAGTTCGGACTTGAAATGTCAAAATTCGGATGCATAGTATCTCAAGTCCAAACTTGTTGAAAAATGAGCACAATCTAAGGGGGAGCATTGTCAAACTTTTACAACCTTTAAAACCTCTCTTAGATGTTTTCTTAATGCTTAAATGCTATATCTTCTATCCTAGTTGTTGGAAGGAAGGAGGCAAATGGAGGTTGATTGGGTCATAGGCTCATATTGAGCCTTCTGTATGTCAATGTGCTAAATTGGTTATTTTCTATCATTGACATTAATACTTCTATGTACTACATCGTTTTAATCTATCACATTTTGCATCAAAGTTTGTCATCATCAAAAAGGGGGAGATAGTTAGCCCTAAGGGCAAATCATGTAGTTTTGATTAATGACAAATATTGATGAGGACTAAAATGTTTGATTATTGTGTTTCTAATTATTGAATATCTACTTGTTAGCCCTAAGGGCAAATCATGTAGTTTTGATTAATGACAAATATTGATGAGGACTAATATGCTTGTGTGTTGTGTGATAGGTTTTGTGAACTAAGAAGTATGAAGTCTCATTGCCTTGGAGCTAGCAATGCAAGAACAACTCAAATATGCCAAAGTGATTAAAGATTGAAGAGTTTGTTCAAGATAAATGAAGGCTTTGAGACATGAAGTGTAGGTTAAATGTGGTTAATAGGTAAACTTTGTAAACCCTACACTCTTAAGCCTTGGAATCTATGAGTTGCAATTGAGAGCACAAAACTTGATTTAAATGGTTTCAATGGTTTTGAAGTTTTCTAAATTATCAAGTTTTCATAAATGGTTTTGGTACATAAAGGTCTTTAATGACTTATCTTTGAGGCTAGAATGTTTTCCAACTTGTTTGAATTGATTTGAATATGTTTTGACAAATTTTTAAAAATTAGGATGAAAATTCGGTCGTCCGAATTTTGTAACAAAAGTTTGCTACCATTCTTCCAGAGAAATTCGGAAGAAGATTCGGACTCATGAAGAAAAATTCGGTCGTCCGAATTTTGGCCTTCAGCATGGTCACTGTTTCTTCTAGAGAAATTTGGAAGAAGATTCGGATGCAGCAGGAAGAATTCGGTCGTCCAAAAAATTCGGACGCAGAATTCGATCGTCTGAATTTTCCTGAAACTAGCCGTTACTAGCCGTTTTATAGCCGTTTGAACTGATTTTTAAATTTTATAAAAGCCATAAACTCCAAATTTTTTAGAAGAACTTTGAACTTAACAAATCCTACATGCTCTAACTTGTTTTACATCAAATTAAATTGAAAAGCTCTCAAATTGCCTTGTGCTCAAAGATTGAAATTCAAGATTCCAAAGGCAACAAAGTGTGAAGGAGAAACATTGTGTAATCATCTACCAACAAAGTGGTAACATCTTACACACAGTCTTTTCTTATCTCAATTGTGTTTTCTACTAGCTCATTGCAAGGTTATCTTGTGACATAAAACCCTTTTGTGTTAAGGTGAGCCATAGACTAAATTAATCAAGGTTGTGGTGTAAAACCCGTTTGTGGGTGAGCCTTTGATTAGATTGGTCTTTAGGTTATCTTTAGATATAAAACCCTTGTGGAAGGGTGAACCTTGTTTGTATAATTACTAAAAGAGGTTGTGAGTGTAAAACCATTGTGTGGTGAGCCTCTTGTGTGGTGAACCTCTTGTGTAATTGTCTAAATTGAGCATATAGTGAATTGGTTGAAATTCTTGAGTGTGGACTCAAGTTAGTGGATGTAGATCTTGTGTGGTGAACCTCTTATGTTATTATTATTTGTTCTTAAGTGTTGAGTGATTGGTTGTGTTTTTATTGTTTGATCATCTTGTCTCAACCATTGAATCACATATAAACTTAGAGTTTGTGAATTTGAAGAAGAGCTTTTATTAAGGCAAAGGATTTACAAAATAGGAAAATATTTTGATAATTAGCCAAAGACCTAATTCACCCCCTTAGGTCTTACACTACTATTTCACCTTATCTTGATTCATTTGCAAGTCCACCAATTGTCTCATCATCAATGGTTACATTAACCGCCATGGAATCGTGGACCTCCTCTTGATATGGTCGATCCACTATAGGTGCGTCAATTACATGACGAGCCTTTACTTTACAAACAGTTATCCAATCAGACTTGTTCTTTTTATAGCCTGGGTAGCATGCATAATATACTTGATTGGCTTGCTGAGCGAACACAAATGGGTCGAACTTTGGGTACTTCCTCCTGCAGTTGATGTCTATGATTCTAAATTGTGGATGCACTTTCACAGCCTTATTAATATTTATATCAAACC
Organism: Rauvolfia tetraphylla; assembly: GCA_030512225.1. Lineage (NCBI taxonomy): Eukaryota > Viridiplantae > Streptophyta > Magnoliopsida > Gentianales > Apocynaceae > Rauvolfia > Rauvolfia tetraphylla. The sequence goes on along the minus strand of JAJQKT010000017.1, from coordinate 784,243 downwards.
AATCACATTTGAACAAGATAACCTTCTGACAGGGAGACCCAGGAAATTGCACATCAATGATCTCCTTTAAAATTCCATTATAGTCTCCCATATTCTCATCCCTGCTTTTAACGCAAACTCCACTATTGGCAGTTTTCTTTCCCATTTCGTAATCAGCCGTGTGAAATCTAAAACCATTTACGAAATACCCATGGAATGACTTCACCTGCCTCGAAGGACCCCAAGCCAAGCTTCTAAGATTTTTGTCACTCACGTGATTATTAGGATGGTTAACCTATAGCAAAACTACATGTTAGCGAATATTAGAAGCGGTAATTCATTAGGTACTAAATAAAAGGGACAAGTGGAAGAATTACATAATTTCTAAACCATGCCGGAAAGTCATTCTCTAATCTCCTGTCAACTTCCGTATCTGTTATATGTGGTGCAACGCCTTGCAATTCGCTCTTGAATTTACTACAACACAATCATATCAGCTTGAATTAGTGTATAACATTTCATGTAATCTTCAAGATTTATGTAGTAGTAATTTATGCAAACCTACCTAATAAATGGTTGCAACTCCTCGCAATTGAGAAAGATATAAATCGTAGCTGCCTTATGTTCCTCTGATGTTAGATATCTAGTGTGAACTTGGCCAATCACCCTCACTGAAGTCTTGCTTGTTGACAAACTAAGGCCATGCAAGTTTTGTTCGTTAATACCTTCATCATTTCGAGCAGTAGTTGTATACCTTGTCTGCACGTGAGGTTCAAAATAATAGGAGAAAAATGTCGATGCTTCTTTAATTAAGTAAGCATTGCAAATAGATCCTTTAACCCTTGCCTTATTTTTAATCTTCCTTTTCAGGCGATACAAGAACCTGAAATTTCAATAAAAAGTTATATATAATATCTTACACGGCCATTAAACAGCATCAGAAAAATATTTACCTCTCAAATGGATACATCCATCGGTACTGAACCGGGCCAGCAACCTTGGCTTCATAGGGCAGGTCGATCATAAGAAGCTCCATCACGTCAAAGAACCTCGGCGAAAAAATTTTTTCTAACTTACAAAGCAAGACTGTAATTTCTTTCTCCCATTCACTCATACGAAATACCGATATTTTAGGAGAACACAAGTCACGATAGAAAATGCTTAACTCCGTCACAATGTTCCATATTGGAATCGAAAGAAATTCTCTGAATGCAATTGGAATTAATCTCTATATAAATACATGACAATCATGCGATTTCATCCCTGACATTTTTAGCTTTTTCATATCAATGCATCTTCCCAAGTTAGAAGTATATCCATTAGGCAATCGAAGCTCTTTCACCCAGTCGAGAATAAGTCTCTTTTGTTCTGGTGTAAGCGAATATTTAGACTTTGGAATGGAACTTTATGCTCACCGACACTAATAACGTGTAACTCAGGTCTGTCACAATATACTTCAACATCACGCCGAGCCTTTACGTTATCTTTTGATTTACATTCACATCCATTACAGTGTTAAACACGTTATCGAAGACATTTTTCTCATTATGCATCACGTCAACATTATGCCGAATCAAATTAGTCTTCCAATATGGTAAATCCCAGAAGATGCTCCTTTTAGCCCAATTGTGGTGGATGCCTCTGCCCGCATCTCTCCCAACTTCTGTTGCAGTGTCCACTATCTTCGGAAAATTGTACACCCTTTGCCACATGTCATTTCCAGAAGCTCGCCTTATGGGTGCAAAAGGCTCTCGACCCCTATCTTTTCGGAAAGACTTTGTATCCTTCCAGTACGGGTGATCGGAGGGTAAGAATCGCCGGTGACAATCGAACCAAGATTTGTTTGAGCCATTCTGTAGCTGGAACGATTTTGTAAGCTCCATACAATAAGGACATGCTAATCTTCCTACTGTACTCGATCCACTTAGCATGTCATAAGCAGGGAAGTCGTTAATAGTCCACATAAGTGCGGCACGCATTTGAAAATTATTTTTCTTTGAAATGTCGTATGTAGGAATACCACTGCACCATAACTGTAATAATTCATCTACCAAAGGTTGTAGATAAACATCAATTTTCTGTTTCGGGTTCTTTGGCCCTGGGACAATTACTGCGAGGAACATTACATGATCTTTCATACACATCCAAGGCGGCAAGTTGTAAGGAGTAACAATAACTGGCCAACTAGAATACTGCTTTCCCGACATCCCAAAAGGAGTAAACCCATCGGTGCATAGAGCAAGACGAACATTTCGAACTTCCTTGGTGAATTCTGGATATGTCTAATCAAAGTGGTTCCAAGCTTGACAATCTCTTGGATGGCTCATAACTCCCGGCTCTGACTGACTCTTTGCATGCCACCTCATATGTTCAGTAGTCGTTTTGGATGCAAATAGTCTTTGGAGTCTTGGTATTAAAGGAATGTAATACATCTTTTTGAAAGGAACATCCTTATGTTGTTTATTCTTTCCAATCTTCTTCTTCGGCATATATCGGGCATGACCACAAAATTTGCAGTCTTTTTGGTCTATATCATCTTTCCAATAAAGCATACAACTATTAGGGCAAATGTCCAACTTCTGAACAGGCAAACCAAGTTCGGAGACCATCTTCTTTGTCTGATAATAGTCATCTGGAAGCTTATTATTGCTTGGCAAGACCTCCTTCATCAGTTGTATCACTTGATTAAAACACTGCTCTGAAATGTTATTCTCTGATTTAATATTTAACATTCTAGAAATAACCGAAAACAACGAGTGCTTTGTGCATCCCTCCCCTATACGAGTGTCAGCCGCTTCCAGCATATCATAAAATCTCTTAGCTTCAGCATTAGGCGGTTCCTCACAGTCAACACTTGACCGAGGGTGTATTGGAAAGTCTCCACCAAATCCATCAATGACCATCTGCTGCAATTGATTCCCTGAGGTTGGGCGAGCCGAGGTACCGACTACTGTAGACGGACACTGCCCCATCATCATATCCTCGCCATGACTTGTCCAAAAATAGTAATCCGAGACAAAGCCAAACCTATATGACCGAATTTTACTGTTACTAGTGTTATTTCAACTGATTTTTAAACCCAATAAAATACATAAACTTTAGATTTTTGAGTAGTTCTTGAGCCTTTAATATTCTTTACTCATCCCAATCATTCTTTATCAAAAAGTTCTCTTTGTCTTGTACTATAAACTTGAAATTCAAGATTTCTTAGACAAAAAGGTGAAGGTGTTGAATTTGTCATTATCTACCAAGTTGTTGGTAACAATTTTATCTCTTACTTCATGTAATTGTTTCATTCAAGGTTATCCTAAGGATATAAAACCCGTTTGGAAGGGTGAACCTTGATTATTGTAAGTGTAAAGAGGCTTGTGATGTAAGGTGAGCCTCTCTTGTATTATGATCAACTTTTGTTATAGTTGAATTTGGTTGAAATCCTTGAGTTATGACTCAAGGTAGTGGACGCAGATCTTGAGTGATCGAACTAATATAAATTGTTTGTGTGATCTCTTCCCATGTCTCTTTTAATTTAGAAACATATTGTGTTTACTTTCATTACTTGTTGTGAGTTTGATTTCAAACATCTTTCAGGCTATATTTTAAAAAAGAAAAAAGTTTTCAAAAATTAGCCAATGACCTAATTCACTCCCCTCTAAGGTCTTTCAATTGGTATTAGAGCTTGGGCTTCTTTGCAAAGGTTTTACAACCTAGAAGGTAAGATGTTATGGCTGATGTTTCAAACTTGCCTCATTTGGAAGGGTCTTCCACAAATAGACCTCTTTTGTTTGATGGAACAAATTATACTTTTTAAAAATATAGAATTAAGATATATATTTACTATATTAACTTTGATTTGTGGAATATTATTGTGAAAGGACCTTCTATATCAATGTGGATGAGGGATGATGGAGTCACTAGGGAACCAAAGCTTTTGGATGAGTATGATGAAAGTGATTCAAGAAAGATGACCTTGAACAACCAAGAAATGAACATTTTGAGTTTTGCATTGGACGTTAATGAATACAACCGAGTAAGCGAATGCAACACCACTCATGACATGTGGAGACTTCTTCAAGTAACTCATGAAGGAATAAATGAAGTAAAGGAGTCAAAGCTTGCTATGCTAGTATGGGATTATGAACTATTCACCATGAAGTAAGGAGAGAGCATTAGTGACATGTTCACAAGATTCAAAAACATCTACAATGGTTTGAAATCATATGGGAAAAAATATTCTCTTGGTGAACAAAATAGAAAGATTTTGGATGGTCTACCAAAGTCTTGGCAACCAAAAATTCTTACAATTGCAGAATCAAAAGACTTGAAGGTTCTTCCTCTTGAGGAACTTATTGGATCATTGCTTGCATATGAGATGAAACTAAAGAGATTAAATGATCTTGAAGATGAGGAAAAAGGGATAAAAGGAGTGGTACATAAAACCTTTGACAATCCAAGTGAACAAGAGGAATCGTCTAGTGATGAAGATGAAGATGAAGATGGAGAAGATGATGAGATGGCTATGGTGGTTAACAAGTTCAAGAAATTCTATAAAAAGGATTTCTGAAGAAGGGAAAGAGGTCTTCCAAGAAAGAAGGACAATTATCTTCATTATTCAAGCTTCAATGATGTGAATGCAAATTTACTGAATGTAGTCGATTGCCTAAAGCATTGGAAAAGAACAGAAAAACCAAATTTCAGAAGAAGAAATCTCTCAAGAAAGGATAAGAATTAATAGGCACTTAGGACCAACAAGCCAATGAAGATAGTGGAGATGACAATGAGCAAAGAGCAAATGTGTGCTTCATGGCTATAGATGACGAGGCAGAATCTATTCCTTTAACCTCTACACATTGTGATGAAGATTTTGATGATCCTAGTGAATTCTTGTGGATATGTATAGTGAATTGAAAAAGATATCCAAAAGAAACAAAGGGATGAGATTCAAAATTGATGATTTGTTGAAGGAGAATTCAAAGTTATTTTGTGAAAACCAAAACCTAGTTGAATTAATTGATTGCTTGAATATTGAGAAAGAAGTTGTAAACGTTTCTTTGCACAACATATCTCTTGAGAACAAATCTCTTTGTCCTCAAAAATCTTCTCCGGAGAAAATGATTCTTGGTTATGATTTTTTGAAAAACAAAATTGATGATCTCACCTTTTGTGTTAAAAAATTTACAAATGGTAGAGACAATCTTGAAACAATATTTGGATCTCAAAGATCTTCTTTTGTCAAAAATGGTCTTGGATACAATCATGTTAACAATGTTTCAAAATACAAAAAAAATTTTGTCAAAGCTAAATCTACCTCTATGCGTCATATATGCTGTAATTATTGTGGTAAAAATGGTCACAAGGTCACTAGATGCTATGTGAAAAGAAAGGTAGAAAGTTATGTTAAAACCATTTGGAGAGCTAAGGGAACTATCACTAACCCCCTTGGACCCAAGAAAATGTGGGTACCAAAAGTCACTTCCTCTCACTCAATGTAGGTGCGTATTCCTTCAAGATCAAGTGCTACCAAGTGGTTCCTTGATAGTGGATGCTCAAGACACATGACGGGAAATGCTTTACTCATTAGTGAATGTCAAGCCACAAATGATGGATTTGTCACGTTTGGTGACAAGAAGAAAGGAAGAATTCTTGGAGTAGGTAATATTGGTAAAAGATCTTCCCCTCTCATTAAACAAGTTTTATTCATTGATGACTTGAAATACAATTTTCTTACCATAGGTCAATTATGTGACAATGGATGCAAAGTTGAGTTTAAATGTGATACATGTACCATTCTTGATAGTGTAAGTGGGAAAACATTTTTGTTGCCAATAGAGTTGGGAATGTATATGTGCTACATCTTGATGAACTTGTTGCCAATGATGTTAAATGTTTTACCGTTCACAATAATGATGGTTTTCTTTGGCAAGAAATTAGGTCATGTAAGCATGGATTTGTTAAACAAACTTTCCTCTCATGATTTGGTTAGAGGATTGACAAAAATACATTTTCAGAAAAATTATCTTTGTGATTCATGCTAATATAGGAAATAAACAAAAACATCTTTCAAACTGAAGAAAATACATTGCAACAAAACAGCATTTTTGAAAACGCAAAAATCAGCTTCTAATTAGAAATTGATTTGAAACGGCTAAAAAAATAGTTTCAAATCAATTTCAATAGGTTTCAAATATCTTTAATTTTTTTATAAATATCAAAATCGGTTTGAAATTGATTTCTAATTAGAAACAAATTGAAATTATTTTCAATTTTTGGTGTGAAATCATTTTTAATCGATTTCTAAATCAAATATTTTTTCTTTTTTCATGAATATTATAATCAATTTCTAATCAATTTCTAATCATCAAATCCGTTTCTAAATTTAATTTTTTAATTTTTTAATAGATTAAGAAATCGGTTTCTAAATCATTAAAAAACTTTTTTTATGAATTTTACAATCGGTTTCAAATCAAATTGGTTTCTAAATTAGAACTTGTCCATATGGATTTATTTGGACCAATGAGGACCACTATTATTGGTGCTAAGAGGTATGCATATGTTATAGTTGATGATTTTTCAAGATTCACTTGGGTACTCTTTTTATCAAAAAAGGATGAAGCATTTCATGAATTTGTGAAACTTTTAAAAAATGTCCAAACCTCCCTTGATTGCAAATTGATCTCTATTAGAAGTGACAATGGGAGACAATTTTACAATCAAGATTTTACAAAACTTTGTAACAAGAATGAGATTGTTCACAACTTTTCGACTGCCAAAACACCTCAACAAAATGGGGTTGTTGAAAGGAAAAATCGACTTTTACAAGAATTTGCTAGGTCTATACTTTGTGAAAATTCTTTGCCAAAATATTTTTGAGCCGAAGCCATAAGCACTGTTTGTTATGTTATGAATTTAGTTCTTTTGAGATCATTGTTAAGAAAAACACCTTTTGAACTTCTATTTGGTAGGATACCTTCTATTGCCTATTTCAAAGTGTTTGGTTGCAAGTTTTTTATATTGAATATGCATGACAACTTGGGTAAATTTGATAGAAAATCGAATGAAGGCATATTTCTTGGTTATTCCTCTAACAAGAAGGCTTATAGAGTTTACAGTAAAAGAATTTTATGTGTTGAGGAAACCATACATGTGAGTTTTGATGAGTTTAACATTTACTTGGATAGAACAGATTGTGATAATGTAGGTACTTCCATGAATGATAATCTAATTGATCTTCAAGCTCCAACCTTGTAAGATCATGCAAATGAAGAAGAGATGATTGAGTAAGAACAAGATAATCAGTCTAGTGATGACCAAGAGCTACCAAAGGATCTAAGATATAAAACAGGCCACCCTAAGGTATAAATCATTGGGCATGTTTCTCAAGGCGTTAGAACAATATGGTACTTGATTGACAACTTTGTACTTTTATCTCACATTGAGCCTAAAAACATTGATAATGCATTTGTGTGATGATTTTTGGATTGTTGCTATGCAAGAGGAAGTAAATCAATTTGGGAGGAACAAGGTTGGGATTCTTGTCCCAAGATCCGTTGATCACTCCGCTATGGCACAAAAAAGATTTTTAGAAATAACCCAAATGAATCTAGAGAAGTTGTTAGAAACAAAGCTAGACTTCTTGCTCAAAGATTCAATCAATAAGAGGGCATTGACTACGATGAAACTTTTGCTCCGGTAGTTAGACTTAAATCTATAAAAATGCTTTTGGTATTTGCTTGTTTTAAAGGTTTTAAGTTATTTCAACTGGATGTCAAAATTGCTTTTCTAAATAGTTTTATTGGTGAAAAAGTTTATGTGGAAGAACCTCCCGGTTTTGCTCATGAAAAGTTTCCTAACCATTTCTTCAAACTATCCAAGGCTTTATATGGTTTTAAAAAAGGCTCTTAGAGCTTGGTATGAAAGATTGAGTGGTTTTATTTTTTCAAATGGATTTTCAAGAGGAAAGGTTGACACTGCTCTTTTCATAAAAACCTCTTGCAATAATTATCTTTTACTTGTGCAAATATATATTGATAATTACATATTTGGTATTAATAACGTTTCTCTTTGTGAGGAGTTTGCTAAGTTAATGCAAAGCGAGTTCAAAATGAGCATGATGGGATAACTCAATTTCTTTCTTGGGCTACAAATCAAGCAAACCAAGGATATGGTACTTTCATAAATCAATCCAAGTATACCAAGGAACTCTTGAAGAGATTTGGAATGGACCAAGCAAAAGGTGTAGGCACTCCAATGAATTCATCAACCACACTTGATAAAGATGAGAAAGATAAAAATTGTAAGTGTAAAGAGGTTTTGGTGTAAAACCTTTGTTGGGTGAGCCTCTCTTGTATTATGATAAACTTTTGTTATAGTTGAATTTAGTTAAAATCCTTGAGTTAGGGCTTAAGGTAGTGGACGTAGATCTTGAGTGATCGAACTACTATAAATTATTTGTGTGATCTCTTCTCATGTATCTTTTAATTTAGAAACTCTTGTGTTTACTCGCATTGCTTGTTGTGAGTTTGATTCCAAACATCTTTCAAGCTATATTATTAAAAAGGGAAAAGTTTTTAAAAATTAACCAAATACCTAATTCACCACCTCTTAGGTCTTTCACTAATGAAAATAAAGAATTGACGTTTAAACAATGTGATATAATTACACTACACATTCATATATAAATGACTATTTTTTATTGACATAGTTATAGAAAATCTTATTTCATGTCTTATATGAATTTTTTTGCATGTAATTAATTTTTTTGAGTAGAAAATTGGTTAATAATCATGACATTTGTGCGTATGATAAAGGTAAAGATTTCTTACTATATGAGAATGATTTATGCCTAACATAAATTGTTTGGCATTATCCTTAGATAGTGGGACTTAAATGCACCTTCCTAATATACCATAATGTCATTTCTTTTCCAAATATCACATTGCCATTATCTCAGAAAATTGTTTCCATTGCTATATATATGCAGAAAAAGATCCTTCCCAAAGGCACAAACAATTTACACATTGACGTATACAAAAGGTTCTTAAGCACAAAGATGGCTACCCAGACGCTCCTCAATTTCCGCCTAATCTTGCTCTGCTTGGTGGTTGGTAGTTTCTTGGCATTTTCAAGCTGTAAGTATTTGATAGAATTATTTTTAATATTTCCTAAATGAGGTATAAAAACACATATATACCCTGCATGATGTTTGTGCAAGGCATAAATTTTTACTCTTTTTTTCTTTCTTTTTTCTATAGTTACTTGTTCATTGTTCTACACTGGAGATTACAAGATGTCCCAATGGAGATAGTTGTTGTATTCTTTTTATTTCATTTCTCCCATTAGACATATAGCATTCTCATATTTTAATAATTGTTCGAAACTGTGTATTCAAAAATTTCTAACTTACAATTAACAATATTGTTTTGAAAACAACTTCTATGGAAATTAATGTTTTTAAAATGTCATTTAAATTTTTATTTTTCAGGCTATGCTATTGGCAACGAAAGGGAACAAAATGTTGAGAGTGTGAAGACAATACTTCAGACTATCAAGGATGACAAACCATTGTGCTTTCGGGCAGAAGCGGGTGGCAAACTATTTTGGTGTTGCATCAATGATTGTTTCGATACTCTTGAAGATTGTGAGAAAAATTGTAATTCATCATCAACTTAATTTCACAAGCTAATTGCAAGCCCAAATGAAATATTATCCTCAAAAAGATTTTATGGTTCCTAAATAGAAAAATGATCATTTATGGATGATAGAATTAAATAATACGATTTCTTATCACTTAATTATGATTGTGATGGGTCAATGATTTGTTGCCTTTTTTTTTCTTCAACAAAACAAGATAGTAAATCTAAATCTCATCTTTTAATAGCAACATGGTGGTCTACAAGAGTATATATGTTGTATTTCCTATTTAACGATAAAATAAAGTTCCTGTTCACTTACTAAATTCGATAGAGGAAAGAGTACTTAATGGAAAATAAAAACAATAGTGATTGCAACATAACATAGTATTTTAAAATACAATACATCGCTATAAAGATTGTGGTGGTTGAGAAAAAATATTTTAAACAAAAACAAAATTTTCTTAATAAAAATCCAATTCAAGTGCACCCTTAACAGCCTCAGTCAATTGGAAGATTTGGGCTCTGAGAAGAATAAGAATTAGAGACCAAGATTTGTAATGTTTACCTTTTATTTATGTGGTAGGCCATATTATTGTGCTTTTGATGTCATTTTAATCCTATTTATGCTGCTGATGCCTATGAGAAAATTGGGCAGTCCCCTAAGACCTCACCAGGGAAGGGGCCACAATACAAAGAAAAAAAATTAATATTGAAAAACTTATTTTTTTAATTACTTAAAAATAATAGACTAACGGAACTTTTTTCTAGTTAATAAAGTAAACTTTTGAGTTTCTTTTCCTTTTCTGATAATAGATCAATTGTTAAGATCCTCGGTTTATTGCTTCCTTTAATGTTTTGGGACTATAAAGGTTGGAAAAAAAACTTGTAAAGCTAAATAATTACAATGCTCTAACTTTGGGGACGACCAAATCGAATATTTTTCCATTAAAATAGATATATATTTTTTAATTAAAATTGAAAAACTTAAGAGGAGGTGAATTAGCTTTTTGTCTAATTTTTGAAAACGTTTCTTTAACAAAATCAACCTTTTAAAAGAGTGTGGTTAAGAGAAAATGGACATTTAATAAGGACGCAATTAATAACAACCACAAAGTATAATAAAGAAGGTACAAATAAATACAAGGAATAAATATAGATAGGACACAAAGATTTATAGTGGTTCGATTCTTAAAGATGTAAATCCAAAGCTTACAATTAAGGATTTCAACCAATCCACTAAATAATCAAGTCAAACAAATACACTAGTGGATCACCCACTAAGAGTTTTACACAAATAATCGTCTTAATTCCAAAAATCAAGGTTCACATTCGCAAAAAGATTTTATGTCCCAATGCAATCTTCAATAACCAAAGTAAAGATTAGAAATGGAAAAAAGTTACCCAACAAGATAGTAGATATACACCGATTCAAACACCAGCCACTTTTTGTTTTGGAGTCTTTGGTTTATCCCTTGCAGCACATAAAAAATTGAAAGTTTTTCTTGATCCTTTGATATTTTAAAGAGTATGGCTTGTATAGTTCATATAATCTCTCAAAATTTGAGTTTCTAGCCTTTTAAATTGTTTGAATTTTTGAATTACAACGTTTAACAACGACTAGTAACAACTAGTTTTGAAAACAAAAGAGAGGAATTTGGTCAACCAAACTGAGGCTTTTGTGTTTGAATTTCTCTATTTATTTTGTTGTACAAGGTAAATTCAGTTGATCAAGTTGAACATCCAAATCTAAACTTATCGTCATAATTTCTCTAAAGAAATAGAACTGTTAGCCCTAAGGGCAAATTATGTAGTTTTGATTAATGAAAAATATTGATGAGGACTAAAATGTTTGATTATTGTGTGATAGGTTCTGTAAACTGAGAAGTATGAAGTCTCATTGCTTTGAAGCAAAAGTTCAAGAACAACTTCAGTTAAGCAAGTATTTGAAGTTTGAAGAATGTTGTTCTAAAGATGATCAAAAAGCATTGAAGACTTGAAGTGTAGAGTACATTTAACTTTTAGGTAAATTTCTATGTAAACTCTACACTTGCATGTCTTGGTTATCATTGAATGCATAAGAGAGCACAAAAATAGTCTTATGATCTTAAAAGGCTTTGAATGAATCTTTTATAAGATATGTTAGTAAACTTCATATGTTCTTGTTTTTCAAGCTTATATGTGGTTAAATAAGTTTTCTATACATATCAAATGTTTTTCAAACTCATTGAAGTTATATCTCAAATGATTTTACAAAGTTTGAAAATGCTTCCAAAAAACTCGGTCGTCCGAATTTTGTAGCAAAAGTTTGCTATTATTCTTCCAGAGAAATTCGGAAGAAGATTCGAACGCAGCCAAAAAATTCGGTCGTCCGAATTTTTGTTCTCAGCATGGTTACTATTCATCCAGAGAAATTCGGATGAAGATTCGGACGCAGCCAGGAAATTCGGTTGTCCGAATTTTCTGAAACTAGCCGTTTCTAGCCGTTTTATGAATGTTTTAACAGATTTTCAAATTCTATAAAAGCTATAAACATGCAAATTTTTGTAACTCTTAATATCTTGAAAACTCCAAGCATTCAAAAGCATTTAGCAAACATTTCTTAAGCTCTCTTATGTCTTGTGCATTCAATTGATCAACCCAAAAGACATCAAAGTGTGAAGGTGCAAAATTGTGTAACATCTACCATCAAGTGGTAACTTCTACATATTCTCATTTATTTATCAAATTGTGTATTTCTACTAGCTCTAGCAAGGTTATCTTGATAACATAAAATCCTTTAGATAAGGGTGATCCTCGAAAGTGTGATTCAAGGTTGTTTAAGATATAAAACCATTGTTTGTGGTGAGCCTTGTATTGTAAACATTACTAGAAGAGGTTGTGAGTGTAAAACCATAGTTTTGGTGAACCTCTCTTGTAATTTGTAAACCTGAGCAATTAGTAGATTTGTTGAAATTCTTAAGTGTGAGCTTAAGGTTGTGGATGTAGATCTTGAGGATCGAACCACTATAAATTGTTTGAGTTCTTTGCTATTGCTTTCATTACTGCCTTACTATCAATTATCTATAATTAGCTTATATAACTTGTTCTTGGTCTAAACGCATAAAAGGTTTAAGTTTGCGAAAATTAGCCAAATACCTAATTCACCCCCCCCCCCCTCTTAGGTATTTCAATTGGTATCAGAGCTAGAACTTCTGTGTGTGGTTTAACAACCTAGAAGACAAAGATCCTATGGCTAATATGTCAAACCTACCTTACCTAGAAGGATCTTCCACAAATAGACCACCTTTGTTTAATGGAACAAATTATACTTTCTGAAAATCTAGAGTTAAAATTTATATTTGTTCTATTAATTTTGATTTGTGGAACATAATTGAGAAAGGTCCTTATGTCCCAATGAAAATGAGTGCTGATGGAATAACCTCAGTACCCAAGTCCCATGAGATGAATTTGATGAGCATGATTCTAAGAAAATGACTTTAAATTATCAAGCCATGAATATATTAAGTTGTGCTTTAGATGTTACTGAATATAATAGAGTTAGTGGATGTGATTCTGCTCATGACATGTGGAGATTACTTCAAATTACACATGAAGGAACTAATCAAGTTAAAGAATCTAAACTTGCCATGCTAGTTAGAGATTATGAACTGTTTACCATGAAACAAGGTGAAAATATTAGTGATATGTTTACAAGATTTACTAACATTTTCAATTGCTTAAAAGCTTATGGTAAAAGCTATACTATGGGAGAGAAAAACAGAAATATTTTAGATGCTCTACCAAAATCCTGGCAGCCTAAAACACTTGCCATTGAGGAATCCAAGGATTTGAAGACTCTTCCACTTGAAGAGCTCATTGGATCTCTACTGACTCATGAAATGAAGATGAAACGGCTAAATGACAAGGAGGATGAAGAAAAGGGAAGAAAAGGGAAGAAAAGGAGTTGTACTCAAGTCTTCAAATCACTTGAGTGAACAAGAACAGTCTTCAAGTGAAGAAGAAGGAGGAAACAGTGGAGAAGAAGAGATTGCGATGGCAGTAAGGAAGTTTAAAAGATTCTACAAAAAAGAGTTTCTCAAGAAAGGAAGAAAACCAATCAAGAAGAGTGGACAATCCTCATCCTATAAACCTCAATGTTTTGAATGTAAAAGCACAGAGCATCTTGTTGCTGACTGTCCTAAAGCTTTGGAAAAAGAAAGAGAAAGCAAAAACAAAAAAGAAATCTGTCAAGAAAGGAAAAGGATTAGCTGGAACATGGGATCAACAAGAAAGTGGGGATGAAAGTGAAGGAAAGGCCAACATATGCTTTATGGCCATTGATGATGAGGTACAATCTTCACCCTCTATTTCAAATGTATATGATGATGATATTGATTCCAGTGATCTTATTGTTGAGTTATATGAAGAATTAAAAAAGGCTTCAAAAAGAAATAAAGAAATGAAACTCAAAATAAATGATTTATCTAATGAAAATTCAAAATTATGTGTTGAAAATGGAAAACTTGTTGAAACCATTAGTTGCATTGCTATTGAAAAAGAAGTTTTGAATACAACTATACAAAACATATCTTTTGAAAACAAAAAGCTTTGCACTAGAATTATTTCTCTTGAATCAATGATAAAAGATCATGAGCTTCTAAAAAGGAAAGTTAATGATCTAACTTTATGCACTGAGAGATTTACAAATGGAAGGGAAAATTTGAATAAATTACTTGGCTATCAAAGATCTTCATTTATAAAACATGGTCTTGGTTTTACTCATGATTATTCTCGCTCCAAAACAGAAAAAAATCTTTTGCTAAAGAATCTTATCATTCTAGATCACATATTTGCTGCACTTATTGTGGTAAACATGGACACAAGGTGTCTAGATGTTTTATCAAAAGAAAAATAGAAAGTTGTGTTAAAACCATTTGGAAAGTCAAAGAACCTTTTACTAACCCCCTTGGACCCAAGAAAATATGGGTACCAAAAATCACCCTTTCAAATTTGGTATAGGTACAATTTGCCTCAAGATCAAGTGCCACAAAATGGTTCCTTGACAGTGGATGCTCAAGGCATATGACTGGAAATGCATCACTTGTTAGTGAACTTCAAACTACAAGTGAAGGTTTTGTCACATTTGGAGATAAGAAGAAAGGGAAAATACTTGGAATAGGTAACATTGGTAAATGTTCTTTCCCTCTTATCAAGAAAGTATTACTTATTGAAGATTTAAAGTATAATTTACTGAGTATTAGTCAATTATGTGATAATGGATGCAAAGTAGAGTTTAAATGTGATACTTGTACTATTCTTGACAATGCAAGTAACAAAACTATCTTTGTTGCTAAAAGAGTTGGTAATGTATATGTGTTGTATCTTGATGAGCTTATTACAAATGATATTAAATGTCTTGCCATTCATGACAATGATGGATTTTTATGGCATAGAAGATTAGGACATGTAAGCATGGATTTATTAAACAAACTTTCTACACAAGAGCTGGTGAGAGGATTACCTAAATTGCATTTTGATAAAACTCGCCTCTGTGATGCTTGTCAATATGGAAAACAATCAAAACCATCTTTTAAACCAAAGAAAATGGTTTCTACCTCAAAACCTCTTGAACTAATTCATATGGATTTATTTGGACCTATGAGGACTACTAGTCTTGGTGGTAAAAGCTATGCTTATGTGATTGTTGATGATTTTTCAAGATTTACATGGGTAATCTTCTTAGCACAAAAAGATGAAACATTTTATGAATTTTCAAAACTCTTCAAAAAAGGTTCAAACCTCTCTTGATTGCAAACTGATTTCTATTAGAAGTGATAATGGAAGAGAATTTTGTAACCAAGACTTTACAAAATTTTTGTGATGAATATGGTATTACTCACAATTTTTCAGCTGCCAAAAACACCTCAACAAAATGGTGTTGTTGAAAGGAAAAACAGAACCTTACAAGAAATGGCTAGATCAATGCTTTGTGAAAACTCATTACCAAAGTATTTTTGAGTGAAGTCATTAATACAAACTTGTTATATCATGAACAGAGTTTTACTAAGACCTTTTATAAGAAAAACACCTTTTGAACTTTTATTTGGCAAAACTCCATCAATTGTCTATTTCAAAGTTTTTGGTTGTAAATGCTTCATTTTAAACACTAGCAACTATCTTGGTAAGTTTGATAGAAAATCGGATGAAGGAATTTTTTCTTGGTTATTCATCAAATAAAAAAGGCATATAGAGTCTATAATAAAAGAACATTGTGTGTTGAAGAAACTATTCAGGTAACCTTTGATGAATCTAACATTTATCTTCAAAGAGGAAATGAAGATGACACAGGCACATCAATGGCTGAAAATCATACTCAACACCAAGCACCCACAATGGAAGATCATGCCAAAGAAGAAGAAATAATGGAGCAAGAACAAGATGGTCAATCAAGCAATGATCAAGAACTTCCAAAGGATATCACATATGCAAAAGGTCATCCTAAGGAGCAAATCATTGGTGATGTCTCCCAAGGGGTAAAAACAAGGCGGTACTTTATTAATAACTTTGCTCTTTTATCTCATATTGAACAAAAAAATATTGATGATGCATTGTGTGATAATTTCTGGATTATTGCTATGGAAGAAGAGCTAAATCAATTTGAAAGAAATAAAGTTTGGTCTCTTGTTCCTAAACCTCATGATCATTCTGTTATTGGTACAAAATGGGTTTTTAGAAATAAGTTAAATGAACTAGGAGAAGTAGTTAGAAATAAAGCTAGACTTGTTGCTCAAGGTTTCAACCAATAAGAAGGAATTGACTATGATGAGACCTTTGCTCCAGTAGACAGATTAGAATCTATAAGAATACTTTTGGCATTTTCTTGCTTTAAAGGTTTTAAACTTTTTCAAATGGATGTTAAAAGTGCTTTCCAAAATGGTTTTATTGAAGAAGAGGTTTTTGTAGAACAACCTCCTGGTTTTATCCATGAAAAATTTCCTAATTATGTGTATAAGCTAACCAAAGCTCTATATGGACTGAAACAAGCTCCAAGATCTTGGTATGAAAGATTAAGTGGTTTTCTTCTCTCAAAAGGTTTTACTAAAGGAAAAGTAGACACAACTCTTTTTATTAAAACATCTTCTAAAAATGATATTTTGCTTGTACAAATCTATGTTGATGATATCATTTTTGGTTCTACTAATATTTCTCTTTGTGAAGAGTTTGCTAAAACTATGCAAAATGAATTTGAGATGAGCATGATGGGAGAACTATGTTTCTTCCTTGGACTACAAATTAAGCAAACCAAGGATGGAGTCTTCATCAATCAAGAAAAATATACTAAGGAGCTATTGAAAAGGTTTGGAATGGATCAAGCAAAAGGAATAAGTACTCCTATGAGTTCATCAACTAAACTTGGTAAAGATGAGAAAGGTAAAAGTATTGATGAGAAATTATATAGAGGAATGATAGGAAGTTTACTCTATCTCACCGCTAGTAGACCGGATATTATGTTTGTCTGTTTGCTTGTGTGCTAGATTCCAATCATGTCTTAAAGAATCTCATCTAATTTCATCAAACGAATATTTCGTTATTTGATTGATACACATGACTATGGTCTTTGGTTTTCTAAAACTTCATCTTCTGAACTTATTGGATATTCTGATGCTGACTATGCTGGATGCAAAGTTGAGCGTAAAAGTACAAGTGGTCATTGTCAATTTCTTGGTAGTTGTCTAGTGTCTTGGTTTAGTAAAAAGCAGGCTTGTGTATCTTTATCCACAGCAGAAGCTGAATACATAGCTGCAGGAAGTTGTTGTGCACAATTATTATGGATGCAGCATACTTTACTTGATTATGGTCTTAAATTTAAGTGTGTGCCTATACTATGTGATAATACTAGTGCTATCAATTTGAGCATTAATCCCATTCAACACTCTAGGACCAAGCATATAGAGATAAAACATCATTTTATTCGTGATCATGTGATTAAGAAAGATATATGTTTAGAACATGTAAATACAAATGATCGAATTACTGACATATTTACAAAGCCTTTGGCTTAGGAAAGGTTTAATAACCTATGAAGACTCTTAGGAATTTCAAAATTCAATGACTAATGTGTGTATTAATGTTGTGATGAAAACAGAGATTTATTGATCAAAAATTCGGACGCAGGACAGAAAATTCGGTCGACCGAATTTTTTGAACCAAAGAGACGAAAACTTTCGATCGAAAATTCGGACGCTAGACCTAAAATTCGGTCGTCCGATTCCATGGATGCATCCCTTTAAATGAAAATCGAACGGTTTCTTCCCAACGTTACAACTTCCGAATTTTACATCCTTTCAAAACCTCTCATACCCATTCACGTCCGAATCAAAATCTCTTCAAATCCACACACTCTCATACCGATTTTCCTTCATTTTTAAACTTCTAAGCCCTAATTTCATACAGAAAACAAATCCTTCTCAAGAGAAAACATCATGGTGAGAACAAAGAAGCCCAATGTTGAGAAAGGAAAAGGAAAGGCTAAGGAAGGAGATGGAGACCCAATCCTCAATCAACCAAGAAGGATTCGCATTCCTCAAACACAATCTGAGGTTGACAGGTTTATCTCTATCAAATCTACTCATGAATTTGATGAATGGAATAAGAATAGTAGAAAGATTATTCCCTGGATATAAGGTGGATGCTTTGATAAACTATCTAGTATGGATATGGTTCTCGTCCTATTTCAATGATGTTGGATGGAGTAGTTTGTTGTTTATTAATGAAGATTTTTATCCTACTTTGGTATATGAATTCTATGCAAACCTAAAGGAAGAAAGAACTGAGATTGTAGGGGATGATAGGATACAATGGTATTCAACTAGAGTATCCCAAGTTGATATTGAATTAAGTGAAGCCCTCGATTAATGTAATTTGTGGGGTAAGTGACGAGTGAGGGCTAAATATTATGCACCCTCAATGCATTGCTATGATCGTCAACTCTTTACATATGATAGATTTGAACTAGCATTTACAAATGGAAGAGAGTTTAGATCTATAAAAGAGAGGGAAATCAAGAATTTGGATGCTAGAGGTAGAGTATTGCATCATATGGTAACTACTATGATTGTTCCTAACTTTGGACATAAATCATCAGTAGGTAATATGCATATGGTATTAATGTTGGCCTTGCATGAACAGAGGAAATTGAACTTTGGATATATAGCCTTAAGATACATGATTACTGCTAGAAAAACAGTAACCAAGGCATTCTCTTTTGGAAGGCTGTTAACAAAGATCTTTAAGCATTTTAAGATTAAACTTCCAGGAAGAGGACAAGCCTTTAAAAGTGGAGAAATATACACTGATGAATCTCTTAAGAGAATGCAGCTTATCCTTGATGATGATGGAGTATGGAAAACAAAAAGAGGATCCTCTCCAAAAAGATTAGGAAGAAAGGAAAGGACAGAAAGTGTAGAAGAGGAAAAGGAGGAGGATGAAGATGAGGAAGATGAGGAAGATGAGGAAGATGAGGAAGAGACTCTTGCCAGAGAAATGAAGACAAAAAGAAAGCATGACACTTCAAGTGAGGGGGAGCAACCACCAACAAAAAGAAGAGTAGTTGAAGAAGAAACTGAAGTTGAGTCAAGTGGTGAAGGAATAACTAGAGGTGACACCATAATAGCCAAAGCATTCCAAGAAGCCTTGAACAATCAAGTCAAGGAAATGGAGAAGATGTATAAGTTCTTTGAATCATTTGCTCCAATGGTTCTAGGAAACTTAGATGGACTAGAGAGTAGAGTGAAACACATTGAGAAAATCCTAATGAGAAATACTCAAAGTGGTGAAGGACCCTCTAGGCCTCAAGATAGAAATGAGGAAGATGATGATAAAGAGGAAGATAAGAAGGACAAAGATGATGACAGTGATGATGGGGATGATCAAGGAGGAAATGATGAGACAGTGGCAGAACAAGAAGAAGAAGAAGAACATGTATATGAAGAACCACAAAAGGCAGGAAGCCAAGTAGCTCAAGCTGAAATTGTCTCACCATCACACATTTCATTCAGCCAAGGAAGAGTGAAGCACTTGGCCATCAAGAAAGGGATTAGCAGAGCCTCTTCATCAACATCACAAGACTAAGCATCTCTTCCATTCTATTTACTACTTTAAGTTATTTGAATTTTTAGTTATGCATCTAATGTTATAATCTTCTTCAGTATTTTTCTTGCATCTTATGTAATAGTGAAGCTCAATGATGAAATCTCAGTGATGAGAGCTTCCTTTATGTGTTAAGTTGTTAATCTCATTTTCATTGACCCCATCTTTGACTGATGACAAAAGGGGGAGAAGAAATGAGGATGACAAAATGTGTGAAAAACTGCTATATGGGATGAGATAATGAATTTTTGAATTTTCTCTATATGAATTGATAATGAATTTTTTGTATATGAATTTTCTGTATGCATGTTTTCTGAGTCTTATGTCTCAATCCTATAGATGTTTTCTATGTGTTTTCTGTAAATGAATAACTTGCTCTTGAATTGTTACTCTATGAAAACTCTATGAAAACATTTGAATGCATGAGCTATAACTTGTTGCCAAAAAGTATTCTATTGTTTGTTCAAATTGATCTAAATCTGTTTTAATCTCTCTATTATGTTTGAAAAACCTTAGGCATTCATTATATTGAATTTATTATAGTTTTTGACTTAAGATTTGAAAATTCGGATGCATGATCAAAAAATTCGGATGCATGTTCTGAAATTCGGATGCATGCATATTTTGCTATCAAAAAGTGCTCTATTGTTGTTCAAATTGATTCAAACTTGTTTTAATCTCTTCCAATAAGTTTGAACAACCTTAGGAAAGCTTATTTTCAAAAAATTGAAGCTTTCATTTCACTTATTTTACAATTCGGACTTGATATGTCAAAATTCGGATGCATAGCATCTCAAGTCCAAACTTGTTGAAAAATGAGCACAATCTAAGGGGGACCATTGTTAAACTTTTACAACCTTAAAACCTCTCTTAGAACTTTTTCTAAATTCTTAAATGCTATATCTTCTATCCTAATAGTTGGAAGGAAGGAGGTTAATGGAGGTTGGTTGGGTCATAGGCTCATATTGAGCCTTTTGTATGTCAATGTGCTAAATTGGTTATTTTCTATCATTGACATTAATACTTCTATGTACTACATTGTTTTAATCTATCACATTTTGCATCAAAGTTTGTCATCATCAAAAAGGGGGAGATTGTTAGCCCTAAGGGAAAATTATGTAGTTTTGATTAATGAAAAATATTGATGAGGACTAAAATGTTTGATTATTGTGTGATAGGTTCTGTAAACTGAGAAGTATGAAGTCTCATTGCTTTGAAGCAAAAGTTCAAGAACAACTTCAGTTAAGCAAGTATTTGAAGTTTGAAGAATGTTGTTCTAAAGATGATCAAAAAGCATTGAAGACTTGAAGTGTAGAGTACATTTAACTTTTAGGTAAATTTCTATGTAAACTCTACACTTGCATGTCTTGGTTATCATTGAATGCATAAGAGAGCACAAAAATAGTCTTATGATCTTAAAAGGCTTTGAATGAATCTTTTTATAAGATATGTTAGTAAACTTCATATGTTCTTGTTTTTCAAGCTTATATATGGTTAAATAAGTTTTCTATACATATCAAATGTTTTTCAAACTCATTGAAGTTATATCTCAAATGATTTTACAAAGTTTGAAAATGCTTCCAAAAAATTCGGTCGTCCGAATTTTGTAGCAAAAGTTTGCTACTATTCTTCCAGAGAAATTCGGAAGAAGATTCGAACGCAACCAAAAAATTCGGTCGTCCGAATTTTTGTTCTCAGCATGGTTACTATTCATCCAGAGAAATTCGGACGAATATTCGGACGCAGCCAGGAAATTCGGTTGTCCGAATTTTCTGAAACTAGCCGTTTCTAGCCGTTTTATGAACGTTTTAACAGATTTTCAAATTCTATAAAAGCTATAAACATGCAAATTTTTGTAACTCTTAATATCTTGAAAACTCCAAGCATTCAAAAGCATTTAGCAAACATTTCTTAAGCTCTCTTATGTCTTGTGCATTCAATTGATCAACCCAAAAGACATCAAAGTGTGAAGGTGCAAAATTGTGTAACATCTACCATCAAGTGGTAACTTCTACACATTCTCATTTATTTATCAAATTGTGTATTTCTACTAGCTCTAGCAAGGTTATCTTGATAACATAAAATCCTTTAGATAAGGGTGATCCTCGAAAGTGTGATTCAAGGTTGTTTAAGATATAAAACCATTGTTTGTGGTGAGCCTTGTATTGTAAACATTACTAGAAGAGGTTGTGAGTGTAAAACCATAGTTTTGGTGAACCTCTCTTGTAATTTGTAAACCTGAGCAATTAGTAGATTTGTTGAAATTCTTAAGTGTGAGCTTAAGGTTGTGGATGTAGATCTTGAGGATCGAACCACTATAAATTGTTTGAGTTCTTTGCTATTGCTTTCATTCATTGCTTGCTATCAATTATCTATAATTAGCTTATATAACTTGTTCTTGGTCTAAACGCATAAAAGGTTTAAGTTTGCGAAAATTAGACAAATACCTAATTCACCCCCCCTCTTAGGTATTTCAATTGGTATCAGAGTTAGTACTTCTGTGTGGTTTAACAACCTAGAAGACAAAGATCCTTTGGCTAATATGTCAAACCTACCTTACCTAGAAGGATCTTCCACAAATAGACCACCTTTGTTTAATGGAACAAATTATACTTTCTGGAAATCTAGAGTTAAAATTTATATTTGTTCTATTAATTTTGATTTGTGGAACATAATTGAGAAAGGTCCTTATGTCCCAATGAAAATGAGTGCCGATGGAATAACCTCAGTACCCAAGTCCACAGATGAATTTGATGAGCATGATTCTAAGAAAATGACTTTAAATTATCAAGCCATGAATATATTAAGTTGTGCTTTAGATGTTACTGAATATAATAGAGTTAGTGGATGTGATTCTGCTCATGACATGTGGAGATTACTTCAAATTACACATGAAGGAACTAATCAAGTTAAAGAATCTAAACTTGCCATGCTAGTTAGAGATTATGAACTGTTTACCATGAAACAAGGTGAAAATATTAGTGATATGTTTACAAGATTTACTAACATTTTCAATGGCTTAAAAGCTTATGGTAAAAGCTATACTATGGGAGAGCAAAACAGAAATATTTTAGATGCTCTACCAAAATCCTGGCAGCCTAAAACACTTGCCATTGAGGAATCCAAGGATTTGAAGACTCTTCCACTTGAAGAGCTCATTGGATCTCTACTGACTCATGAAATGAAGATGAAACGGCTAAATGACAAGGAGGATGAAGAAAAGGGAAGAAAAGGAGTTGTACTCAAGTCTTCAAATCACTTGAGTGAACAAGAACAGTCTTCAAGTGAAGAAGAAGGAGGAAACAGTGAAGAAGAAGAGATTGCGATGGCAGTAAGGAAGTTTAAAAGATTCTACAAAAAGGAGTTTCTCAAGAAAGGAAGAAAACCAATCAAGAAGAGTGGACAATCCTTATCCTATAAACCTCAATGTTTTGAATGTAAAAGCACAGAGCATCTTGTTGCTGACTGTCCTAAAGCTTTGGAAAAAGAAAGAGAAAGCAAAAACAAAAAGAAATCTGTCAAGAAAGGAAAAGGATTAGCTAGAACATGGGATCAACAAGAAAGTGGGGACGAAAGTGAAGGAAAGGCCAACATATGCTTTATGGCCATTGATGATGAGGTACAATCTTCACCCTCTATTTCAAATGTATATGATGATGATATTGATTCCAGTGATCTTATTGTTGAGTTATATGAAGAATTAAAAAAGGCTTCAAAAAGAAATAAAGAAATGAAACTCAAAATAAATGATTTATCTAATGAAAATTCAAAATTATGTGTTGAAAATGGAAAACTTCTTGAAACCATTAGTTGCATTGCTATTGAAAAAGAAGTTTTGAATACAACTATACAAAACATATCTTTTGAAAACAAAAAGCTTTGCACTAGAATTATTTCTCTTGAATCAATGATAAAAGATCATGAGCTTCTAAAAAGGAAAGTTAATGATCTAACTTTATGCATTGAGAGATTTACAAATGGAAGGGAAAATTTGAATAAATTACTTGGCTATCAAAGATCTTCATTTATAAAACATGGTCTTGGTTTTACTCATGATTATTCTGCTCCAAAACAGAAAAAATCTTTTGCTAAAGAATCTTATCATTCTAGATCACATATTTGCTGCACTTATTGTGGTAAACATGGACACAAGGTGTCTAGATGTTTTATCAAAAGAAAAATAGAAAGTGGTGTTAAAACCATTTGGAAAGTCAAAGAAACTTTTACTAACCCCCTTGGACCCAAGAAAATATGGGTACCAAAAATCACCCTTTCAAATTTGGTATTGGTACAATTTGCCTCAAGATCAAGTGCCACAAAATGGTTCCTTGACAGTGGATGCTCAAGGCATATGACTGGAAATGCATCACTTGTTAGTGAACTTCAAACTACAAGTGAAGGTTTTGTCACATTTGGAGATAAGAAGAAAGGGAAAATACTTGGAATAGGTAACATTGGTAAATGTTCTTTCCCCTCTTATCAAGAAAGTATTACTTATTGAAGATTTAAAGTATAATTTACTGAGTATTAGTCAATTATGTGATAATGGATGCAAAGTAGAGTTTAAATGTGATACTTGTACTATTCTTGACAATGCAAGTAACAAAACTATCTTTGTTGCTAAAAGAGTTGGTAATGTATATATGTTGTATCTTGATGAGCTTATTACAAATGATATTAAATGTCTTGCCATTCATGACAATGATGGATTTTTATGGCATAGAAGATTAGGACATGTAAGCATGGATTTATTAAACAAACTTTCTACACAAGAGCTGGTGAGAGGATTACCTAAATTGCATTTTGATAAAACTCGCCTCTGTGATGCTTGTCAATATGGAAAGCAATCAAAACCATCTTTTAAACCAAAGAAAATGGTTTCTACCTCAAAACCTCTTGAACTAATTCATATGGATTTATTTGGACCTATGAGGACTACTAGTCTTGGTGGTAAAAGCTATGCTTATGTGATTGTTGATGATTTTTCAAGATTTACATGGGTAATCTTCTTAGCACAAAAAGATGAAACATTTTATGAATTTTCAAAACTCTTCAAAAAGGTTCAAACCTCTCTTGATTGCAAACTGATTTCTATTAGAAGTGATAATGGAAGAGAATTTTGTAACCAAGACTTTACAAAATTTTGTGATGAATATGGTATTACTCACAATTTTTCAGCTACCAAAACACCTCAACAAAATGGTGTTGTTGAAAGGAAAAACAGAACCTTACAAGAAATGGCTAGATCAATGCTTTGTGAAAACTCATTACCAAAGTATTTTTGGGGTGAAGTCATTAATACAAACTTGTTATATCATGAACAGAGTTTTACTAAGACCTTTTATAAGAAAAACATCTTTTGAACTTTTATTTGGCAAAACTCCATCAATTGTCTATTTCAAAGTTTTTGGTTGTAAATGCTTCATTTTAAACACTAGCAACTATCTTGGTAAGTTTGATAGAAAATCGGATGAAGGAATTTTTTCTTGGTTATTCATCAAATAAAAAGGCATATAGAGTCTATAATAAAAGAACATTGTGTGTTGAAGAAACTATTCAGGTAACCTTTGATGAATCTAACGTTTATCTTCAAAGAGGAAATGAAGATGACACAGGCACATCAATGGCTGAAAATCATACTCAACACCAAGCACCCACAATGGAAGATCATGCCAAAGAAGAAGAAATAATGGAGCAAGAACAAGATGGTCAATCAAGCAATGATCAAGAACTTCCAAAGGATATCACATATGCAAAAGGTCATCCTAAGGAGCAAATCATTGGTGATGTCTCCCAAGGGGTAAAAACAAGGCGGTACTTTATTAATAACTTTGCTCTTTTATCTCATATTGAACCAAAAAATTTTGATGATGCATTGTGTGATAATTTCTGGATTATTGCTATGGAAGAAGAGCTAAATCAATTTGAAAGAAATAAAGTTTGGTCTCTTGTTCCTAGACCTCATGATCATTCTGTTATTGGTACAAAAAGGGTTTTTAGAAAAAAGTTAAATGAACTAGGAGAAGTAGTTAGAAATAAAGTTAGACTCGTTGCTCAAGGTTTCATCCAATAAGAAGGCATTGACTATGATGAGACCTTTGCTCCAGTAGCCAGATTAGAATCTATAAGAATACTTTTGGCATTTTCTTGCTTTAAAGGTTTTAAACTTTTTCAAATGGATGTTAAAAGTGCTTTCCTAAATGGTTTTATTGAAGAAGAGGTTTTTGTAGAACAACCTCCTGGTTTTATCCATGAAAAATTTCCTAATTATGTGTATAAGCAAACCAAGGATGGAGTCTTCATCAATCAAGAAAAATATACTAAGGAGCTATTGAAAAGGTTTGGAATGGATCAAGCAAAAGGAATAAGTACTCCTATGAGTTCATCAACTAAACTTGATAAAGATGAGAAAGGTAAAAGTATTGATGAGAAATTATATAGAGGAATGATAGGAAGTTTACTCTATCTCACTGCTAGTAGACCAGATATTATGTTTGCTGTTTGCTTGTGTGCTAGATTCCAATCATGTCCTAAAGAATCTCATCTAATTTCTGTCAAACGAATATTTCGTTATTTGATTGATACACATGACTATGGTCTT
Organism: Rauvolfia tetraphylla; assembly: GCA_030512225.1. Taxonomy (NCBI): domain Eukaryota; kingdom Viridiplantae; phylum Streptophyta; class Magnoliopsida; order Gentianales; family Apocynaceae; genus Rauvolfia; species Rauvolfia tetraphylla. The sequence continues at coordinate 757,906 of JAJQKT010000017.1, read as the reverse complement.
TGGTTTTCTAAAACTTCATCTTTTGAACTTATTGGATATTCTGATGCTGACTATGCTGGATGCAAAGTTGAGCGTAAAAGTACAAGTGGTCATTGTCAATTTCTTGGTAGTTGTCTAGTGTCTTGGTTTAGTAAAAAGCAGGCTTGTGTATCTTTATCCTCAACAGAAGCTGAATACATAGCTGCAGAAGTTGTTGTGCACAATTATTATGGATGCAGCATACTTTACTTGATTATGGTCTTAAATTTAAGTGTGTGCCTATACTATGTGATAATACTAGTGCTATCAATTTGAGCATTAATCCCATTCAACACTCTAAGACCAAGCATATGGAGATAAAACATCATTTTATTCGTGATCATGTGATTAAGAAAGATATATGCTTAGAACATGTAAATACAAATGATCAAATTGCTGAAATATTTACAAAGCCTTTGGCTGAGGAAAGGATTAATCACCTAAGAAGACTCTTAGGAATTTCAAAATTCAATGACTAATGTTTGTATTAATGTTGTGATGAAAACAAAGATTTATTGATCAAAAATTCGGACGCAGGACAGAAAATTCGGTCGACCGAATTTTCTGAACCAAAGAGACTGAAACTTTCGACCTTCGTATACCTCCTTCCTTCCTTCTTTCTAAACGAGTTAGCATTAAAGCATCAAAAACACCTTAAGGGAGGTTTTGAAAGATATAAAATTGCTTACAAAGCTTCCCATAGGTGACCTTGCTAAGATATTGGCTAAAAAAACAATTAGAGTTGATGAGAAATTCAAGTTGTAAAAATCAGAAGATATTGGCTAAAGTTTCATCAAATGAACTTTCTAAAAGTTGTCTAATCAAGGCAAGAAGGATTTGAAACATGGTTTGCCTGGTTTGGACAACAAAATGATTGATTTTTGTGAATTTCTAGGCTAAATCTGAATTTTAAACCTTCAATATCAAGATACCAAAACAAACAACAACAACTCCAACCTTCAAATTCAATATCCAAAAATGTCCAACAATAAGTCCAAACAAGTCAAACATCACATATCCAAGTTCAAAGGCAACAAAGAAACCAATAACTATCAAGACGCAATCAATTTCAAATCACATATCCAGGTCATTTCAATAGAGTCAACCAATAACCATTATGAAGCTACATGAATAAAACTACATATCAGATTTTTAAGAAATAATGGTGAAATATGGGATGGATTTGAGTTTGGACAGGATTGGGTAGAGTGGTTAAAAATGAAGAATTTGAACGGTTAAGCGGTTTAAAAATAGCTGAAACTGCAAAGTTCGGACGACCAAATTTTTAGGTATGTGTCTAAACTTGTGTCTGAATTTCTCTATTTCTTCAATTTTACAATTTGGACGATCAAATTTTTGGTCATGTGTCCGAACTTAAGTCTGAATCTTTCTATTAGGAATTTTCTAAAGGAAGTTTCGATGTCCGAATTTCACTTCATGCATACGAAATATGCGTCTGAATTTTTCCTATTTTTTCCACACTTCAACACACACATTAGTAATTGAATTTTGAGTTTCCCAAACATCTTCTAAGGCAACAAAATCTTTTCTCGCCCAAAGGTTTGGTAAATATATCAGCAATTTGATCATTATTATTCACATAGTCCAAGCAAATATCACATTTTGCTATATGATCACGAATGAAAGGTTTTTAATCTCTATATGCTTAGTCCTAGAATATTGAATAAGATTTATGATCAAACTAATAGCACTAGTGTTATCACATAGAATAGGAAAACATTTGAAATGTAAACCATAATCAAATAGAGTGTAATCATGTTGTATCAATCAAATATCAAAGAATACGTTTTACGAAAATTAAACAAGACTCTTTAGGACAAGATTGGAATCTAGCACATATGCATACGACAAACATAATATATGGTCTACTTGTGGTAAGATAAAGTAAATTACCAATCATGTCTCTATATACCTTTTCATCAACAGTTTTACCTTTCTCATATTTCTGAAGTTTGGTTAATGAACTCACTGGAGTGCTTATACCTTTTGCTTGGTCAATTTCAAATCTCTTCAAGAGCTCCTTGGTATACTTGGATTGATTTATGAAGGTGCCATCCTTGGTTTGTTTGATTTGTAGCCGAAGAAAGAAGTTGAGTTCTCCCATCATGCTCATTTCGAACCACTTTGCATTAACTTGGAAACTTCTTCACAAACATTAGTAGCCCCAAATATGAAATCATCAACATATATATGTACAAGTAAAAGATCATTGTTACAAGAGGTTTTTATAGAAACAGTAGTGTCAACCTTTCCTCTTTAAAATCCTTTTGAAAGAAGAAAACCACTGAATCTTTCATACTAAGGTCTAGGAGCTTGCTTTAAACCATGCAAAGCTTTGGAAAGTTTGAAGAAATGGTTAGGATACTTTTCATGAGCAAAACTAGGAGGTTTTTCCACATAAACCTCTTCTTCAATAAAATCATTTAGAAAAGCACTTTTGATATCGAAATAACTTAAAACCTTTGAAGCGTGAAAATGCCAAAAGCATTCTTATAGATTCAAGTATAGCTACCGGAGCAAAAGTTTCATCATAATCAATGTCCCTTCTTGATTGAATCCTTGGGCAATAAGTCTAGCCTGGGTCTAACAACTTCTCCAGATTCATTCAGTTTATTTCTAAAAACCAATTTTGTGCCAATAACAGGGTGATCAATGGGTCATGGGACAAGAATCCAAACTTTGTATCTTTCAAATTGATTTAAGTTCTCATATAGAAACAATCCAAAAATATCACATAATGCATCATCAATATTTTTAGACTTAATGTGAGATGAAAGTGCAAAGTTGTCAATGAAGTACCATTTTTTTCTAACACCTTCAGATACATCACCAATGATTTGATCCTTATGGTGGCCTCCTGCATATCGTAAATCCTTTGGTAGCTCTTGGTGACCACTAGGTTGATTGTCTTGTTCTTGTTCAATCATTTCTTCTTCATTGGAATGATCTTCCAAGGTTGGATCTTGATGATGAGTTTGATTATCATTCATGGATGTGCATACATCATTATCATCTTTTTTATCCAAGTAGATGCTAGACTTATCAAAACTCACAGTGTGGTTTCCTCAACACATAAAGTTTTTTCATTGTAAACTCTATAAGCTTTCTTGTTAGAGGAATAACCGAGGAGTATACCTTCATCCGATTTTCTATCAAATTTATCTAAGTTGTCAAGCATATTCAATATAAAACACTTGCGACCTAACACTTTAAAATAGGAGATAAAGGGTATCCTACCAAATAGAAGTTCAAAAGGTGTTTTTTCAAAAATAGCCTCAAAAGAACTCTATTCATAACATAACAAGCGGCCGCCAAAAATATTTGGCAAAGAATTTTCACAAAGCATATACCTAGCCATTTCTTGTAAAGTTCAATTTCTCCTTTCAACCTATTTTATTGAGGTGTTTTGGCAACCGAAAAGTTGTGAACAATCCCATTCTCATTGCAAAGTTTTGTAAATCTTGATTGTAAAATTGTCTCCCATTGTCACTTCTAATGGAAATTAATTTGCAATCAACGAAGGTTTGAACCTTTTTGAAAAGTTTCACAAATTCATGAAATCCTTCATCCTTGTGCAACAAAAGAGTACCCAAGTGAATCTTGAAAAATCATCCACAATTACGTATGCATACCTCTTACCACCAAAACTATTGGTCCTCATTGGTCCAAATAAATCCACGTGAACAAGTTCAAGAGGTTTTGAAGTTGAAACCATTTTCTTGGCTTTGAAGGAAGTTTTTGTTTTTTTTTTCCATCTTGACATGCATCACAAAAATGATTTTTCTCAAAATGCATTTTTGGCAATCCTCTAACAAAATTTTGAGAGGAAAGTTTATTCAACAAATCCATGCTAACATGACCTAATCTGCTATGCCAGAGGAAACCATCATTATCATGAACCGCAAGACACTTAACATCATTGGCAACAAGTTCGTCAAGATATAGCACATATACATTGTCAAGACTATTTGCAACAGATATGGTTTTCCCACTTACATGTATCACATTTAAATTTAACTTTGCATCCATTGTCACATAATTGACTATTGGTACGCAAATTATATTTCAAGTCATCAATGAGTAAAACTTGTTTAATGAGAGGGGAAGATCCTGTACCAATATTACCTACTCCAAGAATTCTTCCTTTCTTCTTGTCACCAAAAGTGACAAATCCATCATTTGTGGCTTGAAGTTCACTAATGAGTGAAGCATTTCCCATCATGTGTCTTGAGCATCCATTATCAAGAAACCACTTGGTAGTACTTGATCTTGAAGGAATATATACCTACATTAAATGAGAGGAACTGACTTTTGATACCCCCATTTCCTTGGGCCCAAGGGGGCTAGTAATAATTCCCTTAGCTCTCCAAATGGTCTTAACACCACTCTCAACCCTTCTTTTCACATAGCACCTAGTGGCCTTGTGACCATTTCTACCACAACAGGCACAACTTGTATGAGGCATAGAGGTAGATGTAACTTTTGTATTTTTGTAACATTATTTACATGATTTTATCCAAGACCATTTTTCAGAAAAGAAAATCTTTGAGATCCAAGTAGTTTTTCAAGATTGTCTCTACCATTTGTCAATTTTTCTACACATAAAGTTAGATCATCAACCTTCTTTTTCAACAAGTCAAAATCAACAATCATTTTCTCCAGAGTGGATATTTTGGCACAAAGAGATTTATTCTCAATAGATATGTTTTGCAAAGAAACATTTAAAACTTCTTTCTCAAAATTTAAAAAATCAATGTATTCAGGAAGTTTTTTTGTTATCATAAAATAATTTTGACTTCTGCTTCAATAAATTTTTAATTTTGAATCTCATTTATTTGTTTCTTTCTGAAACCTTCTTCAATTCACTATACATATCTACAACCAATTTGCTAGGATCATCAACATCATCAGCACAATGTGTGGAGGTTGAAGGAATAGATTGTACCTCATCATCCACAGCCATGAAGTACGCATTTGCTCCACTATCTTCAATGGCATGCTTATCCAAGTGCCTACTAGTCCTGTGCCTTTCTTAATAGATTTCTTCTTCTTGAATTTAGATTCTCTTTACTTCTCCATTTCTTTAAGGCAATCGGATACAATGTGTTTGGTAGCACTCATAGCATTGAGGCTTGAATAATGAAGATGATTGTCCTCCTTTCTCGGAAGACCTCTTTCCTTTCTTGAGAAATCCCTTTTTATAGAACTTCTTGAATTTCTTAAACTCCATGGCCATTTCTTCATCTTCTCCATATTCATCTTCATCACTAGATGAGTCCTCTTGTTCACTTAGATTGTTGGAGGCTTTAAGTATCACTCCTTTTCTCCCTTTCTCCTTGACTTCAAGATCATTTAATCTCTTTACCCTCATCTCATGAGTAAGCAATGATCCAATGAGTTCCTCAAGAAGAAGAACCTTCAAATCTCTTGAATCTTCAATCGCAAGAGTTTTTGGTTGCCAAGACTTGGGTAGAGCATCCAAGATCTTTCTATTTTATTCACCAAGAGAGTAATTCTTCCCATATGACTTCAATCCATTTGAGATGTTTGTGAATCTTGTGAATATGTCACTAATGCTCTCTCCTTGCTTCATAGGGAATAGCTCATAATCCCTTATTAGCATAGAAAGCTTTGACTCCTTCACTAGATTTGTGCCTTCTGAGTTACTTGATGAAGTCTCCATATGTCATGAGTGGTGTCGCGCATTTGCTTTGCCGATTGTATTCATTGACGTCCAAAGCACAACTCAAAATGTTCATTGCTTGGTAGTTCAAGGCCATCTTTCTTGAATCACTTTCATCATATTCATCCAAAGGCTTTGGTTCCCTAGTGACTTCATCGGCTCTCATCCTCATCGGAACGTAAGATCCTTTCTCAACAATATTCCACAGATCATAGTTAATAGAACAAATATATATCTTAATTCTAGATTTCAAAAATGTATAATTTGTTCCATCGAACAAGGGATGTCTATTTGTGGAAGATCCTTCCAAATAAGGTATGTTTGAAACATTAGCCATAAAATTTTAACTTCTAGGTTGTAAAACGTTTGCAAGGAAGCCCAAGCTCTAATACCATTTGAAAGACTTAAGAGGGGGGATGAATTAGATCTTTGGCTAATTTTTGAAATCTTTTCCTTTTTGACATAATTAATTTGAAAGATGATAGAAATCAAAAACTTAACTAGATATGCAAGTGAACACTATAATATTCAAATTCAGAGGAAATAGAAGACAAGAGGCAACACAAGCAATTTATAGTGGTTTGATCACTTAAGATCTATATCCAATACCTTGAGCACCCACTCAAGGATTTTAACCAAACTCAACTATAACACAAGTTGATCAAATAATACAATACATGCTCACCTTTCAAGGTTTTACACCACAACCTCTTTTCACTTACAAAATAATCAAGGCTTGCCCTAAGTCAAGGGTTTTATATCAACAGGATACCTTGAAAAAAACAAGTAGATGAAATATGGGACAAGAAAGTTACCAACAATTTGGTAGAATATAACAAATTTGCACACCTCACCTTTTTGTCTAAGGAATCTTGACTTTGAACTATTTAGCACAAGACAAAAAGAGCTTTTAGAGTAAAGATTCTTAAAAGCTCAAAAACTACTCAAAAATATGAAGTTTATGTCTTTTGTAGTTCAAATAAAGGCTAGTAACAGTAAAATTTGGTTGACTAAACTTGGACTTCTAAGTCGAAATGAATGTCCGAATTTTTCTGTCTTGAGGCTGCCAGGATAAATTCAATTGGCCGAATTTGGACACAAGTGTTCTAATGGTCATTCGAATTTCTTTGAAAATTCAGCAACCATGAAGTATAGTTCGGACATTCGAATTGGAGTCTGAATTGTTAAACTTAGTCAAAATGATTAGAAATCAAGCACAACAAGTTTGAAATCATTTTGTACTATAAAATGGATACTTTTAAAAGATTTTAGTCCAAAGGCCACTATCAAGAACTTGGTGAAAACATTTGTAAGATAAATTATTTGAGATTGAAAATCAAGTTTGAAGTTTTCTTGAAAAAATTTTAGATTCCTAAGACAAACAAGTGCGAGGTTTACAAATATATACCTATAATACATTTGTAAACCTAAACCAAGGTCTTCAAAGCCTTCAATAACCATGAATCAACTCTTTTATCTTTAACTACATTGATATCCTTGAGTTGTTCTTTCCCTTTTTAGCTTCAAGGAAATGAGACTTGTATTCTACTCAATCAAAAAATTCTATCATACATCATGTAAGCACATTAGTCCATATCAAGGTTAATCAACATTATTTCCATAGGACATTGCACTTATCAATGTTTGTCATTAATCAAAACAACATGATTTGCCCTTAGGGTTTACATGATTTTTTTCAGAGGGCAATATGAATGTTATAGCAAGTGCACTAACACTAAAAGGATTATATGATGTATCCGATATGGAAATAGGCTAGAATTTCATATGTATATGTCATAGTCGATGATTTTTCAAGATTCATAGGGGTACTCTTTTTATCACAAAATGATGAAGCATTTCATGAATTTGTGAAAATTTTCAAAAAGGTTCAAACCTCCCTTGATTGCAAATTGATATCTATTATAAGTAACAATGGGAGAGAATTTTACAATCAAAATTTTAGAAAAAATTGTAATGAGAATGGGATTATTCATAACTTTTCAGCTGCCAAAACACCTCAACAAAATGGGGTGTTGAAAGAAAATTTTGAACTTTACAAGAAATGGCTAGGTCTATGATTTGCGAAAATTCTTTACCAAAATATTTTTGGGCCGAAGCTGTAAACACCGCTTATTATGTTATGAATAGAGTTCTTTTGAGATCATTTTTTAGGAAAACACCTTTTGAACTTCTATTTGGTAAAATACCCTCTATTGCCTATTTCAAAGTCTTTTGTTGCAAGTGCTTTATATTGAATATGCGTGACAAATTTGGAAAATTTGATAGAAATCAAATGAAGGCATATTCCTTGGTTATTCATCTAACAAGAAAGCTTATAGAGTTTACAATAAAAGAACTGTAAGTGTTGAGGAAACCATATATGTGAGTTTTGATGAGTCTAAAATTTACTTGGATAGAAGAGATGATGATGATGTAGGTACTTCCATGAAGGATAATCAAACTCATCTTCAAGCCCCAACCTTGGAAGATCATGCCAATAAAGAAATGATGTTTGAACAAGAACAAGATAACCAACCTAGCATTGATCAAGAGCTATCAAAGGATCTAAGATATGCAAGAGGCCACCCTAAGGAGCAAATCATTGGTGACATTTCTCAAGGTGTTAGTACAAGACGGTATTTCATTGACAACTTTGTACTTTTATCTCACATTGAGCCTAAAAAAATGATGATGCATTGTGTGATGATTTTTGGATTGTTACTATGCAAGAGTAATTACATCAATTTGAGAGAAACAAAATTTGGATTCTTGTCCCAAAACCCCTTGATCAACCCGTTATTGGCACAAAATGAGTTTTTAGAAACAAACTAAATAAATTCGGAGAAGTTATTAGAAACAAGGCTAAACTTGTTGCCCAAGGATTCAATTAAGAAGAGGGCATTTCTATGATGAAACTTTTGCTCTGGTAACTAGACTTGAATCTATAAGAACGCTTTTGGCATTTGCTTGCTTTAAACGTTTTTAGTTATTTGAAATTGATGTCAAAAGTGCTTCTCTAAATGGTTTTATTGATGAAGAAGTTTATGTAGAACAATCCTCTGATTTTACTCTTGAAAAGTTTCCTAATCATGTCTTCAACTATCCAAGGCTTCATATGGTTTGAAACAAGCTCCTTGAGCATGGCACAAAAGATTGAATGGTTTTCTTCTTTCAAAAGGATTTTTAAGATTCCTTGTACAAATATATGTTGATGATATCATATTTGGTGCTACTAATGTTTCTCTTTATGAGGATTTTGCCAAGTTAATGCAAAGTGAGTTCAAAATGAGATTTTTAGTTATGTTTCAAAACAATACAAATGACTAATGATTATTTTATATTTCAAGCAATACAAGAACCTGAAACATCAATAATAAACTTATATACATTATATCAAGTGTCCAATAAATCAATTGAGAACTATGCATTATCAAACAAACATTTACCCTTCGAATGGATACATCCATTGATATTGAACAAAGCCAGCAACCCTGTCTTCACAAGGCAAGCGGATCAAAAAGTGCTCCATCATGTCAAAGAACCCAGGCAAAAAAATCTTTTCCAACTTACAAATGAGAATTGCAATATTTTTCTCCCATTCCCTCAAACAAGATACTGATTGTTTAGGGGAACACGAGTCATGGAGTCATGGTAGAAAAGACTTAACTCCGTTACAATGTTTCATATTGATATAGGAAGAAATTCTCTAAATGCAGTTGCAAGTAATCTCTCCATAAACACATGATAGTCATGAGATTTCATTCCTGACATTTTTAGTTCTTTCAAATCAACACATCTTCACAAATTAGTAGCATATCTATCAGGAAGTCAAATATCCTTTACCCACTTTAGAACAAGTCTCTTTTGTTCTAGTGTTAGTGAATATTTAGCCTTTTCAATGGAAACTTTCCTTGCACGAACACTAATAACATATAACTCATATTTGTCACAAAATACATCAATATCACGACAAGGTTTTACGTTGTCTTTAGATTTACCTTTTACATCCATTACGGAGTTAAACACATTATCGAAGATATTTTTCTCAGTATGCATGACATCTATGTTATGGCAAATCTGATTAGTATTCCAATACTGTGAATCCTAAAAGATGCTCCTTTTAGACCAATTGTGGTAGATGCCTCTGCCCTCTTCCCTCCCAACTTCAACTGTTATGTCGGCTATCTTAAGCAAATTGCACACTCTTTGCCATATCTCATCTCCAAAAGCTAGCCTTATGGGTACGGAGGTCATCTTCTTTGTTTGATATAAGTCATCTGGAAGACTATTATTGTTTGGCAAAACTCCAGCATCCATTGCATCACCTGATTAAACCACATCTCTAAAATATTATTCTCTGATTTTATATTTAACAACTGAGAAACAACCAATAACAATGAGTGGTTTGTGCATCCCTCCTATATAGGAGTGTCAGCAGCTTCCAACATATCATAAAATATCTTAGCTTCTACATTAGGTGGTTCCTCGACATCAACAGATGATGGAGAGTCTATTGGAAAGTCCACACCAACTGCATCAATTACCACCTATTGTAATTGATTAACTGAGGCTGGTCAAACTAAGGTACCAATTGGTGTGGACATAGGCTACACTAGCATGAGACCCTCGCCATGACTTGTCCAACATTAATAATCAGGGACAAAGCCAAATCTATAAATGTGCATCTCCACCTCATCGAGAGACAGGTGAGCTCTATTCTTACATTTTGCACATGGAAATCTTAGCCATGACATCCAACCTTTCAACAAAATATAGGCAATAAAACCCTTTACGCCTTTTTCATATTCAATTGTAATCACTTTGATCCCTTGCACATATCTCCTATACAACTAACTAGGCCATCCATCTACATTACGCAACATTGCCTTAATAAATTTTTAAAATTCCCTATAACATTATCCTAAAGTTCTCGATTAAGACATCCTTAAACAAACTTTGACAGAGTCTCCCCTAAACGATAAACTTTTCTAGGCTCAAAGGCCACTCCAAATTCAACTCATAAGATAACCCAAAGAAACGAAACATCACATTTCTTTTCTACAACATTGACCAATAACAGATAAGAACAAAGGCACAAGTTTAAGATGAAAATAGAGAAATAGGGCAGCATAAGACATGAATTATCATCAAAATCATGAGCATCAGTATAAATTTATCCTAAAAAGTAGAATGTGTAGTGAAGCAAGAGTAAAGCAAAATATGCAGAGTATCCATGCATGCATAAAGTAATTAACACATACCAAGCTTAACATGCTATGTAACAAGTCCTAATCCCTAATTTTAAAGTATCCTTCAAAATGAAGAGAGAAGACCATCATAAAACAACCACAATTTACTCCTTTTATTTCTAAGAGCTCACTTTTCTTGGTTTAAAGTGCAGCAGCATATCAGTTGCACCTTCAATACCTTAGGCAAAGCTCCCTTCATAAGGTATACTAAGATAATTCTCTGCAATAGCATCCAATTTAATTACTGAAAAAAAGAAATATGAAGAAAAATGGCAGCGGAATCCACTAAAAAGGGTTAATAACTAGTGATAGGAAATTTAAGGAAAAAAAGAAGGGAAAGAAGCAGACCTAATGTATAGAACTATTCCCACAAATGAACAAAACTGTTCCCATATATCCTCCCAAAGTTTCAGGACATAAGATTTGCTTACATACAAAAGCCCTCAACGCGTAATCAGTCTTTTTAGGAATGAACACCTATCCCACAACGAATTTGCTATTGGAAATATTAAAACTGTTGTCTGTTATTGTGGACTTCCTATAAAAATGCATTCTAAATGCAGTACAAATCATGATATGTGGTCACTTAGGGAATACATCAGACAGTCAGATACCAAAATAAATCATCTGCAATGACTCTCCGTTTCCTCAATCATTAATAGGTGCATTTTCAATATCAACGTCCTTCCAAGATCAACAAGCATCCCAAAAATATTGGCTTCTATAGGGAAACTTGGATTTATGCCATCCCCCAAATGATTTATATGAATAGCATATCCCGCAAATAACACTGAAATTTGTTCCTTAAAAAGTACCAGTCATATTAGGATTTAGTTTCGACTATCCACTTAATTTAATACAGAATAGTAAGAATAAAATTGACATCAATCTAGTACAGATGGATAACATACAGAGTTTATAATTCTATTCATGCCATCAATCTCTCTTTCTTTTGTTATTCCTTCTGCCTAATTACACACGTTGAAGGACCTGGAAAAAAATTGGCCATAGTGTTTCTGCTCAAAATTTCTTAAGAGGGATTAAAGCATTGCAAGTCATATTAAGATCCCCAATTTGTTCTCTTTAGTAAAACAAAAGTAAAAAGAAAAAGATGCAGCATGAGATTCTGATTTCAACAAGTCACCACAAAAGCTCATACCTTTTCCTAAGTCTACATCCCAACCCAAAAAAAAAAGACGGAAAAGACACTAATCGCGTAGAAGGCAATGACAAACTAGGGTCTTTGCTTCATTCAGAGAAATATATGAAATTTTGATCATAATGTACAAAATCTCAGATTTTGATAAAAATTAAAGCACATTACATGAAACTCGGAACTAACCCACTTAAAGCACAATATGTGATTCGTTGAGGAAACTGAAGGGAAGCTTTGACATCTTTTCTTTCATTACAAGCCCAAGAGAAGCAGTAGCAGTCATTGTTGAAAGACCTAAGAGGGAATGAATTAGGTCTTTGGCTAATTTTCGCTTACTTAATATTTATATATATGTACTTATATAAGTCTCATTCAGACAAGATCTCTAACACTTATATTAATACATCTAAAGAAGATATATAGTAGTTATATATAACATATATACATATAATATAACATATTTTAGTATATATAGTTTTTGTTCTTCGGTTTCTTATATGTCTGCACCATAGTAGGGTTCCTTCCAAATCACAAAGAAAAAAGGAAAAGATAGAGGTGAAAATAAAAAGGACATGAGTGAAAAAGGTTCTTTCAAAGGAAACATGATTCGAAATTCAATAGGATTGGTAAAATCAATATAAACTCCTGAAATCAATTCAAGCTGTGTTTAGTTCTTAGAATTGATATTGGAATTATGTGGGATAAGAATTCTAAAAATTATACCAAGGGTATCTTTATTATTTTTCAGCAAAGTATTTTTATCATTTTTTACATAAGGTATTATTAAATCATTTTTGTACAAGGGGCATTTTGGTCATTTAGCACAAGAGTGTTTGTTTATATGAGTGTGAGAGAGAGGGTGTGTGCACGCATGTGAAGAGAGTAAATGAAATTATGTAATTCTTTAATATATAATTTTCTTAAATTATAAATATTATATAATTAGGAATATATAGAGATCTTTAACTGCTAGGCTGAAAAACCACACAAAGAAGCCCTTGCACTGATACCAATTGAAAGATCTAAGAGGAGGGGGCTGAATTAGATCTTTGGATAATTTTCAAAAACAATTCTCTTTTTGCAAACTTAGTTTGGAAGTGATGAAGATCAAGTTATCAAACTGATAGTAATAACACAGTAAATGAACTAGTAAGACAAGAAGAACAAGGAAAATACAAGCAATGTATAGTGGTTCGATCTCTTCAAGATCTACATCCACTACCTTGAGTCTACACTCAAGGATTTCAAACAACTCAACAATAGAAATAGCTAATCAAGGTACAAGTGCGGCTCATTCAAAAAGGGTTTTACACCACAACCTCTTATAAACCCAATAATCAAGGCCACTCTATCATTTTATATCCTTAAGAAAACATTTAATAAACAAATATATGAAGAGATAAAAAAGGATATTACCAACAACTTGGTAGATGATGACAAAAGCTAGCACCACTTCAACTTTTTGTATTTGGAATCTTGAATGATGAAAAAAACTTTTATTTCTTTTTAGAACTACCCAAAAATAACAACTAGCAACAATAAAATTTGGTCAATAGAACTTAAACCTTTGCATTTGAATGGTTGTCTGAACTTTTTGTTTACCAGCCTGCCAGGATAAATTTGGTCGATGAACATATGCATCTGAATGGTCGTCTGAATTTGTCTAGATATTCTGCAGCCAAGGTTCCAGTTTGGATATCTCAACTGGAGTTTGAACTTTTCAAACTTTGTGAAAAGATTTAGAAATCAACTACAACAAGTTCGAAATCATTTTAGATATATTACTATGTCAATTAAGACATTTTGAGTACTAAGCTGTTAATATTCACTTGATTAATCAAGAATGATCAAAGCCTTTTAAGGTTTAGAAACCATGTTTTGTACTTCCTTATGTATTCTATAGATTCCAAGAACAAGAAGTGTAGGGTTTACAAGAGGATACCTATTTAGCAAAGGAAAACCTACACTAATGTCTTCAAAGCCTTCAATCTTCTAGGACATGCTCTATATTCTTCATTCATTTGAGCATGCTTGAGTTGTCCTTAGAGTTGTAGCTCCGAGGCAATGAGAACACTTGGCATCTCAATCCAAAAATCATATCACACAATTAACGCATGAATTAGACTCATCAATGTTTATCACTAATCAAAACTACCAGATTTGCCCTTAGAGTTTACAATCTCCTCCTTTCTGATGGTGATGAACTTTGATAAAAAATGTGATGGATTTAAATAATGTACCATAAAGAAGCATTGATGTCGTAGATGAATGATAAACAATGACATTATAATGGCTCATGATGAGCTTGTGATCCAACCAACTTCCTTCTTTCCATCATAATAAGGATATAGCCTTTAAGCATTTAAGAATACTTCTAAGATAGGCTTTAAAACAATTCAAATGACCAAAAAATATAACTAAATGACTATCTTAGAAATTTGTTGGTATCTTTTTTGCCGCTCTCTCTCACTCTCCCTCTAAATAATAAGACTTTTTTGCTCTCTTTTCATCACAAATATGGTGCGAAAGAAATCTTCAGTCTTATTTTCGGCTCCAAGGAATAAAGTAGGTTTGATCTTAAGGTCTTTTTGTAAATGGTGATATGTTTTTGCTATGTGGTAATGCTTGGACAATAAGAACAAGATTCTGCAAATTTACGTTCTACTTTTTAATTTGGTTCTTATTCTTTACAGTATGTTTGGTTCAAGAAATTTGCTATGGGAAGGAAAGCACTTTCCTTAGAAAATATTTTATTTTTATTGGTGGTAAAGAAAAACAATAAAGAAAATTAGTGAGCAAAATTTTAATAGAAAGCATTGAAAATACTCTTCCACAAAAAAATATAAGGAAAATGAAAATACTGAGAAAAATCGATCCAAGCAAAAGTCCAATTGGAAATTCAATGTTAATTTTCAACTTTTGGAATCGAACGTTCGCAGATAAAGCTCGTTCATATTTTATTATTTTTTATTTTTTTGGTATACAAGACTAACTCAAACACAAAAAATAGTTTATTTATTAATAGAGAGAATACAAACTTATTTGCAAATAAATTTGAACGTTTGTGAACACATGCACAAATTCATTATTAATATATTTATTAGCATAGCATATCAATCCAATTTATCAAACATGACAAGCAATCAAATGCAACCGGAACCAATAACGAAGTCATCAAGAAATAAATCCCGACATCTCGTAGTCAATACCAGCCTTACACCAGTACGAATATTCGATTTACAGACTACCTTATACCTCTCCAGACAGAAATCAGGCTAAGGATTTAGGGCACCTGCCAGTCCAACCCTTGCGATCAACCTTAACATTGATCCCCTCCTGACTCACTGTTAGGTGAGCGCAAACAGATAAATGCAATACCAGTTGGGCCACGCCCTCCCTGACATACTACGCCCCATTTCAAGTATAGCTACAATACACAGTTTGTGTGTTCCACGCCAGCGGAAGAGGCCTAAGTACAGGGGACTAGCCACTTGCAATGAAATCCACTGACGCTTCAGGCTCAAATTATATCCAATCACATAATATCTAAATCATATCTGGTCGGGACTGAGTCTTTTATGTACCTTTTCAAACATAAAGGCCACTCAAGTAGCCATCCAAATGATTCCAAATTCACAACCAAATCCAATTGCAACATAGCTTCAAAATAATAACCGTCCGCCAGTCCAAACATGTAAATGCAAGTTTTTCAAATATGCAATGGAAATGCACACGATTTTTCAAAAATAAACAATAAATATTTCAAATCAAATAAATGCCTATTTTGAGTGCCCCCAAAATATTTCTAATGTACAAGTAAAAACATATGGTGAAGAACCTGTCCAATTTAAAACAAGTAATTAAAGTAATTGTCACTGAGAATCTCTCCAATTTAAAACAAGTAGCAAAAGAAATTCTCAAAATAATATATTTCCACTTGCTGATAGAAAATTTTGATAACTCTAAAAATATAGTGAGTTTGGAATTTGTAAACTCACCTGATCTCTATATATATTGATATATAGACTACTCGCTGCCTATAGAAGTGTGCGAATTTCTCACAAATTCAAATGACTAAACTTTAGTCAAAATCTCTAAAAAAATGATAAATTTTAATTTATCAGGTGCACCTTTCTAGACTACTCTAGGCATAAATCTAGGCCTGAATAAAAACATATACTTATCGGATTATCTACAAATATATATATATATATATATATATATATATATATATATATATATATATATTATACTACAATAATTATTTATCAGCATTATAATAAACTAATAAAAAAGTACATTTATTATATCTTCAAATATATTATGTATTTAATAAAATTTCACGAATATCACAAATTTTAAAATTTTGCAAATATCAAATATCACAATTTCACAAATATCGAATCTATTTCAAATTCTAAAATATTTACATTTTTATACTATAACAATTTATACTATAAATTCTAAAATAAACAAGGATACTTTCAAATCGAAGATACCAGGAGGAAAAAACTGAGCAACCCAAGAGAAAAGAAGAAGAGAAAAGAAAGAAAGGAAGGAAAGAATAATGGAAAAGTTAGAAAACAAACCAAACAAATATATATATATATATATATATATATATATATATATATATATATATATATATATATATATATATATACATGGATTGGGGTGAAGACAAGTTGAATCATCAATTAAAGTGGGCAAGTGTCACTTGATGGTGATTCCACATTTTATTTTTTTTATAGAACGAATCAAAATATATTAGAAAACTTAAACTGCCTAATTTAATGTTACCAAAAATTACGTATTTTATCACACAATAAACACACACAAAAAATTATAGGACGGGATGTTACATTCCTCCCACCTTAAGAAAATTTCACCCTCGAAATTCAAATGCACATATCTAACAATTCAGGATGTTTTCTTCGTATATACTCTTCGGTTTCCCAGGTTGGTTCTTCAATCACATGATGTCTCCAAATTACTTTACACATTAGGATCTACTTTCCTCTCAACTCTTTTATGCTACGCTCCACAATGCTAAGTTTTATCATTCAACATGCGGTCAGGTGATGGATGATACTTTTTTAATTGTGACACATGAAACACATCGCGTAATCCAATTAGCTCAATCGGCATCCAATTTTCAATGAGCTCGAACCCCAACTCCATTCCAGTATAGAGGGGTTCTACACTTCCTGCCGTATAATGCCTCAAAAGGTACCATTCCAATTGTAAGCAAATTCTGCACAAGCAAGATTATCAATCCATTTGTTTCCAAAATCCAAAGCGCAAACTCACAACATATCTTTCAATATCTAAATTGCTTCTCTGTTTGTCCATCTGTTTGTGGACTCAGGTTGGTTCCAAGAGCTGCTTGAAATTTGGGCTAGAATCTAGAGCTAAATCTTTAGTCTCGATCTGAAACAATATCAATCGGTACTCCATGCAATCTTACTATTTCATACGCATATAACTGAGCTTACTTTCCCAAAGGATAGGTCATATTGATAGCTAGAAAATGTGTCGTTTTGGTCAGTCGATCAACAATCACGCAAATGACATCTTTTTGTCCTTTTGTGCGAGGTAATCCTATGATGAAATCCATGGTAACATATTCCCACTTCCATTCTAGCACCAGTAAGGATTGCAATAGTCCTGCTGACTTTTGATGTTCAGCTTTAACCTTCTGACTGGTAAGACAAGTAGATACATATTGAACTATGTCCTTTTTTATTCCATTCCACCAAAATTTCTGTTTTAAATCCTTGTACATCTTATGTTCACATGGATACATAGTGTACTTACTCTTATGTCATTCTTCTAGAATCTTCCTTCTTTTGAGGCTTCCGTGTATAATGAATATTCCTTGCTAGGATCTGGCAAGATCAAAACTGGTGCTGAAGTAAGGTGTCTATTTAGTTCTTCAAAACTCTACTCACATCGATCAGTCCATTTAAACTCAATTGCCTTTCGTGTTAACTATGTCAAAGGTGCAGAGATTTTCGAAAAATCTTTGATAAATCTCCTGTAACAACCTGCCATTCCTAAGAAACTGTGTATTTCAGTGGGTGTTTTAGCTTTTTCCCAACGTGTTACAGCTTCTACCTTGGTCGGATCCACTGAGATGCCTTCACAGTTAATCACATGACCCAAGAAAATTACTTGTTCCATCCAAAATTCACATTTAATAAATTTAGCACACAATTTATTCTCTTGAAGAGTCTACAATATGGTTCTAAGATGTTGCTCATGTGTCTCCAAAGTTGGTGAGTAAACAAAGATATCATCGATAAAAATGACCACGAATTGATCCAGATAGGGTTGAAACACTCAATGCATCAAATCCATGAATATAGCGGCTACATTTGTAAGTCCAAAAGGCATGACCAAAAACTCATAATGCCCATACCCAGTATTAAAAGCAATCTTAGGAATGTCTTCTGCGAACATCTGCACCTGGTAATATCCTTGTCTTAGATCCAATTTAGAGT
Source organism: Rauvolfia tetraphylla (assembly GCA_030512225.1). NCBI lineage: Eukaryota > Viridiplantae > Streptophyta > Magnoliopsida > Gentianales > Apocynaceae > Rauvolfia > Rauvolfia tetraphylla. Next base: position 739,276 of record JAJQKT010000017.1, on the reverse strand, counting down.
AACACCCGCTCCTCGAAGTTGATCAAACAACTCATCAATCAATGATAGTGGATATTTGTTCTTGATACTGACACTATTTAATCCCTAATAATCTAAACACATTCTTAGAGTTCATTCTTTCTTTTTGAAAAATAAAACAGGTGCCCCCTCACGGAGATGTACTTGGATGAATGAAACCTTGTTACAGCAAACCTTGCGATTGATTCTTCAATTCTTTTTAATCTTCTTGTGTCATTCGATACAGTGTTCTAGATCTAGGTTTCGCTCCGTGGTCAACTCAATACTGAATTCCACTTCCCGCTCTGGAGGTAAAGCTGTCAATTCCTCTGGAAAAACATCTTTAATTCTTTTACCACAGCTATTGAGTCCAACTTCAGCTTTTTCTCAGGTTTATTCAATAAATATGCTAAATATCCCTGGCAACTTCTCCACAATAACTTCCTTGCTTTCATTCCAGAAATCAAAAAAGTATCCACCTTAGTTTTATTGCCTTTTAACTCAAGAATTGACTGGCCTGGTTGACTAAATCTGACTATTTTTTGTTTACAATCCACTTGTGAATAATATTTTGATAACCAATCCATTTATAATATGACATCATAATCTTCGAAAGCTAAAGCAAACAAATTTCTGAGCAATACTATGTTCTCAACAAGAATACAACACTTAGGATATACCACTTCAGACGCCCTACAATCACCCGTTGGTGTACTAACCAACATCTAATAATTCATCATGCAATAAGGCGTAGGGATATGTGGTGCAAAATGCAAGCTTACAATGAATGCGATGATCCAGGGTATATGAGTACCTTAGCTTGATGAGAAAAGATCTATAACGTACCTTCTACGACATTTGCCTCAGCTTCTATTGGTTGACCATCTAATGCATACACTCTGGCCTTTACTTGTGGCTTGTTATTCTTTTGCTCCATAATTCCTCGTGTAGTAGGTGGACGTCTATCTCTTTTTGGCTCATCAGTAGGTACTGGTCTCACCTCTGGGCATTGCGCAATTTGATGTCCTATTTTACCACACCGATAACACTTATCAAAAGTATGCCCAACAAGATCATAGTAATTACAAATCCCACGGTAACTTCCACCTGCCATGGTTATTATCCCTAGCTTTCCATAATTCTTTTCCAAATCACTTAACAAATTGTGAACTTGATAAGGAGGCAAGCTTCTTCTGTGTTAGGGCTGGATCTGCCATCTCTGTTTGAGTGGCTGCCTCAACGGCTGCAGAAAATCCCAAAGCAGTGAAGGTGCTAAAGCTCATTGTAGTTCCACTCGTAGTCCCTTCACAAATTGCCGAGTCTTATTTTCCTCAGTATCTATTATTCTCAGACAGTACTTAGCCAATCGGTTAAACTTAGCTGTGTACTGGACTACTGTCATGTCCCATTGTCGTAATTATTGAAACTCATCTTCGCGTTGTTCCCAAATCCAATGCGGGATATTTTATTTCTTGAATTCCTTTTGGAAGTCAGCCCAGGTCCATGGCTTACCTTTCACAGTACGAGCTTCAGACATTCTCAACCACCAATCACGAGCAGCTCCCCTTAGACGAAAAGTTACAAAAGTCACTTTCCTAATATCATCATATCCCAGAGTATCACAAATATCGGTCAGTTGTTCCAAAAACAGTTCAGCTTTAACTTCTTGCTCCGCCTCCCCAAAGAATTACGGAGGTCGAAACTTTAAAAATCTCTCCAAATATTCATCTATTTCAGGGGTTGATACCCACTTAGTGCTTCGAGTTCCAACAGCTGTCTCCAAAAATATAGTCATTCTAACAATAAATTGTTCAATTTTATCTGCACCCATCTACTCTGGATAAGATGGCTGCCCCTCAGATTGTGCTGGCTGTGAGTACTGGGAAGTTTGATCTTGAGCTTCAGCGCTAAGGGTTGTTGAACGTGGTTGCGATGTCATTCTATGCATATAGAATGCTTATATCTAATGAAATATATATCTATACTCAACGAAATAAGGTAATTTATTCAAGATTATGCGTCCAAATATAATATCAAATAAGAAGGAATCATTTCAAAAAATAATATTGCAATATATATATATATATATATATATATATATATATATATATATATATATATATACTTATATTCACAAGTCAAAAATAGAGTTAGATACAAAGTGTTGATGGCCTACTAGGTCATCTTACATAAGCCATACAAAAGGCCTCTTCAACGAACCGTTACACTACAAAATTTGGGATCCTATATGACCCTCAAGTCGTAAGGGACTACAGTCTTAAATTAGATAGGTCTGCACAAAAAAATACACATAACAAAATAAATATATACAGATAGTCAAATAAAAGTCTATGACTAAGGATCGCGACTCCTTGAGGATCCCGCTCGAGCTCTCAACAGCTCTCGAAGATCCTGAGACCAGCTCCCATAGATACTATGGTCTCCTCAAACCATCAGACCAAACTATCACGATTCTCAATCACCTTCTCAATCTCACATAAACGTGTAGCATGGGCTTCTATCATCCTGTCTAGCTGCACCTCTAGCATGTCGGCTCCCGTAGCCTCATGCTCCCTATCATGATGCAAAGAGTATAACAAATGATCAGATCGCCTCAAGTCCCTTTCTAACTCTGAAACGCGCTCAGTCTCTACCTAAATGTGGTGCTCATATAGTACACACTGAGGGAAAAAATAAGGAGTGGTCAGCTCAAGCAAGGATGATAAAACTGAGAATGAAGAGGCTGATCCCATAAATGTAGAGAGAGTTGCGGGCACAGTAGTAACGGGGTCAGCTGGAATGGGCAAATCTACTAATCTCTCTCCACTGGCAATCTCTCCTTCATCAGCATCCCAAACTGGCTCAGGCTCCTCAACAGGCTCCGATTCCTCAACTAGCTCATGCTCCTCAACTGGCTCAAGCCCCTCAACAGGCTTAGAAGGTATCTCACTCGGATCTTCCTCCTCCTCAACTGATCCTTCTAGTAGAGAGGCTCTCGCAGTAGGTTCATCTACCGAATCACCCTCAGACACCTCAACCAAAGGTAACACTAGTCTCCCTGACACTATCTCCCAGATATAATATGATGACGATGATGTCGAACCACCTAATGCATCAACAACAGTGCCTGCCTGATAGACCCATCTATCACCTTTATGTAATGTACTATTTCGCTTAGCCATATTGCTAACCTACAAAATAAATACCATTATCAATACTAACCATAACTATATCTCCGAATAGTTAGATACAGTATGTTTCAAAAGTACTTAAACATAGCAAAAGATCTTCTTCGAGTTAAAGCTATAGTAAACATAAAGCTCATTGCTCAGTCTCCGGGTATGATCCATCCGAAATAGATATTAAAAATAGGTGTGAGCCAAAGAGCTCAGTGAGTTTACATGTGTGCTTGTGATTTCAAAATGATATGGATAAATGCCCAAACACGGTAGTGTAAAAATTCTTTGCATGCAATTAAATATTCTTCTCATTTTAAATAAACATGCACAAACTAATGGTGAAGTTTGAGCCTAGTTGGAAAGTTCGAGCGAATCAAGACACATCAGCATAACGTATCAATCCAATTTCTCAAACATGACAAATAATCAAAAGTTGGCTCAACGGTAAATATACCGGAACCAATAACAGGGTCATCAAGAAACAAATCCTGGTATCCCGTAGTGAATACCAGTCGTACACCAGTACGAATATTCAATTTACAGACTTTCTTATGCCTCTCCAGACAGAAACCAGGCTGAGGATCTGGGGCACCTACCAGTGCAACCATGGTGATCAACTTTAACATTGAGCCCCTCCGGACTCATTGTTAGGTGAATGCAGACAGATAAATGCAGTACCAGTTGGGTCACGCCCTCCGTGACGTACTACGCTCCCTTTCAAGTAGATCTACAATACACAGTTTGTGCATTCCATGCCAACGGAAGTGGCACTAGTACGGGAGACTAGCCACGTACCGTGCAATATGCTAATTCTTTAGGCTCAGATCATATCCAGTCACATCATATATAGATCATATCTGGTCGGGACAGTGTCTTTTATGCACATTTTCAAACATAAAGGCCACTCAAGTAGCCATCCAATTGATTCCAAATTCATAACTAAAAATCCAGTTACAACATAGCTTCAAAATAATAATCGTCCACTAGTCCAAACATGTAAATGAAATTGTTCCAAATATGCCATGGAAATGCACATGACTTTTTAAAAATACACAATAAAATATTTCCAATCAAATAAATACTTATTTGGAGCGCCGTCCCAAAATTTTTCTAATGCACAGGTAAAAGCATATGGTGGAGAACCTCTCCAATATAAAACAAGTAATTAAAGTAATTATCTTGGAGAATCTCTCCAATTTAAAACAAGTAGCAAAAGAAATCCTCAAAATAATATTTTTTCATTTGTGAATAGTAAATTTTGGTAATACTAAAAATATAGTGAGTTTGGCATTTGTATACTCACTTGATCGCTACATATTTAGATATATATGCTACTCGCTGCCTATAGAAGTGTGTGAATTTCTTACAAATTTAAATGACTAAACCTTACCTCTTAGGTCTTACAATAATAAAATAATACAAAATACAGATATATATAATAAAATATGTATTTAATAAAATTTCACAAATATCACAAATTTCAAATTTTCTCAAATATCAAATATCACAACTTCACAAATATCGGATCTATTTCAAATTCTAAAATAGATAGATTTTTATGCTATAAAAATAAAATAAACAACTTTTACTAAATAAATAATTTATACTATAAATCTAAGGAAATTATAAAACAAACAAGGAAACTTTCAAATCGAATAAAATAAAAGGAATTCGTACCTTAATTGCAAAGAAAAGTCAAACCAAGAGGAAAAAAATGAGCAACCCGAGAGCAAAGAAGAAGAAGAGAAAAGAAAGGAAGGAGGGAAAGAAGAATGCAAAAGATAGCAAACAAACCAAACAAAAATATATATATACATGGATTGGGGTGAAGTTGGTCACCGACTGAAGGCAAGTTGAATCATCGATTCAAGTGGGCAAGTGTCACTTGATGGGGATTCCACATTTTATTCTTTTTTTTATAGAAAGACTCCAAATATATTAGAAAAATTATACTACCTAATTTAGTGTTACCAAAAATTACGCATTCTATCACACAATAAACACAAAAAAATTTGTTATAGGACGGGATGTTACATTCCTCCCTCCTTAAAAGAATTTCGCCCTCGAAATTCAAATGCACATATCTAACAATTCAGGACGTTTTCTTTGTATATGCTATTCGGTTTCCCAGGTTTGGTTCTTCAATCCCATGATGTCTCCAAATTACTTTACACATTGGGATCTGTTTTCCTCTCAACTCCTTTATGCTACACTCCACAATCCGTGCCGGTTTCTCTTCATATGTCAAATCCGCTTTCAATTCCAATGTTTCATCGTTCAACACATGATCAGGTGATGGATGATACTTTTTTAATTGTGACACATGAAACACATCGTGTAATCCAATTAGCTCGTCCGGCATCCAATTGTTTTGTTTCCATTGAGCTCGAACCCCAACTTCGTCCTAGTATAGAGGGGTTCTACACTTCCTGCCGTATAATTCCTCAAAAAGAGCCATTCCAATTGATGAATGAGAACTATTATTGTAAGCAAATTCTGCACAAGCAAGATTATCAATCCATTTATTTCTAAAATCCAAAGCGCATGCTCCCATCGTATCTTTCAATGTCTGAATTGTTCTCTCTGTTTGTCCAAACAAACAACATGCAAATTTACCTTTTCCTAAGGATTTTATTTTCTTCTCATTTTCCTTTTCCTCAACAAAATCTATGAACCAAATAGACTCGTAATTTTTTGGTTAATGAAAATCTCTGTTCTTATGCTATTAATTTGTATTGTTTTTGTTGCTTAACAAATTGAAAGTGATAGAAATTAGTTTTTAGAGACAAGCAAAATGCAACTCTATCTATGTTATAGATACATGAGGAACTTGTTCATGTTCTATTTTAACTTACAAGCCCTAAACACATTGGGTTCAACCATATTATAAGTATTTAGCATGAATATTAACTTGCTTAGTCTAATTGCTTTAGTACAAGAGGTGTTAAATTATCAAAACCTACTTAATTAATCGTTGAATGTTGAATTTGTTTACATAGAGTAACTGAAACTTAGTGGAAAATCATTGAATATTGTATTGTATGGCAGATAATTTCTTTACTATATAAGCATGCACAAGTATTGGTCTCTTGTATAGTTAATTTCTATATTGCCTAAGAAAGTATGTAACAAGTTAGTTCATGGATAAGCCTTGAAGAAGTTGATAATACTCTTTAATGGTAACATGGCTGTAGAAGAATTAGCTAGTAATGAAATTTGATTATGCTGCAAGTTTCGTAATTATAAACCAAAAGTAATCTTGCAATACTTTAGCGTTTCCTCTATTTTTTTGACTTTTCAATTTGCATGTGATGAATTGATATGATAAGTATTGAGTCAATGAATTGTTGAATTGTTGAATTGTTGTCAGGAAATAAGAGTCTTCTTTGGTGTTAATCGAGAAGTTTACCGAATTCTAGATTGCATTTGGTACTCTTATTGTAGATAGATATGATGGCATGCATTAAACTAAAAAGTGTGAGTCCTAAACAAATAGTGGTTATGGGGATATGTACATGTACTAAGGCACATTACAAGAATTTACTAAGCTTTTTACTTTAAGAGACTTGAAATGTTATTATATGACACGTAAAATATTTTTCAATAGTAATTAATGGTTTTTATATAATTAAATTAATTTGTATTCATAAGTAAAATGAAATTAAAAGTAAGTTTTACTCATATTAAAAGAAACTAGCAAAAAACATGTGATATTGAACGGACACACTTCTTTGCTTTTTGTTCTTTGTATTTAAAATTTGACACTAGTATTCATTACTAGTAAGATTACTATTCTTTTTAAAGTCTAGTTTCAATTTCTATTTTAGCACTCAATCAAAAAATTATTTAATAATTATGTTTCATCATTAAAATTTTGTCTAGATGTCAAGTTTTGGTGTTTATGATATAGTTGTGCACTATGGCAATCAAGTGTTCAAGTTCTCAAATACTGATTTGAATTTTTACTTTTATGTTAACTTTTCATCCGATCTTTGTGAGACTATTTTTTACCATGCTAGAGCTAATTAGAGTATGCAATTTATTTTAAGTTGTAACATTTCTGGAAGAGTTAATAGAATGGAGATTTCTTCTGTCAAACATGTTTTGGAGATGTTCAAACTACATAGAAGGAATTGCAAAATCAATCTCTATGTTAGGGGAGCAAATATCAGTAATAGAATAGATGGTGGAAAGAATGATCATGGACATTTAGAAACTGTTGTGGCCAACTTGGAAGAAAATATAAATGATAAATGGATCATTAGAAATAAATTTGGGACTTGTTAGCCCTAAGGGCAAATCATGTAGTTTGATTAGTTTTGATTAATGACAAATATTGATAAGGACTAATATGATTGTATGATGTGTGATATGATTTTTGGATTAAGAAGGAAGCAAGTCTCATTGCCTTGGAGCTGAAAATGCTAAGGACAACTCTATTATCATGGATATAGAGCATGATCTATGAATAAGAAGGCTATGAAGAATCTATTGTAGGGTTGCACTTGTTTAAATAGGTATATTCTTGTAAACTCTAAACTTGTGTGTCATGAAATCTATTGAATGCATAAGAGAGCATACAACTTGTTTTTGAATCATAAATGGCTTTGAGTAAAATCTTATTGATCAAATATTTTGGTAACGGTTTTTAAGTTCAAAAGAGTTTGTATGATATATCTTTTGATCCTAAATGATTTCAAACATTTTAAGATTGATTTTCAAGTGTTTTCACAAAGTTTGGAAAGTTTGAACGCAAGTTCGGAGGTCCAAATCGTGACATGGCTACTATTTTTCCAGAGATGTTCAGACGAAAGTTCGGACGCACGAGCCAAAGTTTGGACGTCCGAACTTTGCCAGACAACACGTCACAAAGAAGTTCAGACGAAAGTTCAGACGTCCGAACTTCCCTGAAACTAGCCGTTACTATCCGTTTTATAGCTGTTGAAACTGATTTTTAAACTCTATAAAAGCCATAAACTTTAGAATTTTTGTGATTTTTGAATCTCTGAGAAATCTAAACATTCTAAATCATTTGTAAACATCAAAGCTCTCTTTTTTCTTGTGCTTTCAATTGATCATTCAAGATTCCAAAGACAACAAAGTGAAGAAGTGCTACATTGTGTAATCATCTACCAAGAAGTGGTAACATCTCATTCATTCTTCAATTTAATTTTGTTTTCTACTTGCTCAATATAAGGTTATCTTATAACGTAAAATCCTTTTGATAAGGGTGAGCCATAGACTAGATTAATCAAGGTTGTAGTGTAAAATCCATGTGTGGATGAACCTTGATTAGATTGGTCTTTAGGTTGTTTTTAGATATAAAATCCTTGTTTAAGGGTGAGCCTTGTTTGTAGAATTACAATAGAGGTTGTGAGAGTAAAACATTTATGTGGTGAGCCTCTTATGTAATTGTTGAACTTGAGCACATAGTATATTGTTTGAAATCCTTGAGTGTAGACTCAAGGTAGTGGAGGTAGATCTTGAGAAGATCGAACCACTATAAATTGTTTGTGTTCATTGCACTTAACTTGTTTATTGTTTTGTTATTGATTTGATTATTCTCTCATTGAATTAAGTGATTATAATCTGCACCAACTAATCTTATAAAGGAAATAGTTTTCGAAAATTAGCCAAATGCCTAATTCATCCCCCCTCTTAGGTCTTTCAGGACTAATTAAGAAAACATAAGCTAGGATAGTATTTGTAGAAAGACATGATTTTATCAGGATAAAGATGTGATGTAGAGTGACGACGATTTATACATATTTAGTGATAATGATGAATTGTAAGGAGATGAATATGATGATGAATTATTAGGTTGCTACAAAGCAAAATGAATCAGATGTGAGGCATGAATTATCTGATTATGAATCAATTGAGGATTGTGAAGTTAAATATCCTTTAGACAGTGAGTTTAAAGATGATATGATGGGTGCATATTTAAATGGGGAAGAATTTTCTTTTCACGACGGCAAAATATTTAAGCTTCAATGGGATAATATTTGCAAATGTCAATGCATTTAAGCATGTGTTAAATGAGTATACAATTTAGTTGAGTTTTCTTATTATTAGGAAAAGAATGAAAAGGCAGGAGTCACAACTATTTGCAGTAATGAATATTGTCCATAGAGAATACCTGCTTCTCCTAATCCTATTGGCATTATATTCGAAGTATAAACTCGTTACCCTGATCACACATGCATAAGGAGTGAAAAAAGTAAAAGCATCAGCGAAGTGGATGGCTAAAAAAGATTAAATGTATCTTGAATGGTGATCAAAATGTTATGCCTCAAGTATTTTAGGATAAGTTCCATGAATATGGTGTGAACCCATCAATGGAAATGATTGGTGGAAATCATACACAATTCTAAGTATGGAAATATGATTCTCATGTCAAATCCAGAAAGTATGTTAGGATGGAATTTAGTTGGCCTAAAGGATTAGAAGGAATTCATGCAGTTGAAAAGATATTTGTGAGCATTGATGTGCAATATAAAGCGTTTTTAGCTGGCTGATGGTTGCGAATTCCAGGTGAAAGATAAAAAATATTGTCCATATTGTGAATATTAAGGAGAAGAGATGTGATCATAGAGTTTGGGATCTAATAGGTATTCCGTGGAAGCCTTCAGTGTGGCAAGGAAAAAGATCAACCACTATCAATTATCAAATTAGCAAATAATTTCGACAAAACAATTCACATATAGTGATGGGGCCATTTTTGGTCAATTTTTTCCTTTACTGTTGTCTTGAGTTGGTGTTGATTTCTAACTATGTTGAACAACATGGTACTTGAAGAAAAAGGGATGTCACAGATCCATGTGAAATTTCAGTTTTTTCAAAGATCTGTTCTCTCTCTCAAGGGTTAGGGTGCTTCTTATACTTGTAAATATATTTCTTCCCGTACTCAGGCTAGTTTTTATCCTTGTTTAACTTGCTTGTTAGCTCTGACATATGCCAATTAATAACTACGTCATGACTTGCTATATAGGTCCTGTTAGGCATAGTGGACGATAAGAAGAGCTTTAGCTGTTTCAAATTGTTGTTCATTCGGTTTATGTTTTGTGTAAATATAGATCGAAAGAATCTTACCATCACATCAAGTTTACATTGCTTCAATGAGCAAAATGGAAATCATTCGAGAAACATTAGTATTTGAAGAACCATTAGGTTTAAGGAAGTAGATTTTATTTAAAAGGGGTTATCAAAAACAATTAGGTGCATTAAAATGATAGACATGATGTTTAGAGGTTATGAAAGCTCAAAGGTATAGATAGATATTTATCTTCATGATGGAAGAATAGAGTTTAGTTTTCATCCTAACTAATATTGTTCACCAAACTAAAAGGACAGAAATTCTAAATAATAAGAAACAAGTAGTGATCTTTATGGTAGAAGGAGAGAGTCGGTTGAAAGATTGACAAAAATTGTTTTCTAAACTAAGTGGAGTGAAATTTTAAATGATCAGAGGCTGGTAGAGATTACGATAAAATATTTTACAACCCTTAGTTGAGAAAGATAATAGAATTCTTATCATCCTCGGCTTTTTGACTAAGGTCAGGCCACTTACAGGTAACAATTACTTTTGTTCCCCAATATCCTAGTGTTCTATTGTGCTATCCCAAAACTCGATTTACTGCAGGTCTTGGTTTTTTCTGGTAACTGGCTTGATAGCTAAAACATACGGTGAAATTTTTATAATATAATGCTCGTATCTGATCTAGCAAATGAGGCACTTCTAGGTGAGTAGTTCTTCATACCGAATTTCATTGTTAGTATGTATCACTTCCACTTTGCTGCCCTTTTTCAACATTACTCTATTACAATAAAGTGATTTTCACCAATTTCGTACTTTTCTGCCTCATTTCTGATGTTTATTGTAATTACCAATAATGATTATCAATCGCGGCTCTCTGGGTTCTATATAGGGATGACTTGGGGAGTTATACGAGTGACTACACTGTACAAGTTCTTATAGGATACTGCTCAGTCTATATTTTCATGAAAACTATTCTGATTCCAGGAATTGTCTTTTTGTCTTTGATTGTTGGATCTCCTTTTGGAGTTTTCGTTGCACTTGTTGTGTTCGCTACTACTGCTAGTGCATCTTCCTACTACTTCTTATCCAATTTGATTGGGCAGCAACTTTTCTTCTCTCCTTGGCTAGATGAATTGACTTTCTTTCAGATTGAGGTGATTATTGACATATGCTTTTCATCTTCTACATTTGCACAGTCCAAACCAATAGAATAAAATATCTCTCTGTACACTTAGTTTGCTAAAAGAGAGAAACGACTATTGAACATTAAACATCTTCTTCTTGAAAGATGGTAATAGGTGAACTAAACAAGGAATGCCCTCAACATTGCATAAATATGTTTATCTTGTTAATTCCAGGATCTCTTGATGTAAACCTACCGAATGGCTAGATATCAGTAAAAGAGGAAGCGTAGCTATAGATTTTAGGACACACTAGAGTAGCTACGCTTGTATGACTTCCTTTAAATATGTTAATTAATTGTTCTTTTTAGCTTCCAAGTAGCCTCAAATTTCACTACTTCACAGGTTGGGATAGCTCTTGGTGATTTGCAAACAGTAGGTGACCAATATGACTTCCAATCTATAGCGACACTGATTGTTATAGGGTCTGTATCCATGACGCTTGCGCTGATTGGCAGCAAGGCTAATTGAAACACTGATCCAAAAAATGTGATAGTCAACTTGCAAGCATCATCCTGTTCTTGTACAAATTAATATCAAATAATTCAATCTGTAGAGCAGTTCCACCTACAGAAGGTTCTCCGACAAGGATGCTTTATTGATTAACTCCTCAAGATATGCTTTATTAGGGTAAAAGATAAATTGTATCGAAATCAACACTTGGCCATGATCAAAGTATAGACAGTTCAATTCATGAATCGTTGTTAAGATGTACAGATTAAATGCTCAAGAACATTAGAAATGCAATTCGCTTGATTACTAAAATTTTTACTTGTTTATAGAAGTCGCAATTGTGTTAGTACCACGTTAATATCCTTGCGGATCTGTTAATACGGTCAAACTTCCTTTGAATATGGCTTGATATAATAATACAACTAGGGAACACATGATTACCGAAGCAACAGACAAAAGTAGATGATTCAGTAAAGAAAATGAAACAGAAAAAAGAAGGAAAATGATTTATGGCATGTGCACGAGCTCATAAGAAGCCTAAGATGACAAGTGACATTATTGCATAATATTGATTTTGTTTCATTATCAGTGAAACCTTTTCTCATTTTGAGAAGAAATATTTGCAGTTTTGAATCTGCTTTCTCAGGTGCAAATTTTAGGCATCAACTGAGAACTCATAAATTGTTGTTTGCTTGTAAGGTTTACCCTTGGTGACAATGCTTGAAGGGAAATTGGGATGATGGAGAAAACCAGGGTAACCGTGAGGATCAAAACCACATGCATAGTATGATTGATAAAGAAATCCACCTTTCCCTATGTCCCTTAACTGGGTGGAACTCACAAAAAGTACGATTGGTTGTGTTGTCCACAGTTTGAGTATTCTTCCTGATTTCCCCTCATGCAAAATTGCTGCTAAATTCAAAGCAGAGCCATCATTGAGCAGATAGTTGATTTTGTTACTGAATCCATCTTTCTTGATTCTGCTTCCAAGTACATGGGGTTGTAGGAAATCAAATGGGGTGCCTTGAACTGGTAAGAGTTTGCCTGAAGGTATAAAGTGCACTGGTTCCACCTCTACGACCTTGGACCCAAAAATTTGGACATCGTGACCTAGAGCTTTTCCACTGTTGTGTCCTCGTAAGTTCCATAATACGTGTTGCCCAATGTTCACTGGAGTTGCCTTGTTTAATGTTTCGGCATGTATTTCTGTAATAATTCTTGTTGCTTCTATTGTATACTTTACAACAATAGTAAGATTCCCAGGAAATCCTTAAACATGAAAAGCTCTCTTTAACGAGCAAGTATATTTTATGTTGGAGTTTAAACTTGCAATTATCCTATTCTTATTTTCCTCTACAAGGGTACACAAATTAATAATAATTAAAATACCTTTGAATAAATCTATTTTCCTTAAATTAGGAATTAAATACTCAGAAGCGTGACTTTCAAAAATATTTTTATGAAATGAAGAATGGGAATTGGAAATAGTTACCTTGCTCACCATCATAACTGTTATAAGTAAATGTAATTTCAGAGCGCTCTTCTTTTTCTTCAAATTAGTCATCTTCCATACCATATAACTAAATCCCAAATGACCACCTGATCATTTGATAGCATTAACAAGTGTGTAAAAACCAAAAAAAAAAAAAAGCAAAAGAAAGAAAGATAAGAAACAAGGAAAATGAGCAGTAATTTACCGTTGAATGCATTCTTGCCAAAATTAGGAGAAATATTGTAGTGTGTTCCATTCAAAGTAAATTCAGCCCCTTCTATTACACCTGTCACTCTTCCCACGATAGAACCCAAATTATGTCTGTCAATCTGTTATAAGTTCAATGAATGAGATCGATCGACAGGGGGTTTCCTCTCCTACCAGGTCTCAGTTATTAGTGTAGGAGGAGGCTAAGATTCATATTGCTACGCCTTTTAATCTTTGTTTAGTTCGCTAAAGGAGGCAAATACTTCATTTAGGGAAGTATTTGGAGAGGGTCGGAGGAGAAGAGGGTCAGAGAGAGAAAATTCATTTAATTTACTCATTTATGAATCTTTCTCTATTTTAATTTATATTTAAAATTTAAAAATAGGTCAATATTGTCATTAATAATTATTATTTTCTCTCTCCTAACCCTTCTAATCCAAAAGGGAAAGAAATGTTAAATTAAAGGAGAAAGTTACTCGCCTATATTTATTCACTCCATATTAATATAATTACATTTTAACCAAATGATATAAATATCATATTTACATCATAATTTACATCCTTTTATCTTTTTCTCCCTTTTTACCATAACTAAATTACTGTAGGACTGGTAATATATATCTTTGGTCGGAGAATTGGTCCCACTAAAGGGAAGGAATCTCAACAAGGTCTTACTTCGGCTCTAAGGCAATTTCCCAATCTCACAAAATTAAGGACAATTGCCTCAATGGTCTGGGGAATAACTCTGTTCTCTCTACGGATAAAAAATAGATAGAAAGCACACGACGCATAATTGACATATAATCAAGCTTCAGAGTAGACAATGGAACAAAATGACGAACGGCCAGTTTGTACCTTGATGCCCTCGATTAGCAGTGTTGCGGAATTTAGCGCGGTAATGGATAAATATTTAGTTTGGGTAGTTGATGATAAAATGAGAAGCAAAAGAATAAATGGAAGAGACACAAGATTTACGTGGAAACCCTCTAATGTAAAGGGAAAAAACCACGGGGCGAGAGAGGAGTAAATGCACTATGAAAAATATGGAGAAGATACAAATGGTTTTACACCTACACAAAAGAATACACTCAAGATAACACCTCACTACACTCAATAAATATGACAAGAGTGTGTATATATGAAGAGGTGATATATGAAGAGAGAGGATAGTTTAGGGAGATGCTCTTGGAGAATTTCTCTCTTGGATGAATTCCTCTCTTTTGGATGTCTTATGAATGTCTTTATTTACTCCAAGCAAGATTGCCTTATATAGAGATATTTCACCATGTGAACAAAACTTCAAGTCTTCCTACCATTGTTGAAAATATGTTTAAGTTAGCTCATCAAACATTGCCAACCAACATTGTGCCATCTTAGTCCAAGTTAGGTCACCAAACATAGCCAACCAACATTGTGTCATCTTAGTCCAAGTTAGGTCACCAAACATATCCAACCAACATTGAATTTCCTTAGTCTTCCAAAGACTAGAATAAATCATGAAAAACATGTGGCCAACTAATGTAGACTTGTAGTGTGAATCTTTGAATTCTAAGGCAATTTTAACAAGCATCAATATGAAAGGGATCAAAGCCTAACCGGTTCTTCAATCTGATCCCTTCATTCGTTCTAAAACAAAGCATTCAGGTACATAAATTCAATCTCACTAAAGCATAAAATTCAAGTAGATAAAATTTTGGTCCATTCAGGCTGTGGCGGAGCCATGATTTCAATTTTGAGATGGCCGAGGTAAGATATAATATACTTTTTTCTTTTGTAATGTTAATTTTTAAAGATATTTATTTTATACTTTGAGATTTCAAATAAGATCTCATAGATTAATTTCTTTGATATTCTTTCCAGACAAAAAGACAAAAATTTTATTAATTTTCATATATGATGAAGTCATAACAGAATTTCTAGGACAACAATTTAGATTTTGGGCAGCGGCTACTGATTTTCTATGTCTGAGCAGACACAAAATTGCAGTGTATTGAATTGGATACAACTATCCTCATAGCAGACCAGTTGTAGTTACCTCCAGCTACGCTTTCGGTCATACTATAGTTACCCCTGGCTACACTTTGGGTTGTATCTAAATTAAGAAAATTGGCTACGAAACCTTCATAGTAGTTGCCCTAGTTGTTTCGTTACAACTCTTAAGTAGCATTTTAAATACAACTTTTTCTGTAACTTGTTAGTTAGAACATACGTGGCTGCTTTTAAAACTTCAGCTACGACAAAGTTATAGTTGATCCATTTCAAAATCTGTTTTCTAGAACCAAAACCAAGTTCATTTGGCATATTTCTTTCTGCACACAAATAGAATAATAAAAACCTAAACAATAATTTTCAACCCAATCAACAATAAGCAAGACAACTATAGCATAAAATAACAGGAATGTAATATTTAGTAATATAGTATACAAAATATGATAATCTAGTATTGCATAACGTGACCAATGCATCACTCAGAATCTTCTATGTCCTTGACATCATCTCCTTGAGATGTCCCAATGTCTGCCTGCTTCTGCAATTCAAATAAAAGTTTCACCACAATAGTTTAAAAGCAACAATATATTCTTTAGGTATAATGAACTAATTCATCTTCATATGCAATATGCAAAGACTTAATCATACAAGAATCTAGGCTCCCCCATTCAAATAAAAGACGCAAAACCATGTGGAAAGAGACAACGGTATATTACTTCGACAGAATCATATAAAACTTGCAAGAACTTAATCATATGTGAGTCTCGACTCCTACTTTCATAATAAGTAATGATGATGATACTTTTATAAATTAATCACATTAAAGCTCATCAATTTAGAATCAACAACTTTAGCAATACGTACCTTAGTAAATTTGTGTTGAGTGGTGTCTCAAACTTTGGGAACTAACTCCTTCTTTTATGTCTTATATTCCTCCATCTTTTACTCCCTAAAATACTCCACACGTTTCCTCATTTTTTACCTTATATTACTCCATCTTTTTCTCCCTAAAATACTCCACATGTTTCCTCATTTTTTGCCACAAATTACGGAAAGAAAATTGAACTTCATCACTGTGTCTTGCAAGACTTCTTTATGTGGCTATAAAAGGGGGTCTTCTAATTGAGCTTATTGCAACCATTTTCTCTCCAAATTCTCCTCCCCAAAGGCTGAAATTTTTCTCCACCTATATTCACTATATCATCAAATTATAGAGTTGAATTTAAGAGATTTATTTATCTCTTATAAGTCTTCGTTGGTAATTGTTGTTGAAGATTTTTTCTGTTGTACTTACCCGATTATTATAGTGGATATTTCTTGGCTTACCGTAGACAGTGGGTTTTCTCCCGTATTGGGTTTCCCACTTAAAAATCATGTGTCTCGTTTATTTTCTTTCTCAATATCTATTTTTGTGCTTCCGCTACGCGTTAATATCATAACAAGTGGTATTAGAGCCTAGTTATTATACATGTCTACCGTCACTAAATTTGATATTGAGAAATTTGATGGAAAAATCAGTTTCAGTATATGACAGATTCAGATGAGAGCAGTCCTCATTCAAAATGGTTTAAAGAAGACACTTGTTGGAATTTTTGAGAAGCCTGCGGATATGACAGATGAGAAATGGGAAGAGCAAGATGAGAAAGCACATTCGACTATTCAGTTGTGTTTGTCCAAGGAGGTTTTGCGTGAGGTCAATAAAGAAAAACTGCAGCAGGGCTATTGACCAAACTTGAATCCTTGTACATGACCAAAAATCTTGCCAACAAGCTTAGACTCAAGGAGCGCCTCTACACTTTTCGTATGACTGAAGGTACTGCTATACAATCTCATCTTAATGAATTTAATTCTATCTTGATTGATCTTGAGAATTTGGATGTCAATATTGACGATAAAGATAAAGTTGTACTGCTAGTTGTTTCCTTGTCGCCCTCTTATAAGCACTTCAAAGAAATTATGCTTTATGAAAATAATGATACTCTATCATTTGAAGATGTTAAATCTAATTTATTTTCTAAGGAGAAATTTGATCATGAGGTACAGTATGATGATAGAGGTGAAGGCTTGAATATTAGAAATAGATCTACTTATAGGAGTAATTTATCCAAGAAAAATCGTAGATCTAAATCTCGAGGGTGTAATTCTAAATCTTGTCATTATTGCAAGAAGAGTGGGCATCAAATTTTAGAATGTTATAAATTGAAAATTAAGAATGAAAGAGAGGATAAAAAGAATAAACCTGCTCAGAATAAAGCTGAAGTTGATGTAATTGAGGCAGATTCTGATGGTGATGTTCTGTTGCCTACTTCTTCTGATAAACGTAGCTCTTTAGAATAGATTTTAGATTCTTTTTGTACTTTTCATATGTGTCCCCATAGAAATTGGTTTACTTCAAATGAGAAGGTTGAATCTAGTGTAGTTCTTATGGGAAACAATTCACATTGTATTATTGCTGGAATTGGTACCATTCAGATTAAGGCTCATGATGGCACTATTGGAACACTAACCAAGGTACGTTATATTCTTGAATTGAAGCGTAATTTGATTTCTTTAGGCACCCTGGAGTTACTAGGGTGCAAGTATTCAACTGAAGATGGAGTTCTGAAAATTTCTTGAGGATCTTTAGTATTGTTGAAAGGAAAAAGAATTGGGAGTCTCTATATTTTGCAGGCTTCAACTGTGACAGGTTCTGCTGCTGTCTGTACTTCTCTTTCTAATGATGATCTTACTCATCTATGGCACATGCGTTTGGGACATATGAGTGAGAAAGGCATGAACATTCTGAATAAAATATGTCTTCTTGGTAAGCAAGGTGTTGGTAATTTAACTTTTTGTGAACATTATGTAGTTGGAAAACAAAAGAGAGTTAGCTTCTCCACCGCAACACATCGCAAACAAGGGATTCTGGATTACATCCATTCGGATCTTTGGGGACCTTCAAAATTTCCTTCACAAGGAGGCAAGAGGTACATGATAACATTTATTGATGATTTCTCTCATAAGGTTTGGGTTTATTTCCTGAGGCATAAAAATGAAGCTTTCTCTAAATTCAAGAAATTCAAAGTCTTGGTCGAAAATCAAACTGGGAGGAAGATTAAGAAACTCAGGATTGACAATGGTTTGGAGTTTTGCAATTCTGAATTCAATGAGTTTTGTGAGAATCATGACATTGCTAGACATAGAACATTAGTAGGAAAACCTCAACAGAATGGAGTTGCAGAACACATTAATAGGACCCTTTTAGAGAGAGCTCGTTGTATGTTATCTAATGTTGGTTTATGAAGTCGTAGAGATTTTTGGGCTGAAGCTGTATCTACTGCTTGTTACCTGGTAAATCGCTCACCTCATTCATCCATTGATTTTAAAATTCCAGAGGAGGTTTGGTCAGGTAATCCTATTGACTATTCTCATCTCAGAATTTTAGGTTCTCCTATTTTTGCACATGTGATGGAAAGTTGGCACCTAGAGCAGTTGAATGCATTTTCTTGGGTTATTCATCTGAGTCAAAAGGCTATAGATTGTGGTGTCCTGAATTTAAAAAATTGATTTTAAATAGGGATATCACATTTAATGAAAATGTCTTATTTTCTCCTAGAAAGGATACTACTATTTCTTCTCTTGATACATGTGATCGTCAAAGTGCCAATGAGAAGGTGGAGTTAGAGGTGTCGACTCAACAAGGAATAACTGAACAGATTTTCACTGGAGAGTCTGAACAGAATCTTGAAACACATGACGAATCAATACCCTCTAGTTCATCTGAGCCTATGCAGTCTTCAAAAGATCATAATATAGCACATGACAGACTGAGGAGAAATATCAAAAGGACTGCAAGGTACGCTGATAATGATGATGATAATCTCACTGCATATGCTCTTTCTGTTGTATAGGATACACCTGAAGGAATTGATCCTTCTATTTACTCTGAAGCTATATCCAGTTTTAATTCATCACAGTGGCTTTTAGCGATACAAGAAGAAATTGAAAGCCTACATAAGAATGGGACATGAGAGTTATGTGATTTGCCCAAAGGACGTCGAGCTTTGTGTTGTAAATGGATCTACAAATGGAAAGAAGGTATACTCGGGGTTGAAGATGCTAGATGGAAAGCTCGTCTAGTAGTTCACGGTTTTGATCAAAAGGAAGATATTGACTTTAATGAAATTTTTTCTCCTGTTATACGTCATACCTCTATTCGAGTGCTACTCGCTCATGTTGCTTTGTATGATCTAGAATTGGAGCAACTTGATGTCAAAACTGCCTTTCTACATGGTAAGTTGGAAGAAGAAATTTACATGAAACAACTAGAGGGATTTGTTGTGCTAGGTAAAGAACAATCAGTTTGCTCTTTGAAAAGATCATTGTATGGTTTGAAACAAGCTCCGAGACAATGGTATAAGCGTTTTGATGCTTTCATGATTCGGCAAGAATTCACAAGGAATCAGCATGATAATTGTGTATATTTTATGCAGTGTTCTAATGGATCATTCATTTATTTACTGCTTTATGTAGATGGTATGCTTATTGCCTCGAAAGACAAGTCTTTGATTGACAGGTTGAAGTCTCAACTTAAATATGAATTCGAGATGAAAGACCTTGGTGCTGCGAAAAAAATACTTGGTATGGAGATTCGCGGAGACCGACGAGCTGGCAAGCTCTACTTGTCTCAAAAGAATTACATTGAAAAGATTCTTAAAAAATTCAATATGAAAAATTGTAAGCATGTCTCTACTCCTCTTGCTGCACACTTTAAATTATCTACTGGTCTTTGTCCGAAATCAAAGGAAGAGATTGAGTATATGTCCAAGGTTCCCTATTCTATTGCAATTGGAAGTCTCATGTATGCTATGGTTTGTAGTAGACCTGATCTTGCTTATGCAGTTAGTATGGTGAGTCGTTACGTGCACAATCCAGGGAAACATCATTGGCATGCAGTGAAGTGGATTTTTCGTTACTTGAAGGGCACGACCAATCTTGGTTTGGTCTTTGACAGAAATAGAGTTGCCTCAATTGATGTTAGTGGCTTTGTTGATTCCGATTATCGTGGTGATCTTGACCGGCGTAGATCTCTTTAGGGCTACATCTTCACTTTATATTCTGGTGCTATTAGTTGGAAAGTAACTCTGTAATCTATTTTTGCATTGTCAACCAGAGAGGCTGAGTTTGTTTCAGCTACAGAAGATGTTAAAGAGGCTATTTGGTTACGTGGTCTTATTCTTGAGCTTGGTATTCCAGAGGGTGCTACAATGGTATTTTCAGATAGTCAATCTGTCTGAAAGTACAGGTGGAAGACACTATTGTCAATCCATTTCTGGATTTGACCAATAGATTTTCTGTTCATCTTCGTCTAATCTGTCTCCTTATATTCATCATACTTGACACCCTTCAATTCAATGGGATCATACAGGTCTTTACAGCTGAGGAGATCTCATTCGAGGTTTTCACAATGTGTAATTGGTGGTCGTAATTTTAATCATTACTCCAGATGATTCTTCTATTTTAAATTATCCAAATCCGACTTTGGAGAAATTTCGTAAATTTAGAAAATTTTAGGAGCAAAATGTAATTTCAGAATACTTTAGGGGCTATAGTGTAATTTTAGAAAATATACCAGAATTTCTGATACCCACCACGTGGCAGATGACTGGTCGGGACATGACAGATGAATGTGCAATACCGTGGAAGATGACCGTGCAATGACGTGACAATGATTGGACAGCTGCCTATTCGATGACGTGTCGATGACTAGATAGACGACTGTGCACTGACATGTCTATGACTAGACAATTAACTATGCACTGACTCATATTCTTCTTCCTCAAGCTATTGGACGCAGCATAAAATGTAGAAAATAGAGCAATCTTGTTTTTACTCTTGTGATCTCTCCGGACCTCCGTTTTAACCTCCGAAAATTACATTGTGTTCCTCTTGGCACAAGGAATATAATGATATGCTCAAAATCACGATTTGAACAAGTTAAAAATTTTTAAAATTTTCTAGTGGCTCCTCTAGTGAGCTTAAAACCTGAAGCTCTGATACCACTTGTTGTATTAAAACACTCAGGATCGAATAAGATCTTAAAACACACATATTTGAGATAAAAAATTCCTTTCTAGATCAACAGAATAGAAATTTACAAAGAAACTCTCAAAAATAATTATCCACTCTCCGGAGATGAATTACTCTACTGGGAATTTTGAATGCATAACTCATCAGGGAACGCTTTCTATTTATAAGCAAAATGAAGTAGATGGTTCGTGGCTAAATTTCAAAGTTGGTGGTGATGGCCGGTGCAATTTTCAACCTTTACGGTGGTGTCTTCAAAACTTCAACACTAGTAGCTTCAAGCTTCAACAATAGTGGCTTCAACAATGGCAACGGCAAGTGGCGTGCGACACTAGGAGGGCTGGTACACTGAAAGAAGTTTATCACCATTGTAGTCGAGAATTACAGAAATGTGAATTAGGGCATGAATGGTGAAAATAGGAGTGAATATGTCGTAAAGGGATAAAATTTCTGATACGAAAGCTGATCCATATCTGATTATCAACAACACAAGTTACGAACCAAATTTGATCCGTTAGATCAAATTTCAAATATGATATAACCGATTATATTTTCTGCCTTTAATTGTATTTTTCAAAAGTGAAGCTTGGGAAAAGGTATTTCAAGTTTTCAGGTAACAAGGGCAATATGTCCCTTTGTGGTGAATCTAGTTCACATGTGAAGCCGTGGATGTGGTTCACCGCAAAGGGACATGTTGCCCTTGTTACCTGATAACTTGCCATATCCTTTCCCAAGCTTCACTTTTCTCCTTCTTTCCCCTCCCTTCATCTCTTACCATAGATGTAGAAGGCACAACCACAACCTTACTCAATGCCACAGAACATGTGCCTCCTTTTACCTCCTTTTCTCTTTCCTACCATCACTCTTCTTTCCCAAATTTCATTTGCTAATCCGATTCCCTTGAGTAGTTTGCAAAAGGCTTTCAGTATCTACCCTTTCTTGGTAGTGGGTTTCAATTGCTACTGCGCTCACCCATGCCCAACAAGACTATAGAAAGAATTCTATGCCAAATTGCTTCACGAGGTTAGGATACACTACTGTGTTAATTCTTATGACATCCTGAATGTCCTCAACCATGGAAGGCAAATTAAAATTGCCTGTAATCGCTATTTTATACTTATGATCTGGAGTTGCTTGAGATTTGACTGATTAATTAGGTGATTTTTTTTAGCATTTTATCCATTCTATTAAAGTCCGTTTAATAATTTCATTTAAATAATTAATTAAATATTTAATTACCTTTCTTACTTTAAAATTTGACTGATTTAGAGAAGAAATAATATCACTATACCCCTTAATATTTAAAGCCAGTTTCACTATCCATAATGTGATGTTTGTATCCCTCCTATAAGTTCATGCCGCATTTAACACCGTTAATAAAAATAAAACAGATAGAGTACTTATTTGCTGCCACTCAATTTTAAATAGAGAAAATATTTGTAAAACAACTACCACCTAAAAATCAAGCTGCCGAATATATGGTTGTGCCGGGAAAGGTTTCTATATTATTTGATATTAACCCTAAACAGTAGGTAGGGCTCACTTGACATTGCCCTTCAATGACAAATCGCACGTCATATTTGAAGATATCACTTCTACTCTGTGCCTCTCTTTCTTGGTCTTGTCCATCTTGGTCTTGCCTCTCTTGCTCCTCTGTGCTCCGCTGCGTCCGGCTGTCCATGTGGTCTGTCTCTTCCCTTCCCCGTGTAATTATCTATCAAAAGAAAAAAACCTTGGTCGGTCCCTGAGACAGTCCCACATTGGACTCAGAGTAGAATTGAGAAGCAATTCATAAGAGTCCATACCTCTCCTTCCAGTCAGCAATTGCCTGGATGGTGTGAGAGTGTGTGTCCCTCTTGGTCTTGCCTCTCTTTCTCCTCTGTGCTCCGCTGCGTCCGGCTGTCCATGTGGTCTGTCTCTTCCCTTCCCCGTGTAATTATCTATAAAAAAAAAAACTTCTACTTTTTTATTTAGACATATATTTTATGTGCACTGATATAAATTTTATAATATAAATAGTGATACATACACTTTTTATGTATCATAATTATGGTGTTTATTTTGAACTAAAAAGCACCACGGATCGCATATCAACACCAAATCATGCATTCTATTTTCAAGACACTAGTTCACTTTCAAGCTTTAATTTTTCAGTTTTATTTTCCCTAAGAAATCAACACCATTCCAACAAGAATTATAATTTCCGGAGAAAAGTAATACAGCCTTGAATTCCGTGTTACACATGTGGCAGCTTCTAAATGGCCAATCCCTCTTTTGGGAATGTGCAGATAATTCAGCCTCTGCAGTGGAGAATTTACCATACTATTTGTATCACAGTTTACTTAAAAAATTTATGACTCAATCTTTGTTGAGAGTTCGACCCTTATATAATTAAGGATTCGTCATTTTTAAAAAGATTTATTTTTTATTAAATTTTATTTTCTCTTTTATTAAGACTAAAGCTTCTATTAGTATTATAATTGATGATTATATAATATCTATTAATAGTACAGTACATCTTATACTAAAAATAAAATATGAGTACAGACAATGAATTAATTTACTTTTTGATAAACTCAATTGCTCTCGTAATGTCTTTCTTTCCCTTTGTTCCATACTTTCAAGGTTTTGGCAATTTTTTTGTTTACTTTGTGTTTGAATTTTCATTTTTAGGCGAGCAGTTAACATTTCCTGCTCATCTATTAGCACTAAAGACCTCCACCTGTCCTCTTCAAGGGCTTAGTTTAATGAGCTTCCAAATGGTGTATAATCCCTACTATCTCGGTAGACCTTCGTTAATAATATTCACATCGGTGGTCCTATATATACACACACGAGAGAGAAGAATATATGGACGCCTGCAAAATTTTTTTTTTTTTCATTTGTATTTCACGGGTTTTAGCAAACATATAGGGGAAGTTCACGGGTTTTAGCAAACACTACGAAATGAAAGATAGATGCAAGAATTCGAAATGGCTCACCGGAAAATTCAGCGAAACGGAGAGCCTCATCAATCAATCGAACTAAGGCGGCTCGATGACCACCGATGGTAGCAGTGGCTCCGGGTTCATAATAGCCAAAATGTTGATGTTCTCCGCAGAGCTCCTCCCATAGTCCAGTTTTGTTGTCATAGAATTCCGCCAGTCCCTCCTGCTTCTCTGCCATTTCTGTTCTGCTAACACTTTGCAAACTCAAAGATAAGAAGTGAATAAGTGGGGTATAAATAGGGATGGAAGTGGTTTCCGTTCAAATGGAGACACGTCTCGGCATGTCCGTATATATGGTAGTTTTAAATTTTAAAAATAACATTTTTCAAAAATGGAGAACAAGTGAAGTTCCTAGTACTGGAGTGAGATTTCATTCCTAACATTGCTTAGTTCTTTTTTGTCTTTCTTCTTCTAATTATAGGACGGATAACATTAAAAAAAAAAAAAGAGAGAGAGAGAAGAAAGATCCAACACATCTTATTTTTTCTTCATTTACTAAACAGGAAATGACTTTATTAAGTGGCATCAACCGATATAGAAATAAATCATCATCATTAGGGCAAATCCCTGAACCATTATCTCCACACTCCATCAGAAACTTGTGAGTTGAAGAAAAGTAAAAACATTCAGGTTGTGTTTGGGGCCATGGAATTGGAGGTTTGGAATTGGGATTGGAGCCTCCAATTCTAATTCTTTTGTTTGGTTGTAAAATCAGTTATAGAGTTAGTATTCATTTCCGATTTCAATTCCGTCAATTCTACAATTTCAATGCCAGATTAAAAGTCAAGAATTTCTTAAAATTTGATATACACACATGCTCTCTCATCTATCTCTCACATATCCTCTCTCTTTCTCACAGTCATTTCGTTAGTACAAAATGAGAAATGTACCCTTGATATAAAATGACAAAAATACAGTTGGTACAAAATGAAAAAAGAAAAACCCTTATAGAAAAATGACAAAAATGCCGTTTGGTGAAAATGAACTTAGAATAAAATGAATAAAATACCCTTGTTGCAAATGATAAAAATGCTATAGTGAAAAATGACTAAAATGATCTTGGTTAAAATGATGAAAATAGCCTTAGTGCCAAATGGACAAAATGCCCTTGGTGTAAAATGAGAACACTCGCCCTTGGTGTGAAATGACCAAAATAAGCTCATTATGCAGTCACAGCCTCATAAATAGACTCTGTGGTTGAATAGAATGTAGATTGTTTTCAAAGCTACTAAGAATTAAAGCTATTAAGATATATTAATTTTATTAAATTTAATTTTAAAGTGCTTGAAATGAAATTTGAAACACTAAAAAATTGTGCCGCAATTTAAGGCTTGGGCTCGGCTTGGCCCTAAAAAATTGGACCAATTGACAGTCTTAACCATAGTTACTCTTTTTAGTTACATGTTCCTACAGTGATGATACTCAGAGACACAGAAGGCAATACATGGTGAATTATGGTCAAAAGAGTTGGAAAGTGCTCTGTAATGCATGAAGGATGGAACCAATTCATAGAAGATCATTCCCAAATCAAGAAACATGACTATGTTGTGTTCAACAACAAACAAGATAATGATTTCAATGTGATGATCTTAAGATCTAAAGAATGATAGAATTGAAGCCAGAAATTCATCCCTAAACTTCAAATTTCAATATAGCAATACTACCAATGAAATAATATATTGAATATATCTTTTGCTCTGTTAAATTTTACACTTCTTAGCTTAAGGAGCCACAGTAACATTTAACTACATTTCCAAACCTCCATCAGTAAGATGCCACAGTTACTCTATTTAGTAACATGTTACTACAGTGATCCAAACGTGTTAAAAACAAATGGAGTACCTCCTTCTTTTTATGGAGGGTTCAAAATTTTACGTTATTTAAAACATGATCAATTCATATTATCTTCTATTATTTACAAAAATATAATGAAAAATAGAAGTAGATTAACTTTTAATATTACATCTATCAAAATAACAATATGTATTTTCTGATCCAATTTACTCTCGTGAATCAGTACAAAAACAAACAAAATACCAACATAATAGTAAAATTCATCTTCTTAATATATTTACAGTACATTTTCTACTCTAATTATGAATATAAATTTAATCATTCATGTAAAACACACACCGCACAAAGCCACATTCCAAAAAAAAATTTATCAAATGCCTCTCAAAGCAATTCAGTTACTGATTCTCTTATTTCACTTTTTTCAATTTTCCAATTATCTACAAATGAAATCATCAAATTATCAAATTCAGTTGTTCTTGGACTCACATAATGCTTCTAAACACTTTAGTTCAATGGAATTGCCTTTTCTTTTTAGAAGAAAAAAGTTAGTGGCACAAGTTCATTTTAATGATCATGGAAATTGGCTATGTTTGAACAATGAAGTTATAGATTCAAGAATTCTTGAAAAATATAGACTACATCTTAAAAATGTAAATTACTTAACCATAATATGAAATCAAACTCATACAATTTCCTACTCTTCTTAATTATCCGTAAAAGAGAAAAACACTATTCAAAGGTCTTCTTTGATTAGCTGCTACATTTATGTGCCCTTTACTTAAATTCTAAACACCTCAACATTTGAATCCTTTCAATATTTTCTATCCATCATTCTGTTAATTACAACAATTGTAAAAATTCATGGACCGATTGTAACAGTTGCATTTACATTACATTCATACTGCATGTTACATGCTGGAAAAAATAACAACATAAATTAAAATTTAAATTTTTTATTCCAAACAACCCTTAAAGAACAAAGAAAAATAGAAAATAACATTCATATTAGAAATGAAACAAATGCATCATAACATTTATTTCACATTACAACCATTTGAACCTAAAAACTATTTGCTAGCATTGAAACTTGCAGAACCCTCAAACCATGACCTCTTAACTTTCAGAGCAGATGTCCCAGAAGATCTATGATATTGTCAACAATTTTCTTTCCATCACCCGTAGTTGCAAAAACAGCTACATGTTTCTTATGATAATGTAAACATACATTATTTCCTGAATAACCAGCCAACTTCAAATTCTACTTTCCATCATGCACTTTAAATAAATTAGGATGATCACCAAACCAGTAGGTGATGCCACTATTGCAACACTAAAGGTTCATAAAATTTAACAAACGACTGCATTTTTCTTTCAATCTCTTCGACAGCTAATAATTCCTTACTCAAAATTAGAATTGTTAAAAGGAATTTCATCTATACATCATTAGCAACCAAAGGTTGAGTTTCACTCCACCAGTTACCACTCAAGTCTGCAGCCATATTAAGAGGAACTGAAGGAGGAATAAAAATCTCCAAAAACTTAGGAAATTCTTGAGAACCAGATTTCAAAACCATTCTCACCCTATTATAATACTTATCAGGAGTAGCATAATGGTTATTACCATCTTGCAAATCAACTAAGGTAAGAAAATTTGGCTCAGATATAAATGGATGAAATTCTGGTTTTCCAATCAATCCAATTCATACCCGTAAAAATTTCAATGTACTAATGAACACAACGATTCAATTCTTAAACATAATTGTAATATGACTTTGAATTCAATTCCACAAAACACAATATACAACGAACGCAGTCATAAATTCCAACAACGCAAAAAATTCTTAAACCAACATACCTCCTCAAATAGAAACAAGTCAAAAGCCTCCACTCTGCAAGTCTATCTCATATCAAGGTTACTGCAAAACCAACGAAATTTTTTTAGAAAAAGATTCATAGAGAAAGGAACGTAAGTTTCTAAATACATAATGCATACAACAATCAATCAAGTGAATGGGATAAGAAACTACAATTCTAAAATATCTAGATTCAATGAATCTGAAGCAACGGGCTTGTCACCTAATGTGAAAAAAAAACACAAAATCAGCCCAAATAATAGAACATTTTCCCAATGCCCAAAAACAAAACAGAGAAAGCCCAAAAAAAAAATAACAAAATCCACTGCCATTCTTGAACAAAATCTTCTTTGTTCTACAGCAAAAGAAATATTGTCTCCATCAACAAAATCCTCCTTCTCCAAAAAACCATACAAGTAACCTTCCACAACAACAAAACTAGCCAAGGATCACCTCCATTGGAAAATCTATTGCAAACACTTTAGGTATGGTGAATTCATATGAGTGACTATGAATTCACCATACCTTCTGCTGTTTAGAAGATAATCATACTCTTTCAGCATTTAGTACATTAATCCATCATAATCTCCAATTCTAATAATTATGCATCCAATTATTATGCATTTTTGAATATATACAACTTCACTAATTTAATATGAAATAAAAAATGTACCTTAATTTCTTTCCCAATTTAGTAGAAATTCATATTTAATTTCTGTTATTATATATTTTGAAGTTAATTCATTATCGGTTATGAATTTCTTATTTGAGATGACATTTTGCTTCCATATATAATGTGATAAAATATTGTCAGTATATATTCAGTTCATTGCTGAAATTGTTCATAACTGAACATTCAATACCTATTCAATTGATTGTTGAATATGTTTTTCTGTTGAATTCCATTTGCTACTATGATGATTATGTCATAACTAAATCAGTGGTAAAATTTTCATGCTATTTTAACATCTCAGTTGGAGAGCTTTGACCTTTGATTCATTGGTCATATGGAATTTAACTATTGCACTTTCATGCTGTTGAAATTACTGTTAGATATTATAAGTATTGCCAATGTTAATTCATAATCAAAGTTGAAGTTATTAGACATTTATCAATATGCATTAAGTATTGAATAGAGTTCTATTTTTTTGGCATGGTAGTTTCTTTGTAGCAGCTTTTGCTAATTCTTATTTGGTTATATCTCCTACTTCCACTCAACACTAACAAAAGCATCTTATTCTGCATATTTTCAGCATTGACAAAAAATAGAAAATTTTTCAAAATGTTATTCTATGACCAATACAGATTCTTGTTGCACATTTAAGATGACAATGACTTTATCTCAATGATATTTTCTTTTACATAAGCTACATTTTCAAATATATATATTTAACAAATTTAGTCAATTTCAAAAAATAATTATTGCCTATATTTACAGCCTCTTCCAACATTATTCATAGAATACATAAACAACAAAATACCAAAAGCATTTTGCTCATCAACACAGTGAAAACTATTAGGAAGTCATAGTATTGAAAAGAAACAACAAATTTTTACTATACCATGGTTGGAAGAAATTTGTGGTTGAAAATAAAGTATCTAAAGGAGATTTCATAGACTTTACTTATGATGATGATGTATTACATCTATCACTATGGAGCAAATACGTTGGAAAAAAAGAGTTCCATACAAACGAATTGAAACTAGCATCTACTCAATGGAATCATGTGATGAAGCTAATCTACCTCAAACACCAAAAGGAAAGACAATAGATCAAGAACCAAAATTCCAGAAAATGAAGGAAGCTGAATTAGAAATACCAAAACCAAAAAGAAAAAGAAATGAAGCTGAACTTCTGGAAGATGAATTGACACCAAAAGAAAAACTGAAAACAATGTCAGGTTCAGTAGCTGTAGCAGCAGGAACAAGATCAAAAATATATACATAGAATAAGGCAAAATCATATCAACTACAAACACTAGCAACAAAACCAGTTAAAAGAATACATATCCAAGAGCCTAAACCATTTGTGAACAAAAAGAAAATGGAAGACACAAAAGGAAAAGGCACAAAAAAATGGAAGAATCAGCAACAGAATCAATAGATTCAGAGGACTGCAATCAAGAAATTTCAACAATCATAACATGTGGACTACCAGCAGTACGAGTCATCTCAGGAGGAGTAACAATAGCAGATGTTTTTAAAATATTACAAAAGTAGAAATTAGAATATATCCCTTTGTAAATACCAATACCACTAGCGGATGTTCCAAAACAGTTTTTTTGCCAATTACAAAGTTTGATTGTACTTCTTCTATTGGTATTGTCTAATGTTCTATAATACTTACTCTTTCCAAGTGATTTTCCATTGCACTTAAAATTACTCCATCCATAGTATCAATCATTGTAAGATAATTGTATGAATGCAAAACTCTTCTCTATATGGTGCTTTTATCTCATGCTTGCACTTCTCATGATGTATCATGTTTCACACATCATTGGAAATGATTACATCTACAAATGATCCAAAAAAGGAAAATATATATACAATGGATAAGTGTTAACAACAAAACAAAAAAAAAATACCAACTTTTAAGTACCGTGACTCATATGAATACTTAATTCTAATTAATATTACTTTTCCATATTTACCATGCCATACGCAGCACAAAAAAAAAAGAAAAAATTCCTACAACATATTAGAAGACCAAAAAAAAACTCGCACATCATGTGGGCATCTTGACTAGTCTCTTATTAATATCATAATATACATAGGCCCATTGTAAAAAGAATTATGAAAAATCAAACTATTACGGCATAGAGGATTCAATTTGTCAAGTTTCTTAACACTAGGATTTGATGAGATATTATTTGTCAAGAAGACCTTTATGGCATTACGGAGACCACTTTGGAATTTGTAATTATTTGTGCAAAACTCTATTACAGCAAGAAGAAGATATTGGTATCTCCTAAATATCATAGGGTTTGGAGAATCTCATAAAAATCTATCCATACCAAACACCAAAGACATTGATATCCTACAATCTAGGGATTTCTTACTATATCCTTGGGATATCAATCTTGGACAAGAAAAAGCTTAAGACTCTCTAACAATTATATAAAGAGAGCTTCAAGGTAAAGAAAAAAAAAACACTCTTATGGAACAACTACTAAACTCATATGGATTTCTTGCATTATTCTTCAGCTCTCAAGCTTTATCAAGAGAACGAGTTGTTTTTCGAACTCATGTTATAGAAGCTTTATTTTGAGAGAGTTCAGCATCACACTTTATATCTTGTTTTTATTCTAGTGTTGGAAACTGAAGTTCAATAGACGCTGGAGCGCAGTTGACAAGATTCTGTTCAGACAACCTCACATAATAGAAGGGTGTTGTGACTGATCGAGGTCAGTTGAAAACGGTAAATGCAAATGGAATCTTACTGTATCCTGTCAAAGGTAGACACATCCTGTTAAGGAGAGTAGAACAAAAGTAAGTTATGGCTAGATGATAGTTCAACAATCATGGAAGCAGAAGTTATGATTGATGTGTTTCCAATCGTGAAAGGAACACTGTGGTTGTTGGATTTCTGGTTATTGAGGCAGCTTTGGCCAAGGGTGTTTTGCCAAGTCTACTAGGGGAATCACTAGAGGAGATTGAGTCTGTACTTTGAAATATAAAGCAGTGGATTGCTTTTCTGGACATAGCCCTACAGACGTAGGCTATTAAGTCAAATTGCGTTACCAATATCGATGTGTCAAACTTTATTTTTCTATTCGTGTGTGTTTTGTTAAACTGTCCATCATCAACTTCTACATACTAATTTTGACAATAAAAAAATATTCATAAACTTAACCATTCAAAAACTCCGCATGGAAAATGATATCAAGATGAAGGGAAACGCCTACCTATAAGATGCTAGTACTGTGATGTTTGAAAATAGCTATAAGGTGGATATTAATAATTAAACACCAAGAAGCATCTCTGGGGGTATCCATAGTGCATTTATATTATAGTCCAAATATAACTCTATTTTCAATAACTTTTTTTATCATAAATCTTGCTTTTTCTTACACAAATAAATCTAAAGAACGATTTCAATAGGGATTTTAGTTTGATTTTTTCTATTTTATAAATTGTAAATATGAATTTTTTGTCCGATTTTCAGTTGATTTTTGTGAGAAAAGAGATACGACTCACTGCAAAAAAAGAAAAAAAAATGTTATAGAACTAGTTAAAAAGCAAGGCACCTTTCCATGCCACCTAACCTCAAAAAGACTTCTTGTTGGCTTTGAAATCATTGCTATAGTCTTCCCAGGGCACTCTAAAATTGAGATTGTTATCTGATTGTCTATTCCGTAGAAAATGATTGAATTAGTTGGAGACTTTTAGTCGATTACATTTGGTCGAACATACTCATCACGTTGAGTAATTGTCCTCCAAAGTGGCAATTCAAATTTGTCTCATTTCCTTCTTTTTTATTTTTTAAAAAATAATAAGTTATATATATTCTCTCTGTCCAATGGTGAATCTCTCATTTTTTACTAGGTACAAAAATTGTAGGAAGTAATTTGACTTCCCAGGGCACTCTGAAATTGAGATTGTTATCTGATTGTCTATTCCGTAGAAAATGATTGAATTAGTTGGAGACTTTTAGTCGATTACATTTGGTCGAACATACTCACCACGTTGAGTAATTGTCCTCCAAAGTGGCAATTCAAATTTGTCTTATTTCCTTCTTTTTTATTTTTTAAAAAATAATAAGTTATATATATTCTCTGTGTCCAAAGCTGAATCTCTCATTTTTTACTAGGTACAAAAATTGAAGGAAGTAATTTGACTTCCTAGGGCACTCTGAAATTGAGATTGTTACCTGATTGTCTATTCCGTAGAAAATGATTGAATTAGTTGGAGACTTTTAGTCGATTTCATTTGGTCGAACATACTCATCACGTTGAGTAATTGTCCTCCGAAGTGGTAATTCAAATTTGTCTCATTTCTTTCTTTTTTATTTTTTTAAAAATAATAAGTTATATATATTCTCTCTGTCCAAAGCTGAATCTCTCATTTTTTACTAGGTACAAAAATTGAAGGAAGTAATTTGACTATAAATAAATTGTTACATTATTCTTATTAACCAAAAGGATAAATGGTGAGAACTATATATTAGTGGAGCTCAAATTCCTTGAATAAATGAAGTCAAATAAGTTAGTGGCAAGACTATTATGTTAGTGAAGAAATGGGAAATCATTCACATACATCAACTTTCTATTCCTTTGTTAAGTAATCTATTGAGATAATTTTTAAAATTTTCTATTATCTAACTTATTGGGTTAATTGTAAAAGGCCATTACAGATTGTGGTCCAAAATAACTAATAATTATAATTTTTCTCAATAACTGAATAAAGGTATAGATTTGTCGTTAAGGGATTTTTCTCTTTGGAAAACAGAAAGTAAAACTTTATTAATGAGGCAAATACGGGATCTTCTCAAAACTAAGTAAAGGTTTGGATAAGTTCAACCATCCTTGAGCTAATAGATGATACATATTATTTGTATCTTACAAAAAGACATCAATAATATTTGTATGTAAATCAAAAATTTCAAAAATGTCAAAAATAGTTAATTCAGTGTAACTAATATTACTTTTGATTTCGTACTAAGCGAAACAAAAGAGATAAAAATTATATTATAAGAGTCTAAGATGGGAAAGAAAGCATGTGATGTCTTTAAACCAATGAGATTTTAATATTCTATGAGTTATTCGATTTTCTTCACTCTGAACCCATACATTAGAGGTAAAAAAATTCCTCTTTAGATTTTTTAAAATATAATTTTGATATTATTAAATTTTAAATATAATCGTGCATCGCATGTGTTTTAAGTCAGATTTCACTTATAATCGTGTGTCTGACCTCATACTGCTTGACTTAGGAGACTATCCTAACAAATTCAAAATAGAAGAAAAAAATGCATCAATTGTAAAGGGAGGAAAATATAAATTTTTCTTTTCAAGACTCATTTCTAACTTTCTTTGAGTTCTAATTTTTATTACTTCCAAGGGTTTTAATTGTTTAGTTAATTTATGTATATTCATTTGTTTAAAAATATCAATCTTTCTTAATTTCAATATCAATTAATTAAGATACACAGTAAAATAAGGGAAATTGTTATGAATATATCAATTATGTATATGTCTATAATCCCTAGTATTAATTTATATTTGAAGTTATAAAATATGAAAGGTTAGGGTTACAATAAAAGTTGTAACATCCATCATTTATACACTACTAACCTCATTGCCTCTATTTTCGTATAGAACAGGGAGATCATGTGATGTAAGTTATATAAGTTATAGAGAAGGCTCTTAATGACTTGTGATAGAAATGATCACTTCCAACTCTATAAATGGGAGCTTGTAAAAGTGTAGATATATGGTGAACAACTCTCAATAAAATTTTAATTTCTACATTTCTTGTGTTCCTGCTTTCTCTCTTTTGCTATAGTTAAGGTTTTATTTTTTTCATTTTATATTAATTTTTTGTGTCTATTTTGACCAAAATTTACAGCAAAAATGAAATATTAAGGATAATAAATTTAAAAATTTTATGTTTTAATTTTAGGATGTGGGTAAAATCCGTATAACCAAATCCTTGAGGAATAATTCCAACCTTCTAATCATTAGGTGAGAAATCATGACCGAAGTATGTTGAAAATGGTAAATGCAAGTGGGATCTTACTGTATCTTACCAAAAGAAGGTCGACACATCCTGTTAAGGAGAGTAGAACAAAAGTAAGACGTGGCTGAATGATAATTCAACAATCATGGAGGCAGAAGATGTGATTGGTGTGTTTCCAATCGTGAAAGGAACAATGTGGTTGTTGGATTTCTGGTTATTGAGGCAGGTTTGGCCAAGGGTGTTTTGCCAAGTCTACTAGGGGAATCACTAGAGGAGATTGAGTCTGTACTTTTGAAATATAAAGTAGTGGATTGCTTTTCTGGACATGGCCCTACAGACGTAGGCTATTGAGTCAAATTGCGTTACCAATATCGTTGTGTCAAACTTTATTTTTCTATTCGTGTGTGTTTTGTTAAACTGTGCATCATCAATGTTAGCCCTAAGGGCAAATCATGTAGTTTTGATTAATGACAAATATTGATGAGGACTAATGTGCTTGTATATTGTGTGATAGGATTTGTGGATTAAGAAGTTTGAAGTCTCATTGCCTTGAAGCTAAAATACAAGAACAACTCAAATATATCAAAGTGATTGAAGATTGAAGAGTTTGTTCAAGATGTTAGAAGGATTTGAAGACATGAAGTGTAGGTGACATGTGGTTAATAGGTAAATATTGTAAACCCTACACTCTTAAGTCTTGGAATCTATGAGTTGCAATTGAGAGCACAAAACTTGATTTAAATGGTTTCAATGGTTTTGAACTTACCTAAATTATCAAGTTTTCATAAATGGTTTTTGCACATAAAAGATCTTTAATGACTTATCTTTGAGGCTATAATGTTTTTCAACTTGTTTGAATTGATTTAAACATGTTTTGACAAAGTTTGAAAAATTCGGATGCAAATTCGGTCATCCAAAATTTTTCTGCACTGTGAACAGTAATACTATTTACGTGAACAGTAACACTGTTCACCTGAACAGTACCTATTATTCTTCCAGAGAAATTCGGAAGAAAATTCGGATGCATGGAGAAAAATTCGATCGTCCAAATTTTGTGAATAGTGCATGAACAGTGCCCACTGTTCACATAAACAGAGCCGACTATTTTTCCAAGAGAAATTCGGACGAAAATTCGGACGCAGCTGAAAGAATTCGGTCGTCCAAATTTTTGTGACCGCTGCATGAACAGTTCATAAACAGTGCATGAACAGTATCACTATTCACATGGACAGTGTTTTCTGAAACAAGTCGTTACTAGTCGTTTTATGACTGTTTAAACTGATTTTTGAATTCTATAAAAGTCATAAACTCTAGATTTTTTATAACTACTTTGAACTTAACAAATCTTACATGCTCTAACTTATTTTACATCAAATAAAATTGAAAAGCTCTTAAATTGCCTTGTGCTCAAAGGTGTACATTCAAGATTCCAAAGGCAAAGGTAAAGTGGTGCTAGCAATTGTATTTATCTACCAAGAAGCGTTGGTAATATTCAAACTCATTTATTCCTCATTTAATTCTGTTTTTCTACTAGCTAATTGCAAGGTTATCTTGTGACATAAAACCCTTTTGTGGAAGGGTGAGCCATAGACTAGATTAATCAAGGTTGTAGTGTAAAACCCGTGTGAGGGTGAGCCTTGGATTAGATTAGTCTTGAGGTTGTCTTTGGATATAAAATCCTTGTGGAAGGGTGAACCTTGTTTGTATAATTACTAGAAGAGGTTGTTAGTGAAAACCATAGTGTGGTTAGCCTCTTATGTAATTGTTGAAATTGAGCATATAGTGGATTGATTGAAATCCTTGAGTGTGGACTCAAGGTAGTGGATGTAGATCTTGGAGAGATCGAACCACTATAAATCGTGTGTTCATTTGTTTATAGCTTTACTTGTTTACATACTTATGTTATTATTATTTGTTCTTAGTTGTTGATTGATTGGTTGTGAATTTATTGTTTGATCATCATGTCTCAACCATTAAAACACATATAAACTTAGAGTTTGTAAATTTGAAGAAGAGCTTTTATTAAGGCAAAGGATTTGCAAAACAGGAAAAGATTTTGATAATTAGCCTAAGACCTTATTCACCCCCCCCTCTTAGGTCTTTCAATCAACTTCTACATACTAATTTTGACAATCACAAAAATTGCATAAACTTAACCATTCAAAAACTCCGCATGGAAAATGATATCAAGATGAAGGGAAACGCCTACCTATAAGATGCTAGTACTATGATGTTTGAAAATAGCTATAAGGTGGATATTAATAATTAAACACCAAGAAGCATCCCTTGGGGTATCCATAGTGCATTTGGATTATAGTCCAAATATAACTCTATTTTCAATAACTTTTTCTATCATAAATCTTGCTTTTTCTTACACAAATAAATCTAAAGATCGATTTTAATTGGGCTTTTATTTTGATTTTTTATTTTATAAATTGTAAATATGAATTTTTATCCGATTTTCAGTTGATTTTTGTGAGAAAAAAAATACGACTCACTGAAAAAAAAAAAAAGAAAAAAGAGTTTGTTTTAGATCTAGTTAAAATGCAACGGCACCTTTCCATGCTATATTCTTCCCAGGGCACTCTGAAATTGAGATTGTTAGCTGATTGTCTATTCCCTAGAAAATGATTGAATTAGTTGGAGACTTTTAATCGATCAAATTTGGTCGAACATACTCATCACGTCGAGCAATTGTCCTCCAAAGTGGCAATTCAAATTTGTCTCATTTCCTTCTTTTTTATTTTTGAAAAATAATTAATTATATATATTCTCTTTGTCCAGAGCTAAATCTTTCATTTTTTACTAGCTACAAAAATTGAAGGAAGTAATTTGACTCTAAATAAATTGTTACGTTATTCTTATTAACCAAAAGGATAAATAGTGAGAACTATATATTAGTGGAGCTCAAATTCCTTGAGTAAATGAAGTCAAATAAGTTAGTGGCAGGACTATTATGTTAGTGAATAAATGGGAAATCATTCACATACATCAACTTTCTATTCATTTGTTAAGTAATCTATTGAGATAATTTTTAAAATTGTCTATTATCTAACTTAATTGGGTAATTGTAAAAGACCATTACAAATTGTGGTCCAAAGTAACTAATAATTATAATTTTTCTCAATAACTGATAAAGGGAATAGATTTGTCATTAAGGGATTTTTTCTCTTTGGAAAACAGAAAGTAAAACTTTATTAATGAGGCAAATAAGGGAGCTTCTCAAAACTAAGTAAAGGTTTGGATAAGTTCAACCATCCTTGAACTAATAGATGGTACATATTATTTTTGTCTTACAAAAAGACATCAATAATATTTGTATGTAAATAAAAAATTTCAAAAATGTAGAAAAATTAAATTCAGCGTAACTAATATTTCTTTTTGTTTCGTACTAAGTAAAACAAAAGAGGTAAAAATTATATTCTAAGAGTCTAAGATGGGAAGAAAGTATGGAATGTCTTTAAACCAATGAGAATTTAATATTCTATGAGTTATTCGATTTTCTTCACCCTGAACCCATACATTGGAGGTAAAAAAAATTCCTCTTTAGATTTTTTAAAATATAATTTTGATATTTTTAAATTTTTAAATATAATCGTGCATCGTATGTGTTTTAAGGCAGTTTTCATTTATGAACGAGAATCTTTAAACATGACAATAAATTACAAGCTTATCATAATAACACTACTATTTATTTTCCTCAATTATACATTCGAATCATATCCAAAATTAAGGTTGATTAATTCAATTTTAGTTTAAATATCTTCATTACATTATATACATATATAATGATAATTTTCTACCTTAATTATCCTAATATTGGATTTATATACTCATCAGATATAATAGAGAGAAAAAGAGGTACCAAAAAATCATACGGCATAAAAACAAAAGCATTAGCCCTCAGGTTAGCTATGGCAGTACGGATAAGGCGTGGTTCTCCAGCCCATGGAAAAACTGGCCAAGTTTAATAGTTAGATTTTTCTAGGCCCTGTGCTTTTTCTTTTTATCGTCACTTCTTAAAGTACTGCTTTTACTTATATATATATATATATATATATATATATATATATATATAAAGATATTTAAATAGGAATTTTATTAATCAACTTTAATTGTGGATATTGTGGATATGACTAGAATGTGTAATAGAGCAAAAATTATGCAAATATTGCCATGCATTTATTTTTCTATAATGTCCAATATATAGGGAAAAAAGGTTAAAAAGCAGAAAATAAAATCCATGGCCTAAATAGAGAAAGCAAAATAGGCTTAGACAAACTATCTCCAGGCCTATTTAATTAGGTGGATAAACAGGTCTGCCCCAGCCCATTTTGACAATACTGGAATTGAATAATGATTAAACAAACAAAAAAATGTGAAAGAGGAGGTTACATTATATATATATATATATATATATATATATATATATATATATATATATATATATATATATATATATATATCTTTGCTTAATTCCACCGGAAATTAAGATGCTATGTGTGAAAATCTTGGACCCATTAGACAAAATATAAATTTTGAAAATTGATTCGAAATAGTTAAATTCAAAATTCCAAAATCTTGAGTCTAAACATAAATGAAAACTTTATTAATGATGCAAATAAAGGAGCTTCCAAAACTAAAAAATGTTTGGATTGGTTCAACCGTTCTTGAGCTAATAAATGGTACATATTAATTGTATCTTACAAATGGACATCAATAATATTTGTATGCAAATTAAAGATTTTAAAAATGTTGAAAAAAGTAATTTCAGCGTAACTAATATTGCTTTTGGTTAGGTACTAAGCAAAACAAAAGAGGCAAAAATTATATTTTAAGAGTCTAAGATGGGGAAGGAAGTATGGGATATCTTTAGACCAATGATATTTTAATATTCTATGAGTTATTCGATTTTCTTCACCCTCATTCCATACATTGGAGGTAAAAAAAATTCCTCTTTAGATTTTTTAAAAATATAATCTTGATATATCTTAATTTTTAAATATAATTGTGCATCGCATGTGTTTTAAGCTAGTTTTGATTAATGAACGAGTACCTTTTAACATGACAATAAGTTACAAGATTACCATAATAAAACTACTTCGTTGATTATCATAATAGTTACAATGAGTAATTCGCTGTGATGGTTCATCTTGCCCATGCGTCTGGCAGGAGGGAATTCTACATGTGATTTTGAAGCTTTTGATGATACTAAACTTCTTCGTTTTATCCTCTTCAACAAAAAGATAAAAAAAAAAAAGAGAAGAAGATATTGGGGTGTACAACACACACACACACACACACATATATATATATATATATATATATATATATATATATATATATATATATATATATATATATATATATTGCTCCAAATCTCTCATCGTAATTTCGTAGAGTTTATACTTTTTAATTAGTCTTTAAAATTTTGATTGATTAAGATCATTTTTAATCTATTAAAATGAAATCAAACTACTTATCCTTATTATTTTTATTTAACTCAATCACTTAATTTAAACTAAATTTCATAATACTAAACTCCTAACGTTTGACTATTTCTTTTCTTTTCTTCTTCTCTTTACTTTTCAAAAATATAACGGCCTCTTTCACAATTTTTTGTTTAATCATTTCTAAAATGCAGTACTGTCAAAATGGGTCAGAACTCGAGGGCCACCCGGTTTATTTACCTAAAAAGATAGGCCTGGACATAGTTTGTCAAGGCATGTTTAAATGCGAGCCTATTTGACCTGCTTCATTTAGCCCGCAGGTTGGCCCGTGGTGTTTTTTTTCTTTTTAACTTTTTCTCTTATGTATCATAAATATTTTAGAAAAATAAATCTATGGCAATCTTCGCATCAAATTTTCTCAATTATACATTCTAATCATATCCATAATTAAGGTTGATTAATTCAATTTTAATTTAAATATCTTCATTACATTATATACATATATAATGATAATTTTCTACTTTAAAATTTTTTGTGATTGGCTAAAGATCATTCTATCCTAATATTGGATTTATATACTCATCGCATATGATAGAGAGAAAAAGAGGTGCCAAAAACAAATCATAGCCACAAAAAAAAAAAAAAAACGAACTAGCCCTCAGGCAAGCTGTGGCGAGTATGGATAAGGCGAGGTTCTCCCGCCCATGGAAAAACTGCCCAAGTGTAATTGTTAGAATTTTACTAGGTACAAAAATTGAAGGAAGTAATTTGTCTATAATCTTATTAACCAAAAAGATAAATTGTGAGAACTATGTATGTATTAGTGGAGCTCAAATTCCTCATATAAATGAAGTTAAATAAGTTAGTGGTAGGACTATTATGTTAGTGAAGAAATGGGAAATCAATCACATACATCAACTTTCTATTCCTTTGTTAAGTAAACCAAAAAGATTGTTTTTAAAATTTTTTATTGTCTAACTTAATGGGTTAATTGTAAAAGACCATTACAAATTATGGTCCAAAATAACTAATAATTATAATTTCTCTCAATAACTGAAGAAGGAATAAATTTGTCATTAAGGATTTTTTTCTCTTTGGAAAACAGAAAAGAAAACTTTATTAATGAGGCAAATAAGGGAGCTTTTCAAAACTAAATAAAGGTTCGGATAAGTTCAACCATCCTTGAGTTAATAAATGGTGCATATTATTTGTATCTTGCAAAAGGACATCAATAATATTTGTATGTAAATCAAAGACTTTAAAAATGTCGAAAAAAGTAAATTCAGCGTAACTAATATTGTTTTTAATTTCGTACTAAATGAAATAAAAGAGGTAAAAATTATATTCTAAGAGCCTAAGATAGGGAAATGAAGTATGGG
Source organism: Rauvolfia tetraphylla (assembly GCA_030512225.1). NCBI lineage: Eukaryota > Viridiplantae > Streptophyta > Magnoliopsida > Gentianales > Apocynaceae > Rauvolfia > Rauvolfia tetraphylla. The sequence goes on along the minus strand of JAJQKT010000017.1, from coordinate 697,532 downwards.
ATGTCTTTAGACCAATGAGATTTTAATATTCTATGAGTTATTCAATTTTCTTCACCCTGAACCCACACATTGGAGGTACAAAAATTCCTCTTTAGATTTTTTTAAAATATAATTTAGATATTTTTTAATTTTTAAATATAATCGTGCATCGCATGTGTTTTAAGCTAGTTTTCATTTATGAACGAGTAGCTTTTAACATGAAAATAAGTTACAAGATTATCATAATAAAACTACTATTTTTTCCAAAATTCGCTGTGATGGTTCATCTTGCCCATGCGTCTGGCAGGAGGGAATTCTACCTGTGATTTTGAAGCTTTTGATGATACTAAACTTCTTCGTTTTATCCTGTCCAACAAAAAGATAAAAAAAATAGAAGAAGATATTGGGGTGTACAACTCATCTATATATATATATATATATAATCTTATGGCTCCAAATCTCTTAGAGTTTATACTTTTTTAATTAGTCTTTAAAAATTTGATTGATTAAGATTATTTTTAATCTATTAAAATAAAATCAAACTACTTATCCTTATTATTTTAACTCAATCTTTTAATTTATAGTTTAACTCAATCTTTTAATTTATACTAAATATAATAATACTAAACTCCTAATGTTTGCCTATCTCTTTTCTTTTCTTCTTCTCTCTACCTTTCAAAAATATAACGGCCTCTATAACATTTGTTTTGTTTGTTTAATCAATTCTCAAATCGAGTACTGTCAAAATGGGTCAGAGCCCGAGGGCCGGCTGGTTTATTCGCCTAAATAGATAGGCCTGGACATAATTTGTCTAGGCATGTTTAAATGTGAGCCTATTTGGCTTGGACATAATTTATATACTACCTTTTGTGTCATGAAGATATTTAAATTAGAATTGAATTAATCAACTTTAATTATACAAAGATTGGCATACTTTTATTTTTCTATAATGTTTATGATACATAAGAAAAAAAGTAAAAAAGCAAAAAAGAAATCCATGCGCTAAACAGAGTAGGTCAAATAGGCTTGCATTTAAATGGGTTTAGACAAATAATGTCCAATCCTATTTATTTAGGCATATAAACAAGCTAACCCAGCCCATTTTGACAATACTTGTGAAATACCTAAGAGGGGGGGTGAATTAGGTATTTGGCTAATTTTCGCAAACTTACCCCTTTTATGCGTTTATACCAAGAACAAGTTATATGAGCTAATTAGAGATAATTGATAGCAAGGCAGTAATGAAAGCAATAGCAAAGAACTCAAACAATTTATAGTGGTTCGATCCTCAAGATCTACATCCACTACCTTAAGCTCACACTTAAGGATTTCAACAAATCTACTAATTGCTCAGGTTTAAAAATTACAAGAGAGGTTCACCAAACTATGGTTTTACACTCAAAACCTCTTCTAGTAATGTTTACAATACAAGGTTCACCAAAAACAATAGTTTTATATCTTAAACAACCTTGAATCACACTTTCAAGGATCACCCTTATCTAAAGGATTTTATGTTATCAAGATAACCTTGCTAGACCTAGTAGAACTACAGAATATAATAAATAAATGAGAGTGTGTAGAAGTTACCACTTGATGGTAGATATTACACAAATTTGCACCTTCACACTTTGATGTCTTTGGATTGATCAATTGAATGCACAAGACATAAGAGAGCTTAAGAAATGATTGCTAAATACTTTTGAATGCTTGGAGTTTTCAAGATTTCAAGAGTTACAAACGATTACACGTTTATGGCTTTTATAGAATTTGAAAATCAGTTAAAACGGTCATAAAACGGCTAGTAACGGCTAGTTTCAGAAAATTCGGACGACCGAATTTTTTGGCTACGTCCGAATCTTCGTCTGAATTTCTCTGAATGAATAGTAACCATGCTGAGAACAAAAATTTGGACGACCGAATTTTTTGCAGCGTCCGAAAACTTCGTCCGAATTTTTTTGGAAAAACAGTGACCATGCTGAAGACCAAAAATTCAGACGACCGAATTTTTTGGCTGCGTCCGAATCTTCTTCCGAATTTCTCTGGAAGAATGGTAGCAAACTTTTGCTACACAATTCGGACGACCGAATTTTTTGAAAGCATTTTTAAACTTTGTAAAATCATTTGAGATATAACTTCAATGAGTTTGAAAAGCATTTGATATGTATAGAAAACTTATTTAACCATATATAAGCTTGAAAAACAAGAACATATGAAGTTTACTAACATATTTTATAAACAGATTCATTCAAAGCCTTTTAAGATCATAAGATTCTTTTTATGCTCTCTTATGCATTCAATGATAATCAAGACATACAAGTGTAGAGTTTACATAGAAATTTACCTACAAGTTAAATGCACTCTACACTTCAAGTCTTCAATGCCTTTTGATCATCTTTAGAACAACATTCTTCAAACTCCAAATACTTTGCTTAACTGAAGTTGTTCTTGAACTTTTGCTTCAAAGCAATGAGACTTCATACTTCTTTGTTTACAAATCCTATCACACAATATTCAAACATATTAGTCTTCATCAATATTTGTCATTTATCAAAACTACATGATTTGCCCTTAGGGCTAACATTGACATTCAAATGGCTCAATATGAGCCTATGACCCAACCAACCTCCATTAACCTCCTTCCTTCCAACTACTAGGATAGAAGATATAGCATTTAATCATTAAGATAACTTCTAAGAGAGGTATTAAAGGTCAGAAAAGATTAACATTGCTCCCCCTTAGATTGTGCTCTTTTTTCAACTAGTTTGGACTTGAGATGCTATGCATCCGAATTTTGACATATCAAATCCGAATTGAAAAATAAGTGAAATGAAAGCTTCAATTTTTGAAAATAAGCTTTCCTAAGGTTGTTCAAACATAGTGGAAGAGATTAAAACAAGTTTGAATCAATTTGAACAACAATAGAGCACATTTTGGCAACAAAGTATGCATGCATCCGAATTTCAGAACATGCATCCGAATTTTTTGATATTGCATCCGAATTTTTAAATCTTAAGTCCAAACTGTAATAAATTCAATATAATGAATGCCTAAGGTTGTTCAAACATAATAGAAGAGATTAAAACATATTTAGATCAATTTGAACAACAATAGAATACTTTTTGGCAACAAGTTATAGCTCATGCATTCAAATGTTTTCATTTTCATAGAGTAACAATTCAAGAGCAAGTTATTCATTTACAGAAAACACACAGAAAACAACTATAGGATTGAGACATAAGACCCAGAAAACATGCATACAGAAAATTCATATACAGAAAATTCATTATCTCATCCCATACAGCAGTTTTTCACAACATTTTGTCATCCTCATTTCTTCTCCCCCTTTTGTCATCAGTCAAAGATGGGGTCAATGAAAATGCGATTAACAATTTAACACATAAAGGAAGCTCTCATCACTGAGATTTCATCATTGAGCTTCACTATTACATAAGATGCAAGAAAAATACTGAAGAAGATTATAACATTAGATGCATAACTAAAAATTTAAATAACTTAAAGCAGTAAATAGAATGGAAGAGATGCTTAGTCATGTGATGTTGATGAAGAGGCTCTGCTAATCCCTTTCTTGATGGCCAAGTGCTTCACTCTTCCTTGGCTGAATGAAATGTGTGATGGTGAGACAATTTCAGCTTGAGCTACTTGGCTTCCTGCCTCTTGTGGTTCTTCATGTACATGTTCTTCTTCTTCTTCTTGTTCTGCCACTGTCTCATCATTTCCTCCTTGATCATCCCCATCATCACTGTCATCATCTTTGTCCTTCTTATCTTCCTCTTTATCATCATCTTCCTCATTTCTATCTTGAGGCCTAGAGGGTCCTTCACCACTTTGAGTATTTCTCATTAGGATTTCCTCAATGTGTTTCACTCTACTCTCTAGTCCATCTAATTTTCCTAGAACCATTGGAGCAAATGATTCAAAGAACTTATACATCTTCTCCATTTCCTTGACTTGATTGTTCAAGGCTTCTTGGAATGCTTTGGCTATTATGGTGTCACCTCTAGTTATTCCTTCACCACTTGACTCAACTTCAGTTTCTTCTTCAACTACTCTTCTTTTTGTTGGTGGTTGCTCCCCCTCACTTGAGGTATCATGCTTCCTCTTTGTTTTCATTTCTCTTGCAAGGGTCTCTTCCTCATCTTCCTCATCTTCATCCTCCTCTACTTCCTCTTCTACACTTTCTGTCTTTTCTTCTTTTCCTAACCTTTTTGGAGAGGATTCTCTTTTTGTTTTCCATACCCCATCATCATCAAGAATAAGCTGCATTCTCTTAAGGGATTCATCAGTGTATATTTCTCCACTTTTAAAGGCTTGCCTTCTTCTTGGGAGTTTAATCTTAAAATGCTTAAAGATCTTTGTCAATAGCCTTCCAAAAGGGAATGCCTTGGTTACTGTTTTTCCAGCAGTAATCATGTGTCTTAAGACTATATATCCAAAGTTCAATATTCTTTGTTCATGCAGTGCCAACATTAATACCATATGCATATTTCCTACTGATGATTTATGTCCAAAGTTAGGAACAATCATAGTAGTTACCATATGATGCAATACTCTACCTCTAGCATCCAAATTATTGATTTCCCTTTCTTTTATAGATCTAAACTTTCTTCTATTGGTAAAAGCTTGTTCAAATCTATCATATGTAAAGAGTTCACGATCATAGCAATGCATTGAGGGTGCAAAATATCTAGCCCCATTGTCACCTACCCCACAAATTCTGTTAATCAGGGCTTCACTAAATTCAATATCAACTTGGAATACTCTAGTTGAATACCATTGTATCCTATTATCCCCAACAGTCTCAATTCTTTCTTCCTTTAGGTTTGCATAGAATTCATATATCAAAGTAGGATAAAAATCTTCATTAATAAATAGCAAACTACTCCAGCCAACATCATTGAAATAAGATAGAACCATATCCATGCTAGACAGTTTATCAGCATCCACCTTATATCCATGAATAATCTTTCTGCTATTCTTATTCCATTCATTAAATTCATGAGTGGCTTTTATGGAGACAAACCTGTCAACCCCAGATAAGGTTTGAGGAATTCGAATTCTTCTAGGTTGGTTGAGGATGGGATCTTCATTTCCTTCTTTAGCCTTTCCCTTGCCTTTCTCAATATTTGGCTTCTTTGTTCTCACCATTGATATATTTCTGTTTAGATGTTCTGAATTTTTGGTAAGAATTTAGGGTTAGGAGTTCAAAAATGAAGGCAAATCGGAATGAGAATGTGTGGATTTGAAGGGATTTTGATTCGGACGTGAATGGGTATGAGAGGTTTTGAAAGGATATAAAATTCGGAAATTGTAATGTTTGGAAGAAACCGTTCGATTTTCATTTAAAGGATGCATCCGTAAAATTCGGACGACCGAATTTCAAGTCTGCGTCCGAATTTTCGGTCGAAAGTTTTTGTCTCTTCAGTTCAGAAAATTCGATCGACCGAATTTTCTGTCCTGCGTCTGAATTTTTGATCAAAAAATCTTTGTTTTCATCACAACATTAATACACACATCAGTCATTGAATTTTGAAATTCCTAAGAGTCTTCTTAGGTGATTAAACCTTTCCTCAGCCAAAGGCTTTGTAAATATGTCAGCAATTTGATCATTTGTATTTACATGTTCTAAGCATATATCTTTCTTAATCACATGATCACGAATGAAATGATGTTTTATCTCTATATGCTTGGTCCTAGAGTGTTGAATGGGATTAATGCTCAAATTGATAGCACTGGTATTATCACATAGTATAGGCACACACTTAAAGTTAAGACCATAATCAAGTAATGTATGTTGCATCCATAATAATTGTGCACAACAACTTCCTGCAGCTATGTATTCAGCTTCTGCTGTGGATAAAGATACACAATCCGGTTTTTTACTAAACCAAGATACTAAACAACTACCAAGAAATTGACAATGATCACTTGTACTTTTACGCTCAACTTTGCATCCAGCATAGTCAGCATCAGAGTATCCAATAAGTTCAAAAGATGAAGTTTTAGAAAACCAAAGACCATAGTCATGTGTATCAATCAAATAACGAAATATTCGTTTGACAGAAATTAAATGAGATTCTTTAGGACATGATTGGAATCTAGCACACAAGCAAACAGCAAACATAATATATGGTCTACTAGTAGTGAGATAGAGTAAACTCCCAATCATACCTCTATACAATTTTTCATCAATGTTTTTACCTTTCTCATCTTTGTCAAGTTTAGTTGATGAACTCATTGGAGTACCAATTCCTTTTGCTTGATCCATTCTAAATCTTTTTAGTAGCTCTTTGGTATACTTTGCTTGATTGATGAAGACTCCATCCTTGACTTGTTTAATTTGTAGTCCAAGGAAAAAATTTAGTTCTCCCATCATACTCATCTCAAATTCATTTTGCATTGATTTGGCAAAATCTTCACAAAGAGATGTATTAGTAGCACCAAATATAATATCATCAACATAAATTTGCACAAGTAAAATATCATTTTTAGGAGATGTTTTTATGAAAAGAGTTGTGTCCACTTTTCCTTTTGTAAAACCTTTTGAAAGAAGAAAGCCACTCAATCTTTCATACCAAGCACTTGGAGCTTGTTTCAACCCATATAGAGCTTTGGTTAGCTTATACACATAATTTGGAAATTTTTCATGGATAAAACCAGGAGGTTGTTCTACATAAACCTCTTCTTCAATAAAACCATTTAGAAAAGCACTTTTGACATCCATTTGAAATAGTTTAAAACCTTTAAAGCAAGCAAATGCCAAAAGTATTCTTATAGATTCTAATCAGCCACTTTGGAGCAAAGGTCTCATCATAGTCAATGCCTTCTTCTTGGTTGAAACCTTGAGCAACAAGTCTAGCTTTATTTCTAACTACTTCTCCTAGTTCATTTAACTTATTTCTAAAAAACCCATTTTGTACCAATAACAGTAATGATCATGAGGTCTAGGAACAAGAGACCAAACTTTATTTCTTTCAAATTGATTTAGCTCTTCTTCCATAGCAATAATCCAAAAATTATCACACAATGCATCATCAATTTTTTTTGGTTCAATATGAGATAAAAGAGCAAAGTTATCAATAAAGTACCGCCTTGTTTTTACCCCTTGGGAGACATCACCAATGATTTGCTCCTTAGGATGACCTTTTGTATATGTGATATCCTTTGGAAGTTCTTGATCATTGCTTGATTGACCATCTTGTTCTTGCTCCATTATTTCTTCTTCTTTGGCATGATCTTCCATTGTGGGTGCTTGGTGTTGAGTATGATTTTCAACCATTGATGTGCCTACATCATCTTCATTTCCTCTTTGAAGATAAATGTCAGATTTATCAAAGGTTACATGAATAGTTTCTTCAACACACAATGTTCTTTTATTATAGACTCTATATGCCTTTTTATTTGATGAATAACCAAGAAAAATTCCTTCATCTGATTTTCTATCAAACTTACCAAGATAGTTGCTAGTGTTCAAAATGAAGCATTTACAACCAAAAACTTTGAAATAGACAATTGTTGGAGTTTTGTCAAATAAAAGTTCAAAAGGTGTTTTTCTTATAAAAGGTCTTAGTAAAACTCTGTTCATGATATAACAAGCTGTATTTACAGCTTCAGCCCAAAAATACTTTAGTAATGAGTTTTCACAAAGCATTGATCTAGCCATTTCTTGTAAGGTTCTGTTTTTCCTTTCAACAACACCATTTTGTTGAGGTGTTTTGGCAGCTGAAAAATTGTGAGTAATACCATATTCATCACAAAATTTGGTAACGTCTTGGTTACAAAATTCTCTTCCATTATCACTTCTAATAGAAATCAATTTGCAATCAAGAGAGGTTTGAACCTTTTTGAAGAGTTTTAAAAATTCATAAAATGTTTCATCTTTTTGTGCTAAGAAGATTACCCATGTAAATCTTGAAAAATCATCAACAATCACATAAGCATAGCTTTTACCACCAAGACTAGTAGTCCTCATAGGTCCAAATAAATCCATATGAATTAGTTCAAGAGGTTTTGAGGTAGAAACCATTTTCTTTGGTTTAAAAGATGTTTTTGATTGTTTTCCATATTGACAAGCATCACAGAGACGAGTTTTTTCAAAATGCAATTTAGGTAATCCTCTCACCAGCTCTTGTGTAGAAAGTTTGTTTAATAAATCCATGCTTACATGTCCTAATCTTCTATGCCATAAAAATCCATCATTGTCATGAATGGCAAGACATTTAATATCATTTGTAATAAGCTCATCAAGATACAACACATATACATTACCAACTCTTTTAGCAACAAAGATAGTTTTGTTACTTGCATTGTCAAGAATAGTACAAGTATCACATTTAAACTCTACTTTGCATCCATTATCACATAATTGACTAATACTCAGTAAATTATACTTTAAACCTTCAATAAGTAATACTTTCTTGATAAGAGTGAAAGAACCTTTACTAATGTTACCTATTCCAAGTATTTTCCCTTTCTTCTTATCTCCAAATGTGACAAAACCTTCACTTGTAGTTTGAAGTTCACTAACAAGTGATGCATTTCCAGTCATATGCCTTGAGCATCCACTGTCAAGGAACCATTTTGTGGCACTTGATCTTGAGGCAAATTGTACCTACACCAAATTTGAAAGGGTGATTTTTGGTACCCATATTTTCTTGGGTCCAAGGGGGTTAGTACAAGTTTCTTTGACTTTCCAAATGGTTTTAACACCACTTTCTATTTTTCTTTTGATAAAACATCTAGACACCTTGTGTCCATGTTTACCACAATAAGTGCAGCAAATATGTGATCTAGAATGATAAGATTCTTTAGCAAAAAATTTTTTCTGTTTTGGAGCAAAATAATCATGAGTAAAACCAAGACCATGTTTTACAAATGAAGATCTTTGATAGCCAAGTAATTTATTCAAATTTTCCCTTCCATTTGTAAATCTCTCAATGCATAAAGTTAGATCATTAACTTTCCTTTTTAGAAGCTCATGATCTTTTATCATTGATTCAAGAGAAATAATTCTAGTACAAAGCTTTTTGTTTTCAAAAGATATGTTTTGTATAGTTGTATTCAAAACTTCTTTTTCAATAGTAATGCAACTAATGGTTTCAAGAAATTTTCCATTTTCAACACATAATTTTGAATTTTCATTAGATAAATAATTTATTTTGAGTTTCATTTCTTTATTTCTTTTTGAAGCCTTTTTTAATTCTTCATATAACTCAACAATTAGATCACTGGAATCAATATCATCATCATACACATTTGAAATAGAGGGTGAAGATTGTACCTCATCATCAATGGCCATAAAGCATATGTTGGCCTTTCCTTCACTTTCATCCCCACTTTCTTGTTGATCCCATGTTCCAGCTAATCCTTTTCCTTTCTTGATAGATTTCTTTTTGTTTTTGCTTTCTTTCTTTTTTCCAAAGCTTTAGGACGATCAAAGCAACAAGATGCTCTGTGCTTTTACATTCAAAACATTGAGGTTTGTAGGATGAGGATTGTCCACTCTTCTTGACTGGTTTTCTTCCTTTCTTGAGAAACTCCTTTTTGTAGAATCGTTTAAACTTCCTTACCGCCATTGCAATCTCTTCTTCTCCACTGTTTCCTCCTTCTTCTTCACTTGAAGACTCGTTCTTGTTCACTCAAGTGATTTGAAGACTTGAGTACAACTCCTTTTCTTCCCTTTTCTTCATCCTCCTTGTCATTTAGCCGTTTCATCTTCATTTCATGAGTCAGTAGAGATCCAATGAGCTCTTTAAGTGGAAGAGTCTTCAAATCCTTGGATTCCTCAATGGCAAGTGCTTTAGGCTGCCAGGATTTTGGTAGAGCATCTAAAATCTTTCTGTTTTGCTCTCCCATAGAATAGCCTTTACCATAAGCTTTTAAGCCATTAAAAATGTTAGTGAATCTTGTAAACATATCACTAATATTTTCTACTTGTTTCATGGTAAACAGTTCATAATCTCTAACTAACATGGCAAGTTTAGATTCTTTAACTTGATTAGTACCTTCATGTGTAATTTGAAGTAATCTCCACATGTCATGAGCAGAATCACATCCACTAACTCTATTGTATTCAGTAACATCTAAAGCACAACTTAATATATTCATGGCTTGATAATTTAAAGTCATTTTCTTAGAATCATGCTCATCAAATTCATCAGTGGACTTGGGTACTGAGATTATTCCATCAGCACTCATTTTCATTGGGACATAAGGACCTTTCTCAATTATGTTCCACAAATCAAAATTGATAGAACAAATGTAAACCTTTCTCAATTATGTTCCACAAATCAAAATTGATAGAACAAATGTAAATTTTAACTCTAGATTTTCAGAATGTGTAATTTGTTCCATTAAACAAGGGTGGTCTATTTGTGGAGGATCCTTCTAGGTAAGGTAGGTTTGATATATTTGCCCTTAGGGCTAACAACTTGAATTGAGTAATGATTAAACAAATAAAAACAATGTGAAAGATGCGTTTACATTTTCTATCTTACATTATATATATATATATATATATATATATATATATATATATATAATTTCTTTTTCTTTTCTTAATTCCACTGGACATTAACATGCTATGTTTGCAAAGCTTGGACCCATTAGACAAAATATAAATTTTGAAAATTGATTCAAAATAGTAAATTCAAAATTCCAAAATCTTTAGTCCAAGGTTGAACATGAAAGTTGAAGTTTGATTCTAAATTTGAAGATTAAGTTAATTAATATATGATGATTCTTTTTCACTAAAATACAAAATTTTAAAAATTACAACGTCTATTTTTGCACCAAAAATTTTGAAAAAAATTAATTTTTTTCGAGTATCAAAATTTTGAAATATTACATTCGATAAAAAAAATTGAAGAGCTTATTGTCAAATGACGAAACAATATTAACTTTTACCGGCAATGCTTTTGTAGTAGAATTTTAATTAAGGTTTAATAGCTTTGCAGGTGACGTGATTTTTTCTTCTTAAATTGATAATAGTTACTTCCTCCGTCCCATTTTATTTGATAATGTTTGATCAGACACAATGTTTTATGCAGAAGTTTAAGTTATATTATAAAAGTAATATATAATAAAAAAAATATGTGGGTCAGTAGATACTTTATGACAATTTTAAAAATACAAAAGTAATATATAGGGGAAATAATAGTTGATTGATAATATAAATATGTTAAAATAAATTTTTTATGAAAAATATTAATTATTTTGGGACATCCCGATATAGTAGGAGGTCAAATTAAATAGAACGGAAAGAGTATTAAAACTAAAAATTTTAAGAAATTCACAAAATATTAATAAGTTCTTATCTAAAAGTTAAAAAATATATTTTATTATAATTTTTGTTTTAAAATGTTTATTTGTAATGATTTTTATTGAAATTCAAAATGTATAAGAATTTTAATGATTGGGTAAGTGATTTGTATATTAAAATTTCAAAATTAAATTACTAAACATTTCACTTGGAACTGATAACCACATCTTAAATAATTAAATGATTCACAAAATCTATTATAAATTTACTTAAAAAAGTAAGTACTTAATTGAGTATCAAACAAGTCATTTGTTTCTTTTCATTCTTTTTTAAGTGTAAAACTCAACTATGAAATTCTATTTTACGGTTAACAACAACATAGATCCGTTTCTATGATTAATTTTTAATAATAAAATTCAAATATTTAAATAAATTTTGTACCCATTTCAACACTGTCAAAAGAAATGGGAATGAAAAAGAAATGGGATTGAAGGGTATTAGCAAGGAATCTTACAAGTCATTCAAGAAGGCCGCAATGTCATTTTTTTATATATATAAACCAAAAAATCCGTATGGTTGTGGATAATGACAAGTATTATGTCAATACTTGTATTGCTCTAACTAACAGTCGAGCTACTACCCAAGGACAACCTAATTATCCACGTACAAGTTTGGATCATATTACTTTTTCAAGTCAGGGAACAAGTCTTTAAGTTGTAGCGGGATTCAATCCCAATGGGGCCTCTAAGTAAGATGTAGACGTGTGCCTGACCTCATACTGCTGGCTTAGGAGACTATCCTAACAAATTCAAAATAGAAGAAAAAAATGCATCAATTGTAAAGGGAGTAAAATATAAATTTTTCTTTTCAAGACTCATTTCTAACTTTGTTTGAGTTCTAATTTTTATCACTTCCAAGGGTTTTAATTGTTTAGTTCATTTATGCATATTCAATTGTTTAAAAATATCAATCTTCCTAAATTTGAATATCAACTAATTAAGATACGCAGTAAATAGTCATTTTGAATATTGAAAAATAACAAAATAGGGGAAATTATTATGAATATATCAATTATGTAGATGTTTATTATCCCAATTATTAATTATATTTAAGATTATGAAATATCAAAGGTTAGGGGTTACAATCAAAGTTGTAACATTCATTTTTTATACATTACTAAGTTCATTACCTCTATTATCATAGAGAAATGAAAGATCATGGGATGTAAGTTATATAAATTATAGAAAATGCTACTAATGACCTATGAAATACCTAAGGGGGTGAATTAGATATTTGGCTAATTTTCGTAAATATAGTCCTTTTATAATTCTAAGCAAAGAAACAGATTGTATATGCTTGGTTCAATAGAAAAGTAATATAAATAATATCCAAGTAGTAGAACAATGTAAGAACAAAGAACACAAGCAATTTATAGTGGTTCGATCTCTTTAAGATCTACGTCCACTTCCTTAAGCCTACATTTAAGGATTTCAAATAATCTACTATATGCTCAAGTTCACAAATTACATAAGAGGCTCACCACACAATGATTTTATACTCACAACCTCTTTTAGTAATTATACAAACAAGGCTCACCCTTCCACAAGGGTTTTATATCTAAAGACAACCTAAAGACCAATCTAATCAAAGGCTCACCCACACACGGGTTTTACACCACAACCTTGATTAATCTGGTCTATGGCTCACCCTTCCACAAAAGGATTTTATGTCACAAGATAACCTTGCAATGAGCTAGTAGAAAACACAATTTAATAAGCAGAGAAGAGTTGTGTAGATGTTACACAATGTTGCACCTTCACACTTTGATGTCTTTGGAATGATCAATTGAATGCACAAGATGAGAGAGAGCTTTAAAGTTTGCTAAAAGCTTTTGGAATGCTTAGAGTTCATAAAGATTCAAGACTTACAAAAAATCTGAAGTTTATAGCTTTTATAGCTGTGAAAAAATCAAATGCAACAGCTATAAAACGACTAGTAACGGCTAGTAACAGTAAAGTTCGGACGTCCGAACTTTCTGCTATGCGTCCGAACTTTATTGTGCCAATTTATTTAGAAAAGTTCAGACGTCCAAACTTTTCCTTATGCGTCTGAACAATCGTCTGAAATTCTCTGGAAAAACAGTAACCATGCTTATCAGAGAAAATTTGGGCGTCCAAACTTTTCTCCATGCGTCCCAACTTGCGTCCGAAATTCTCTGGAAGCACAGTAACCATTTCCAAAGTTTGGACGACCAAACTTGCATCCAAACTTATCAAACTTTGTCAAATCTTTTGAAAATCATTGTTAATAACATTGAAAATGTTTTGCAAGAATGGACACATCATTTAAGCACATTTAAACACAAAATCCATTACCAAAATATTTTGATCAAACAAAATCTTCTTAAAATCATTTAAAATTTCAAAAACATACTTGTTATCACAAAGTTCATTTAAAATAATTTCAAAAACAAGTTTTATGCTCTCTCATGCATTCAAATGAATCCAAGACATACAAGTGTAGAGTTTACAGAAAAATATACCTATTTAGCATACTAACTCTACACTCTAAGTCTTCAATGCCTTCAATCATTTTGAACATACTCTTCAATCTTCAATCACTTTTGGCATAGTTGAGTTGTTCTTGCATTGTGACTCCAAGGCAATAAGACTTCATGCTTCTCAATCCATCAATCCTATCACTCAACATAAACACATTAGTCCTCATCAATATTTGTCATTATTCAAAACTAATATGATTTGCCCTTAGGGCTAACAATCTCTGTATTGCTAGGTAAACTTCCCATTTGTCTTTCCAGATGAGTTTTGTCAATTTGCCTACTTGATTCTCGAAGATATGAATGGAGGTCTCTTGGTACCTTAGAGCTACTTCAATACCTTGAAAGCGTGTCTCTTGACTTTGAAAATGGTTTTCGGTAGCCGCTACAAACTTGGATATTAAATCTTCGAGGCTAGACTTCACCTGTAGTTGAGAAGGCAGAGGAAGTTGATGTTGGTAAGGAAGAGATGCTTGGGGTAGGGAACTTGATGAAGATTGGAAGCCAGGAGGATGTATCGGTCTTTGTTGTCCTTGAGTGCTCCATGAGAAATTTAGATAATTCCGCCACCCCAGATTATAAGTATTGCTATAAGGATTGTTAGGTTGCCTTCATCCTCCAAGATAATCCACAAGCTCCATTGATGATGCGTAGGAAGTTCTCATGGTTTGGCATTCATGATTTGGATGACTACCTCTGCAAAAGTCACAAGTTGGGAGGTTGGAGGTGATAGACTCAAGCTCTCGATTTTCTTGTTTAGCACATCAACTTAGCCTCCAAAGTTGTCATCATGTCTACATTGTGTGCTCTACTAGCTTTGACTTTTGGTCTAAGATTTCCCCATTGATAGTTGTTCATGGTATGAATGAGGCCTTGTAATTCTTCCGGTGTCTTCAAACTTGTAGTCCCTCCTGAACAAGCATCAATGAGTTGCTTGGAAGGGAAGTTTAATGCACTATGGAATGTCTACATTTGAAGCCTCAAATCTAGACCATGATGTGGGCATTTCCTCAAGAGCTCCTTCTATCTCTCCCAAGAATCACATAAACTCTCACTCTCCATTTGTTGAAATAAGAAGATGTCGTTTCTTAGCTTTGCCGTTCGTGCTAGAGGGAAGTATTTAGCAAGGAACTTTTCAGCAAGATCATTCCATGTACTAATGGAGCCCTGTGGGAGTGATTTCAGCCATGACTTAGCTCGATCTCTTAATGAAAATGGAAATAACCAAATGCGGATGGCATCTTTAGAAGCCCCATTAATCTTGAAAGTGTCACATATCTCCAAGAAGTTGGAAATATGAGCATTCAGGTCTTTGTCTGGTATACCATCAAATTGCACCAATTGTTGAATCATTTGGATAATATTCAGCTTGATCTCAAAATTGTTGGCTTCAACTCTTAGTTGGGCAATGCTTGACTCCGCTCCTGACAAAGAAGGTCGTGCATAGTTTCTCATTGTCCTTTGCTTTGCATTTTCGTGTCCATTTCCATTATGCACCATATTGTTTACTTGTTGAAGATTTTCACCTTCAATTTCAACTCCTTCAAGTATTACTTCAAGATTTATACCTCTCAGATCCTAATGGAAAATCTACTCGATCTTAGAATTAAGTTGAACCAATTCCTCCGACTTACTTGGGGTCATAAACCAAAACGTTCACACATTCACCACAAATATAAACAAAAGTTCAACCCAAGGAGTTCTCACACATTCAAATTCACACAAAAACACAAGCTAAACACTTCAATTCACCAATGACTAACAAAATTACGACAAGAAAATAAATGCTAACACTGGTAGCAAGTATTATACAAACTAATAAGTAAAATGACTAAATCAACAGAGTTTAATCTTTCCTAATATTGGCCAATTATTCCCTGGCAATAGTGTTAAAAACTTGTTGTGTATTTTCCGTGCCCTTATACTCTATTCTATTACAATCTTCAACAATTTACACACAAACACGAGGCAAGTGCACCTATCGTTTAGATTAGTATAATGACAAGTAATTTAATTGTTGTATCCATGGAGATAATCAAATACTATTAATCATTTTCCGCTCTATTGTTTAGCCTATCAAATTTGCTAACTAAACATATGGAACAACTTTTTAGTTCAATGCCTAAAATAGTGCATATTATGTATGAACAAAATAAGAAACAAAATTAATTAACTCACCAAAAAAATCTTTAAATTAAAGAAAAATAAAAATATGAGTTAAGTAAACAAGACAAGTACTAACTAATAATTCCTTCTAAAAATTAATTAAATATAAAAACAAAAAAAATTTCTATTGTAGGTTCTGCGTAGGTTTAGCGACAGTGGCTTCCAAACATTCCTGTGGCCGTCTTGAGGAAGCAGACCTATTTCTACCCTTGAGGGCAAAAGTACGTTGAGGGTGGAGGTCCATTACATATTTTGTCTACTAGGACGCAACTAGTGGTAGATTATTTTAAATTCGATTTCCTACCATTTTAAGGCCGGTTTTCATGAACATTATATGCATAGAGATGAAAAAATAGATGTTGTTTGTGGAGCAAACCTTCTTTAAGCTACACTTAATTGATTTGTTATGCAATCTCTACCAATAATGTAACGCCTCTTATAGTAAAAAAAAAAAAAGTAATTGTCCTTTCAAGACAAATTATGTGTAGTTTCCATTATTTCCGTGAGTAATTCTTAGACCAATTTTGTAGTACTTAAATAGTTGAATTGTTAAAAAAGTCTATAAAGAGTTTTATTTAGGGCTAGAACCAGATATTTCATGCTGGATAGTGCAAAGCCATATACGAATAAGAGGAAAATGTAATAAATTTTGCAAAATTCTTGGGGACTAAAGGTAATATTGTTAGTAATCTTTTCTAATTTTCATTTTTTAAATGAAAATAATTGATTTTTGACCCTATATTCCTTTGGTTTCATAGCTAAAAAGAGAAAATAAACTAAATATTATGATTTTTCTGGTACTCAGTAGTCATCGCGAAATAACAAATAAGAAAACTATAATGGAAGAAAATAAAGAAAAACTTGTAGAGAGAAAATAGAGAGAACAAAATTTTTATTGAGAGTTTTTCACCATATATGCTCTTACAAACTAATTCATATGGTCCAATTTATAGAGTTAGAAGTGACTTTCTCATCATAAGTAATTAGTAGGCTCCTTTATAACTTACATAACTTACCTCTCATGTTCTCTAAGATAATAGGGGTAATAGGGATAATGGTCTATAAAGGATAGATGTTACAACTTTGGTTGTAACCCCTAACCCTTCATATTCAATAACTTACGTGAATTATTTCTTGAAATAATAGACATCCATAATATTTCAAAATATTCCCCCTTGGATGTCCATTACATAAAAAACATTCCTCATTAAAACTATACTAGATAAAAAAATCAATAGAAAAAATTCTAATGAAGGAAAAAAATTACACTATTCTTTTATATGAGGGTCCCAACTTGGCCTATGTAAAGTCTACATAACACCATTAGTTTTAGGGTTTTCTAACGTTGATATGCATAAATTAGAAGACGCATATACAAAACAACACAAAGATAGTATAATGAAGACATCTCAAATCAATGTATTATTTTCTGCAATTACTTGAACAATTATGATTAAATATGATAGCTAAATAAGAAAATATCTTCTCTCTTCTGAGAGTAAAAGTTGCATCTATGTTTTGGAAATCTACATGGGAAATAACTATGATTGTGTTCTTAAATTTGGAAGTGTTGTTAGTTGTTTTTAATTTTTATTTTTTGTAAGAGGATTAGCAGAGATTATGTAGATTATGTTTACGTCACCGTTTGTTGGCTGGATTGGCTCGAATTCTATAATCACCGCTTGTTGGATTTTTATTTGGCCATCCAAATAGATCTTGGTTTCTGATCATAAATAATTGACACTGTTTAGGTTGTCATTTTTTCCTTATTAATTGAGGAAACACAATTATTTAACGATTAGGCGGTGCTTTTTCCAAACGTTGAATCATTCCTTTAGGGGGTGAAGGATGTGGAAATCTTGCATTTGGAACCTAACACTTGGGACACTAATTTATTTTGTATTTAATTTAGTGATATTTTTCATAATATAAGTATTTTCTGGATTACGTTTTTACCAGAAAAAAATTAAGTCATAGAGTTAAATACTATATAATTAAATATCATATTTCTAGAAGATTTGATATTAATCAACATTTAGCTATAGTTGATTATTTTATATAATTATTTTGATTTCATCAAAAGGAATTTATATTTGTGTCAATTATTTAAGAGTAGTCAAAGCACCTTAAACACTTTGATACATAAGGATTTTAGTCACAGAAAGTTCTTTGTATCCAAATAATGACATCCATGAGACAACAAATAATTCTAGAGGTATATTTATTATGTTATATGTATGTACAAAAACCTTGTCAACATAGTGATAGTTGGTATTTTGGAGGTGTTTCTCAAAAATATAATTATGTTATGTATTTGGGAGTAGCCACAATACCCCAAGTATTTTAAAGTATTAAGGATTATTAATCATATTAAGTTTTGTGATTAGTAATTATCAAAATAAATATTTATTATGCACCTCATTTATCGTATGTATATACATTATTTTGATTTCGTTAGCATTAAGATAACTTGACAAATTTAAGAATATTTTTAAATGTCATCGTGGAGGCTTATTTTATATCATGTGTTTAGGAGTGGTCACATAATCTTAAACATTTGATATATAAATTTAAATTCAGCCTCATAAAGTTAAGAGGTTAAACGATGATATTTAGAATAGTGATAATTAATTTATTGAAATAATAACCTGACCCCACAGGGAGGTTTTTATTTTGATGAGATTAATTGAAATAAGACTATACACTAAACGCTTAGAAAATTGTCTTATACCCACGGGTATGGATGATTTGTCTTACCATTCTAGTTTAATTGTCTTACTATAAAGCAATTTGGTAAATTCTATTTATGGGTAGTGATTTTGACACATCAAATGTGATAGTTTGCTTTGGAATTCACATTAGTTGATTAATTAACAAATGGTTTGAGATTCATAAATTTAATGGGTCTTTATCCTTGGTTATTATATTTTTTTCCATGATTATGGCTCGAAAAAAATATTATTTTACAATTTAAATATTATTTTGTGACATCCTTTGCAATGAAAATTTTAGGCATGCACAATATAGTAGGAGTGTGTATAAGTAAATGATAAGGTTTGATTATATGTTCCATTTGATTTTAAATTTTGAGTTATTGTTGATATTTCTTTTTGGTCTCTCTTCTTATGTGCTCATAATTATATGCATGCTTGTACACACATAAAGATGAATCAGTTATTGAATCTTTGACCATTTGCCTTAAGAGAAATAGAGACAATATAACACACATATGATAAAGGAAATATTTATGAATGGGTAAAGTATTCCAATTAAAAAATACCGACGTAGTTTAATGTTATTTTATATGAATAATATTGGGATGTTATAAAGAAACTTACCTTCATTTGTTGAATGACTCTTAAAGAAATTATCTCATTTTCTAGTCCGTTTTATGGAATATGATAACACAAAGAGAATTCGTTTTGTAATCCATTCACCAATTTTTTGCAAGATTTTAAGAAAATAAAATTCATTCTTCTTAAAAGCATCCATTTAGATTTTGATGCATTTGAAAGAGTGGGGGTTTAGGATCAATTTTAAAATATTATTTTGAAAAATATATTTTATGAGTTACTATTTTTGAAATTTTATTTCAAAGTTAAATTGCTTAACTTTGTCTTCAATTTTGAATTTCATAAATATTTTTCAAATATTCAAGTTAGACTCACTTGTATATTAGTTTTAATCCTACGTAATAATGCGACTGGCATAAAGTATTGTGTTATCATTTAGTGCTCATCTATTTTTTACATATGTATATAGGAGGTTGTAAAATATCTCCATAAACATTAATAAACAAGGAAAGAAATCCTTGAAGTTAAGGATTTTTTTAAATTCTTTTAGTACTTATTGGGATTGCATAAGGTAATGGAAACCCATCAAGATTATTGAAAATGTCAAATGAGTTTTGATTCCCCTAAGATCATAAGTACTTTTGAATACTTTTATTTCTTTCCTGGTTAGTCAGATATATCTCATATTATTTATTGATAAGGTCTTTTCTTATCTTTGTTTGATAAAATTAAAGTTAGAAGGTTTCAAAAGGAACAAATAAAGATGGAAAGGAGCATTTCAAGATATTCTATTTATTTTCACCTTAAATTATGCGATAAGATTAAGAAATGGAACTATACTTTGATATTTACGGAAACAAACTTAGCGGCAATTTAAGTTACCACTGCCTTTGCAAATGTTTGAGAATCACTTTTGTGTATTAGATGAGGTTTCTTTTGAGTTATGTTTGGAAACCATATTGTTAGCCCTAAGGGCAAATCATGTAGTTTTGATTAATGACAAATATTGATGAGGACTAATATGCTTGTATGTTGTGATAGGATTTTTGGATTGAGAAGGAAGCAAGTCTCATTGCCTTGAAGCTAAAATGCAAGAACAACTCCAATATGTCAAAGTGATTGAAGATTGAAGAGTTTGTTCAAGATATTAATGAAGGCTTTGAAGACATGAAGTGTAGGTGACATGTGGTTAATAGGTAAATATTGTAAACCCTACACTCTTAAGTCTTGGAATCTATGAGTTGCAATTGAGAGCACAAAACTTGATTTAAATGGTTTCAATGGTTTTGAACTTACCTAAATTATCAAGTTTTCATAAATGGTTTTTGCACATAAAAGATCTTTAATGACTTATCTTTAAGGCTAGAATGTTTTCCAACTTGTTTGAATTGATTTGAACATGTTTTGACAAAGTTTGAAAAATTCGGATGCAAGATTCGGACGCAGTCCAAAAATTCGGTCGTCCGAATTTTGTAGCAAAAGTTTGCTACTATTCTTCCAGAGAAATTCGGAAGAAGATTCGGACGCAGCAGAAAAAATTCGGTCGTCCGAATTTTGGCCTTCAGCATGGTCACTGTTCTTCCAGAGAAATTCGGAAGAAGATTCGGACGCAGCAGAAAAATTCGGACGCAGAATTCGGTCGTCCGAATTTCCTGAAAGTAGCCGTTAACTAGCCGTTTTATAGCTGTTTGAACTGATTTTTGAATTCTATAAAAGCCATAAACTCCAGATTTTTTAGTAGAACTTTGAACTTAAGAAATCCTACAAGCTCTAACTTGTTTTACATCAAAATTACTTGAAAAGCTCTCAAATTGCCTTGTGCTCAAAGATTGAAATTCAAGATTCCAAAGGCAACAAAGTGTGAAGGTGAAACATTGTGTAATCATCTACCAACAAAGTGGTAACATCTTACACACTCTCTTTTCTTATCTCAATTGTGTTTTCTACTAGCTAATTGCAAGGTTATCTTGTGACATAAAACCCTTTTGTGGAAGGGTGAGCCATAGACTAGATTAATCAAGGTTGTAGTGTAAAACCCGTGTGAGGGTGAGCCTTGGATTAGATTAGTCTTGAGGTTGTCTTTAGATATAAAATCCTTGTGGAAGGGTGAACCTTGTTTGTATAATTACTAAAAGAGGTTGTGAGTGTAAAACCATTGTGTGGTGAGCCTCTTATGTAATTGTTGAATTTGAGCATATAGTGGATTGGTTGAAATCCTTGAGTGTGGACTCAAGGTAGTGGATGTAGATCTTGGAGAGATCGAACCACTATAAATCGTGTGTTCATTTTCTTATTGCTTTACTTGTTTACATACTTGAGATTATTATTTATGCTTAGTTGTTGATTGATTGGTTATGGTCTTATAGTTTGATAATCTTGTATTAATCATCAAATCACATATAACTTGAAGTTTGTGAATTTAAAGAAGAGCTTTTATTAAGACAAAGGATTTGCAAAAAGGTGAAAAGATTTCGATAATTAGCCAAAGACCTAATTCACCCCCCCTCTTAGGTCTTTCAATTGGTATCAGAGCAAGGTCTTCTTTTTAAGGTCTAACAACCTAGAAGTAAAGATTCTATGGCTAGTTTATCAAATTTGCCTTATATGGAAGGTTCCTCTACAAATAGACCTCCTTTGTTTGATGGTTCTAATTTTTACATTTTGGAAATCTAGAATTAGAATTTTTTATTTGTTCTATTAACTTTGATTTGTGGAGTATCATTGAGAAAGGTCCCTATGTTCCTATGAGAATAAAAGCTGATGGAATTACAAGGGAACAAAAGTCTATGGAGGAAATTGATGAGAACGACTCAAGAAAGATAACCTTAAACTACCAAGCAATGAATATCTTGAGTTGTGCATTGGGACGTGAATGAATACAATAGAGTGAGTGAATGTGACACCGCTCACGACATGTGGAGACTTCTTCAAGCAACACATGAGGAAAGAGCCAATATGTGTTTTATGTCAATAAATGATGAGGTACAATCCACTCCTTCTACCTCTACTTATTGTGATGATGATGTTGATGATATTGATGATCCTAGTGAATTACTTGTTGAGATGTATGGAGAATTAAAGAAGGCTTCAAAAAGGAATAAGGAAATGAAAACCAAAATTAATGATTTATTGAATGAGAATTCAAAATTGTTTTGTGAAAATAAAAAACTTCTTGATTCTATTGAATGCTTGAATATTGAAAAAGAAGTTTTAAATGTCTCTTTACAAAATATGTCCCTTGAAAATAAGATTCTTTGTGAAAAGATTTTGTCTCTTGAAAGAATGCTTGTTGATCATGAGACTTTGAAAAAGAAGGTTGATGAACTTACATCATGTATAGAAAAAATTTACAAAAGGAAGGGACAATCTTGATAAAATTCTTGGAGCTCAAAGATCTCTCCTTGTCAAAAATGGTCTTGGTTACAATTATGTAAACAATGTGCCTAAATATAACAAATTCTTTGTTAGAGCTACTTCTACTTCCATGCATCATACTTGTTGTACTTATTGTGGAAAACATGGACATAAAGTCACCAAATGTTATGTTAAAAGAAAAGTAGAGAATGGTGTAAAAACCATTTGGAGAGTTAAGGGAAATATTACTAACCCTCACGGACCCAAGAAAGTATGGGTACCAAAGGAAACTTCCTCTTCTTTATTGCAGGTACTCTCCAATTCAAACTCAAGCACCACTAAATGGCATATTGATGATGTTGGCTTAAAGAATAACAGAAAACACCTCATGCATAATCAAGGTCAAAGCAACCGATGAAGTAACCAATGTTGATAAAGGTTCCTCTCTTCTTTTTAAACAAATGTTGCTTAGTGATAATTTGAAATATAATTTGCTTAACATTAGTCAATTATGTGATAGTGTGAAAAGTTGAATGTGAATGTAATACTTACACTATAATTGATGGTGTCAATAGTAGAACTATTTTTGTTGCAAATTGTATTAATGCCTTGCCTTGATGAACTTGTTGCTTATAAAGTTAGATGATTTTCCACTCATGATAATGACTGTTATTTATGGCATAGTAAACTTGGTCATGATAAAATGATTAAAATAACTATGGTTGAATATCTATGCATTTGCTTGGCCAAAAACATCTTTATGAAACTTCACAAAATGTTCAGACTTGAAGTTTGGATGTAGACCACAAGTTCGGTCGCCCGAACTTATGTGACAATATGACATTTTGTGATTTTGATTAATTACTCGCAAAATGTTGCAATATGTGTTTTATCTTGATAAGCTTGAATGTCTTGTGGCTTATGATAATGATGGATTTTCTTGGCATAAAAGATTAGGTCACGTGAGCATAGATTTGTTGAGCAAACTTTGCTCTTAAGATTTAGTTGGAGGATTACTAAAAATATGTTTTGAGAAAATTATCTTTGAGATACTTGTCAATATGGAAAACAAACAAAAGAATCTTTCAAACACATGAAAATGCATTTAGACCTCAATCATCTTGAACATGTTCATATGGATTGATTTGGACTTATGAGGTACTCTAGTATTAATGACTTGAAGTATGCTTTAGTAGTGGTTGAGGATCTCTAAATATTCACTTTAGCATTATTCTTTGCTCAAAAGAAGATAAAGTGTTTCATATGATTGTAAAACTATTCAAAAAGGTTCAAACCTCCCTTGAGTGCAAATTGATTTCCATTAGAAGTGACAATGGGAGAATTTTACAACTAAGTCTTTACAAAATTTGCTTTGAAAATTGAATTTCATATAATTGTTTCAACTGCAAAAACCCCACAACAAAATGGTGTTATTTGAAAAGAAAATTTAAACTTTGTAAAAATTGGCTAGATCCATGCTTTGTGAAAATTCTTCCTCAAAAATATTTTTAGTCCAAAGTCTTAAACATCACATGTTATGATAAATAGAATTCTTTTAAGATCATTTTGAAGAAAAACATCTTTTGAATTCTCTTTTATAGAATGCCTTAAATTGCATATTTTAAAATGTTTGGTTATAAATGTCTTATCTTAAATTCTTGTGTTAACTTACTTAAAATTTGATAGAAATCTTGATATTGGTATATCTCTTATCTATTCTTCTAACAAAAAGGCTTATAGAATTTTATAACAAAAAGAACCTTACATGATGAGGAAACCATTCATGTTAGCTTTGTTGAATCTTACATTTACTTGGAAAGAAAAGATGAAGATGATGTAGGTACATCTATGAATGACTATCAAATCCATCTTCAAGCACCAACTTTGGAGGATCATACCAATGAGCAAGAAATGATTGAACAAAATGATCAACATAGTGGTGACCAAAAGCTCTCAAAGAACTTAAGATATCCAAGAGGCCACCCTAAGGAGCAAATCATTGGTGATATCTCCCAAGGAGTAAAAATAAGGCGGTACTTTATCAATAACTTTATTCTTTTATTGGATATGAGCCTAAAGTATTGATGATGCATTGTGTGATGATTTTTGGATTATTTGTATGCAAGAGGATTTAAATAAATTTGAAAGATACAAAATTTTGGATATTCCTAAATCTCATGATCATTCCATTATTGGAACTAAATGGTTTTTAGAATTAAACTTATTGAATCCGGAGAAGTTGTTAGAAACAAGGTTAGACTTGTTGCCTAAGGATTCAATCAAGAAGAGGAAATTGATTATGATATGAAACATTTGTTCCGAATGCTAGACTTGAGTCCATAAGAATGCTTTTGACTTGTACTTGTTTTAAGTTATTTCAAATGAATGTCAAAAGTGCTTTTTTAAATGGTTCTATTGAGAAAAAAAAGTTTATGTGGAACAACCATCCGGTTTTGTTCATGAAAAGTTTCCTAAACATGTTTTCAAAATTATCCAAAGCTTTGTATGATTTAAAACAAGCTCCTAGAGCTTGGTATGAAAAATTGAGTGATTTTCTTCTTTCAAAAGGATTTTCAAGAGGAAAGGTTAACACTACTATTTTCATAAAAACCTCTTGTAACAATGATCTATAAGTTGTCCAAATATATGATACAATTTTTTGTGCTTCTAATACTTCACTTTGTGATGTGTTTTCCAAGTTAATGAAAAGTAAATTTGAAATGAGCATGATAGGAAAACTTAATTTCTTTCTTGGCCCACAAATCAAGCAAACCAAGGATGGCACTTTCATGAATCATGTTAAGGTATAAGCACTTTCATAAGTTTATCAACTATGCATGACAAGAATAAAATGGTTTCATAGGAGTAGTCAACTCTATTTGACTGCAAGTAGAACTAATATTATGTTTGCAATGTGTTTGTGTGCTAAATTTCATCTTGTCATAAAGAGTTTCATTTGATTGCTATTAAACACATTCACTATTACCTTATTGATACTCTAAGTGATTATGATCTATGTTTCAAATATGTGGCTATGTTATGTGATAATACTAATGCAACAAATTTGATCATCATACTATTCAACAAACTAGGACAAAGCATATTGAGATCATACTTCATCTCATTAGAGATCATTCTACTAAGGGTAATATTTGTTTAAAGCATGATTGCACTAATGAACAAATTAATGATATTCTTACTATGCCATTAGCCAAAGAAAGGTTTGACCAATCTTGGAAGTAGCTTAGAGAATTCAAAATTCAATAACTAATAAGTGTATTCAAGTGTTGTAGCTTCAGGTGAGGACAAAGATGCCGAGCATGGGAAAAGGAAAGAGAAAATCCAAAGAAAAAGAAGGAGGATCAGTGATTAATGAACCAAGGAAGGTTCATGTTTTGCAAAGCATGTCATAGCTGGATAGATTTGTCACAGTGGAGGCTACTACTGAACTTGATGATTGGGCACAAAGGAACCATAAGATAAATCCAAGCCACAAGGTGGATGTCATCAAACTATTCGAAATGGGTAATATACTCTCATTTTTTAAATGATATGAGCTGGGCTAGTTTTCTTGTGTTTGATGAATGCTATTACCTTCCTTAGTTTATGAAGTTTATGCAAATAGTAAGGAAGACAAAGTTGAACAAATTGGTAATTAAGCTATTCAGTAGTATTCTTCAAGAATATCACAAGTTAATTTTTGATATTGATAATGCACTGCTCAATAGAATTTGTGATGTTGAGGGTGTTGGCTTTAGGCATTATTCTTCCTGGGAACATTGTTTTATAAGTGAGTTATACTCACATGAAAGAATTGAGAATGCCTATATATAAATGATAAGAAGCCTCAAGACTAGAAAGGATAGAGAGATAAAAGCTTTCTTATGCTAGTGAAAGAATTTTGCATCACATGCTTACTACCTTGATTATTGCATACTTTGGGAACAAATCTTATGTTGATAATATGTATGCTGTAATTATGCTATCCATGCATAAGAAAAGAAAAATGAATTTTGGATATATAGTGCTAAAGAATATAATGGCAGCTAGAAGAACCGAACGTAAGGCTTTGCCACATAGCAAATTGTTTACCAAGGTTTTCAAGTATCTCCAAGTGCAATTGTCTTGTAGTAGTTGACCAATAAAGAGTGAAGAAGTCTACACCAACAACTCACTAAAGAGAATTCCTTGAATACTTGATGATGAAAATGAATGAAGGGCTAGAAGAAAAACTCCTCTAAGGGTGATAGAAGAGATGCTAGCAAATGATGAAGAAAAGGAGGAAGAAAGTAATGAAAAAGAAGGAAGAAGAAAATGATGAAGAATAAGAGGATGAAGAGGAAATCCTTGCTAGAGAAAGGAAATTAAAATGAAACATGACTTATCTAGTGAGGGGGAGCAACCTTTCACAAAAGAAGACTATTTGAAGAGTTGCCAAGGTGTTTCAAGAGACATTGAACAACCATGTAGAGGAAATGAAGAAGATGGACAAATTCTTCAAGTCTTTTGCTCTGATAATTCTTGGCAAATTTGATGGTTTAGAAGCTAGAGTCAAGAATATGGAAGAAGACTTGAGAAAGATTTCTCAAGTGGTTTTAAATAGTGCAAGTTCCTATAAAGCCCAAGAGAACAAGCAAGAAGAAGGAGGTGAAGGAAGTTTAACAAAGTCAAAGCACAAATCCATCACCAATATCCTTCAGCCAAGAGAGGAAAATATGGTTCAAAGAAAGAAGATCCAAAGACCCTCTCAAATTGGTAGCTTTCCAAAGCAGAACTACACGAGCAAGGAGTCAACAAATGAAGGACCCCATCATATAGAGCTCAAGGGAGACATGGCCATCATAACAAACAAATTTGGAAGTGAAGACCATGAAACGCATCCAAGACTAAGCCTTTCTATCCCTAAACTCTATTTTTATGCTTATTTTAGTTTATTTGTTGATGCACATGTTATGCTTTAATATTGAAATTTACTTGTGCCTATCTAGTCATTATAATGATTTGAAGCTCAATGCATGAAATCCTTATGATAAGAGCTTCTTTTGTTTCACTTTTTCTGTCCAAGTATTCTTACCTCAAGTTTAATCATTGCTAAAAAGGGGGAGAAGAAGTTGATTATATATTGCTTATTGTATTATTATTGAAGATACTACATAATGCTTATTGCTATTAGGATAATAATTATTTGACTAGAGAATTGCTGAATATTGCCAATATACAGTTTATGAGAATTGGCTAATATATTACTAAATTGCCAAATGAGGTTTAGTCCATATACTGCTTATATGTGATACATGCTGTCTCACTTTCATTAACCCCATCTTTGATTGATGACAAAAGGGGGAGAAGAAATGTGATGACAAAATGTGTGAAAATGAGAAATAGCAGTGGAATTAAAGAATATTGACTGCAAGATGTGCTATGTGCTATGTGCTTGTTGTAAATGTGCAATGCATGTGTGCTATAAGTTGAAATGTGCTATGAATGTGTACTGTGAAACTAATTGGTTGCATTTGAAATTTAAAATGATTGTTTTCTGCGATTTTGAAAATGGTTAAGTTGGGATTGTGAAGTTTTTATCATGGTTCTTGACTTGACCTATGACTTTACATTACATCATGAAAACAATTAAATACATGAGCTTTGTGGTTTTGCAAAGCTAAAGAGTGCTATTGTGGCTATACATATTTGAGTACTTCTATAGTTCATTTAAGAATGCAAAATCACCTTTTCAAACTTGTTTCCAAAAATTTGGACTTGAAATTCGGATGCAGACCAAAAATTCGGATGCATGTTTCAGAAATTCGGATGCATGCATATTTGTTGCCAAAAAGTGCTTCTTTGTTGTTCAAATTGATTCAAATATATTTTATTCTCTTCCATTATGTTTGAACAACCTTTGGAAAGATTTATTTCGCATTAAACTTTCATTATATTGAATTTATTGCAATTTGGACTTGGAATGTCAAAATTCGGATGCATCCATATTGTGTTGTCAAAATGTGCTCTTTTGTTGTTCAAATTGATCCAAATATGTTTTAATCTCTTCCATTATGTTTGAACAACCTTAGGAACACTTTATTTCACTTCAAACATTCATTATATTGAATTTATTGCAGTTTGGACTTAAGATCAAAAAAATTCGGATGCAAGGTTTAAAAATTCGGATGCATGTTCTGAAATTCGGATGCATCCATATTTTGTTGCCAAAATGTGCTCTATTGTTGTTCAAATTGATTCAAACTTGTTTTAATCTCTTCCACTATGTTTGAACAACCTTAGGAAAGCTTATTTTCAAAAATTGAAGCTTTCATTTCACTTATTTTACAATTCGGACTTGATATGTCAAAATTCGGATGCATAGCATCTCAAGTCCAAACTTGTTGAAAAATGAGCACAATCTAAGGGGGAGTAATGTTAATCTTTTCTGACCTTTAAAACCTCTCTTAGAAGTTTTCTAAATACTTTAAATGCTATATCTTCTATATGTTGTTGGAAGGAAGGAGGCAAATGGAGGTTGGTTGGGTCATAGGCTCATATTGAGCCTTTTGTATGTCAATGTGCTAAATTGATTATTTTCTATCATTGACATTAATACTTCTTTGTACTACATTGTTTAAATCCATCACATTTTGCATCAAATTTTGTCATCATCAAAAAGGGGGAGATTGTTAGCCCTAAGGGCAAATCATGTAGTTTTGATTAATGACAAATATTGATGAGGACTAATATGCTTGTATGTTGTGATAGGATTTTTGGATTGAGAAGGAAGCAAGTCTCATTGCCTTGAAGCTAAAATGCAAGAACAACTCCAATATGTCAAAGTGATTGAAGATTGAAGAGTTTGTTCAAGATATTAATGAAGGCTTTGAAGACATGAAGTGTAGGTGACATGTGGTTAATAGGTAAATATTGTAAACCCTACACTCTTAAGTCTTGGAATCTATGAGTTGCATTGAGAGCACAAAACTTGATTTAAATGGTTTCAATGGTTTTGAACTTACCTAAATTATCAAGTTTTCATAAATGGTTTTTTGCACATAAAAGATCTTTAATGACTTATCTTTAAGGCTAGAATGTTTTCCAACTTGTTTGAATTGATTTGAACATGTTTTGACAAAGTTTGAAAAATTCGGGATGCAAGATTCGGACGCAGATCCCAAAAATTCGGTCGTCCGAATTTTGTAGCAAAAGTTTGCTACTATTCTTCCGGAGAAATTCGGAAGAAGATTCGGACGCAGCAGAAAAAATTCGGTCGTCCAATTTTGGCCTTCAAAGCATGGTCACTCGTTCTTCCAGAGAAATTCGGAAGAAGATTCGGACGCAGCAGAAAAATTCGGACGCAGAATTCGGTCGTCCGAATTTCCTGAAAGTAGCCGTTAACTAGCCGTTTTATAGCTGTTTGAACTGATTTTTGAATTCTATAAAAGCCATAAACTCCAGATTTTTTAGTAGAACTTTGAACTTAAGAAATCCTACAAGATCTAACTTGTTTTACATCAAAATTACTTGAAAAGCTCTCAAATTGCCTTGTGCTCAAAGATTGAAATTCAAGATTCCAAAGGCAACAAAGTGTGAAGGTGAAACATTGTGTAATCATCTACCAACAAAGTGGTAACATCTTACACACTCTCTTTTCTTATCTCAATTGTGTTTTCTACTAGCTAATTGCAAGGTTATCTTGTGACATAAAACCCTTTTGTGGAAGGGTGAGCCATAGACTAGATTAATCAAGGTTGTAGTGTAAAACCCGTGTGAGGGTGAGCCTTGGATTAGATTAGTCTTGAGGTTGTCTTTAGATATAAAATCCTTGTGGAAGGGTGAACCTTGTTTGTATAATTACTAAAAGAGGTTGTGAGTGTAAAACCATTGTGTGGTGAGCCTCTTATGTAATTATTGAATTTGAGCATATAGTGGATTGGTTGAAATCCTTGAGTGTGGACTCAAGGTAGTGGATGTAGATCATGGAGAGATCGAACCACTATAAATCGTGTGTTCATTTTCTTATTGCTTTACTTGTTTACATACTTGAGATTATTATTTATGCTTAGTTGTTGATTGATTGGTTATGGTATTATAGTTTTATAATCTTGTATTAATCATCAAATCACATATAACTTGAAGTTTGTGAATTTAAAGAAGAGCTTTTATTAAGACAAAGGATTTGCAAAAAGGTGAAAAGATTTCGATAATTAGCCAAAGACCTAATTCACCCCCCCTCTTAGGTCTTTCACATATCTCTAAGGTCTACACATATAAAAGTTTTCACTGAGGTCAAGAATTCAAAACCCTTAACTGATGAAGTTGGATAAGGATAATAATTTGTTGTTTATTTAAGTTTTTTTTAACACCAGAGGATTTAAATTTATTGCCCTTTTATACACTCCATATGACTTTTCAAACTAGAAATTAGAATTTTAAGGAACAAAAAGAGACTGAGAGTGGTTCTTTTGTCTCATATAATGAAAATTTGTAACGATTCCTTTAAAATTACCATATTTGAGAAGCCACATAAAATCACCTTTTTATATTTCTTCCATTGATTAAAGATTTCAAAAAAGTGGGAGTTAGAGTTTCTTTATAAATTTAGAGTTTTAATCATTTCTACTAATTTTATACCTTTGATATTCTAACTTTTTTGTCAGAATAAAAATAGTTCAATTATATTTTTCATAAGTCATGAACAATTTAGACTTCACATTTTGTATGATGCCATAAAGTAATGCTCTATTTGAGGTTGAAGTTAAGTCTAAATCTTGTTCAACTACCAAAGTAAACATCTATCAGTGCATATTAATATCGGTCATTATGGTTTATCTAGTAATGTTGAATAATAAAGTTAGACTTATTTCTCAAATTTTCATTTAAAGGGTATCTGTTATCAAGAAAAACTTCTTTTATATTTTTAGAAATGATTTTGTTGGAGTATTCATGATGTTGTAATTCACTTTGATATATAGTTATTTTTAATGGATATGAAAATGTAGTTTGAAATGAATCATATATGATGGAGAGGTATACATGTGCATATATTAAGGTTTTCATAAATTTTGATGATCCTTTTTTTTTTCTTCCAAGATAATGAAAAACTATATATGACTAAAACTACTTCCTCCAATGGTATATCTAAAATTACAATGTTGTTTCTTCATTTTGT
The DNA here is from genome assembly GCA_030512225.1 of Rauvolfia tetraphylla. Lineage (NCBI taxonomy): Eukaryota > Viridiplantae > Streptophyta > Magnoliopsida > Gentianales > Apocynaceae > Rauvolfia > Rauvolfia tetraphylla. The sequence continues at coordinate 665,748 of JAJQKT010000017.1, read as the reverse complement.
TTTGAAGTGCATCATTGTTAATTTATATACCTTAAGGTCAGCGAGAGTAAATAAAGTTTCTTACTCTCTCCGGTAGATATTTATTTCACAAAATTTGGCAGAAGGATGTATGATAATTTTGAGTAATTTTATTTTTTTGAATACAAAATGAAGGGGGTCTTAATTATAATATTTTGTATTATTTGCATAGAGATTCGTAAATTTTGTAAAGAACACTTTGTCAATGTTCTTGTTACCCAAATTATGGTATTCTTATAAAATTATATAAAAAGGTTTCTTGTTACTCATGCTTATCGCATTTAAGATGATTATATGTTTGTTATAATACATTGAAATAAAGGTAATCCAAGGATGCTATGACGGTATCACAGGCATAAAATTTGGCATATTGTTCATCAATTTTGCTTTTAGTCAAATTTATGTTATTCAACTTTATTATTCATTTTGAAAAAATTATTTTGATAGTTGACTAAGCAACTCAACATAACGTTTCTTTGTTAGTTTGAAGCAAATGTTTATTGAGTATATAGTTATAGTGTTAAAATTGTAGTTTGTCGGTTTTTTGTTATTCAACTCTTGTAACTCAACTAGCACATAAGATATTACTATACTGACACTATTTGTCTAGATATTTGAGAAATTTTTCTCACATGACTGTACACATATAATTAATGTATAAAGTTGTGATCCATATTGAATTTATAAGGTTGGCCCTTGAATGACTTATATTAATTTCATTCATACAATTTGGTGCTTGATTAGGAGATGTTTTACATTGTAATATGTGGAAGGGAGTGTTTGACAAAAGAACATAACTGTTATGATTCTTGTATTGCATTTTCTAATTAACTCTTACATAACTATATTACAATAGAGTGACTGTAAAGTTTCCTTGACCCACACTTATATAACCATATTGCAATAGAGTGATTGTAAAGTTTTCTTGGCCACACTTTGACTTTTTTCAGTCACTCTTAAAGAAATTTACTTGTGTATAACATGTGGGCCAAGTGGGAGCATGTAAGAATTTGGTCTTCGTTAAAAGACCTAAATATAGAGCACATATTATAAGTAATAACCATATTTTCTCATATCTAAGTAAATCAAGTAATATTAATAAAGATATGATTGGTTATAATTTTAAAAAATAATCTAGATGTTTTCTTGATGGAAGAAAACTCTAATTGGTATCCATCATGTTAGAGTCCCTAAATTAACCTATATAAAACATGGTAACACCGTCAGTTCAAGCACTACAAGAAAAAAGCAAATTTGAAACCCACAAATTGGTTTCAAAACAAGGATTTGAAATTGTGTAAAATCGATTTCAATTTTGGTGGTTGTGCCCCAATATTGAAACTGATTTGAAATCGATTTTTAAACCGAATATAATCATTTTCAAAATTGATCTAAGAACCAATCTTTTTAATCAAATATAGCAATCGGGTCTGAAACCGCATTAGAACTAAATTTTGAAACCAAATTTAGTAACTAATTAGAAGAAATAAAGAATGAAATGCAAAAAAAAAAAAATTGTTTGATCTAATGGACCAAGTCAACCTAGTTCAAGTTGACCCAAAAAACCTACCGGAATTAGTCTGGTAGATCAATAGCGTGCACGTACTCGCCTGGAGAGTGGTGGCACATGCAAGCCTTCGATGCGTGCACGAGCCAATAATCTACTTTTAATTCGCCCCTTGCATGTCTCGAGTTACTAGTGTGGGAAGCATTCTAGGCAAACTTTTTATTGTGTTATTCTTCAGTAATTATTTTATTTATATATTATATTTTTAAATCAATAATTGTATTGTAAATATTTCTTAAATAATATATGATATAATATTTTTAAAAAATTATTTATGATAGAACTTTAAGAAATAAAATATTATAAGATGCAACTTATTATATTATATTTTAATATATCATTTTGAAACGGATCTTGTAAATTTAAAACCGATTTGAATCCGTACAAAAACTAACTTTGACCTTTTTTATATACCTAAACTAACAAAATGAAAAAATAATCTGAAATTTTGCATAAATTTCATTTTCAACAAACCTTTGTAATTTTTATTAGGTTATAAACTTGTGTTTTAACTTATTATGTGTGTTTGCCAATTAATAAAAAATTCATAATTTTATATATAAATAAAACATATTAGCATTATCTATAATTATTTTTTTACATGTATACTTATACGAGTGTTACCTATAAATTACTTAAATGATATTATGTTATACTTGTATAATAATTGCAATAAGTATATATAGACCAACATATATCTTAAACATAAGTAGTATAAAACAAATACATCATGTAACTGTTTACTCAACTATATATATAAATGCACACACATAACCAAAAGTCATAAATATACTAATTATATGATGGTCATAATAATTAATTTAAATTCATCAAAGGTGTAAGATGTCACATCATAAACTTTAATTATAATCTACAAATTTAATATTAAATATTGAGTTTGAAACCGATTTGAGACTGGTAATCATATTAAAACCAATTTGAAACAATATTAGGGCTTTGAAATGGATTAGACAATTTAGAACCGTTCTAGTGTATAAGGTTTAAAAACTGATTTGAAACTAATTTCCTTTGAAACCAATTTAAAATTTGAAAGACCTAATAGAGGGGGTGAATTAGGTATTTGGTTAATTTTAAAATAAAAATCCTTTATGAGTATATAGCTTGGAAGCTGCTTGAAATCAAACTCACAACAAGCTATGCAAAGTAAACACAATAAGTTTCCAAATTAAAAGAGAGATGAAAATAAATCACACTAGCAATTATAGTGGTTTGATCATTCAAGATCTACATTCACTTACTTGAGCTTAAACTCAAGAATTTCAACTAAATTCAACTATAATAAAAGTTGATCAAGTTACAAGAGAGGTTCACCCAACAAGGATTTTACTCCACAACCTATTTGCACTTACAATAATCAAGGTTCGCCCTTTCAAATGGGTTTTATATCCTTAAGATAACATTGAATAAAACAAATAAATGAAGTAAGAGAGAAGAATTTTACCAATAACTTGGTAGATGATTACAAATTTAGCACAGTCACTTTTTTGTCAAAAGAATCTTGAGATTTAACTTTTTAGCACAAGACAAAAACGTGCTTTTTGATTAAGAATGATTGAGAAGAGTAAAAATTCTTAAAGGCTCAAGAATTGCCCAACAATCTAAAGTTTTTGTCTTTTATAGGGTTTAAAAAATCAGTTGTAATATTCAAATAATGGTTAGTAATAGCAAAATTCAGCGGACCAAAGATGGACTTCCGCATCCGAATGATTGTCCAAATATTTCTGTTTCCTAGCTGCAAGGATAAATTCGATTGATCGAATTTGGACACAAATGTCTGAATAGTAGTCTGAATTTCTCTGGAAATTCTGCAGCTAAGATTTTCAATTTGGATGTCCAAACTGGAGTTTGAACTATTCAAACTTTGTCAAAATGATTAGAATTCAAGCACAACATGTTTAGGGTTTAGTTTTGGACTATAAAATAGATCTTTTTAGATCTTTTAGTCCTAAAGCCGTTGACAAGAACTCAGTAAAACACTTGTAGGATAAATCATTTAAGATTCAGCCATTGCATAGGCATTTTTTTGATCTAGTGATTGTGGATGCTCAAGAGTATATTTGAGATGAAAACATTTTCAGCTCTCATCCAAACCTCAAACACAATTCAAGATCAAAATTTGAACGCAATTTCTCATATCAAATCTGATTCTCTCTCTCTCTCTCTCTTCTTTCTCAGTTTTTTCTCTCTTCGTTCGCTCTTCTCTATCATTGTTCTAATCTATATTACAAACATGCTATACAAGCAGCAAGGAGATTGAAATCAAAGTTTGAGAATGCTTCAAAACTTGAAAAACATTTGATTTGAGATCTAGAATAAAAAAGGTAAAAAAATACTAATATATCTTTTACATTTATCCTGTAAAATATAAGTTTTCACATTTTTAAAGTAAGATAAGTTTGTGATTTTTATTTAGTTTTGATCTTTTTGTTCCTTGTCATAAATTTGATTTTTGACATTTTTCAATCAGTAAAGATCCTTTTATGGGTGGTGTTTGCAAGTTTAAAAATGAATTGTTAATCCTGAAAAAATAGAGGGATTTGAAAGGTGAACACAACTACCATATGTATGTTCTAATATCATTCTATAGTGGAGGTGATTTATTCTTCAATCTTGTGAGAATGACATTATTTTCATTCACCAAGTAATGTTATAAAGGTTTGAATAATTATTTGCGGATGTTTGAACAATTATTCACTACACAATTTTCTTTCACGAATAATTTAAATATTTGACAAAGTCTGCTAATATTTTACATCAGGCACATTAATATTTACATGAACTTTATACGCAATCTTAAATAATTATTCTTAGACGTTTAAATAATTATACACCATATAACTTGTGTATAAGTATTCAACGTGTAGTTTAAAAAAAATCATAAATTTATTTAAATACAACAAAATATTAATATTTACAAAAAGCTCTATATTATCATGATAGTGAATAATTATTCATAAATGTTTAAATAATTATTTACAACGTAATTTTTTCTCTTGAATAATTAATTTTTTAATCAGTGAAAATTATGACTCAAAACAATGAAAATCATTACATGAATTGTCAAAATAAAAATAATTTCCAAAAATAAAAATAAAATATATTATTGAAATCTTCCACTATCAAAATCATTCTTCAAATTATGAGAATCAACACAAAACAATCCAATAATAAGTCCTTCAATTAGCATTTTCTTAAATAATTATTCATCATTAAATGAATAATTATTCATTGCTCGAATCTAAATACTTATTTCATCAATTTTGAAATCAAACCAACCACCTAATCCATATACCAATAAAATTCAGTCATAATTCGTTTCTAAACCTACAAACACCACTCATAAAAGGATATTTACTAAATGAAAAATGTCAAAAATCAAATTTACAACAAAGAACGGAAAGATCGAAACAAAAAAAAAATCACAAACCTATTTTCATAAAAACCTCTTGTAACAATGATCTATAAGTTGTCCAAATATATGATACAATTTTTTGTGCTTCTAATACTTCACTTTGTGATGTATTTTCCAAGTTAATGAAAAGTAAATTTGAAATGAGCATGATAGGAAAACTTAATTTCTTTCTTGGCCCACAAATCAAGCAAACCAAGGATGGCACTTTCATGAATCATGTTAAGGTATAAGCACTTTCATAAGTTTATCAACTATGCATGACAAGAATAAAATGGTTTCATAGGAGTAGTCAACTCTATTTGACTGCAAGTAGAACTAATATTATGTTTGCAATGTGTTTGTGTGCTAAATTTCATCTTGTCATAAAGAGTTTCATTTGATTGCTATTAAACACATTCAATATTACCTTATTGATACTCTAAGTGATTATGATCTATGTTTCAAATATGTGGCTATGTTATGTGATAATACTAATGCAACAAATTTGATCATCATACTATTCAACAAACTAGGACAAAGCTTATTGAGATCATACTTCATCTCATTAGAGATCATTCTACTAAGGGTAATATTTGTTTAAAGCATGATTGCACTAATGAACAAATTAATGATATTCTTACTATGCCATTAGCCAAAGAAAGGTTTGACCAATCTTGGAAGTAGCTTAGAGAATTCAAAATTCAATAACTAATAAGTGTATTCAAGTGTTGTAGCTTCAGGTGAGGACAAAGATGCCGAGCATGGGAAAAGGAAAGAGAAAATCCAAAGAAAAAAGAAGGGAGGATCGGTGATTAATGAACCAAGGAAGGTTCATGTTTTGCAAAGCATGTCATAGCTGGATAGATTTGTCACAAGTGGAGGCTACTACTGAACTTGATGATTGGGCACAAAGGAACCATAAGATAAATCCAAGCCACAAGGTGGATGTCATCAAACTATTCGAAATGGGTAATATACTCTCATTTTTTAAATGATATGAGCTGGGCTAGTTTTCTTGTGTTTGATGAATGCTATTACCTTCCTTAGTTTATGAAGTTTATGCAAATAGTAAGGAAGACAAAGTTGAACAAATTGGTAATTAAGCTATTCAGTAGTATTCTTCAAGAATATCACAAGTTAATTTTTGATATTGATAATGCACTGCTCAATAGAATTTGTGATGTTGAGGGTGTTGGCTTTAGGCATTATTCTTCCTGGGAACATTGTTTTATAAGTGAGTTATACTCACATGAAAGAATTGAGAATGCCTATATATAAATGATAAGAAGCCTCAAGACTAGAAAGGATAGAGAGATAAAAGCTTTCTTATGCTAGTGAAAGAATTTTGCATCACATGCTTACTACCTTGATTATTGCATACTTTGGGAACAAATCTTATGTTGATAATATGTATGCTGTAATTATGCTATCCATGCATAAGAAAAGAAAAATGAATTTTGGATATATAGTGCTAAAGAATATAATGGCAGCTAGAAGAACCGAACGTAAGGCTTTGCCACATAGCAAATTGTTTACCAAGGTTTTCAAGTATCTCCAAGTGCAATTGTCTTGTAGTAGTTGACCAATAAAGAGTGAAGAAGTCTACACCAACAACTCACTAAAGAGAATTCCTTGAATACTTGATGATGAAAATGAATGAAGGGCTAGAAGAAAAACTCCTCTAAGGGTGATAGAAGAGATGCTAGCAAATGATGAAGAAAAGGAGGAAGAAAGTAATGAAAAAGAAGGAAGAAGAAAATGATGAAGAATAAGAGGATGAAGAGGAAATCCTTGCTAGAGAAAGGAAATTAAAATGAAACATGACTTATCTAGTGAGGGGAGCAACCTTTCACAAAAGAAGACTATTTGAAGAGTTGCCAAGGTGTTTCAAGAGACATTGAACAACCATGTAGAGGAAATGAAGAAGATGGACAAATTCTTCAAGTCTTTTGCTCTGATAATTCTTGGCAAATTTGATGGTTTAGAAGCTAGAGTCAAGAATATGGAAGAAGACTTGAGAAAGATTTCTCAAGTGGTTTTAAATAGTGCAAGTTCCTATAAAGCCCAAGAGAACAAGCAAGAAGAAGGAGGTGAAGGAAGTTTAACAAAGTCAAAGCACAAATCCATCACCAATATCCTTCAGCCAAGAGAGGAAAAATATGGTTCAAAGAAAGAAGATCCAAAGACCCTCTCAAATTGGTAGCTTTCCAAAGCGGGAACTACACGAGCAAGGAGTCAACAAATGAAGGACCCCATCATATAGAGCTCAAAGGAGACATGGCCATCATAACAAACAAATTTGGAAGTGAAGACCATGAAACGCATCCAAGACTAAGCCTTTCTATCCCTAAACTCTATTTTTATGCTTATTTTAGTTTATTCGTTGATGCACATGTTATGCTTTAATATTGAAATTTACTTGTGCCTATCTAGTCATTATAATGATTTGAAGCTCAATGCATGAAATCCTTATGATAAGAGCTTCTTTTGTTTCACTTTTTCTGTCCCAAGTATTCTTACCTCAAGTTTAATCATTGCTAAAAAGGGGAGAAGAAGTTGATTATATATTGCTTATTGTATTATTATTGAAGATACTACATAATGCTTATTGCTATTAGGATAATAATTATTTGACTAGAGAATTGCTGAATATTGCCAATATACAGTTTATGAGAATTGGCTAATATATTACTAAATTGCCAAATGAGGTTTAGTCCATATACTGCTTATATGTGATACATGCTGTCTCACTTTCATTAACCCCATCTTTGATTGATGACAAAAGGGGGAGAAGAAATGTGATGACAAAATGTGTGAAAATGAGAAATAGCAGTGGAATTAAAGAATATTGACTGCAAGATGTGCTATGTGCTATGTGCTTGTTGTAAATGTGCAATGCATGTGTGCTATAAGTTGAAATGTGCTATGAATGTGTACTGTGAAACTAATTGGTTGCATTTGAAATTTAAAATGATTGTTTTCTGCGATTTTGAAAATGGTTAAGTTGGGATTGTGAAGTTTTTATCATGGTTCTTGACTTGACCTATGACTTTACATTACATCATGAAAACAATTAAATACATGAGCTTTGTGGTTTTGCAAAGCTAAAGAGTGCTATTGTGGCTATACATATTTGAGTACTTCTATAGTTCATTTAAGAATGCAAAATCACCTTTTCAAACTTGTTTCCAAAAATTTGGACTTGAAATTCGGATGCAGACCAAAAATTCGGATGCATGTTTCAGAAATTCGGATGCATGCATATTTGTTGCCAAAAAGTGCTTCTTTGTTGTTCAAATTGATTCAAATATATTTTATTCTCTTCCATTATGTTTGAACAACCTTTGGAAAGATTTATTTCGCATTAAACTTTCATTATATTGAATTTATTGCAATTTGGACTTGGAATGTCAAAATTCGGATGCATGAGTTTAAAAATTCGGATGCATCCATATTGTGTTGTCAAAATGTGCTCTTTTGTTGTTCAAATTGATCCAAATATGTTTTAATCTCTTCCATTATGTTTGAACAACCTTAGGAACACTTTATTTCACTTCAAACATTCATTATATTGAATTTATTGCAGTTTGGACTTAAGATCAAAAAAATTCGGATGCAAGGTTTAAAAATTCGGATGCATGTTCTGAAATTCGGATGCATCCATATTTTGTTGCCAAAATGTGCTCTATTGTTGTTCAAATTGATTCAAACTTGTTTTAATCTCTTCCACTATGTTTAAACAACCTTAGGAAAGCTTATTTTCAAAAAATTGAAGCTTTCATTTCACTTATTTTACAATTTGGACTTGATATGTCAAAATTCGGATGCATAGCATCTCAAGTCCAAACTTGTTGAAAAATGAGCACAATCTAAGGGGGAGTAATGTTAATCTTTTCTGACCTTTAAAACCTCTCTTAGAAGTTTTCTAAATACTTTAAATGCTATATCTTCTATATGTTGTTGGAAGGAAGGAGGCAAATGGAGGTTGGTTGGGTCATAGGCTCATATTGAGCCTTTTGTATGTCAATGTGCTAAATTGATTATTTTCTATCATTGACATTAATACTTCTTTGTACTACATTGTTTAAATCCATCACATTTTGCATCAAATTTTGTCATCATCAAAAAGGGGGAGATTGTTAGCCCTAAGGGCAAATCATGTAGTTTTGATTAATGACAAATATTGATGAGGACTAATATGCTTGTATGTTGTGATAGGATTTTTGGATTGAGAAGGAAGCAAGTCTCATTGCCTTGAAGCTAAAATGCAAGAACAACTCCAATATGTCAAAGTGATTGAAGATTGAAGAGTTTGTTCAAGATATTAATGAAGGCTTTGAAGACATGAAGTGTAGGTGACATGTGGTTAATAGGTAAATATTGTAAACCCTACACTCTTAAGTCTTGGAATCTATGAGTTGCAATTGAGAGCACAAAACTTGATTTAAATGGTTTCAATGGTTTTGAACTTACCTAAATTATCAAGTTTTCATAAATGGTTTTTGCACATAAAAGATCTTTAATGACTTATCTTTAAGGCTAGAATGTTTTCCAACTTGTTTGAATTGATTTGAACATGTTTTGACAAAGTTTGAAAAATTCGGATGCAAGATTCTGACGCAGATCCCAAAAAATTCGATCGTCCGAATTTTGTAGCAAAAAGTTTGCTACTATTCTTCCGAAGAAATTCGGAAGAAGATTCGGACGTAGCGATAAAAAAATTCGATCGTCCAATTTTGGCCTTCAAGATGGTCACTGTTCTTCCGAGAGAAATTCGGAAGAAGATTCTGACGCATGCGAGAAAAATTCGGACGCTAGAAACTCGGTCGTCCGAATTTCCCCGAAAGAGTCAGTTAACTAGCCGCTTTTATAGCTGTTTGAACTGATTTTTGAATTCTATAAAAGCCATAAACTCCAGATTTTTTTAGTAGAACTTTGAACTTAAGAAATCCTACAAGATCTAACTTGTTTTACATCAAAATTACTTGAAAAGCTCTCAAATTGCCTTGTGCTCAAAGATTGAAATTCAAGATTCCAAAGGCAACAAAGTGTGAAGGTGAAACATTGTGTAATCATCTACCAACAAAGTGGTAACATCTTACACACTCTCTTTTCTTATCTCAATTGTGTTTTCTACTAGCTAATTGCAAGGTTATCTTGTGACATAAAACCCTTTTGTGGAAGGGTGAGCCATAGACTAGATTAATCAAGGTTGTAGTGTAAAACCCGTGTGAGGGTGAGCCTTGGATTAGATTAGTCTTGAGGTTGTCTTTAGATATAAAATCCTTGTGGAAGGGTGAACCTTGTTTGTATAATTACTAAAAGAGGTTGTGAGTGTAAAACCATTGTGTGGTGAGCCTCTTATGTAATTATTGAATTTGAGCATATAGTGGATTGGTTGAAATCCTTGAGTGTGGACTCAAGGTAGTGGATGTAGATCATGGAGAGATCGAACCACTATAAATCGTGTGTTCATTTTCTTATTGCTTTACTTGTTTACATACTTGAGATTATTATTTATGCTTAGTTGTTGATTGATTGGTTATGGTATTATAGTTTTATAATCTTGTATTAATCATCAAATCACATATAACTTGAAGTTTGTGAATTTAAAGAAGAGCTTTTATTAAGACAAAGGATTTGCAAAAAGGTGAAAAAGATTTCGATAATTAGCCAAAGACCTAATTCACCCCCCTCTTAGGTCTTTCACATATCTCTAAGGTCTACACATATAAAAGTTTTCACTGAGGTCAAGAATTCAAAACCCTTAACTGATGAAGTTGGATAAGGATAATAATTTGTTGTTTATTTAAGTTTTTTTTAACACCAGAGGATTTAAATTTATTGCCCTTTTATACACTCCATATGACTTTTCAAACTAGAAATTAGAATTTTAAGGAACAAAAAGAGACTGAGAGTGGTTCTTTTGTCTCATATAATGAAAATTTGTAACGATTCCTTTAAAATTACCATATTTGAGAAGCCACATAAAATCACCTTTTTATATTTCTTCCATTGATTAAAGATTTCAAAAAAGTGGGAGTTAGAGTTTCTTTATAAATTTAGAGTTTTAATCATTTCTACTAATTTTATACCTTTGATATTCTAACTTTTTTGTCAGAATAAAAATAGTTCAATTATATTTTTCATAAGTCATGAACAATTTAGACTTCACATTTTGTATGATGCCATAAAGCAATGCTCTATTTGAGGTTGAAGTTAAGTCTAAATCTTGTTCAACTACCAAAGTAAACATCTATCAGTGCATATTAATATCGGTCATTATGGTTTATCTAGTAATGTTGAATAATAAAGTTAGACTTATTTCTCAAATTTTCATTTAAAGGGTATCTGTTATCAAGAAAAACTTCTTTTATATTTTTAGAAATGATTTTGTTGGAGTATTCATGATGTTGTAATTCACTTTGATATATAGTTATTTTTAATGGATATGAAAATGTAGTTTGAAATGAATCATATATGATGGAGAGGTATACATGTGCATATATTAAGGTTTTCATAAATTTTGATGATCCTTTTTTTTTTCTTCCAAGATAATGAAAAACTATATATGACTAAAACTACTTCCTCCAATGGTATATCTAAAATTACAATGTTGTTTCTTCATTTTGTTTTGAAGTGCATCATTGTTAATTTATATACCTTAAGGTCAGCGAGAGTAAATAAAGTTTCTTACTCTCTCCGGTAGATATTTATTTCACAAAATTTAAGCGAAGGATGTATGATAATTTTGAGTAATTTTATTTTTTTTGAATACAAAATGAAGGGGAGTCTTAATTATAATATTTTGTATTATTTGCATAGAGATTCGTAAATTTTGTAAAGAACACTTTGTCAATGTTCTTGTTACCCAAATTATGGTATTCTTATAAAATTATATAAAAAGGTTTCTTGTTACTCATGCTTATCGCATTTAAGATGATTATATGTTTGTTATAATACATTGAAATAAAGGTAATCCAAGGATGCTATGACGGTATCACAGGCATAAAATTTGGCATATTGTTCATCAATTTTGCTTTTAGTCAAATTTATGTTATTCAACTTTATTATTCATTTTGAAAAAATTATTTTGATAGTTGACTAAGCAACTCAACATAACGTTTCTTTGTTAGTTTGAAGCAAATGTTTATTGAGTATATAGTTATAGTGTTAAAATTGTAGTTTGTCGGTTTTTTGTTATTCAACTCTTGTAACTCAACTAGCACATAAGATATTACTATACTGGCACTATTTGTCTAGATATTTGAGAAATTTTTCTCACATGACTGTACACATATAATTAATGTATAAAGTTGTGATCCATATTGAATTTATAAGGTTGGCCCTTGAATGACTTATATTAATTTCATTCATACAATTTGGGGCTTGATTAGGAGATGTTTTACATTGTAATATGTGGAAGGGAGTGTTTGACAAAAGAACATAACTGTTATGATTCTTGTATTGCATTTTTTAATTAACTCTTACATAACTATATTACAATAGAGTGACTGTAAAGTTTCCTTGGCCCACACTTATATAACCATATTGCAATAGAGTGATTGTAAAGTTTTCTTGGCCACACTTTGACTTTTTTCAGTCACTCTTAAAGAAATTTACTTGTGTATAACATGTGGGCCAAGTGGGAGCATGTAAGAATTTGGTCTTCGTTAAAAGACCTAAATATAGAGCACATATTATAAGTAATAACCATATTTTCTCATATCTAAGTAAATCAAGTAATATTAATAAAGATATGGTTGGTTATAATTTTAAAAAATAATCTAGATGTTTTCTTGATGGAAGAAAACTCTAATTGGTATCCATCATGTTAGAGTCCCTAAATTAACCTATATAAAACATGGTAACACCGTCAGTTCAAGCACTACAAGAAAAAAGCAAATTTGAAACCCACAAATTGGTTTCAAAACAAGGATTTGAAATTGTGTAAAATCGATTTCAATTTTGGTGGTTGTGCCCCAATATTGAAACTGATTTGAAATCGATTTTTAAACCGAATATAATCATTTTCAAAATTGATCTAAGAACCAATCTTTTTAATCAAATATAGCAATCGGGTCTGAAACCGCATTAGAACTAAATTTTGAAACCAAATTTAGTAACTAATTAGAAGAAATAAAGAATGAAATGCAAAAAAAAAAAAAAAATTGTTTGATCTAATGGATCAAGTCAACCTAGTTCAAGTTGACCCAAAAAACCTACCGGAATTAGTCTGGTAGATCAATAGCGTGCACGTACTCGCCTGGAGAGTGGTGGCACATGCAAGCCTTCGATGCATGCACGAGCCAATAATCTACTTTTAATTCGCCCCTTGCATGTCTCGAGTTACTAGTGTGGGAAGCATTCTAGGCAAACTTTTTATTGTGATATTCTTCAGTAATTATTTTATTTATATATTATATTTTTAAATCAATAATTGTATTGTAAATATTTCTTAAATAATATATGATATAATATTTTTAAAAAATTATTTATGGTAGAACTTTAAGAAATAAAATATTATAAGATGCAACTTATTATATTATATTTTAATATATCATTTTGAAACGGATCTTGTAAATTTAAAACCGATTTGAATCCGTACAAAAACTAACTTTGACCTTTTTTATATACCTAAACTAACAAAATGAAAAAATAATCTGAAATTTTGCATAAATTTCATTTTCAACAAACCTTTGTAATTTTTATTAGGTTATAAACTTGTGTTTTAACTTATTATGTGTGTTTGCCAATTAATAAAAAATTCATAATTTTATATATAAATAAAACATATTAGCATTATCTATAATTATTTTTTTACATGTATACTTATACGAGTGTTACCTATAAATTACTTAAATGATATTATGTTATACTTGTATAATAATTGCAATAAGTATATATAGACTAACATATATCTTAAACATAAGTAGTATAAAACAAATACATCATGTAACTGTTTACTCAACTATATATATAAATGCACACACATAACCAAAAGTCATAAATATACTAATTATATGATGGTCATAATAATTAATTTAAATTCATCAAAGGTGTAAGATGTCACATCATAAACTTTAATTATAATCTACAAATTTAATATTAAATATTGAGTTTGAAACCGATTTGAGACTGGTAATCATATTAAAACCAATTTGAAACAATATTAGGGCTTTGAAATGGATTAGACAATTTAGAACCGTTCTAGTGTATAAGGTTTAAAAGCGATTTGAAACTAATTTCCTTTGAAACCAATTTAAAATTTGAAAGACCTAATAGAGGGGGTGAATTAGGTATTTGGTTAATTTTAAAATAAAAATCCTTTATGAGTATATAGCTTGGAAGCTGCTTGAAATCAAACTCACAACAAGCTATGCAAAGTAAACACAATAAGTTTCCAAATTAAAAGAGAGATGAAAATAAATCACACTAGCAATTATAGTGGTTTGATCATTCAAGATCTACATTCACTTACTTGAGCTTAAACTCAAGAATTTCAACTAAATTCAACTATAATAAAAGTTGATCAAGTTACAAGAGAGGTTCACCCAACAAGGATTTTACTCCACAACCTATTTGCACTTACAATAATCAAGGTTCGCCCTTTCAAATGGGTTTTATATCCTTAAGATAACATTGAATAAAACAAATAAATGAAGTAAGAGAGAAGAATTTTACCAATAACTTGGTAGATGATTACAAATTTAGCACAGTCACTTTTTTGTCAAAAGAATCTTGAGATTTAACTTTTTAGCACAAGACAAAAACGTGCTTTTTGATTAAGAATGATTGAGAAGAGTAAAAATTCTTAAAGGCTCAAGAATTGCCCAACAATCTAAAGTTTTTGTCTTTTATAGGGTTTAAAAAATCAGTTGTAATATTCAAATAATGGTTAGTAATAGCAAAATTCAGCGGACCAAAGATGGACTTCCGCATCCGAATGATTGTCCAAATATTTCTGTTTCCTAGCTGCAAGGATAAATTCGATTGATCGAATTTGGACACAAATGTCTGAATAGTAGTCTGAATTTCTCTGGAAATTCTGCAGCTAAGATTTTCAATTTGGATGTCCAAACTGGAGTCTGAACTATTCAAACTTTGTCAAAATGATTAGAATTCAAGCACAACATGTTTAGGGTTTAGTTTTGGACTATAAAATAGATCTTTTTAGATCTTTTAGTCCTAAAGCCGTTGACAAGAACTCAGTAAAACACTTGTAGGATAAATCATTTAAGATTCAGCCATTGCATAGGCATTTTTTTGATCTAGTGATTGTGGATGCTCAAGAGTATATTTGAGATGAAAACATTTTCAGCTCTCATCCAAACCTCAAACACAATTCAAGATCAAAATTTGAACGCAATTTCTCATATCAAATCTGATTCTCTCTCTCTCTCTCTCTTCTTTCTCAGTTTTTTCTCTCTTCGTTCGCTCTTCTCTATCATTGTTCTAATCTATATTACAAACATGCTATACAAGCAGCAAGGAGATTGAAATCAAAGTTTGAGAATGCTTCAAAACTTGAAAAACATTTGATTTGAGATCTAGAATAAAAAAGGTAAAAAAATACTAATATATCTTTTACATTTATCCTGTAAAATATAAGTTTTCACATTTTTAAAGTAAGATAAGTTTGTGGTTTTTATTTAGTTTTGATCTTTTTGTTCCTTGTCATAAATTTGATTTTTGACATTTTTCAATCAGTAAAGATCCTTTTATGGGTGGTGTTTGCAAGTTTAAAAATGAATTGTTAATCCTGAAAAAATAGAGGGATTTGAAAGGTGAACACAACTACCATATGTATGTTCTAATATCATTCTATAGTGGAGGTGATTTATTCTTCAATCTTGGCAGAATGACATTATTTTCATTCACCAAGTAATGTTATAAAGGTTTGAATAATTATTTGCAGATGTTTGAACAATTATTCACTACACAATTTTCTTTCACGAATAATTTAAATATTTGACAAAGTCTGCTAATATTTTACATCAGGCACATTAATATTTACATGAACTTTATACGCAATCTTAAATAATTATTCTTAGACGTTTAAATAATTATACACCATATAACTTGTGTATAAGTATTCAACGTGTAGTTTAAAAAAATCATAAATTTATTTAAATACAACAAAATATTAATATTTACAAAAGCTCTATATTATCATGATAGTGAATAATTATTCATAAATGTTTAAATAATTATTTACAACGTAATTTTTTCTCTTGAATAATTAATTTTTTAATCAGTGAAAATTATGACTCAAAACAATGAAAATCATTACATGAATTGTCAAAATAAAAATAATTTCCAAAAATAAAAATAAAATATATTATTGAAATCTTCCACTATCAAAATCATTCTTCAAATTATGAGAATCAACACAAAACAATCCAATAATAAGTCCTTCAATTAGTATTTTCTTAAATAATTATTCATCATTAAATGAATAATTATTCATTGCTCGAATCTAAATACTTATTTCATCAATTTTGAAATCAAACCAACCACCTAATCCATATACCAATAAAATTCAGTCATAATTCGTTTCTAAACCTACAAACACCACTCATAAAAGGATATTTACTAAATGAAAAATGTCAAAAATCAAATTTACAACAAAGAACGGAAAGATCGAAACAAAAAAAAAAATCACAAACCTATCTTATTTTAAAAATGTAAAAACTTATATTTTACAAAATAAACGTAAAAGATATATTAGTATTTGATTCCAAATCTCAAATCAAATATTCATCAAGTTTTGAAGCATTCTCAAACTTGGATTTCGATCTCGATGCTGCATGTCTAGCCTTTCTGTAATATAGATTTAGAACAATGGTAGAGAAGAGTGAACGAAGAGAAAAAGAAGCGAGAAAGAAATGAGAGAGAGAGAGAGAGAGAAAATCACATTTGATAAGAGAAATTGTGTTCAAATTCAGATCTTGAATTGTGTTTGAGGTTTGGGGAGCTGAAACTTTTTTCATCTCAACTATACCCCTGAACATCTAAAGCCGCTAGATCAAAAGCATGCCTATTCAATGGCTAAGATTGCAGCCCGCACGTGCTGCAAAAAGGATGTTCAGCACCATAGCCAAATCGAATTTCTCCAACATCAACCCGTTCCCTTGAAACACAACACCAATCCTTCAAAGACCAGTAACAAAAAATAAAAAATAAAAACCAGTCAAGACTAATTTATAAATGATGCATTTTAGTTTAGCATCATAGCCATGAATGACGCCTTCCCAAAAGATGTTGTGGCCATATATGAAACCCATCTCTAAAACAGGGCCATTTTAGTTTTAGTACCCTTTCTCAAAAAACGAGGGCCAAAGAGTGTAAAACCCGTGCAAAAGAATTCCTCTAACCTTTGCCCTGCAAAAGGAAGATGCTTAATATCAAAGTCAGGAATCTACAATTGCTCAACCCATTATTTTGGTACTACTAGCGACCTGCGATAGGCTGGTACAACACGGCTACTGGCTTTTGCTGGAACCTGAAATGCTTGTTTACCCTCATTTTAAAGTTTGGTATTATCCCTGGCAACTAATTAATGGAAACTAGAATACATGATCATGAGATAAATAGCTGCAGGACGAAGCTTCCCATGTGAACTAGACAGGACCGGTTAAACCCAAAAAGTTAAAAAATAAATCACTCAGGCTACCGCTTTCCACCCCCAGTCACAGGAAAGAAATAGGAAGACCACATAAGAGGAACATAGAGAGAGTTATGAACTTAATCCCAACCATCCCTTGCTTCAATCAACATCATACCACAACCAACAAAACAGTGGGAGGAAAAAAAGTTATAGAATCTGCAAACCACAGCTAACATTTTGAAAGGATGCAAACTATGAAATTCCTTCTCAACCACAACCACTACATAAATCCTCAAAGACAAACCTAGAACTATGCCTGATCATGTCCATTTCTAAACCATACTAGCTGTGAGACACAAAAGGAAGAGCATAGTATTGTAACCTTATGTGACTGGAGTGCAAAGACCTAGAGCATTGCGATTCGGACCGGAAAAATGTATTAGGGAGATATTGCTAGATTAAATAGAAAAGGACTAAATTACAAAATTGAGGGTGTCAGAACTCAAAATCTAATATATAGAGGTAAACAAGAAGAACGATTAAGTGAACAAAAAGAAGCTGTATTTTCATTTTTGTTCTCTTTTTTCCGTGCCTCTTAAGTAACTGTAAAATATTCCCATAACATGGAATGAGTATTTTATTCCTTGCTATGCTCTAATGTCAATTATTGTATGGTATATCAGCTGGTCGAAATAGATGCACCCTATCAGGATATGTTGAAGTAAGAGGCTTATCAGAAAAGGCAAATGATATGGAGCAAAATGTAATCAATACTACGAGCAACAGAATGCAACAAAACCATGAATTTCCTTTCCCTTCTTTGTCTGTCCCAACATAATCAGTATAAAAATACCTTCCCTATATAACAATTTACAATTTCACTTCTATTCTCTCATCCATACCAAACTTTCTCGATGTGACAGAGTTTTCCAGATTCTTAAAAGTCTAAATGGAAGCATCTCCACAGCAGTCAAAGAACAAAATCATAAAAAAGAACTACATACAGAAGTGGATGCCTGGAGAATCTTGATAGGTTGGAACTGAAATAATTTCTGAGGTAACTTTGTCATTTACCTTCTGCAATTCCTGCTTTTTTCGTAAAGCATAGTATCCAGTTGCCTCCAAAGGGTTTCATTCTTTTTCCTGGCAATTAAAGGGGACAATTAGAGGGAGCAACAGACAACTTTAAAAGTAATTGCTAATCTGTTTTATGTCTAATGGAAGATCACATCAGTTATACAATAAAACAGTAGCAAATAACTTGCAAAAAAGGGTTACTGTGCTAGATTCCAAATTCCGTTAGAAGGTTTTATTAGGCTTAGATAAAATAATATAATGATCTTATTCAATTCACACCATTCCTTACCCAATATTTACATACTTGCTTTGATTGAGAAACTATTGTTTGTATGAGCAATTACATATAAAATTTTCATATTAAACTGTTTCTCCTGTTTTTTGGTAATAAGATTATACTTTCTGTATTTCATTACTTGTCAAGTACTTTTCAAGAAGCTATAACAATCACATTTCATCAGAGAAGCGAAACTGATTCATCAATTTGGGACTCCAGGATTACTAGTGATATCAAGTCCATAATCTCATGTAAGCTAAAACAAAACCTAAAGCCACCAACACTGAAGCACATTCTTCTGTTCTGTTGTCCCTAACATTGATAGACAGTCTGCCCTTCTCTCTAGTATTTTTAACCCCTTTTTCGTGGGCAAATTGTTTGTAGTATATAAATCAAACAAAAACAAAGTTCAACCCATAACACCTCATATATGAGAGAAATAAACCTGATACAATGAAAATGGAGAAGCATCCAGCAGAAACAAAAGCTGACATGAGAAACTCAACAAATGAGTATAATAAGGCTGAATAAACCCTTGAGAGGGAGATTACTGTTAAACTTGTTACGGAGCACTAAAGAATCTGAACCACATATGTTGGCACAACTTCGGGTTCATAATCAAGACAAATAGATAACGAAATCATTTTCACAACAGACCTAATTTTATTGGTTCATCATTGTTAAGCAAAATAAAGTGAAATGCCCATGATGACACAGGAAACTGGAGGATCTCATGCATAACCACTTAAAATTCAACAACATCAGTAATCCAGACACAATCACAAGAATCATATGTTGAAAAGACCTAGTACTCTTGCTTATTGTGATCAAACAAATTCACACAATATGAAGCAGAGTCATCTGAGATAGCCAAAGATCAGGCTGATTAATTTTCATAATGATAATTTAATACCATTACATGCCAAATTACTACTATTATTTGTTTTGGAGAATTCGTAGAAAGGTATATATGATTTCACATTCTTGCAACTACTTTTTACATGTTGACAAGAAGTTAACAAGATCCAAGAAGTTGATTAAATGATTCCTTGAGCATATGGAGGACCATTATAAGCATAAGAAAATTAACTAATAGATAAAAACAATTATAGACCTCATGTAGCAGCCTGTGTCCAAAAGAACCATTATAAGCTTTTAAGTTCAGCATATCAGTTGGGTGGGTTTCGCCCCCAAGAAGTATTTAAACCAGCGGTCTTTAAGTAATAAGAGGTTCGCATAGATTTTGGCCAATATCTCAATCTAGCCCAAGCATAATCCTCAATGGATGCGCCTTTTGGTCCTGAGCTAGCCAAAAGAACTTTCGAACTAAATATACCCACTGTCAGGAGAGGATTAATGGTTTAGGATTTAGGAAGAGAAGGCAAGGCCTGTTATGGAAATTAAACCACATTGGCATTATGAGAAGACAGACATCCCTGTACTTGCAATGTTAGAGCCACCGCCAACTGATCTTACCAGTCAATAACTGGCAGCCATAAGTGTAATGAAGCTTTGCAACATTACTCTCTTTTCACTCCTTTTTCATGCATCCAGTTCATATCAAGAGCCAATATTCCTATATTCTACAGCAAAGTAGAAAAAAGAAAGCAATGTAAAGTGGCACTAAAACTGTAGAAACTACAAAGATCTTAGCACTAGAAAATTAAGTTTGCTTGTACAGCTTCATAAAGACATCATCTACAGTGGCAAAAAAGGAATTTCATTTGCATAAATGCCATTAGTTGATTCTTGAAATTTTCTAGATAATACATGCAACTTCACACTAATCCTATCCTACCAAGGGTAAAATAGTCATTTCTTCCTAGGGTGCAGCACTCTTTTCCACCAGGAAATAAGCATGTACATTAATGACAAGTGTGCACATGCAAATATTACTTCCTCAACAGAATTGAGAAAACTACAATTCGAGAAACTTTTGTTTGGGAGCATAGCAACCCTCTTAATATCTGAAAGCAAGAAAAATTTAAATGCCTTTGAGGACCCAAAGAGGAAAGCATCAGCCAAAATGCCAGATATTAGCAACCTTATCTCTTGGATAATCAACATCAGCACAATAGTCACTCACTGATTTCCATTCAAGGAAAAAACTATATGCATACACATTTAGGCAATACTATTGTGCATGTGTTGCCAAACCTTGGAGACCCTTGTATTAATGAAAACCATGATGAGAGAAAAATTTCGGATTCAAGAAGGGATTGCTGATATGGTGGAATTCAATAAGTCAAACTTATGGTTAAAATACTTTCTAATGAAGATTTATAACATTTGCCACCACTAAGAATGATTTCAGGATCCACCCCTTGCGCAAACTAATCCTCAAACACACTGATGGCAGAAAGCTTGAAACTATACATCTTAGTGTCAAGGCACTTAACCTCCCAAAGTTGATCCTTTGGTAGAAATATCTGCTTGATCTACATTAAGCGGATGTATGAGCCTACCAGGAGATCATTTATGTTGATGACCTAAACCCTGGTCTCACCAAAAAGATTCCCATTGCAATTTGCAAAAACATGCTCTGTGCTAATTTGTAACAGAAAAGCATTTGAAGAAAAATGTCCTGCGCTAATTTGTAACAGAAAAGAAATGTAGTTAAGACCTTCTAACGTGTACTGTCCATCCATAACAAGCTTTATAACTTTGGATTTTATGGAAGCTACAAAATATTCTACAAAATCAGACCACGATCCCCCAATTCCAGTGCTGTCCTTCTACACATACAGAAATGGAAATTAAAACAATCAACAATCAACATTAACATTCTAATAAAACAACAAGCATATAGAAGCTAACTCAACAAGTTACACATTCGTGAAAGAAGGATCTCCAACTCTTCATCCAAAAGACAGAATATTCTGTAAGAACACTAACAAAAATGTTCCTGTTTTTCCAGTAATCAAGAACAGAAACCTCTCGGCTATTGACTACTAGGAAAACGATAGACTCTTCTCTTGAAACACTATCACTAAATTCCACATTTATTAAATTTGAACTACCATAATGTCATAACAAAAGTAGTAACTCTTAAAACAGGAACCCTGTTTACATTGATAAATTGCAACTCCTACATGTTTATATGTTTTCATATAACAATGAATAAATATGCAAGTAATGGAGAAGAAAAACTTTCAGAGCTTAAACTCGGTCCATCATGTTAAAAGGGTTAGACATTCTGCAAGTATGTAATATCATAATCATTGTTCAAAATAATCAAGAGAAAGATTTGGGAAAAAAATAGAAAAAAAGCACGATAATTACCCTTTCTTCTAGGACGGGGACTTGAGGGCTTCCCAGGTATTGAAGTCGGTGACCAGGATGATGAGGGTAGAAGGTTCAGTCTGCAGGGCGTGGACAAGGAAGAGGAAAGGCCGCAGTTGCACCATCTCAGGCAAACCTGGCCATTCTAGAACCAGAAAAGAAAGGGAAAACAATGTTTCACCTATCCCTTGCCGTGTATGGGAATTGAGCAAAAGCAATGTCTATGCGTTCATAGCTTAGAAATCTAGCATCAAAAACACTGCATATTTTCCCTTTGCATTTTAAATCAAAGGAAAGGAACCCCAAACCAGGCCAAGCCATGTAATCTTTTGCAAGGATGGAGGCTCAGCTACTTTTCTATGGCAAACATTACAAAGCTTTCAAAGGATATCCCTGAGGGCATCAATTATTATGTTGATATCAAGCCACTCCATCATCTTCATGGAAAAACAATTCAACCACAGGCACATATCCAATATCCTTCATATGGCCTGCAAGTTTATGAAGCAAATGTCGTATTTCTATAATTTGGCAGTGAAGCTTATCTTTTGACACGAACTCGTGTCTAGCATTCCTAACTTCAATCCAACTATAAGCTGCTTCTTTTCTCAGACCTTGCTCATCCATAAGCCGTCTCACTCTACGAGCATCATTCCATAATCCAGCAGCGGTATAGATGTTGGACAGCATAACATATCTTGCAGTATTCTCTGGTTCTAACTCAAATAAGACTTCTGCAGCTCTTCGACCAAGCTCTATATTACCATGGATTCGACAAGCACTTAAAAGTGAACCCCACATCCCAATATGCTGTGAAAAACTAGCACTTTCAATTAGCCTCAATGCTTCTCTCAGCTGATTTTTCCGTCCAAACAGATCAATCAATATAGCATAGTGATTCGACTGAGGGGTTACACCAAAATCCTTTCCCATCCTATCAAGTATTCGAAGCCCTTCATATACACGGCCTGTATGGCTGCAAGAGGATAAGACCCCAAGAAAAGTTACATGGTTTGGTTTTATGCTTCTCTTTATCATTTCCTTAAATAATGCAAGAGACAACTCTGCCTGACCATTTTGAGCAAAACCAATTATTACTGAATTCCAGGTAACCAAATCTTTGTCATTAAAACCCTCAAACAATGCCATTGCAGTTTTCATGTCACCACACTTGCAGTACATATCAACCAAAGCATTAAGTACATGCGTGTTATGAAGATTACTAACTTTATCATTTCTAATGATGAGGCCATGAGCTTGTTTTCCTCTTTCCACAAGAGCTAAATTAGCACAAGCACCTAGGACGCTCACATACGTGAAAGCACTAGGAACAACACCACTTTCCAGCATTTGAGCAAAAAGATTCAAAGCTTGATTTGCCTGCCCAATTTTTGCAAATCCTGTAATCAGAGCAGTCCAGGAAACAACATTAGTCTGCGGCATCTGACTGAAAACATGACAAGCATCAACCATTCTACTAGCTTGTGAATAACTGACTACCAGTGAAGTCCACGACACAACATCCCTTTCTTCCATTTGACTGAAAACCATACAAGAGACCTCTGGTTGAGAGCATTTTCCATAAGCATCAATCAAGGCATTGCACACAACAAGATTCAACAAACCATTCACAGTAGCTATTCCATGGACTTGACACAACAACTTCAACGCACCAAATAAAGCACAAGCATTCAGCAAACTGACAATGGTGAATTCATCTATCAACAACCCATCTCTACAAATGTCAATTTGAATTGTTTTGAACATCTTTATTGCTTCCCTGTAGAACCCATGTTGAGTTAAACTTGATATGATGGTATTATAACTCACAAGATTTGGTTCCGGCATTGTGTCAAGCAGTTGGCGAGCATTACAAAACATACCCATTTTGCAAGAAGCACTGATTATTGTGTTCCATGAATGGGTGTTTTTCACTGGAAGATCATCAAAGGCTTTCTGGGCACTATCAAAAGAATTGCATTTGGAGTACAAGTCTATCAGGCGATTTGAGAGAAAAGTACTGAGATTGAGTGCTGTTTTTATAAGCTGTGAATGTAGCTGTCTTCCTAGATTCCGATTTCTTGATTTGGTGCATTTTGAGATGAGGGCCATGATGTTAGCGGCAGAATCTGAGACAGCTTCACTTAGCAGCATTTTGACAAATTTGAATAGGCTGAACTCTAAAACTGAGTAGTTTCACAATGTCTCTGACTTGGAAATAGTGACTGAAAATAGGCTGATGTTGGTAGATGGAGCACATGTGGTTCTGAAGGTCAGGCCACCAGATCTGGCCTAGTAAGAGATTGATTTCTCAACAACTTGGTTCTGGCTCCAGGTTCACAACCTACCTCTTGATAGAATGAACACAGAGAATGCTAAAGCTATTGGAAATTTTGTGAAAGAAAGATTGTGTATTCTAATAAAACAACAAGCATACGCAAGCAAGCTCAACAAGTTACGCATTTGTGAAAGAAAGATCTCTAATTTCTCATCCAAAAGACAGAATATTCCGTAAGAACACTAACAAAAATGTTCCTTTTTTTCCCCTAATTAAGAAGAACAGAAACCTCTCAGTTATTAATTACCCGGAAGACAATAGAACCTTCTCTTGAAACACTACCACTAAATTCCACATTTACAAAATTTGAACTACCATAAAGTCATAACAAAAGTAGTAACTCTTATCACAGGAACCCTGTTTACATTGATAAATCATAACTCTTTTTACATGTTTTCACATGACAATGAATAAATAAACAAGTAATGGAGAAGAAAAGCCTTCATAGCTTAAACTCTGTCCATCATGTTAAAAGGGTTATACATTCTGCATGTATTATTAAGATCATTATCATTGTTCCCAACAATCAACTGAAAGATTTGGAAAAAGTTAGAACAAAAAGCAGCATAATTACCCTCTCTTCTAGCTAGGACCGGGACTTGAGGGCTTCCCAGGGGTTAGAGTGGAAGTCAGTGACCTGCATGCTGAGGGTAGAAGGTTCATCTGGCAGGGCGTGGACAAGGAGGAGGAAATGCCGCAACCGCGCCATCTCAGGCATACCCGGCCCAATCTGCGTTCAGCCCTATGAATATGGGCTTCATCTCCTCAGACCCCATCTCCTTTTTTACTTCCATTCCACCAAACCAAATTGAATTTTTTTAACATTATTGTTTATTGCTGCCGCTTAAATTGTTAATTGTAATGTAATGATACTTTTATATAAATATTAAAGCATGATGGTTTACATTTATAAGATTTTAAATTACATGATATTTATTTTATTTATTTTATAAATTGTAATTAATTATAATTAAAATTTTAATTAATTTAAAATAAATTATAATTTCAAAATTTTAGTATAAATTTAAAATAATAATTAAAATATAAAAATAAAAATTAATAAAATAATATTTCTTAAATAATAAATTATTTAAAAAAAAGAAAAAAAGAAAACAAGTGGGCTCTACTCTTATGGGTAGGGCGCCACACTCTCAATAGTGGCACCACTGAGCCCTTTTTTTTTTCTTTTGTGCGCAATCCAAACAAGCCTTTCTTAGTGAACTGATAATAAGTGTTGAAAAATTAAACTTGAATTTGATTGGAAGAAATTACATGTTTGACAAATGTGGAATAGCTTGATGAGGAGAATCTTGTTTTCTTATGTTGTTTCTAGAGTGTAAGCATCATATGGGTATATTTGAGCAGAGTACTTACGAGACATGAACTTTATTT
The DNA here is from genome assembly GCA_030512225.1 of Rauvolfia tetraphylla. Lineage (NCBI taxonomy): Eukaryota > Viridiplantae > Streptophyta > Magnoliopsida > Gentianales > Apocynaceae > Rauvolfia > Rauvolfia tetraphylla. The sequence goes on along the minus strand of JAJQKT010000017.1, from coordinate 639,775 downwards.
AAGTGGTTAAAATTAGTTGGATTGGTGTGATTGCATGAAAATGGCCACAATAGCAACCTTGTATCAAGCCCTGACTGAACCATCGTTTCTAGAGTCACCCTCAATAAAGTAACCAAGATGATGCCCAGCCAGTTCGGCTCTAGTGCCGTGGCGCCACAAGTTTTTTTTTTTTTTTTTTTGCAGGATGTGCTGCACCGAATATCAACCGTTAGATTAGATGGACGATTTGATCCAACAATTGAGTCGATTTTTTAATTTTTTTTTAAAAATGTCTTTACTCGCCACAGCTATTGGATTAGATTGCCTATCTAATCTAATGGCTATAATCTGGTGTAGCATATCCCTCAAAAAAGACGTGCAGCACCGTAGCCAAAGTGCTGCCCAACACTCCCGACCCATTCGCTAGGACCCCGCCAGCATATCCCAATGCAAGCGGGTGGGGATTATATAAATAGTGCCAGTTAAACTAACTCTAGGGGCACCCTTCTCTTCATTAATTTTTTTCATTTTTAAAATTATTTCTTTACTAGTTTCTTTATTTATTTTACTTTTTTTAACGAATCATCACTCATGGCATTGATTTACTTGTAGGAGTTTCAAATCTTCAAAATTAACTTAAATTTTTAGAAAGATTTCTACAAAATAATATAATACGCATTGCAATTAGTAATTTAAGACGTTGTAGTTAACAATCCTTATTTTTTCATCAAGCTTTTTGTATGCCTCTCTCTTGAGAGAGTGAGCATAGATAGATCTCTCCAAATATATATATAAAAATAGAACAGCAGGAAAGAAAGAGGGAAGTCAATGGGAGGAATATGAAAGCGGGAACAATGGTCACGAAAAAGAGCAGAGGAAAGCAATTCAAATTCCCTTCATGCTAATCCCTTTGCTTCAAAATACAAGATATTTTTTTTTCTTTTTTCGAGGTGTAATCTGTTTGACAGTACATATGGGTGGGATTGGACCTACTGCTTGATCTAGTAGGTCTAGTGTCACAAGACTAATTCGAACCACGTACGTTAGTCTGGCACCAGCACTAACCAAAGAGGTTAGTCAGTCTTAGTTTTACTTAGTTTGAGTAAATTCACAAAGAAAAATAGAAAGCTAGCAATGAAACAATAAGAACGCACAGTTTACAGGCAAAATGTCCAACCTTGTATTAACACCACAAAATACGAGGACAATTCTTACAATGGGGCTGACAGATTTAGTTTCCACACTCCACTTAGTCTGTTCTAGCAAAGAATGATATTTAATAAGGAAAGAAACAAGTTGGTTACACCCTAACCAACTAAGGCACGCCATCTTAGGTGCTAGTTAAAACTGTTAACCGCATGGAAATTGTCTGAAACTGTCGTTCGTTTAGATGAGCCTAATCGATGAGCACTATATTGTCTGAACCCACAAGCCAAGGCTTCACTGGGACTAATCGATGGCTTTTCACAACCGAATCTCCTTCCAACTTGGCACGTATTGAGTCTGGCACGCATTGGTGCTAGCTAAACCTGTTGACACCAGCACCAAGGCTGAGCCAAACGGGGCCGACTCAATCATGTCCTAACAAACCGCCCTCACTTGAAGACATTGATGCCCTTATCGATTAGTCAATCTATTTCTCGGCCAAATAGGCCTGAATATGATCTTTGAACTGCCACAAGGTCACATCACGTTACCAAGTAGTGTCTACTTCCAATTCACGCTTCTAATGTATTAATAAAAATGTCCTCCTATTCTTCTTGCTTTGTCCTTCAGCTCGATGATCCAGCACTTTTAAACATCCTTTTCGAATTGTTTTTGAACAACTGGAGGAGGGAATGGCACGTTGGTTTTTGCTTATGCCTTCATCAAGCTGGACTTGGTTGAAAGGCTTCAAGAAGCTCACATGAAAAGTTGGATAAGCCTTCAAATGGCTAGGCATCTTTAGCCGACAGGCCACTCTTCCCATCTTCTGCACGACCTCAAAGGGGCCGTCATACTTAGGAATCAACTAGCGATGCACTGTTTTGCTATTTACCTTCTTCCAGATTTGAGGGGTCAACTTCAATATCACTTGATCACCCGCCCAAAACTCTAGATCTCTCTATTTTCAGTTTGCATAATGTTTCATTCCCTGCTGCGCCAGGGTCAAGCTGTCGTGCATTTCGTCAATCATTTCCTGCTTGGCTCGGGTGAACCGGTAGGTAACAGGACACATAGTATACGTCTGCCCAACATCAATATTGCGTGGCGTCGTTGGCTGCTGTCCATAAGCCAACTCAAAAGGGCTCATCCTTATGGAGGACGAACGATGTAAGCTATAACTGAATTGGGCAATATCAAGTAAATCCACCCAATTCTTCTGGCTTGCTTTCACAAAGTGTCGCAAGTATTCCTCCAGCAAGGCATTGATCCGTTCCGTCTGTCCATCGGCTTGGGAATGCATTGCAGTGGAAAACTTTAATTATGTTCCAAGGAACCCAAACAGTATCATCCAAAAATGACCAATGAACCTTGTGTCTCGATCACTCACAATATCCACTGGCAAGTTGAAAAGTTTCACCACATTTCGAAAGAACAGTTCAACAACAACTTCAGCAGGGCATGCCTTTGGGGCAACCATGAAAACAACATACTTAGAAATCGATTGACACGGTCTATCCGGAATAGACAAAGGCTGTAGCAACTGCACCTCTTTCTTACTTTCCAACTTGTTTTGTTAGCACACAAGACCTGTCTTAACATAGACTTCCACATAGTCTATCATTTTGCGCCAATAGTACCGTCAGGACAACAAAGTCTGCATTCGTTCCATGCATGAATATTCAGCCCATTGGGTATCATGCGTCACTTTTAGGAGTTAACGCCTCAAAGTTCCAGTCGACACGTAGACTCAATTCCCTTTGGCCCGCATAAGACCATCTTCTGTCCAGTATCATTGCATGAAACCATCTGCGACTTGCTTCAACAATCTCTAGTAAGAAGAATCATTCAAGGCTTTCGTTTTCACTTTGGCCAGAAAATTCATCTCAAGGAGAGACAAAGCATCAACGTATTCGTCCACACCTCTAAGGCTAAATGCGTCAACCACCAAGTTTTCTTTGTCCGGCTGATGCATCCAATCAAAATTGAATTCAGCCAATAATTCTTGCCAACAAGCTTGCTTTAAGGACAATTTATGTAGGGTTTTGAATTAAGTATTTGCCACATTGGCCATCACCACTAGAAATCTTTTTCGTGAGTGCTATACCTTTGCTCACAATCTTTCAGCTTTCAACTTTCAAAGGCAATGGGATGATTGTTTGCACCAGCACAGCTCAGAAGCATCAATATGTACCTCAAAGGGTTGACAGAAGTCCAGTAGGCCAAGGACTAGTTCTGAAGCCACAACTTCCTTCAACAACTGAAATGTTGCCTTGCAGTGTTTGTTCTAGTCATATCTTTGATCCTTTTTAAGTAAATCCAACAAAGGGGAAACCATTGGAGTAACCTTTGATAAATCATCTGCAGCAGTTGGCCTAACCCAAAAACGATCTCAATTTCGCCACTTTAATTGGAGCCGAACAGTTTACAGTCACTTCAACTTCCCTCTTATCCATCAAGATTCTGCCTTGGCTAATCACATTGCCAAGAAATGTGATTTTTTCCCTACAAAACTCACATTTTTCCTTCTTTACATAGATCTTGTTTTCCATAAGTCATTGGAATAAAAGTTTCAAATGCAACAAGTGTTCCTTTAAGGATACACTATAAACAACAATGTCATTAAGATATACAACAACAAAATTTTATAAATACTCATAGAGTACATCGTTCATAAGATTACAGAAAGTAGCAGGGGCATTCGTCAAACCAAAGAGCATTACCAAGAACTCAAACGAACCATATCGTGTCACCATCGTCGTTTTGGCCTCATAGCCCTCAGCAATCCTCACTTGCCAATAGCCCTACCGAAGGTCGATTTTTGTGAAGTATCTAGCCTTAGCCAACCGATCAAACAAGTTTGCAGCATTAGGGATGAGACACTTGTTTTTCATCGTTAGATTTTTTAGGGCTCTGTAGTCCACATAGAACCACAATGAGCCATCGGCCTTCTTTTCAAATAGTAGTGGGGTACCATAAGGAGGTTGGGACTATTGTACTAGCCCAGTACTTAGGAGTGCATCCAAATATTTTCTCAGCTCGGGCAACTCCGCATGGGACATGCGATATGGAACCTGAGCCAGAGGGACAGCACCTAGAATCAAGTAAATTTTATGATTTTTTACTCTATGAGGAGGCAACTCATGGGGCAATTCGGAGAGCATTATATCAACATAATCCTCCAACACTTCTGCCACTGCATCGGCCACTTCTTGGAACATGTTTGGCTTAATTTTCACCAAGGCAGATAGAAAGGCTGTCTTGCCCTGTCTTAAGCTGTTCATGAGTTGCATAGCCGATGGCAACCCATTCTGCACATTGACCCTCTCAGTCTGGTCAACAAATTCACCCAATACAAAACTAGGATTCCTTTCATCTCTAATTAGGATCCCACTCAAATGAAGCATCACAGAAACTTTGGCAGTAAGGAGAAAGTCCACCCCCAAAATGACATCAAAATCATCTAAAAAGACTACAATAAGGTTGCACTTACCTTACCAAGTTCTGATAACTAGTGACACATCCGTTGCACCTTTTACAAGCCTCGCCTCAGAATTTACAGATGAACTTTCTGCCAAATTTAACTTCAGCTTAGGCACCATCCATTATGCCACAAAGTTGTGGGTGGCACTGCTATCAACCATTGCTTGCACCTCGACCCCATTTACGAGGGTCTTAATATAAAACAGACCTTGTCATTTAGGAATATCTAGTTTGGTTGTGAGTGTACTCAACAACAGCAAAGGGTTAACATGAACTTGGGACCCAGTAGCCGAACCATCTCTACTAATGTTGCAGGAGCACTAGAACCGTAGTTGCTAGCTTGCAAGGCAGTCACCCTTTGTGCATGGCTTGGATATTTTCTAGCAACGTGCAGTTCACCACAAATGTAACAACCATCCCACTCCTTTGGCTGCACACCTTTGAACGCCTTTTCATTGTGCGGGGCTGCCATTTTTTGTTTGAAATTATTAGTCCTTGCCTTCCATCTATCCTTCCTGAATGACTTCTTTAGGTCAATAGCACGGGAGTTGGCTGTTGAAGGGACTTTAAAGTCAGCCAAACCATCGGTCGCCACAATGGCCTGTGCAATATCCTTCACCCCTTGCCATCTTAACTCTGTCTGGGCCCAAAGCTAAAGACCAGCCATGAAGTTGAACAATTTGTCCTTTTCGGACATATCCTTCACATTTAACAACAAGACACAAAAGTCCTTAACATAGTCACGAACCGTACCAGCATGTTTAAGCTTTTGAAGTGAATCCCTAGCTAGCCATGAAGTATTGCTAGGCAAGAATTGTCTTTTCAACTCTTCCTTTAAGTTCTCCCACATTTCCACCTTTGAGAGACCCAAGCACTCCCTTGAGACTAGAGTACGCTACTGTAACTTTGCATCACCAGCCAAGTACATGCTCATTATAGACACCTTCTTGCCTTCTGGAACATGAGAAGCCTGAAAAATACTGCTCCATGTCCTAAACGAAATTCTCAAGTTCCTTTGTACTTCGAGCACCACCGGTGCTCGAAGGGACTATGCTCAGGAACTTTGATTTTCTGCATCGAGGGACCACTAGTAACACTGCTCGTGCCAGTCAACTGTTTCAGTAGCACAACGTCACAGTTAATATCATTCACCTAATAAGTGATTATAGTCAGATCCTCAACCAACTCTCTATTCTTAGTGTCCAAGCCGTTTTGGACTTCCTCAAACCGTTTCCACAAGACCATAAGGGACTCATGGATTCAACCTATCTGTACGATCAAAGAAAGAACATCGTCAAGATCCAGTGTACTATATAGTCTTCGAGAAATGCCAAATGCTCCTAAACAGTGCTCGGATCAGGGGCAGCTATTGAAGCACGAATTTCCAGAGGCATGATGTTCCAACCACAAGCACACCAAAACAAAAATTGGCTTTTATACCAAAATTGTCACAAGACAAATTCAAACAACGCACGTTAGTCTCGTACCGGCACCAACCAAAGAGGTTATTCAGCCTTAGTTTTACTTAGTTTGAGTGAATTCACAAAGGAAAATAGAAAACCGACAACGAAACAACAAGAAAGCACATTTTATAGGCAAAACGCCCAACCTTGCATTAACACCACAGAATACGAAGACAATTCTTACAATGGGGTTGATAGACTTAATTTCCACACTCCACTTAGTCTGTTCCAACAAAGAATGATATTTAACAAGGAAAGAAACAAGTTGGTTACACTCCAACCAACTAGGGCACGCCATCTTAGCCACCAGTTGAAGATCTATTTAAGACAGATAACCAACAAAACTATCAGCCGCATGAAAATTGTCTAAAAATGCAATCTATTCAGACCAGCCTAACCGATGCGCACTGCCTTGTCTACATCCACAAGCCAAGGCTTCATTGGGGCTAACCGATAGCTTTCCACAACCGAATGTCTTTTTCCAACTTAGGACGTATCGAGTCTGCCACACATTGGTGAGAGCTAAATGTGTCAACGTCCGCACTAACGTTGAGCCGAATGGGGCCGACTCAAACATTTCCCAACATCTAGGCTCATTGAAATATAGGGCTTATCAACCCCTCTATTTTGCTTATGGGTCATTGTGGGGTGGAGCGGATCAGTCCACCTTCTTTTCTCACTAAAGTTAAATTTTTGTTTTGAATTATTGCTTTGACTCAAATATCCAATGCAACTCTAATAATATAAAGGTTTAAAATTGAGTTAAAGCTGTAATTTGTTTTAGAAAAATTTGAAATTAAAGAGTTTAATTGAGTTTTGAATTGATGAAAGGTTTGGTAGAAGTCTAATTTTTCATATATGTATGTTCACACAATTATGGTTGACTGACTTAATTTCATGAAATCAATCCCTCAATCCTTGTTTTATCATTATATCATTTTATATATCTTTCTTATATAAATTTATCTAGATTAGGAATGATATATATATATATATATATATATATATATATATATATATATATATATATATATATATATATATATATATATATCATTCCTAATCACACACACATACATATAATTAATAATTATTTTCTAGAGCAATATGCAAAAATGATTCTCAAACTATCTTAGTTGTTGCAATTTAGTCTCATAACTCATGTTTTAATATTTTAAAACTCAGTTTTAATTCCTGTCATGTAGGATTATCATTTTACCCAAACAAAAATAATAAATCCTACAAAATAAGAATTAGAATTTGGGGAATATGTGTCTTTCTCCCTCGACTCTTCTTTTGTCTAAATTAGTTTTACTCGATTCAATAAAAAAAACTCAATTACAATCACACATGTCATGGATTTTGAGAGTGAAAACTCCTAAATGAACGAATTTGTCCCTACACTGATAGGGCACATGAAATGTAATTATATATCTTCATCAGTTTCTACCACATTAATAGTGTTGGGGACTGTAAATATTAAAATATATAAAGGTAATGGATCTAAAATATTAAAATGTGAGTTGTGGAATTAATGCAACAATTAAGATAATATGGAGATTATTTTGGCAAATTGCTCTATAGATAATAGACTAAAAATATTAAAATATGAGTTTTGGGACTAAGTTGCAACAATTAAGATAGTTTGAAGATATTTTTCACAATTGTTCTATTTTATATTTTGAAAACATTAGTGATTAGCCAAAGATCCTTTTTATCATAATCATGAATTTCTATGATCATATGTGATAAAGAGGAAAAAAGACATAAGAAAAGAATTAGCAAACAAAAAGAATAAAAAATAATACTTTGGCCCGTAGGCCACTTAGGGTGGATAAGGTTTGGGAGTTTCCCAACTCATGAGAAAACAAGCTCAGCCCGCTTTGCCATGTTTAAGGATAACCCACGACAAGTTGAAGCGGGTCAACTTATTTGACAATATTACTTTGTTCCCTTTCGAAAGTGTTTAATCATTTAAATATTTAAAAATTATTTTTCAAAAGTTATTCTTTATTATAAATATAAAAAAATTTCATGTAATTACCTATCAACTGTTTATAGGAGTTTCATTATAACAAAAAACTTTATTTATTTATTTTTTTTACGATTGCATCATTATGTTTCTTTTCTTGGATCACCACCACAATAGTAGTCTTTAATAATGGAGGGCACATGCATTACATTTACGCAAGTCTCATTATACATACTAACTATTTACTGTAGTCTCATTATAACCAAAAGCTCACTAGAAGCCACCATGTGGGTGGGTGATATTCTGTAAATTAATATACAATTTTAGTTTACTAGTTTATTAAAAGAGAAAAATAGCTATTTTTACACTTAAAACTGTTTTTATTTTCTTCTTCTTAACTTAGCACTTTTATTTTATCTTTTATTTACATGCACAATTTTCAACCAATTATATCTGCCAAATTTTGAAAATCTCTATCAATTCTAACAAGGAGAGTCATGCTATAAGTATAAGATATCTTTTTCAGCGATAATTTTTCCCATTTATGACATTCCTTTCACTCTTTAATGCTATTCAAATTATATAAGTCAAAAATCAGTTGAACGCTTTACCTTAAGTGCATCAAAATTACAACAATAAAGTAGCATTTTCTCAACTTTTAAGGTATCCTTCTCTGTTTCTCTATTTTTAAGTTATGAATAGACAAAATTATTTTTGAAAATGATGACATGTGCTTGTGACATGATCTCCTTGTCAGATTCCACTACGATATTCATAATTAGACAAATATAATTAATCAAAAAAAATTCATTACATAACAAGATGAAATTAAAAAATTGGTTAAAATGAGAAAAGTAAAAATAGTTTAAAGGCAAATATAGAAGATTTCTCAAAAATTAAAAATAAAAATTATGGATAAAATAACACTCCAAAAATAGTTTCATAGTATTTAAAGGAATTTTTCTTAATTATAATTCCCTCATTTTCTCTCTTGAATGTCACATCCTGCATCTTCCTTTTCTTCAGTGGCAAATCTTCATTCTGAGTAGCCTTATGGAAGCTTCCAACTTAACCAAATATCAGAAGTTTCCTATAGAAGCCATCGTTGAAGTTTGAAGATCCTCTACTGTAGTTGTAACTCAGGGGCAGACGCAGGATTGAATGTTTGTGGAGCCAAATAGGAAGAGCAAAATATGAGGTAAAATACTTTTTTTTTTTTTTTGCTTTGTTAAGAGCATCACAAACTATAGAAACCAAAAATTTTTACATCTCGATAAGTAGTGTAAGATGTAAAGAGTTATTTGAATAATAAAAACATTGATTTATTATCAAAGTACTAAACAAAATGAGAACCATCTCGAAGTTGTCCTAGAATAGAGCGAATAAGTCAATTAATAACAATTGATAACAGTTAATATATATTATAGACGATTTTATATATTTTATAAATATAAATGTTTTTTTAAGAAAAGAAAAGAAGGAAGAAATAGGGCAAAATATGCAAGCTACTTTGGAGCGGCCATGATGCATATATACATACTATATGTATAACTAATAGTTCCTTTTTTCAAAAAAGAAAATTGGGATGCCCCTTCCTTTTGATGACGCTAACCCCTTGGAAATCAATGTCAACTTGAAAATTTTTATATACCAAAGCTTCGGATGAACCTTGTATCTTTCAAGATTGCCATTGTATCTACGCGTTCGACAAGCCCAATGCCCATCCTCTTTTCCTCTTTTTCTTTGTTCAAATTTTTTTTTAAAAAAAAAGGAGTAAGTGATTGTGGTAATCCTTAATAGCCTATTTACACTCTACCAAATTTGTTAGGGATAGATTCTTCAACAAGCACAAATTGTTACAGTCATCCTCGTTCATTGCCACTGCAGATATTGCTCCCAAAATACCTTAGAAAGATTTCATTTTTCTGAGTAGTGTTTGAACACACTTTCTGTAGTATCATTTTGAGCAGTAAGTTCAATGCTTGGTTGCAAGCCTACATATAAAGCATGAGAATTATATATTAGAATCCTACAAATATGCAGTAAAGAAGAACCAGTACTAGATTTAGTTTTTATAATGACTGCATCTCCAAAGTATATTACACCAGTATCTTTGATAAACTTCAAAGTCTCACAAGGACAAAAAGGAAGCCACTCACAAGTTGTGCTACAAGACCTCCTTCAGCTCCAACCACTAGAAGGCCATAAATAGGATCTCTAACAAAAAGCTTACTAGTCTTGGACTAAAGCCTCAAACCTAATGCCCTATCGCAGATTTTTGTCAGGTCTTTTCCATTAGTGCAACTGAATAATTACCCTGACCAAAAATAAATCCAAGGAGCCAAGAATAAGGGATGATTGGTTGCCATTTGTTGTTGATTTTGGTTAGTTCATTTCATTTCATTTTCCTCTTTTATGAAAGTTCTTAGTGGGGACAATCTATACTAAGAGTTCAAAACCTAGTGTTAGTGCTAGCTTAGGTAACATTTTAGCCTGCTTTCAATATGCATAATTTTTAAAAGAAAAAATATTAGTAGATGTGTAGTGTGGAAATAATTCGTAACAATGTAAACCTTTTTATTTTTCATCTAGAAACAAAAAAGTAAGGTAAAACAATGTTTTACCAATCCCGTGCCGTGTGTGGGAACTGAATGAAAGCAATGTTTGTGCCTTAATATTTTAGAACTCTAGCATCAGAAATACTTGTATACTTTCCCTTTGCATTTTCAATCAAAGGTAAGGAACTCCAAATAGGCCCAACCAACTAAATCTTTTGCAAGGATTGAGGCTAAGCCACTTTTCTACGAGAAACATTACAAGGCTTTCAATAGATATCGCTAAGTACATCAATGATTCTGATGATATCAAGCCTCTCCATCATCTTCATGGGAAAATAGTTCAAACACAGGCACATATCCAATGTCCTTCATGTGGTTTGGAAGTTTATGAAGCAAATCTCATATTTCTACAATTTGGATGTGAAGCTTATCTTTTGACATAAACTCATGTCTTGCATTCCTAACTTCAATCCAACTATAAGCAGATTCTTTTCTCAGACCTAGCTCATCCACAAGCCTTCTCACTCTACGCTTCATTACATAGTATAGTAACAATATAGATGTTGGAAACCATAACATATCTTGTAGTATTCTCTAGTTCTCACTCAAACAATATTTCTATAGCTCTTTGACCAAGCTCTATATAATTGACATGGATTCAACAAGCACTTAAAAGCGCACCCCCACATCCCAATATGATGTGGAAAACTAGTTTTTTAATTAATGTCAATGCTTCTCTAAATTGATTTTTCCATCCAAGCAGATCAATCTGTAAGCCCTAAGGGCAAATTTTATAGTTTTGACTTTAACAAATATTGATATGAGCTAACTTGACTAATTGTTGTGTGATAGGATTATTGGATTGAGGAAGCTAAGAAGTCTCATTGCCTTGAAGATAAGGTGCTAAGGACAACAAAAATGTGCTCAAAGAATTAAAGCATGTAGAGCATGTCCTAAGGATTGAAGGCTTTGAAGACTTTAGTATAGGTTTACACTTGATTAATATGTATATTCTTGTAAACCTTACACTTATTGCCTTTGGAATCTAAAAAACTTGCAAGAGAGCACAAAACTTGGTTTTCTATCTTAAAAGGTTTTCATTATACATGTTTTACCAAGTTCTTGACAATGGCTTGCGGTTTATCCAAATTCGGTCGACTGAAATTTTCTGTTACTAGCTGTAAATAGAGAAGTTTGGTCGATCATTCAGATGCAGGAGTCCATGTTCAGTTGACTGAACTTTATTATTACCATTATTTGAATGTTAAAACTTATTTTCAAACCCTATAAAAGCTATAAAATTCAGATTTTTAAGTAGTTTTTGAGTCTTTAAGAATCTTTGCTCTTCCCAATCATTCAATATCAAAAAACCTCTCTTTTGTCTTGTGCTAAAAAGTTGATTACAAGATTCTATAAACAAAAAGGTGAAGTGGTGCTAGATTTTTCATCATCTACCAAGTTGTTGATAATATCCTTCTCTCTTGCTACATTTATTGGATTTCTTCAAGGTTTACTTAAAGATATAAAACCCTTTTGAAATGATGTATCTTGATTGTTGTAAGTGAAAAGAGGTTGTGAAGTAAAACCCTTAGTAGCATCTATTGTGTCTTGTATAACTATTGTTATAGTTGAAATCGGTTGAAATCCTTGAGTGAGGGCTCAAGGTAGTGGATGTAGATCTTGAGTGATCGAACCACTATAAATTGCTTGTGTGATCTTTTCTCTTCTCTCTGTATTTGGGAATTCAATTTGTTAATTTGAATATCTTCTTGTGAACTTGATATCAAATCTATTTTTGCAGAAAGAAAAAAGTTTTCAAAAATTAGCCAAAGATCTAATTCACCCTTCCCCGCTTAGGTCTTTACAATCAATATGGCACAGTGATCCAACTAAGGGGTTACAACAAAATCCTTTCCCATCCTATCAAGAATTCGGAGCACTTCATACATGTGGCCTTATGGCTGCAAGAGGATAAGACCCCAAGAGAAGTTACATATTTTGCCTTTATGCTTCTCTTTATTATTTCCTTAAATAATGCAAGAGACAACTTTAATTGACCAATTTGAGCAAAGACAATTATTACTGGATTCTACGTTACCAAATCTTTGTCATTGAAACTCTCAAACAATGCCATTACCACTTTTATCTCACCACACTTGCAGAACATGTCAACCAAAGCATTAAATACATGCTTGTTATGAAATTACTAACTTTATCATTTCTAATGATGAGGCCATGAACCTGTTTTCCTCTTTCTACAAGAGCTAAATTAGCACAAGCACCCAGGCCGCTCACATACGTGAAAGCATTAGGAATAACATCATTTTGCAGCATTTGAGCAAAAAGATTCGAAGCTTGATTTGCCTACCCAACTTTTCCAAAATCCTATAATCATAGCAGTCCAGGAAACAACATTATTACTCTATGGCATCTGACTGAAAACCCAACAAGCATCAACCATTCTACTAGCTTGTGTGAATGCAACTACCAGTGATGTTCATGACACAACATTCTTTCTTCCATTTGACTAAAAGCCATTTAGGAGACCTCTAATTTATAGCATTTTCCACAAGCGTCAATCATGGTATTTGCACACGACAAGATTCAACAAACCATTCACAATATATACTCCATGAACTTGACAAAACAACTTGAATGCACTAAATAAAGCACAAGTGTTTAGCAAACTGACAACGGTGAACTCATCTATTGACAACCCATTTCTACAAATCTCGATTTGAATCTTTTTGAACATTTTTATTGATTCCTGTAGAATCCATGTTCAGTTAATAAGCACTAATTATTGTGTGCACAAATCCATTTTGAAATAAGCACTAATTATTGTGTTCCATGAATGGGTGTTTTTAAATGGGAGATCGTCAAGGGCTTTCTTGGTACTATCAATATTATTGCATTTGGAGTACAATTCTATTAGGTGATTTAAGAGAAAATGGCTTAGATTGAGTGTTTTTTTTATAAGTTGTGTAACTGTCTTCCTAGATTGAGGTAACCTAATTTGATGCATTTTGAGGTGGGGACCGTGAAATTAGCCACGGTGTTTGAGACAACTTCACTTTGTAGCATTTATGACAAATTTGAATAGCCTGGACTTTAAAACAGAGTAGTTTCACAATGTCTTTGTCTTGAAAAGAATGACTGAAAATAGGTTTTGGTTAGTAAGAGGAGCACCTGTGGTTCTAAAGGTCTGGCCACCTAATCTTGCTTATCAAGAGATTGATATCACTATAACTTGGTTCTAGACTCAGGTTCATAACTTACCTCTTGATGGAATGAACACTGGGAATGATAAAGCCATTGGGCACTTTGTTGGGTTATTGAATGAAGAAGATTGAAAATTCATCAATTGTAAACAAGATCGGAATTTTATTCGAATCAAGGCTGAGCTGAGAGTCAGAATGCTTCTCAAAACTCTTTTCTTTCTAGAATTGAATGATGGTACCAAGAGATTGATCATGTTCAAGTATGAACACTTATCAAATTTATGCTATTTGTGTGGTAGACTAAGAAAGTGGAGTTTCCGTTGTAAAGAGATCCTTGCTGGGCTTATGGGAAATAATGTAGGGCTCTATCAGTCATCCCTAATAAACCCCAAAACAGTGGCAATCAACACAAAAGTAGTAGACAAAAGCAAGAAATTGAACTTCATCCATTAGAGATAGAAAGATCAAAGGGTAAAACTCAATGAGTTTTACCGAGTCAACTCAGATGCTCCCATGACCTAGTCCCTGGGAGGGTTGTTAGAAACAGTTGGTTGAAGAGAGCATCCAAGCTCAAAATTCTAAGAAAAATCTTAAAACTCCCTTTTTGATGCTACAAGCCTCACCATGATTGTTTTTTGCATAGAACTATTGGGAGTTGTCAAAGCCGGTAATAGTGAGAGTCCTCAAAGCTCTCATTAGAAACTTCAAACTAGATTCCATTTTTCTATCCGAGATAAAAACATCTTCTTACCAAAAAATTGAAAATGTCTTGACGACAGTTGGTTTTAAGAGATACTAATATTATTCCAACAATTGGGAAAGTAGGGGTTTTGGCTTTCGCTTGGAAAAATAACGTTGATGTTAGTGTCATTATTGCAAATAGTTCACTGACTCTTTTTATCCACTAGATTAGCTATGGCAACTTATTAGGTTTTATGTCCTATTTAAATTTGCTTTGAGGAGGAATTTTTGGAAAACTTTTAATGAAATTTCAAGAGGCCTTCTTTGGTCCATGAATCATGATAGGAGATATCGATTTTATGTTTTACTAGGTTAAGAAAGTAGGAGGTAAAGTTATAAAGTCATCCGCAGTGCTGGAGTTCAAAGGAATGATAGACGACAATGGTCTCATTGATCTTGGTTTTGACGGTCACCTTTTACTTAGAGTGAGAAGAGAGATAGTGCTGCAAACATTTAGGAATGGATTACCTGTGGGCTGGTAAATTCCTCGTGGGACTCCTATTTCCCAAAGCAATATTTCATATATCACAACTATTCAATTAGACCACAAACCCCTACTTCTAAACACTAACCCGAGCCAAGTGTCTCATCCCAAACCCTTTAAATTTGAATCCATGTGGACCCCTAAGCCATTTATAGGTGAGATTGTTAGCAATTCCTGGCAGTAATCCTTGTGTCAAGCTAGTCGCTAAAATTAGGAAAGCTAAATAAGCTCTTGAGGTTCGGAATAAACAAACTTTTAGTCATATTCAAGAAAAGCTTCAAAACCTTAGAATCCAACTAGAGTATCTCCAAAAATAAATTTCAACTAATCAAACTATCCAAAAGAAGGTAGCCCTACAAAAAGAGCTAGATGAGTGCCTTGTAAGAGAAAAGAAGCTCTGGAGGGATTGAGCTAAAGCCAAATGGATCAAAGAGGAGGATACTAATACTAGATTTTTTCATCACTCAACTATAACTCATCAAAGGTATAGTTGTATCTCAGACCTTCTTTGCAATGAAAATAACTAGAAAAGTGACTGGAGTAATATTGGTGAGGAATTCCTAGGGTATTTTCTGAACCTTTTTACTTCTATCAAACCAACATTTCCCCTAGACTTGGAAGATTTGAATACCTCTTCTATTACCAAATAAGATAATAAGAGTCTGTCTTACCCCTCTAATGACGAGATCAAGCATGCTATCTTTCAGTGAAATGAATCCTAAGAAGGAAACATTCAGTAAAATCAAAGATAAGTTAGGAAAAAATTAAGTGTTTCGAAGATGAAAAGTCTATTTGGGGTACTAATTAAGGCAATGGCGCAATTATTGCCTATGTATCCTATGCAAAATTTCAAACTGCCAACCAACACAAGCAATAAGATAGGTGCAGTGGTTAGGCACTTTTAGATTTAGAGACAATGCTAAAACACACCTCTTTCTAAAAGCTTGGGACTTTATATGTATTCCCCAACAAGATGGCTGGTTCCGTTTCAAGAAAAAAAGCAAACATCAATGAAGGCTTCTTAACAAAGTTGGCATGGTAACTCATGACAAACTCAAATAATATTTGGTTAGATTGTTTGAACTAAAGTATTTGAAAGGGAATGGCCTTTTATCTATAGAGAAATGTGCCAATGATGCGTCTTAGATTTAGAGAGATCTCTGGAAAATATAAGAAAACCACAAAATTGGTCTTTGCCACAAAATACAAGCAATGATTGAACCTAGAATATAGGATGACCCCTGGCTTCAAGATAGTCCTAATTTTAGGCCACCAGAGGAAACAAGGTAGAGTAATGGCCCTCAGCTGGTTAAGGATCTAATGAATGATGATGGTACCATATGGGATGCAAATGGGATCTACACTCTCTTCCCTATCACTATTGCTTGCCAAATTCTATATATCAAATATCTAGAGCAATTGGAACCTAGAATAATGGTTTGGGCCCTCTCAAAGATTGGGGACATTTTTGTACCTCTTGGTGTAGGAAAACAAACCATAGTTGCTTAGCAAATCACTCATCTATGAGTAAAGCGATATGGAAAAGATTTTGGAATTCCAAACTTCATCCTAGGCACGAGTATTTTCTATGGACGATCCTTTCTAATATTATAACAACAAACCATAAATTAAATGTCATTTTCCCTATGAGTGATGTAACTTCTTGCATTTGTAATTGTGCAGATACTTCTTTACCACATATATTCATGGAGTGCCCTTTTTTCAAACAAGTATGGTGGACAACAAGGTCGCAACTTAGAATTGAAGCCTACTGAAGTTGGCAGTTAAACTGTTGGATTGAGAAGCTTCTAAACCCGTCAAATGATTTCCCACTCAACAATAAAAAAAGAATAAATTGTTAACTGTGCAAAAGAGAAAATGGAGTTGGTATGGAAACATAGAAATGAGATATGGCATGGGAAGTTATGAAAGATTCGGCTGAACTTTGCAAGAAGATAGATAGCAAGGCCAACGAGTATATGGATGCAAGTATTATAGGGTCCATCAAATAGAGTGCAGAAATTCCCGAAATATCTGACAACCTCTTCCTAGGTAATAGATAAAGGTAAATTTCAATACTGCATGCAATGACAACTTCAAATGTGTATGTTGATTTCAGAAACCATGAAGGGGAAATCATAAATAGGGGTGTTATTTCGGTTGTGCAAATTTTCTTGAAAACTAAACTAAATTGAATTTTTTCTAAAACTGAACTGAAATAAATTAATTTGATTTAGTTCCAAACCAAATTTCCATGGAGAAGAAAAACAGAAGGAGAGAAAAAGAAAGAAGAAGAAGAAGAAGATAATACGAAAATGAGTTATCTCCCTACAGTAAATAAACGTATTTTTGTCATGTGTTCATGAATTTTTTTAATTCGATTTGTGGTTCGATTTTTTGTCTAAGAATTAAAACTAAAGACTAAACTGACTTATACTTATTTTTCATAAATTGAATCGAACTAAACTGAAATAAAAAAAACTAAACCAAAATGAGAAATTTGGTTCCATTCGGTTCAATATTTTGGATTGCATCGAATAATGAACACCCTAATCATAAAGGTGGGGACTAGAGGCTACCCTCTTAGAGATATATTCTCTGTGGAGGCAACAACAACTGATGAAAGCTTGAAATTCGCAAAGGACTAGTAGTGGAAAAAGGTGATTTTTGAAGGCGATGCACAAAATGTCATTCTTACTATTATGGGACATTCCTATGTTGAGGATTGGAGAGCTAAGCACATTATTGAGTCTACTAAATCAATCTTAAGAGAGCAAAATGAGTGAAAATTTATATATGCCTCTAGATTAGCAAACAAAGAAACCCACAACTTAGCAAAGTGGGCTATGGACTCCTGTATCTTTGCACCAAGTCTTCATACTTTTCTCCCATCATCAGTTTGGTGTGATAAAGATGGAATTGGAGTCTCTACCTGTAACCTTTTGAGAAAGTAAATAGAGATCACTAAAAATTTAACCATCAAATAGAACTCTAAAATGGAGTAAATAGAATATAGGTTAATTTCACCCTAAAAAAAGAAAAAGTTCTAGGATAAGTTTACTTCTTTTTTTTTTTGGGGGGGGGTGGGGGTTCTAAAATGGGATCAATTCTCATTCAAGATAACTATGCAAAAATATGTAAATTGTAAATGTAGGGTAATGTCTGCAAAACCTTCCCCTACTATGGAGATCAGGTTATCAGGCCTAATATGCTGATCGCTCACAAGTATATACACAGCAGAAGTTAAGTCTTTGACCTATAACCTAGAAAAAAATATCTTTAACCCTATACAAAATCCCATTGACCAAAATAGAAGCTGGGGGTTACTCCATTCAAGGTTGTGTAATTGTTGGATTCTCTATAACTAAATTCTGTGCACGACTTGCTAAAAGTGATGCTCCAAATAGTTCCATCTTCTGTGTAGCCGAAATTTGGCTCTAGGTTATATATATCCATACATATGGATTGAGGCCTATTTTAAATTATGCTACTTCTACTGAGCAACTAGTTGTTTCCATATCTTTGGACACCAAGCATAATCTCTGACGGCATGTAGAGTATTCAGTTGCATCCAAGGTTGTCAATTCCCTGTCTATTGTAAAGAAGATCAACAGTAACCAACTTCCCATCCTTGCAAACCCAAAAAGTCAGATTCAATCTTAGAGGCTTCTTTAATTTCCAATGTACATCCAATTTTTATCCTCCACTCTTGTTTTATTTTCATACTACCCTTGCCTATAGACCTTACAAACATCTAGTTTAATTTTGCTCTCTACTATCAAGCTTTGGTCTTGAGATTGAACAAGTTGTTTAAGCATAGCTGCACTAATCAGAATAACCTTCTTGATTAGGGGGGGTATTGTTGCTCCAATTTTCTCCACTAGAGGCTACCCATACTTTGACCATAAAATTTTTGCCTAAAGTTGATTCAACTTTGAAATTATTCTCCGAGTATAGCCAATAATGCTGCGTTGATCAACTTCAATTTTTCATACTATGGCCTCCCTTTGGTTTCCCTTTACATATAGATTCCCAATCTACTGTGTGAGATTAAACTTTGAAATCATTCTGCAAGTGAGTATAGCCAATAACGCTACATTGATCAACTTCAATTTTTTTATACTAAGGTCTCCCTTTGGATTCCCTTTACATATAGATTCCCAAGCTCTGTGTGCATCTTTCTATGATTGTCGTCATCTCCCCAAAGATGGTTGTCGGTAATTTCACAATTTGCATGGCATAGAAGGCTATAGTTGAGGTCACGGAATGGATTAGCATACATCTACCTACCTCAAAAAGGATCCTTTTCTTCTATCCTCTGAGTTTATACTTAATTCTGAGTAGAAATTCGTAAACTTTTTTGAATTGTCGATCATAAAGGATATGCATACCAAGATACAACCCTAGTTCGTTGTCAATGGGATGCCAAACTTTTGTCTTAGAACATCCGCTAAAGTATCTCGGGTATTTCTGCTCACAAAAAGTTTAGATATGTGCACATTGACCTTTTGTTGATTGACACCACAAAATTCCTTGATGATTTCAGCCATGGTCTCTACTTTTCTTAGCATTGCCTCGCGAAATAGTAGAAGATCATCTGCAAAAAAACACAAGATATCTTCAGTCCACCCCTTGAAGCTACAATAGGTTTTCATTGTCCCTTGCTAACTACCTTATTGATCTTGTCTCAAAGCTTCCATACACAACACAAACAAGTAGGGGGACAATGGGTTACCCATTTCCCCTTTTAGGAGTAAAGGACTAAAGTTTATCTCCATTCCAAAACAAAGACAATTTAGCAGATTTGATGGAGAATATAATGAAATGAATTAAGCTATTTTTGAACCCCACTACTTCTAACATAACTTCCAGTAAATTCTAGTTATGTGGTCGTATACTTTTTCCATGTCAACTTTGATGGCCAGAGGTCCCTTTTTCCCAGTCTTTCTTCGCATGCTAAGGATGAGCTTTTGAACAGTCACTATATTATCGATTGATTGCCTACCAAAGATGAAGCTATTCTGATTTTTGTCCAGAAATTAAAGAAAAAATTAAATATATTACATTAAAATTAAAGAAAAATAGAAATTTTCACAACTTTTATGAAATTCTTAATTATTTAAAAGGTTATACATAGTATGTTACGATATTAAGGAAGTTATTATTGCAAGTTTCTTGGCTACAAGGATTTGATGTGATATTATTTGCCAAGAAAACCCTTTATGACATTAAGAAGTCTATTTAGAAGTTGTTATTATTTAAGCAAAACTCCTTTATGGTAAGAAGAAGATATTTGGCATCTCTTGAAGATAATAAGATTTGGCGGATCTCATTGCAATCTATATATACCAAATATCAAGGAGATCAATATCCTAATATTTAGGAATTTCTTGATATATCCTTAGGATATCAATCTTGGAGGAGAAGAAGCTCAAGACTCTATAGCAATTTTACATGTGAGCTTCAAGGTTAAGCAAATTAACTCACAAATTCTCTCGTGGAAATTCTTGGAAATATTAACTAGAGACCTCTCTGCATCTTAAGCAATATTATTGAGTTATTCAAAGAACTCATGATATAGAGGCTTCAACTTGAGAGAGTTCAACAACACACTTTATCTTCCCGTTATGTTATTCATTTGTTAAAGTGTATTTTTGTTCAAGTGCTGGAAACTAATTCTTCAACAAAAGCTGGAGGCACTTGATAAGTTCATATTCAATTCACCTCACAAAGATCTCCCTTTTCTTGGTATGTCTACGCGAGGAAGAGTAACGAAAGGTGTTCAACATGTCCTATTGAAGCAAGTTCAACAAAAGAGAGCTATGATTAGATGACAGTTTGACAATCGTGGAGGCCATGACTGTGGCTAGATGATAGTTCAATAATCGTGGAGGTAGGAGTTGAGATTAGTATGTTTCCAATCGTGAAGGCAACATTATAGTTAATTGAATTTCTAGTTGTTGAGGCAACATTGTGGTTGTTGAATTTACAACTATTGAGGCAGCTTTGGCAAAGGGCATTTTCCCAAGTCCACTAGGGAATCACTAGAAGAGATTGAGGGTTCTTGTTCTTTTGGAACAAAAGGTTTATGAATTCCTTTTCAAGGCATGGCACGACAGACGTAGGCTATTGAGCTAAACTGTGTTACCAATTTCCAGTAAATTGGCATATTTCATTCCTAAACAGTTTTTCTTTGATGAGTTTAGTCCCTAATGTTTAATTTCAAATTTTTAAGTCCTTATTCTCTTATGAATTATTCGGTCCTTCAGTCTAATTTCTGGTAAGTCAACTGTTAGTCAATGACCAAGTCCAGTCCTTGGCCAAACATACAGTGTATTTTCAGAACAACACCGACTATTTTTCCTTTTTTTTTTTTTTTTTGGATGAGTCTCATTCCTTTTCTTTCATCGGCTGAAATCTTTCCCATGTTTATGTTGCAATAGGAAAAGAAATAGGGATGGGGATAGCCGGATAGGAGAAGATCTCTGCTTTTGATAAGTTTCAGCCCCTTTCCTCCACTGCCCGAAACCTTCCCCTTTTTGGTCCTGCAATCTGAAACAAGAATCATCCGCAATCTTTTGCTTTTTCTTTTGCCCTTGCTTCATGCCCTTTAGCTTTGCTTGTGAGCTTAGTTTAACGCACCTTCTTTTGGTTTATTCCATACTTCGCTAATTCTATGATCTTAAACTTTATTTTCTTCTCTTATATTTACCCTCCATGTAGACGAATGCGAAAGGGAAGAACTCACTGCCAATCTTGAAAAAGCAAAGAGATTGGTGGGTCAAGGGAGAGCGTTAGCAAGCTGAATCAATATCTAAACTTCTATAGCATCTTTTTTTTGGTCTTTTCATCTTTTAGAGAACTTTTGTATTTTGTAGTTTCTATCATCAATCCTGTCTTGTTGGCCCTTTCTCTGAGAGGAATTGTTTATGGGAAAAGCCTCCAACTTTCAGTTCTGTTCAAGAATCTTAAGAGTTCTAATTCTCTATTTTATTTCCATTCTTTGCATTTTGCAGATGTTATATCATTTTTGCTTCCTTCGTTGTTACCCATCCTTCCCCAAATCAATTTGTTGCTAAATTAGTGAGGCATCCACCAAAATTCCCAATTGAAAAAGCTTTTGTTGGATTATTGAAGGATCTATTTCGAGGGAAGAATGTGTTTCACCAAAGGAAGGAAAATTGTCCTCTCATGGGACGCTTTTACTTAATTTAATTGGGTTACTGACAAGTGATGTCTCCTTGGTTGTCGAATGGAAGAAAAATAGGAAATCATAGCTTGATAGATGTCATATCTACCAACATGGCTTATTGAGAGTGAATTTGGTCCACAGGTGGGCCTATAGACTGGATTTAAAATTTCTCTTGCAAATAGGGAAAAATGGTTAGCATTATTCCAAAAATACCCCTATACATTTTACCAAGGATTGAACTAAATCGTTGACTAATACTCAACCTACCATAAATTAGACGAAAGGACTCAACAATTCATAAGGACTTAAAATTTTGAAAATAAACATTAGGGACTAAACTCACCAAAGCAAAAATGTTTGGGATGAAATATGCCAAATTGCTGCAATTTTCTTGTGTCAAACTTTATTATTCTGTTTGCGTGTGTTGAGTTAAACTATGCAAAACCGACTACAACACATAGAGTTTGATATAGGTAGCAAAGATGCATAAACTTAATCATACAAGTAGTATTAGAGTAGGTCACAAAATTGTTGCGAATTGACTATTAATTTAGCAGGTGAATCATGGGAAATGTGGTTTGTGCAACTATGGCAAAGGAAGTTGGATCGATAACAAGGTCACTACTACTAGATAGAGCAAACTATGCCTACTAGAAAGCACAAATGAGAGTATTCATGCATATTGTTGATGAGAATGCTTTGATTGCTATTCAAAAAATACGGACTCCTCATACTATCATGAATCATGAGATGGTGCTGTTGAAAACCTCATGCAGAAATGGACTGATGTTGAATGAAAGATGAATGAAACAATGCCAGGAGACTCAATTCTATCTTCAAGGTAGTTGTTGCGAAGCAATTCAAGTTATTCTCAACTTGTCAATTTGCCAAAGAAGCGTGAGAGGTGTTGCAGACAGTCTATAAAGGAATGAGTAGTGTCAAGATATAAAAGCTAGAAATGTTTACATCTCAATTTAAGGAATTGAGAATGACAGAAGATGAAACTATCTCTATTTTCAGTAGCAAATTGCGAGATATTCCAAATCCAGCATTTCAACTTGGTGAAAAATATTTTGAAGAAAAAGTGGTCTGTAAAACTTTGAGATCCTTACCACCAAGATTTGCTATCAAAGTTACTACTATTGAAGATGTTTGAAACCTGTCACAGTTGAAGCTTAACGAGTTTATGAGATCCTTGCAAACCTTTTAAATGCATCACAACATTCAACATTAGTACAAATGTGTGGCACTGAAGGCAGAGGCAAGCACAGCAGCAACCCATATCAACTTTGGCAATGATAACATTTCCTTGTTGACAAAGAAATTTGGCAAGATGCTAAAGAAATAAAGCAAAAAGATCAACGAGCAAAAGTTCAACAAGCGTACTAGAAGAGGAAATGAACACAAGAAGATTGATTATTCAAAGGACTTTGACAGAAAAGACAAACAACGTTAGATGTTGGGAATGTAGAGGTGTTGGTCGTATTTAAAATGAATGTGTAAAAATCTCGAAGAAAAACAAATTATACAATACTACATAGAGTGATGATGACAAGGAGTCCAACAACAACAATAGCGACAATGATGAAGCAAATCATGTTAGCAAATTTGCTACTTTTCATTCAAGTGCAGAACTATAGTCTGACAGGAATGAAACTGACAATGAGGATTTAGAGACGGATGATGATGAAGTTGTCTATGATGAATTAAGAAGTGAATATGAGCTAATGTACACAAAATGGCTAGAAATTGTTGAGATGAACAAGAGGCTAAAGGACGAAAATCACAAACTTCAACAACAGAATAGTTCCCTTCAATAGGAGCGTGAACAACATCAACAGTAGTTACAACATCATGCTAAATCATTGCAACTCGGCAATGACGAACCTGTGGAAGCAGAATGCTATATCAAAAGGCTGAATACAGGGAAGATGAAGCTAGATGAAATTTTTTCCATTGGTAAACCAACCAGAGATTTGACAGGCTTGGGCTACAACAAGAAGTTTGACAAAGATATAAAAATTGTATAAACTTATCCATACATACTATTTTTAGAAACCTCTTAATGTCGTCGGACCTTAGATGACTGCCTCAATCACCTAAAGCTTTTGACAGCCCTGCATTGAACATCCTCCGTCGTACCATAAGTTATCCAGACACCACGAAGAAGCTTCATTATTATGTCATTTTTGTAGTGCCTTGTTGGAGCATGACAAGCATATATTATTTCTTTGAATGTCCATTGGCACAAAATATCTTAAATTTTCTGCTTCAATTTTTAGACATTATTGAGTACTCTTGTGAGTTTGTTCTTAGTTCTTGCTAGATACTTCCTACGTTTTAAAATATAAGGCGTTTTAACTCTTTATTTTTTAAAAAAATATTGAACTTTTATAAAATTTAATATTATTTTTTAAAAGTTACTCTTAACATAAATATAATTCTCTCATTCTCTATTATATTAGTATAATTAGTTAAGTATATAATAAAAAATACTTTTTTTCTTAACTTATATTTTAAAATTGAGGGAATAGTAGGTTTAGCATGTCCATGTCCGGAGATAACGGAATATCTCTGCACAACTTTTGGCTCATAGAGCTCTTATCTCTGAGAATAGGCAATTGTAATTTTCTAAGTTTGCCTCTGACGTTCTTTTAGCTTGTACTGTTGATGTTCATCTTAATAAAATTTGCTTTCTTTCTCCAAAAGAAAAAGAACAAATTAAATCATGAGTATACCTTTTTTATTTATAACAAATCATTCCAATTTGTTACGTATAATTCTTGAATATCAAAACAGGGGGAAAATGATAAAACTCTCTACTTGGATCAAATATCTTTTCTTTTCTCCCCAAGGGGGGATGTTGTAATATATTACAGGAAAAAGCTTTGTAGAATGTTATAAAGTATATAATATATCACAATTGCCCAAAAAAAGAAGAAAAAAGAAGACAAAAGTATTGTTCTCATTACCAATTCCCAACCGAATCGATGTGTTCATGTTGTGGCAATTGTGCCTGAATTGAATTTTGTGAGAATGGCAAGGGAAATGGCTGATCACTGGGAACAAATGGTGGCTGAGAGAGGAGATTTGTTGAAGAATATACACTATGATAGGATAGATTTGGCTTTTGATCATGCTGTTGAAGCCTTTGCTGCTTTGGAACATTGAGCTTTTCCCCTTCTAACTCTCTGTACTTATTGAGGTACTGTTTCAATGGAGTAACATAATCCTCAAAGCCAAGAGTTGTGATGGCCCAGATAATGTCATCTCCATTGATTGTCTTCCTCTTTTCTCTTTGGCATTTATCAGATGCTTCACCAGTAACAAAGCTAATGAACTCTGATACACATTCTTGAACCGTCTCTTTTGCATCTTTTGATATTTTGCCATTACCTGGAATGAATTTTTTCATGATCCGGCCCACATTTGCGATTGGAAGGAACCGGTCTTGTTCCTTGTTATTGCTGGTGGTGTTGCTGCTGTAGTTGTTGCTGCTTGCATTTGTGGAGAAATTTTGAGTATTGTCTGAACTGGTCGAGATTGGGACGAACCGATCTTGCTCCTTGTTGTTGTTGCTGCTGCTCTTGGCGGTTGCATTTGAGGAGTAATGCTGAATATTGTTAGTTCTGGTCGAGATCTGGAGGAAACGATATTGTTCATTGTTGTTGTTGTTGTTGTTATTTGGATTTGCGGAGAATGGATGAGTGTTAGTAGTGGTGTTTTGGATTGGGATGAAACAATTCTGATCATTGTTGTTGTTCGAATTTGTGAAGTGATGAGTATTAGTAGTGCTTGGGAATGCATCTTGCTCATTGTTATTGTTGTTGTTGCTGTTGATGATAGTAGCGGTGGTGTTGGGGGTCACATTTGTGGAGAAATGGTGAGTAGGGGTAGTGGTGGTGGTGATGGTCGTGGAGATGGTGTTGCTACTCATTGAGCATTGGTTTTCTAAGCTTCCTTCAAGGGCCCCATTTGGCCCTATTTCACACCTCTCATCTCCCATCTCTCTCCCTTCTTTTGTGAATGAATGATGTGAGTTTTTTTATGGTTGGGATTTATATGGGGATGAGAAAAATGGCACGAGAAGCATTAATTCAGGCATTTTGCAAGCAAGACAAAAGGCTTGGATGAATCTTATCCCTCAGACTCGCTCTCGAGGAGGACAAGGAACTTTTACTTCTCTTTATTAACTAACATCTACTACTTATGCTAGAAAGTCTTATCAAATTTATGATAATAATTCGTATTTCAATTTTCGAAAAATCGTTGGATGAATAAAATTAAATGGGTTCTCTTGTTTTTCCTTTTTATACATAGGAGAATAAAAGGTTAATTTTAGATGATTAGTATACGTATTAAAATTTACTTTTCTAAGTGCTTATATGGTAAATCATGGAAATATCTTATATAAGAACTTTTATATAATACTTCCTCATTTTAAAATTAAATGGGTACATGTCTATTTTAATGTGAATGTCTATTTTCTTAAAAGAAATATTTGCTATTGAAATTTCCATAAATAACCTCCTAAATCTCAATATAAGTAAGGGTCTCTACTAACTCATCGATTACTACAAAAAATATAGTAATATGATCTAATAGTCTCTTAACTTTTTGTATCAAGTCAAATATAAATATTCAATTTTAAATGAAATTAATAACAGGAATCTATAAAAGTTAATAAACTAAATTTTATGATTTTTTTTACTAGTTTATACTAGAAAAACAAAGTTCTAACTCATTTGCATACTTTCTACTTACATAATCTCATCTTGAAGGTATGTTCCAAAAATACAATTAGAAATATATAAGATCTCCTTCTTTTATAATTAGGGAGAGGGACCTAAATTTTAAATATAGGCCTATCACATAATAAGGATTATTTTAAACTAATTGAATTACAAAATAGTCACATAGAGTCCTTGTATGGTTAAAAAAATAAATTGAAATTTGATTTTGGCATTAAAGCCCTTTCTAAAACAATTCCAATAATTCGAGCTTTCCTTACCAAAACAAAAATCAGGAAAGTACCATTTCCCAACTCCACCAGCCCTCAGCTTATGTGTACTCAAAATAAAATAAAATGCCCGTGTTTTGCAGTCATATGCTTTTAAATGGAGAACATATTTTCTTTTTTTTCCCCTTTTTTATAAGTAAAGGATCACATATTTTCTCAAACCAAAAAAGGCATCTACATTTTTTTAAAAAAAGAATATAAATTCAATTCTTAAATTTTAACATGTTTTTTCCACAACCTACAAATTCAAGATCCTCAATTAACCCGTACTTAGAGAGCCAATGCATATATGACCTTCCATTAGATGAAATGCTACTACCAAAATTTGCGGCGGATTGAATGCAACAGAAATTGTTGTTTATTTGAATTGTATTTTAATTCTAAATTCAAATATTTTTATTCATATTTTTCTTTTCACAAAAATCTCATTATTATAGAATTTAAGATAAAAAAATATCAAACTCAAATATTATTCAATACTTACTTAGCGAAGCTGTAGACACTTCTTCTTTTTTTTTTTTTAAACTTGTAGTGAATATATCCAATACCTGCAACAGCATTTAGCACGTGCTTCAAAAAAAATCAACATCTTACTCTTAGCGATCCAATCTCACCCACTGTCAAGTGCGGTCCGGTTATGGTCATGTACGGCATTTTTGCCGCACATGTAAGATTAAATTTGATCCGTTAGATTTGATTCGAGATCTAATCTAACGATTATAAAAATTTATAAATTTTTACAAAAAATAAAATACCTATAGGGGCAAAAAATATGATATAGGACATGCAAGACCAAATTTGAGATGTTGGATGATATTTGAAATCTTATTCAACGGTTCAGATTTCGATGCCTTCTAAATATATTTTTAAAAATAATTTTTAAAAAAAAGTTTACCATTAGATTATATTTAAATTTGATCTAACGGCTCAAATTTAATCATGCATATCCTAAAAAAAAGATGTGCAGGACCATATCCAAACTGTGTCAAATTCTGTCTTAAGAGACACCATAGTCTCTTCCTGCACTCCCCTTTATTGGCCTACTAGAAAAATATTAACCGCGTTTATCCCTATTTGGATTGCAACTTAAAATATTTTTTTAATTTTTTGTATTTTAATCGAATCTAATTTTTGTTTTTATAAAAAATATAAAACTTTCCATTTTATTATTTTTCTAAAATGCATGTGCGGAAGAGTTGCATTTTATACTTCTGGGATCGAACTTTAGAACTTTTAAATTATAAATAAGATATTCAACCTAATTCTTTATTGCCAGTTTTCTGATGAAAAATCACATGGCCCATCAAGAAGAACCCTTACCACCTCAGGCAACAACGGCAGTCAACTAGGGCTTGCGATCCTCCTAATATATTATTTTTGTCTAATATATCAATTAAATTATATTACACTATACGGAATCATATAATTAATTTAAGTCAAAACTCATTTATTTTTTTTAATCTAATGATATAATCACATGTCTTATAATTTAATTAGTATAATAAACAATATATTGAAAGGTATATTAAAAAATTCAAAACTGCTAAGACTCGGGTGCTAGAAAAATAAGAAATTAAAATTAAATCTTAAATAATTTTTTAGACTAAAATTGATTAACAAATGTAAATACCTATTTTTCCAAGCTTAACCTAATACAATTTTGAACTACTTATTATCTCTGCAAGGTAACAGCAAAAGTTATGAATAAACTATCGAAATTATTCATTCACTACTACTTTACTATTGATCACTCAATTAAGAAAATAGAAATTATTAGCATTAGTCGGAAAACTACCAGTTACTTCTCATAACAATAAAATTCTCCTCAAAACGAAAGCATTTTAGGGTATATTTAGATTTTATTTAATTAGTAAAATTTTTATTTTAAATTTTGTGAAAGTAAATTTTTTATTAAAAAATAAAATTTAATTTTATATTTAATTAAAAAAATAAAATTCAAATAAACCGTAGCAGCACTGTTTTGGCACTCGTAGCATTGTCCCTCGAGTGCCATGTCGTGCGACAACGTACGATTGAGTTTATAAAACTGAAATCGGTATTGGTTCCATTCAAAAATTAATATAAATTTTTTATTTTAAATTATATTTTTTTCTCACAAATAATTTACCAATAATTTACCATTCAAGCCAAAATCTATCTAGTCGGACAAAAACGAACCATAAACTTGAATCAATAACACGGAGTGCCCAAGGACACCAAAATTCACTGATGATCTCATAAACTGAGTTCAGCATAATTTGAACCAATTGGATTTACAGTAACAAATTTGTTGGCTTTACGCCAGAGAACTATTACAATACAATGAGAAACCATAAAAGCTGCCTCTACTAAACAAATTAAGCCAAAACCATTAACGGGTTAAAACCAAAAATACATGAATACAATTAACCTGAATCAATTTTAGAAATCACTCTTACAAAACGAATACCTAATCTTCCCGGAAAGCGAGCAGCATGATTCAAAATGCTTTAAGCAATGGCGTAGGTAACTGTCTCCGCCTCCTTGGGACGCCACATGGATTTTTGGGCGCAAAGTAATCCTTCCTTGTCTTTCGAATAGGTCATGCGAATCTCCCAGTGCAGAGACTTCAGTGTAGCCTCCAGTTCAGTAATAGTTTCAACATTGTCTCGAACAATAAGCTTTCCTTCTGGTCTGAGAATGCGATCCACCTCTGCCACAAATGCAGGGAAATTGCACCTGAAAGACCAAGAAATAGATGCAAAATTAGCAATTTGACGGAGAAGAGAGGATCAGTATCATATGATTGAAGCCTCTGAACAAGGTAATTTACTGTTTGTACTCACTTCTTTTTAATCTTGGAGAAGAGATGATCTGCATGGAGAAGATCGTATGATCTTGGGTAAGTACTGAATGACTCACACCAATCGTGATACATTCCGAATAGACCTCGTTCATAAATAACAGGTAATGTGTCAGGAGCATCAACAGAGACAATGTTCAGGACCCACACGTTCATATCCCTTAAAGCAGCAGCAAAACTGCAGGAAAACCAGAAGACCATGAAAAGAAAAAAACCATAGTTGATGCTAAAACTGTTAAAAGGTGCCAGACTACAAGTTATGATCACAAATATCACATCTTTCTATACATTTCCCAAAACCAAGGGAAAGGCCATAAAGTGTCGGATAATATCCTTAAAGCACAAGTAGATGCAACATAGGGTTACCTCGAACAAGTAATACTTATCTTCGAAAACATTCTGGTGATATGAAATCTTCTCTGCTCTAGAAGGAAACTTTAGTTCTGACTAGTAAACAACACAAATACATATGCAGTTGGCTAACTTGATCAAATACTAAGAAGTCGTTAAGAAATAGACAACTCCTTTGAAGCCAAGAAAATCGTAGAGTATTAGAACAAGGCATTGTTTTGAACTCGTACCCAAGAACCAGTTACCATTACTATGGAGTCTCTCTTACATATTAGATCATACTTTAGTTAAACCAAAGGCTATCCTTTTTCCAATTTTTTTGTGAATGTAATACTAAGTTTTTGAAATTTACTTTCATGAGATCATCAACTCTTCATAGTACCAGATTTCAGCAAAATGAGAAGTTTATACTCTTTAAATCCATCTCATAATAGCAATTAGGCAATTTCTACATAATATCCCTATATGATTATTATTACTCTATACAAGAATAAATAGGGAAGCTAGATACCTGATATTATATATACTTATCAACCAAAAAAAAAACTAATACTATAAGCAAACAAAATTATCCATCAGAAAGATGATATAATAGAAACATAAATGCGTTGAAACTAGATACTAAGGGAAACAAAGTTATTCAACATACCCTCCATAAACTGCTCGCAAGTCCATGGCATTCCTCACTGTAGACCAGTTTATTCCCAAGCCATTTACATAGGAGTTGGAGACCACACGTTTCCAGTGTTCATAATCTGCTGTAAAATCCTCTGGTTGAGGTTTCCCATAAACTCCAAGTTCTGAACTTGACAGCCAATAAGGTGGCTTTTCCAACCTGGCTGGCCACAGTTCTGGCCACTGAGAGCCACGCTCAGATTTATCAACTGGTACTTTGTGCAAGCATGATTGTAAAGGCACATTCCTATGACAAATTGGACACTCTGATGTCAAAATGATAGTAACAAAAATCCAAGAACCATTTCTTCATTTAAAACGGGAAAAATTCCTCAACTCATTTTGTGTTAGCCCACTTTCCAAATTTCCAGCTCTCCAAGAGATAGATGAAATTCTTTTTTCTGTTTTTTATTTTTTATTTTTTTTTTTTTTGTTCAGAAAATGTTCAAATGGAATCTGAGTCTCATATTAAGAAACTTTACCAGGCTGCATTTGGATCATCCGACTCTGAGCAAACTGGAGGTTTATTAGCTGATCTTTGCTCATAGCATTCATTAGTAGTAGGTTTCTTATATATAGCTACGCCTACTCCATTTACTTTGTCCTTGTTAGTTGTCACAAGTTCCCAACAAATCGACTTAGTTAGTTTCTTCATTTCTGCAAAGGCACACCAAAAAAGTTTAGTGTGAATAACCAATAAAACAAAAAGAACACAGATTTACAATACGTATAAAAAAGTACCCTCCCAAATCTCCATATCTTCAGGAAGCTTTTGGTAGACTGGAGTGGCAGACCACACAAAAAAACCTCCTGGGCGGAGTAAACGGTTGAGCTCCAAGAGAAGTTTACCACCTGAACACATCAATTTTTGTATAGTGCACTTAGAAATTTATAAAAAGCAAAAGAATAGAAGGAGAAATTTTCCACGATTAAAAAAACAGTCACGTAAGATTATTGAACTCTGAATGAGCATGCATTTGAATTTTAGAAGTCACAAAAGCAATATACCTTCAATATGCCAAGGCACTCTACATCTTGCACAGTGGACTATGTCAAAAACTCTTCCAGGAAATGGAAGTCTCTTTGTACCCATCACAGCAGATATAGCAGGGATCCCCCTCTCAAGTGCAAATTGAACTTGTGCTTCATGTTCATCTTTTGGGGCAAGAGACATGGTTAGGACGTCTCTGTCAAATAGAAAGCCTCCAAAGCTAGCAACCCCACATCCAACATCCAACACAACACGTGAACGCTTCCCCCATGCAATATCAGGAGTGATCTACAAAAACCATGGTGTAGGTATGTTAAAAAGGTATTTGAATCAGAAAAGATTCTAGAAAGGATGAAAAGGGTGTGACTTCCGAGGTAAAATAATCAACATTGCAATCACATATTATGTAATACTTCAGTTTGTTGAAACTGAAAATCAGACCCAGTTCAGATGGCAAAACAAC
This sequence comes from Rauvolfia tetraphylla, assembly GCA_030512225.1. Classification (NCBI taxonomy): domain Eukaryota; kingdom Viridiplantae; phylum Streptophyta; class Magnoliopsida; order Gentianales; family Apocynaceae; genus Rauvolfia; species Rauvolfia tetraphylla. The sequence continues at coordinate 607,197 of JAJQKT010000017.1, read as the reverse complement.
AGGAACATTCTGAAAGCGAAAGGAAACACAATGAAATAACTAAGAGGTTTTACCTGCTGTATGAAATCTATGTAATGAAGAGCACCATGCTTGAACTGTGTCCCACCTCCAGGAAAAGTGAGGTATTCACCGCTAACCTTAACCCAATTTTGATGACCCTTAAGTTGTGCAAGCTTGGTATGAGGGACATTATGGTACCATATCTGCAAGAAAAAGGTGTCAACCTTTAAGGAGGAAAAGAAAACTAAAATGGAAATACATGCTACCTGTTAAAGTTTAGCTCCTACCTTCTCCCTACTAGTGGGCCATGCAATAGGGCGCCGGTATTGTTCAGGCAGAGCAACAAGGCATGTGGGAGGATCGTCTGGGCAGTGCCTCTCCCTGTGTTCATAGTGTTTAGTAGAACGAAGATTTCGTATAGCTTCCAAATTATCAAGACAGGGGATGTAATCTGGCCCAGCTGTGACATTGCAAACTTTCCAACTGTATCCATTTTGCTTCAACGAGTCGGAAGATTGTTGTTCCTTTTCATTCTTCGACAGAGTTGCCTGAGTTGAAAATGCTCCACTTTGAGTTGTAGTTTCGTTCAAAAGCTCTGACTGAGCAGCAGAAGGAAACACCTCACTTGAGGATTGTTCTTTTGACTGAACATCTTTTGGTTTTTCTTCTGAATTCTTCTCACTATCATCACCATCTTTTGTTTCATCAGTACTTTCTTCTGATTTCTTCTCACGATCATCTGTTTCTGATTTGTTCCCATCTCCAGACTCTCCAGTAGCATTACCTTCATTAGCCCCCCCAGCTTCAGAATCCTTCTCAATACTCTTTGATTCTCCATCCTCCTTTTTGTCTTCCTCGTTTGTTGTTTCAGTCTTAGACTCCTCTTCCAACTTAGGTTCACCTTCATCCTTCTTCTCCACTTCCCCAGACTTGTCTTGTTGATTTTCCTCCACCTGGGGATTAGTGTTCTTCTCTCCCTGATTTGCGTTCAGATTACTATCCCCTTTTGTGGCATCTTCAGGTAAATCACCAGGGCTATCCTCAAACTGTTTTGATTTGCCCTCATTATAATCTGAGTTAGTCTCATTATTATCATCTTTATTTTCATTCCTAGCATTTTCAATAACATTTTCAGTAGCGTTGGTCTCACCAACTTGTGCCTTCTCATTCATATCATTCTTGGCCTCCTGCTGGGAAACGTCTGAATTTTGAACAGGGACCACCGATGACGATGTCATCATCCATACTCCGACTAGACAAAGGGCTACGAATACAACTATTGTTACAGTGGAACAATAATTAGAAGATGATTTTCTACCATCAACTCTAGAGTACTTCCCTAATGCCATGATTCACTTACTAAACTACTTGAATCACTCAGATCAAAATTTGTACCTGGAAAAGTAAAAAACACTCCATCAAACTTCTGAACCGAATTCATATTTCTAGATCAAATAGTCATCAGATATTTGAACCATCCCCATTTGGAAAGCTAGGTCACATCTAGAATAGAATTAAGACATCCAAAGGGAACCCAACTGTGATCTTATAACACCTAAACAGAGATTGAATCTTGAACTATGCAATAAATCAATGCAGCACTGACGTTTAGCCATAAAGCATAGGAAGATGACCTATTTATGAACTCTAAACCCAAAAAAGGAAACAAAGAATACAATCACTAACAGATAACAAAATGAGGAACGGGAGTTCCAATCACAAGCTCAGATCTGCAGAGCAATTATAGAGAAGGATAAAACGGATCAATCTTTCAAACCTCCCACAAAGTTAAAGAGGAGAATTATATTAACCAGTAATTTTAAGTAAGAAAAAGCATCAGATCTGCATTACAAGTTACAACCAAACTTAGAATTTTGACAAACAAACTACCATTTCATTAAAGAAAACGAAAACCAATAAAGGAAACAGATCTAAAAGAACCCTGTAGAGCTTTCATCAAAATCTTGGAATTGTAACAATGAAGTACCTTCTTTTCCTCTTGTATTCGATTCTCACTGCTTCTGAAGCAGATCTGACGCAGGCTAACAAAAGCGGAGCCTCATTGGCTCATTTCCTATGTCTGTAGGAAAACAAAGAGAGAGTGGAAGAAGATTTCACACTATGATTAATGAGGAACGGGCCGCTCCTTCCCTGCACGAAAGAAAGCTAAAGAGCAAGAAGTGATGGGATGATGATATAGAGAGCTCTGGAGACAATGAAAGATTTGAGATATTAATTATTTATTAATGGTCAAGAATCAAGAAATTCTATTTTCTTTGTTATTCTACTGCTACAATTTAATACAGTAATTATTTCTGATTGCGTCCATTGTACTTCATTGCTGTAAATTCAATGAAATTTGACTGTGATTTCAGGAGGGAGATGTGTTCTGCCAATAAGGAAAGCCCGTGAAAATCTGATAGAGGATGGAGAAATTTAATGCAAGCTTCACAGGCTAAGGGCGTAGATCAACGGTGTAAATATTATACGCCTTGTTCGAATGTGCGGATAAAGGTAGTATAAGTTGAACAAATTTTCACTAATTTTCGACTAAATTAATGTAAGAGAAATCGACTACATATGCACAGAAATTATTTAAGCTTTTTAAAAAAGTTATTTATGTTTTTAAAATAAAAAATATTTATACTTTTTTAATAAAAATTATTATTTTATCTTTCAATATATAATAATTAATTAAAAATAATTATAGTTATCAAACTTTTAGTCTTACAGTAAAATGAACAAAAAAGTCCACTGCAAACACGTATCACCAATTACAAACACAATTTTGTTCTATTTATAGCATCTTCATTCTTCAATGCTCAACCAAAATTATATAGGTCAAAAACTCCATCCGGTCCCAAGAGGATGACCAAATTATAGCATCAAGTTTTGACCCATATAATTTGGGTTGGACTTTAAGAATAAAAGAATATTATAAATAGATAAAATTACTTATAAAAATAATGATACATGTCTATAGTGTAATTTTTCTTATCATATTTTACTACAATATTCAAGATTTGAGAGATATAACTACTTGAAAATAGTTCATGTAAATAAAAAGATAAAATAAAATTTTTTATTAAAAAGAAAAAAATATAAAATTTGTACACAAGTATAGCCAATTTCACTAATGTAATTTTTTAAATAATTTCTTAGATCTCATTCAATACAGAATTTTAGAGTCATATTGGACAGAGTTTCATCTTAATATTCTTATCTTGAGTTTGGAAATAATTAGATCGTTTGTAAGAAAAAATATAAACTCTCTTATTAAAATTTTACCTTGAATTTCAGACCAAAATAGTTTCCAAATAGAGCATTAGTTTGAAAATTTTACTCAATGGTGCACTGTACTTGATCAGGGCACTTCCTTATCTTGTTGTGAAAGATGACATTACCTTGCAAAGTTTTGGCAACGGCAATTGCTTTACCTTTTTTCCTTTTCTTATTGGGGATTAATCAATTTAGATATTTTGATTGGAAAGTATATGGTAAACAAGTTTCGAATAATACATAATTCAACTAGGGGTTAAAAATGTTAAAAGGGGTTATAATATCCTACATAGTATGAAATATTATGAATGTCTATTATATCAAAAGATAATTTTTTTTAAGTTATAGAATATGTAATGTTATGGGTTACAACCAAAGTTGTAATATCAATCTTTTATATACCGTTATTTTCATTACCTCAATTATCTTATAGAACGTAAGAGGTAAGTTATGTAAGTTATAGAGAAAGTTACTAATGACTTATAATAGAAATGACCATTTTTAACTTTATAAATAGGAGCTTGTAAGAGTATGGATGAATGGTGAAAAACTCTCAATAAAATTCTAATTTTTACATTTCTTGTGTTCTCTCTTTCTCTCTTTTACAATAGTTCAAAGTCTTCTTTGTTGTAATTTTATAATTAGTTTTTGTGTCGATTACAACTAAATTTTACAATACGTTATCAGCACGAGTCTTTGCTTTTAAAGTTTAAAGTTTAGTCAAGACAAAAAAAATGAGGTATTTTTTTATCTTTAAATTTTCATAGCAAATCTTATAAAAATCGAATTTTTTACTCTTAATATTTCTAAAAAGAACTATTTGTCATGGATACTAAATGCTCAAATTATTCTAGATACAATGGGTTTGGCAAAATATCATTGAAGAAAATAATGCTTCATTATCACAAAATCACCAAAAGGTATACCCAGGGAATTGAACAAGATTTAGACTTGAGTTTAACCTCAAAAAGAGTATTTCTTTATGACATTATATCAAAATATACAGTCAAAATTGTTCATAATTTATGAAAAGCATAATTGCACCGTTTTGATTTTAACAAAAATGTTAGGATATCAAAGATATAAAATCAGTAGAAATAATTAAAACTTTAAATTTATAAAGAACTTATAACTCTCATCATTTTTTACATCTTTAATCACTCTTTATATGGTTCCTGAAATATGTTAATTTGAAAAGAATCATTACAAATTTTCATTATATGAGACAAAAGAACCACTCCCACTCTCCTTTTGTTCCTTAAAAAATTCTCATTTCTAGTTTGAAAAGCTATATGGAGTGTTTCTTATATGCTATACTTGCTGTAGAGGCTTTTCACTCCGTGCAGGTTGGATATCCTTTTCTGATAAAGGATTTCATCTTAGTGAAACTTGACATGATGAAAGCATATGATAAGAGTTGAAACTTGAAAGGGATTGTCTAAGTTGGATGTTGGAGGAAATGACTTTCTCATCGAAGTGGATTGATATGATCAAGAAATGTGTGATTTGGATCCCTTTTTGGATTCTGATTAATGGACAACCGAGTCACTCTTTCAAACCAAGCAGAGGAATAAAGCAAGGAGATTCTTGTAGCCCTTTCCTCTTTGTTGTTTACGGGGAGGGTTTCTCGGCATTTATACAAATAGCAAAACAGCAGGTATTAAGGTATGGTATCCCTTTCGGTAATTATGGTTTATCTCCACCTCACCTCTTTTTGATAATGATAATCTCCTTTTTCAAAGAGCAATGGTAGAAGGTATAGAGATTTTGAAAGAAGTCTCCTATACTTATGAGACATTGTCTGGCCAAAAGGGATTGGGAGGGATAGGGCTGCACCGGTGATCAGGGATTGGGAGGGAAGGGTTGTAGCAGTAGTGGCAGAACCTTTGGAGAGACTTTGTATGGTGTTGAGCACTCAAAGATTGATGTTGCTATCTTGAGGCATGAACTTGAAGGTTTTTTTGGTGTTTAGGTTTTTATCATGGATATGGATTAATGGAATATGGTTCAAAGGGGAGGAGGAGTTTTTGTCTATATTAGGAAATTTTCCTAGTGGTGTCGAGACAGGGCCAGCTGGGTCCCAGCTCGCGTAGGGTCGGGCCTTGAAAACTCGATCGAAAGCGGGTTGGCTGCTTTGGCTCATGGTCGAAACCTATTGGTCTGTAACCCTTGATAGCCAGCCCGCGGGTTACACAAAACGACGTGTCAGACGGGCCAGCCGGTCCGGCTCGCGTAGGCTGGCCTTGAAAACTGACCGAAACGGGTTGGCCCGTTTGGCCCGCGGGCTGAAACCTATTGGTCTGCAACCCTTGATAGCCAGCCCGCGGGTTACACAAAACGACGTCGTTTTGCAAAAAACAGCAAAACGATGCCGTTTTGAAAATATATATATATTTTTAAATTTTTTTAAAAAAATCAAAACGATATCGTTTTGAGAGAATTTTTTTTTAAAAAAATAAAAAACGGGCTAGCTAATGTACGGTTCGCTCCGGCCCACGCTGGCCCACAGACTAAACAGAACGAGCCAAAAAAACCCTCGTTTATAATACGGGCCAGCCCGCGTCCTAATATATTTAGAGATGTGTGTGTGTCTTTATCTTCCTTTGGTTATCAAATTTTAATGGAATATGGTATTCTAACTGTCGTTTGTGCAAACTTAATGCAGTGTAAGGTTTAGTTTGAACAATTTTTAGTTTGAGACAAATTGGGTGTGTCAAAGTAAATACAAGTAGTTTAACACAACAAATACAAATAGCGAGTTGTTAATAATTCAACTAATCAGTCTATATTGAAAAGTTCACACAAAAAAGAAAAATAATTTACTAAATATTTTATCTCAAAAAGTATAGGAATACATCCAGTGATTTTTCTAGTGGATGTGTGAGGCAAGATCCCTTTGCCAGTAGTGTTAGATTCCCACCAGCTTAACGCTGCAAGATCCCTCCCTTTTCTAGTAAAAGCCCCTTTTTCTATGCGTGGTTATTCCGTGCTACGTATACGGCAAGATCCTTAACCTTTGTTTTGATTAGAATCCCTCTAACCTTCATAAAATCTCCAAAATATGTTTTTTTTAAGTTTTGTACATGAGAAATTAACTATATTTACCCTTCAACTATCTTAACCAAAAACTTATATTTTACCTTTTTATACATATAAAATTTTTTAAACAACTATATCTGTCAAATTTTGAATGTCGAGGTGAATTTCGACAAGAAGAAGTCATGCTACAAGTATGAACCATCATTTTCAATAATAATTTAATTAATTCATAACTTTCCTTCTATTATTTTATAGTATCCAAAACATATGAATAAAAAATTAATCAGCACTAAAATAACATTTTTGTACCTTTTAAGTCATTTTTCTCTATTTCTCCTCCTTCTAAGCTATGAATAGAAAATATTATCTTTAAAAATTATAATACGTACTTGTAGCATAACTCTCTCTGCCAAATTTTGGCACAACATTTATAATTTGATAGATATAATTGTTTAAAAAAAGTTTAAGTATATAAAAAACTAAAATAAAAGTTTTTGATTAAGAAGAGAAAAGCCAAAATAGTTTAATGGTGCGCATAGCTAGTTTCTCTTTCGTACAAATAATGACAGCTTTCTATAATAAAAATTTTTTAAAGAAAATTCTTTACACAATGAATTTATTTTTATTCTTCTTAAAAAAAGGAGGAAGAAGAAGAGAGAGCAAGCTCTTTTAAGCTCCCAAACGGATGATTTGTTTAAAAAAAACAAAATTTGGCGATGGATTCCCAAACTGACAAGTAACTTTCGAAGGACAACATTTTACAAAGATGCATGTGCAGGAAAATTTTAGACGAAATGCAACAAAAATTATTATGTTATAGTAGTAATTGATATTTTTTCCATTTTATTTTGTATGATTTAGTTTACCAATTTTTTTATTTTTCCATTTTACTTATATTCATATAGGATATATCTGCTTTAAGAATAATAAATATTTCAATATATTTATTTTGGCAAGGAAAAACCAATAAAGCTTTTGAACTAAATATTTTGAATCAATCCCATTAGTATGTTAATCAATTAATAATTATGATAACTTTTTCTAGAAAAAATTTATATTTTAAAAAAGGAACAATTGTGCCTCAGATAATGAAACTTTTTGTTATAAAATTAATATAATTAAAGATGTTTATTATCTGATACCAAAAGAGATAATTTAATATTAGAGATAGAATTATTCTATTCTACTAGAAGATAGACGATAGACTATAAAGATACTTTATTCTACTAGAAAATAGATAATAGAATACTATCATATCATTAAATATTGATAGAATTTATTTTCTAATTCTTCCATATCTCTTCTAATTGATATGCACCTCTGAACTCTATAAATAGGACTTTACACTGATAAGTTATATACAGTCATTAATTTATTCATTTACTCGTAGAGAATCAATAAAATTTTTTGTTTTTTTTTAATTTTCTTTCTATAGTTTCTTTATATTTTTATTAATTATAGTTTTTTTATTCAATTTTCTATATTACTGTTATAATTTTATTGTGTCGACGATTATTCTGTGCCAATAAATTCATAATACTTTTTGTTATTATTGCAAAATATATACCTACCGGTTACCAACAAACTTTTGGTAAAAAAAAAAAAGATTTCCCTAAAAGGATTACCAAAGAAAATCAGACGGGTAATTTTGTAATTTCAAATATACTAGGTGAACAAAGCCCCCTGAAAAAAAAAAGTGAACAAAGGAAAATACGAGTTGGTGGCTAACTAACAAACTGAAATTATTATTACTATTATTTCGAAGCATACAAATTTCTTTTTTATTTTTAAAGTTCACAAATAAAATAAGACTCATGTGCCAGATCGCAGTGAAATGGATCGCACGACGCGTCATTTGCCTCAAATTCTCAATGCGGGAGAGCTCCGACACGGCTTCAGATCTTAGCCGTTTTCACTCTTCCAAAAGAAAATGGCAGCTATTTTTTAATTTATTTCTATTATATAAAACTTCCAATGTTTGAATTTCATGTCCATCCAGAAGGAGGAGGACCCACACATAATTTACTCTAAATGCAATGCACCGCCACCGTCTATCGTAGACATTGGATTGTAATTTGTTTTTTTATTATAAGAGCCACAAAAGACATATATTTTTTTTTCGAATAAGTAGTTGAATTAAATAATAAGAATAAATTACACTAAGAATTCTGAATGAGAATAGTACAATATGTAAAACCTAAACAAACACCACGAATTTTTCTTTCGACACCCTTCCAACTATCTTTCAACACTATAAGCAGAAAGAGTTCAACATCAACTTGATTAATAGGAAGCATGAATCCAAAAGAACTTAGCATATCAGTTTTCTTAAAGATTCTAGTAAGTTTTCTTAAAAATTGTAGGTGAAAATACAAATAAAGATTCAAATCTAATTTGAGTAAAATTAGATTTTCTTAAAAAAAAAATAAACTTCGATTTAAAGAGATCGAAGAGAAACCATAATAATAGGTCTTAAATCTGCACACAAAAAATTTTGATAAGAAGAACTCATATGGTTTGTAGACAAAACAAGGCATTAAATAACAAAAACTAAGAACAACTAAGACGTAGTTTTTTTGCCGAAGATCGGACCTTGAACCGAATTGGGCGCAAAGAGAAAGAGAGAGGGGAGCAAAAACTGGACCAATCTAGGTCACAAAAGACACGAATTCAAGAGGGTACGCCTACTTCACTAACTTTTCAAGTAGTAAATTGCGGGTTCGAGTTACTCTGATGACAGCTATTGCTGTAGTCGGCTGTGTGCTGTGGAACTCGAGGAATTTCCCTCTGGTCCCCCATGTTACCTTAGTCGGCACAACCCCTCTAGCCCTCCATATTAGATTAGTTGGGATAACCAAACTATCATCGATAACAAAAAAGGACACAAGTTCAAATACTGTAAGTTAATGGCAATACACTAAGATGTATGCGCATTTATTAGAACTCAAACTCCCAAATTTTTATGAGTATTTATGACTTTAGATTAAAAAAAGAATTGGTTACAAAGGAAGCTAGCGGTATTTTTGAAGGGCACTATATATATCATTTTTTAAACTATATAAAGTTAAAAATATATTCTTATTTAGTAGTTAACTTTTAGATTTTTTAAAGTTTCTTTCAAGCATTCAAAATACAAAAATTCAAATCTATAAAAAACTATTTCGTGTTTGTGTGACATAAGGTTAGTTTCTCAAACTATATCAATTTTCACATATTTGTACGTATAAACATTATGAAAATTGGCATACTTGATAAATTGTTAAGACAATTACTGTAACTTTAACTTGACAATTGTATTACAATAAATTTTTTAATTACTTAAGTTATTTTATTAATAATATTTAATAAATAATATTTTTTAAAAAGTTTTCCAAGCGAGTTCTGTCACGTGCTGGCAAAACTAACCTAGGAGTTCTGCCACGTAGTTTTGCCCACACGTGATGGAACTCTTAGGTGACTTTAGCCACCATGTGGAGGAAATCACCCATATTTCAAAAAAAAAAAAAAAAAGAAGAAGAAGAAGAATAAGAAGACTTTGTTGATGATTTTTTGAAGTTTATACCTTCAAATTGAGAGAATCTTTTTACGTTGTTTGGACTAATGTGAAGAGTTATTTGTTAATTTCATTGTTTAGTGAGATATAGAGGGGGAGAGAGAGAAGAGATAGATTCTATAAAAAAATGACTAGTTTTCTTAATGTATATAATCTAAAAAAACTATAAATAGCAAGTGTGCTTTTGGATCTTGAATGGGATACATTTGATGTTACCAAAACCTCCTACACCATTCCATCACTACTTGATTGTAAATATTTATGTATTTAGAATTGAATATCTTATTCTAATTTAGTATAAAAATTAATGAAAATTAGTTGACTATAATTAAATTACTATAATATCTTTATTAATTAAAATATTAATAGTAGGGATTCATATATTCATAAAGTTTAAATTTCTTGAATAAAGATAGTTAAAAAGGTTAGTAGGTAAGTATTATGTTAGTCGAGTTTAATTTTTTTAAATTAAAAAGATTGTTAGTGAATATTTAGACAAAATATATTATTAATTTAAGATAATAGACAACGAATTTTAGATATTAGAAAATTGGGCCCTTAAAATTTGGTTTTTTGGTCCAAAATATGTAGTCGCATCAGACCTAAGTCTTTCAAAATTTCAAACCCAAATGAAAATGGATTTGGGCCTCGAAACAGCAGAACCCAAAGAGATACCAAGGGTTGAGTCCGAGTTAGACCGAAGCTCCCAAAGGAAAAAGAAAGGGTGAAACATATGTTTGTGAGCTAAAGATAACAACCGATTTGCATGTGTTGATTTCTTTTAAAATATAACATTTTTAAATTTTTATTATAGATTTACTAAGAAAATAGAGATTATTTTTTATTATATCATTAAATAATTTTATTAATATAATAGAGAACGAAAGAATTATATTTATAGTAATAGTAAAGTTTAAAAAATAATTTATTATAAAAGGTGAAATATTTGAGAAAGACAAAAAAAAAGTTTTATATTTTAAAATAAAAGGAATATATATGAAGAAATTCCAAGTATAAGTGGAAAGGGAAAACAAATTAAGAATCATCACGATCATTGACCAAATTTGAATCGGATGTATTTAGATTGGATTTTATTATAAAATTTAATGTAAAATTTTTATTTGAGTCCCATTCCTTCTTATTTAAATAATTTACTTTTATAAAATTTAAAATAAAATTTAAACTCACGTTCCCTCGTTAATTTCATATCTTCGAGAATTCATCCGTAGGACCCTTGAATTTGGTTTATGTTTCCATTTTAGGATTTTTACTGCATTCTTCAAATCATTACTCTTTGCAAGGCAGCAAGAACCCACTATCTTTTATTCCGTTCATTTTTTATTATTTTTCTTTGAAGTGGGTGACAGGCTTTCATTGACGTTGACCATTCGGCTCATTTGACGAACGGCATTTTTTTATGTTTTTATTTTTTATACAAACGTACCCCTACCTTATGTGTTTGAAAAAATTAAGGGTGTATTTATATTGGAGTTTTATTTGAATTAAATTGTATTGAAAATCATAAATGTAAATTATTTATAAGAGGATAAATGAGTTTCAAAGTGCAAAAAGTGAAAAAAGTAATCTTTTTAATTTAAAAATCAATCCAAGTTTACCTTAAATAAGACTAATAAGCAATAGTTTAAGCCTCCATGCAAGTTTGCTTAATATGTCAATGCGCTATTATTCTTTTCTTATATTTTTACAGATGTTATACATCTATAGGGTAGTGTAAGCGAATACAAAAATTTACACAGTAGAATCTAAGAATGACAATAAAACTTAAAATTTTATAAGTAGGACAACCATTTGATTGGACGAATACGTCCTTGCAAATGTGGCACTGCTTGGGATATGGAGGTTTATGTTGGCCGAAGTTTGCAATAGAGAGTGATGGTAGGATTATATGAGAGACACATAAATCGTTTGAGAAACCATATTGGCTAAAAAATTATTTTGGAAACTTAAGTGTGATTGACCGTTAACTTTAACGACTAAATAGGCCATTTTACCTAATGATAACTAATTTTAAAATAGTTTTGAAACCTTTAATGTTTATAACCACCACAACCAAATCATGATAAATGCACAAAATAGTATCAAGCAATAATGAAAGTATGGAACCTTATGCAGGGGCAATGGTTGGTATGTCTCCGAGACATAGACAAATTTTTTTAGCCGTTTGATCAAAGTTTAGGGCATCTGTATTGGATTCCTGAATGTCAAAACCAGGGATATGATGGGAACTGACATTTTTGGTTAAAATTTTTGTCATTTTTATATGTAATTTTTTGAACTATATGTAGTGCGAAAAATTTTTATTTTTCGTAAACTTTCTCTCTTTCCTCTTATAACTCTCTCAAGCTTTCCTTAAAAAAATCACATTTTCATAAAAAACAGGCGAATTTAGTCGCAGTAAGGTAATAAACAAAGATTCTACGAAGGATTCTCTCGATTTGAGGTAAAAAGTTGTTAAATTCTAATTAAATTGGCATTTGTAACAATTTTAAAATTTCTATGTGAGTTTCACCACTGAGTGGCGCAACTTGCACTGTAGTTGCTCCATAAAGTGGCGAAAATCACCCACAAATTTTGCTCAACCTTGACAAAATTTTTGGCCAATTCCGGTGAACTGCAGTCCCTAATTTTGCCAGAACCTGACGAAATTTTTGACCAAGTATCACCAGATTCTGGCAAAATTGTGCCACAAGTTTTGCCAAGTTCTGGAGAAACATGGTCACTAGTTTTGCAAGCTTCTGGCAAAATGTCTGGTCCAGTTTCGCCAGAAGCTGGAGAAACTTGTCTAGATTTTTACAAATTTTATATATATTTTTATAATAATCACTTATTTAGTTGTAATGTTGTATGTTTTATAGTTTGTAATTATATTGTACGTTACATTACGTATCGTAAGTAGTTTTGTTGTTATGATTTTTGGTTTTTAAAATATAGTCCACACACACGTAATACAACAACTGACATTAGACAAGTGTGATATATACATTGTAGGAACACCGAAAGGGCCGCAAGGCGAGATTTCATTGACCGTTTTATAGGGATGGCCAATGCCCGTCATCGTCATTAGCTTCGTTTGAAGAATTTTTGGATCTTGACAAAATCGAGGATTTAAGTCGTTTTTTGGGTTGGGCACGCAAGATATATTTTCGAGTAAAGAGGAGTTAGTAAAGTAGGCGAAGGCGGCAAAATTACAGGTGAGGACCTTGTTGATCATTGCTCATTCGAGAAAAGGCGATGGAACAGGTAACAGATTTGTCGAGCTTAGGTGTGAGAGGGGCAGAGCATACCGAAAATATATTTATGTTCAGAAGGATAGAGCAGCACCGGAGGTGCAGACTAAGGAACGAAAGCTTAAGGGAACAAAATAATGTCACTATCTACTAAAACATAATGTCATGGGTAGAGAGCATTACGAGGGAGCGTGGAATCTTACGGTAATATGCGACAAGCACAATCACGAGCTCGGAATCTGACACGGTCATTCATTCGTTGCGCGCATGACAGAGCGGGAGATGAAAATCACGGAGGAAATGAGCAAATGTCACGTTTAGCCCAAATAAATTTTAGATCATTTGAAACGGGAGAACTCGAGAATTGTTGTTAGGTATGTGTGCTTATAACAAATATATAATGCTCCTTACTTATACGTTTATATACCCGTTTTTAAATTTTGTAAATGCATGAAAAACATATGTTTGTGTTGGTTCTTGGCGCAGGGCGAATACTGTATATAATACTCGACACAAATTAAGAGTGGCGAGTATGGAAGGTCGGACAGTGGTTCAACAACTTTTCAAGTTGTTCGCCGAACATGGATATATCCATTGGCACAGAGTTGAGCCAGGAACCGAAATTCTTAGTGACTGTGATTTTGCTCATCCGGATTCAACATTACTTACTCGTGCATATCCATTTGTGTTGATAATGGATACGACGTATAAGCCTAACTGGTTCGTTATATTTCTCGCCGATTTTGTGTTGCATTGCAGTTACACATAATGTTCTTTAATTAAAAATATGTGTAAAATGATGTTCACTTATACATTTTTTAATAAATTAATTAAAATATGTACAATATGCTGTATCTGGAGATCGTTGGCATGACACTGATAGGGTACAACTTTCTCATTGCCACCGCTTGGATTAGCACGGAGCAGGCATATAGTTACCGGTGGGTACTAGAGTGCGTGAAGGAGATATTGGACAGAAATTGTCCCCCGAACGTCATCGTGACTGATTGGGAGCTCGAATTGATACAGGTGTTGCATGATGCATTTCCTAATTCTAAGCACATATTATGCCGTCGCCACATTTTGAAGAACGTTGAAGTGAGGTGCTATAAGACTTGTAGTGACAATGTGGTAGTTGAACGGTTTTCGAAATGTACATGGAGACGGTTGGTTGATTACCTTACGGATGAGGAGTTTCAGCTTAATTATTCAAATATACGCTCATCATGGTCAACTTTCAGGAAGCTAATGAGCTACATAGGTGAGACATGATTGGACCCACATCGGGAATTGTTTGTTCAGGTTTGGACAGGCCAGATCATGCACTTTGGGACCGAAATGACAAATCGGGCAAAGAGCTCCCATGCAACGATGAAATCGTGCTTAGGGACGGCATCCGGTGCGTTCGACACGCTTTGGTCAAATGTTCATTTAATGATCGAGGCCTAGATCGCCGAGATTAGGGGATCTTTTGAGCAGTGCCATTATGTCAACAAGTACCACCTCAGCACGCATCCAATCTTGAGTCCTTTGTGTTACAGAGTCACTCACAAAACCCTACAGATCATATTAAATGAGTGGGAGCGCGTAAAAAGGATTTGACACGATGTCAATCTTTGCCGATGTTGGGTTAGGAGCTCTCACAGACTTCCGTGTGCCTGCGAAATAATTTCGCATATGACCACAGGCTAGCTCTTTGTTGTTGACGATTTGCATCTATTTTGGAGCGCGCTTGACTTCTCCATGCCTGCTTCACAGTATCTGTAAAACTCTTAGCCGTACCCTTTTGATGATATGCGGGCTATTCGAGAATTTGCAAAATTGATGAAGAAGAGGGATCCAGTTGAGTGGCATTAGTTTGCGGTGCAGATGTCTCAGATGTTATATCTTGAGTACTCCGGTCTTCAGGAGCCCCAACCCGGGTGACAAAAGGTCAGCTGAAAAGAGACTCCACTAAGAGGGATAAATCCCACTGAGAGTACATTCAAGTTTCAAGAAGTGCATTCAAGCGTTCCTCCGGGAGTAGCGGGTCAAGAGGCAGGGGATCTAGATTTAACGGCTGCAGTTTCGGTTCCTCCATAGGTGCGTCTGGATGTGGAGATACAGAGACTGCCATATTTCCTTTGGGTAATTAGTTTCTTGCCTTCATCGTTCCCTATATTTATGACTGGGTTGACGTTAGAGCAGATGGGAACTGTAGATTCCGAGCTATTGCACATTTGAGGTACGGGAGAGAGGATGATTGGTTTCAGGTCAGGTAGGAGCTATGGCGAGAGGTTCACCATAATTCATCACTGTACGAAGGAATTGTTGGTGGCTTAGGGGGGATTATGTCCCTTTTGCATCAACTGGAGCATTGGGTCACTGAACAACCTGCCTCTATTGACAAGTGGCTCACATTGTCAGACATTGGTTGGGTTATTGTGACGACCTACAATGTCGCATTCGTCTGCTTGTCTCAGTTGCGGTCCTGAACATATCTACTCCTTGACTTGCAGAATGAAGCGGGGACTGCAATTATGGTTATTGGCCTGCTAGAAGACGCCAATCATTTTGTCACCATAAGTAAATTCATAAATAAATACACATTAATTTTTTTAAGGCTAACGTATTTTTCTTCTTTCTTTTTTGCAGTTTCGACTAAAGGATGGCTTTCCAGTTCAAGACGTGCATCCCTCCTGGCATCGCTATAAGCGACAAGTAGTTGATGGGTAGGACACTCAATTACGTGAGAGGATTGTGCACTGGTAGTCCTTGGCCTGTAATTGAAATTTGCCTGCAATGTATTTGAATTTCACGTTCAAATTTAACATTTAATTGTAAACATGCAATTGTTACAAATGCTATCAAAGTGTATTTTAAAGTAAATAATTATATTTATTCATAAACGACATGCAATACGAGCCGCACGTAATTTCATGACTAACACACTACATAAGCTGATGTCATCTAAGTCCAAAAAAAAAATGAATAGGCTAGGTCAGGGGAAAAAAAGCCTATGAGTCGCACGGTCCTGCGCTATCCGCCCCTTATAAACAACACTCCCGTTCAGTCAGTATCTGCAGCATCTCCTGCAGTGCAGTCATCTGCTGCACATCGGTAACACCCACAACACAAGATGCAACATATCCCACCACTAAAACGTAGCATAAGGCATTTAAGGTAATTAATCAACAACTAAATCGCAGTAAATTATAATTGAAAATATGTGTATATGGTTCTTACCACTGAGTCGGTGATCGGTGCAGGCCCGGGCCAGGACTTCCCCGAGGGCAGCATATCCAGATTCTGAATGAATGGATGTGTCCTCACCAAGAACCAGGGCATGTACTCCAGTGTGCAGGCTAACGAAGGAACATCATGTGCCCCGAGTTACGTCCTACCAAGTATGTGAGATTCGGGTTGCTCCCAGAACTCGTCAGGACACTTGTACCTGACGGTGTATCTGCGGTTGTTTACGGGCCTGTAATTCTCTTTCGAAAGTATTGGTGTCCTGGGAAATTTTTGCACTCTGCCAAACTGTCATAAGACCAAATCAGGTATATATGGCTCAACAATATCATAGAAGTGCAGACACCCATGAAATGCTGAAATCCAGTGCTCCTTCAGGGGTTTAGGCCCGAAGGGGGTCCAGAAAACCTGCCAACATAGATATCACCAATTAGCAGAAATAATAAGCATAACATCTCATATTATTATCACATAGTAGTCGATCAAACACTTACCTAAATGCAAGTGGACCGTTCGCAGGTCCTTCCATTTTCTTGGGACTCTACCTCGGTGCTAGAAGCATAGAATGTGAGGCTGTGACTCACACCAATCTGGAGACTGCTGTAGTGCAAATGCCAAAAAGTACAGATATATCCATGCCTCAAGTAGTGTTGTGGCCCCACCAATTTGCCTGCAGTCTGCCCTGGAAGCCGTCCCAAGCTGGCGGTAGAGGTACGCAAGACAGGCAGCTCTCCAAGCGTAGTCATGAATCTCCTCGATACTACTAAGGAACGACCTACTGATAAGGCATCCGGTCCTTACCCTTTTTGATGAATAGTGTGGCGCCGATAAGATACTTATGGTAACTCCGAGCATAGTTCTACGTGTCCAGGGATCCATCGGCCATGTAGTCCTTCAAGACGTTGAATCTCATCCCTCCATTATCTAACTGACTATGAACGTGTACAGCTGGTATACCGAGGTTGACCGATAAGTCGTTTATAATATCCTCCTTACTCATATCATGCTGGAGGATCAAATCTGACACTGGAATCGCAAGTATCTATGACATTGTGAAAGGCAATTGTCATCTCACCGAATGACATATGGAATGTGTAAGTATCAAGCTGCCACATCTCAACAAAAGCAGATATTAGCGGACTGTTTGGTCTCGTGAAAATGCATTGTAGAAATCGCTCGAGACCGCTGCATAAAACAATCTCCTCGATCGCTTTGTTTCGAACAATCCACTTATCGACGTAGCCCTGTAGGGAATGGACAGTCAACACCAGATGCTCCTGCAAACTAACATGCAAATTTTCATCGGTATCAAGTTTCAAATATCCAACGAATGTTTCATATGTGGAAAATTATAATCAAGTATGCATACCTCGCCTAGCCATATGAGGCTGGAAATGTGACTAGAAAATGATGGAAAGAGAGATGGATCCTGTGGACTTCCAAGTGTTGACCCGTGAGCCGCCACTCTTTCATGGATCCGCTCTAGCAAGTTCGCCTCCGACTGGCAGAGGTTTTGGTTATTTTTTGAGATTTTGGAATATGGTTAAGTTGAGATTAAAATCTTGAATTTGGTTCTTGAATTGACCTATAATTTTGGATTGATTCATGAAAACAATTGAATGCATGAGTTTTAGGGTTTTGCAAAGCTAAACTGAGTGCCCTTGTGGACATACATATTTGAGTACTTCTACAGTTCGTTTGAAAATGCAAAATAGTCTTTTTAAAATTGTTGTAAAAATATTCGGACTTAAAATTTGGATGCATGATTCAAAAATTCGGATCCATATTTCAAAAATTCGGATGCATATTTCAGAAATTTGGATCCAAAAAGGGAAAGATAGCAGGTAAAATAGGCCGAGTCAACGCTTACATGTATGGCAGTGAGAAATTCATGGTATGATACAATGATATCACTTTATTTAAGATGAACCAATATTTACTTTATGTTATTGGGAATGCAAATAAATTTATATATGGTTCGTTTTCAAATTCTATAACAATAAAAAGTATTAGTAAAACACTTTGTCAGTTATGAAAAGAAATGACTTAAATATTTTAAAGGGACATATAGGATATGTATTACATAAGCTATTTAGTTGCTGATACTAAAAGCATGTGATTTGAAATACCTAAGAGGGGGGGGTGAATTAGGTATTTGGCTAATTTTCGCAAATTCAAATCTTTTATATGTATAGACCAATTACAGATGATATGAATAAGATAGAAACAAATTATGGCAAAGCAGTATAAGAAATGTAAACAAATGAACACAAACTATTTATAGTGGTTCGATCCTCAAGATCTACCTCCACTACCTTAAGTATACACTTAAGGATTTCAATAACTCTACTATGTGCTCAAGTTCACAGATTACAAGAGAGGCTCACCACGCTTTGGTTTTACACATACAACCTCTTCTAGTAATTTTTACAAACAAGGCTCACCAACCTATGGTTTTATATCTCAAACAACCTTGAATCACAACTTCAAGGATTACCCTTATCTAAAGAGTTTTATGTTATTAAGATAACCTTGCTAGAGCTAGTAGATCAACACAATTGAATAAGTAAAGAAGAGTGTGTAGATGTTACCACTTGTTGGTAGAATTTACACAAAGTTGTACCTTCACACTTTGATGTCTTTGGATTGATCAATTGAATGCACAAGACATAAGAGAGCTTGAGAAATGTTTGTAATAGACTTTAGAAAGCTTAGAATATTCAAGGATTCAGAACCTACAAAAGATTGCACGTTTATAGCTTTTATAGAATTTGAAAATCAGTTGAAACAGCTATAAAACGGCTAGTTAACGGCTATTTTCAGGAAATTCGGACGACCAAATTCTGCGTCCTAATTTTTCGGACGACCGAATTCTTCCTGCTTCGTCCGAATCTTCGTCCGAATTTCTCTGGAAGAACAGTGACCATGCTGAAGACCAAAATTTGGACGACCGAATTTTTCTTCATGCGTCCGATCTTCTTCCGAATTTTTCTGGAAGAACAGTAGCAAACGTTTGCTACCAAATTCGGATGACCGAATTTCATGGAATTGTGTTCAAACTTTGTAAAATCATTTGAAATCAATCTTCCAAGTATTTGAAATACATTTGATATATATATATAACTTATTTAGACAAATATAAGTTTGAAAACCACAATCAAACTCATTTGATCATTTAAAGTTTACTTAAAAACTTTTAGAACACAAAACCACATTTGCTAAAGATTCATTCAAAGTCTTTTTAAACTTAAGAAACCAATTTTATGCTCTCTTATGCATTCAATAGACCCCAAGACATACAAGTGTAGAGTTCACATAGATATTACCTATCATCATACCTACTCTACACTTCAAGTCTTCAATGCCTTGAGTTTATCTTTGAATACACCTCAAAAGACTCATAGCTTAATGAGGTTGTTCTTTGCTCTTCCTCTTGAAGGCAATGAGACTTCAAACTTCTTTCTTCACAAATCCTATCACACATTATAAACATATTAGTTCTCATCAATATTTGTCATGAATCAAAATTACATGATTTGCCCTTAGGGCTTACAATCTCCCCCTTTTTGATGATGACAAACTTTGATGCAATATGAGATGGATTTAAACAGATTAGCACAGAGAAGTATTGATGTTAATGATAGAAATCAACCAATTTAGCATATTGACATACAAAAGGCTCAATATGAGCCTATGACCCAACCAACCTCCATTTGCCTCCTTCCTTCCAACCATTAGGATAGAAAATATAGCATTTAAGCATTTAGAAAAAGTTCTAAGAGTGGTTTTAAGGTTGTAAAAGTTTAACAATGCTTCCCCTTAGATTGTACTCATTTTCAACCAATTTGGACTAGGATTATTATGCATCCGAATTTTTGACATATCAAGTCCAAACTTTAAAATAGGATAAATGAAAGCTCCAAATTTTATAAATAAGCTTTCCTAAGGTTGTTAAAACATATTAGAAGAGATTAAAACATATTTGAATCAATTTGAACAACAAATGAGCACATTTTGGTAACACAATATGGATGCATCCGAATTTTATATCATGCATCCGAATTTTGAATCACACGAGTCCGAATTTTTAATCTCATGTCCAAACTGCAACAGATTCAATATAATTGAAATTGTGAAATGATATAAAGGTTTCATAAGATTGTTCAAACGTAGTGGAATAGACTAATACAGATTTGAATCAATTTGAACAACAAAAGAATACATTTTGAATACATCCAATTCTTAAAACCTTGCATCCGAATTGTAATGCATAAAAAAATTCATATTGATGCAACATTCAGTAGTATTAAAGATTAAGTTCACATAAGATCTAAGTTCACATAAGATTAAGTCACATAAGATCAAGTTTTCACATGTATTGCATCATATTTTCTCCCCCTTTTGTCATCATCAAATAAAAGGGATCAATGAAAATGAGATGTTCAAGTTAGCATATAAAAGAAGCTCTCATCACTGAGATTTCATCATTGAGCTTCACTATTACAAAAATAATATTTAACAAGTTCAGAATAGAAAATGCAGCAAAATGCTTAGAAAACTGAACAAAATACAGTAAAGAGATTAGAAGAGAAAGCTTAGTCTTGTGATGATGAGGTTGATGGGGAGGCTAGGCTCACTCTTTTCTTGACTGCCAAGTGCTTGACTCTTCCTTGACTGAAAGAGATTGTTGCTGGAGATACAATTGCAGCTTGAGCTACTTGGCTTCATGCCACTGGTAGATCTTCATGAGCCTGTTCTTGTTCTTTTTCTTCTGCTGTGGTCTTATCATTTCCACCCTGATCATCCTCTTCATTACTACTATCCTCATTATCTTCTTTCTCTGCTTCTTTATTTCTTTCCTCCTCCTTTCCATCTTGAGGCTTAGAGGTTCCTTCACCACTTTGAGTGTTTCTCATAAGGATATCTTCAATGTGTTTTACTCTGTTTTCCAGTCCATCCAATTTTCCAAGAACCATTGGAGCAAATGACTCAAAGAACTTATACATTTTCTCCATTTCCTTGACATGATTGTTCAAGGCTTCTTGGAATGTCTTGGCTATAATGGTGTCCCCTCTAGATACTCCTTTACTACTAGACCTAATTCCAGTTTCTTCTTCAAATAATCTCCTTTTTGTTGGAGGTTGCTCCTCCTCACTTGAGGTGTCATGCTTTCTTTTTGTTTTTATTTCCCTAGCAAGGGTTTCCTCTTCATCCTCTTCTTCTTCTTCCTCTTCACTTTCTATAATTTTCTCTCTTTCTATTCTTTTCGGAGGAGTTTCTCTTTTTGTCCTCCATACATTATCCTTATCATGAACTAATTGCATTCTCTTAAGAGTTTCATTTGTATAAATTTCACCACTCTTAAAGGCTTGCCCTCTTCTAGGAAGTTTGATCTTAAAATGCTTGAAGATTCTGGTTAATAATCTTCCAAATGGGAATGCCTTGGTTTCTGTTTTTCTGGCTGCAATCATATGTTTCAAGGCTATATACCCAAAATTCATTCTTCTATTCTCATGCAGGGCTAACATGATTACCATATGCATATTTCCAACTGATGACTTGTGTCCAAAATTAGGAACAATCATTGTGGTCACCATGTGATGTAAAACTCTACCTCTAGCATCCAAATTCTTAATTTCCCTTTCCTTTATGGCCCTAAACTCTATTCCATTTGTAAATGCATTTTCAAATCTAACATTTGTGAAGAGTTCACGATCATAGCAATGCATGGATGATGAATAATATCTAGCTCCCTCGTCACCTACTCCACAAATTCTATTTATCAATCCTTCATTGAATTCAATGTCCATTTGTGATACTCTAGATGAATACCATTGTATCACATTATCTCCTATCATCTCAATTCTATCATCTTTCAAATTTGCATAGAATTCATATATCAAAGTAGGATAAAATTCCTCATCAATGAAGATCAAACTACTCCAACCAATATCATTGAAATGAGATAGGACAATATCCATATTTGACAGTTTATCAATATCCACCTTATATCCAGGAATGATTTTTCTACTATTCTTATTCCATTCATCAAATTCATGAGTAGATTTGATAGAGATAAACCTGTCAACTCTAGATTGTGTTTGAGGAATGCGAATCCTTCTTGGTTGATTGAGGATTGGGTCTCCATCTCCTTCCTTAGCCTTTCCTTTTCCTTTCTCAACATTGGGCTTCTTTGTTCTCACCATGATGTTTTCTCTTGAGAAGGATTTGTTTTCTGTATGAAATTAGGGCTTAGAAGTTTAAAAATGAAGGAAAATCGGGATTAGAGTGTGGGATTTTGAAGGGATTTTGATTCGGATGTGAATGGGTATGAGAGGTTTTAAAAAGGATGTGAAATTCGGAAGTAGTAGTGTTGAAGAGATTGTTTCAACTTCATTTAAAGAGTCTCGTCTGTAAAATTTGGTCGATCGATTTTTCAGGTCTGCGTCCGAATTTTCGAGCGAAAGTTTCTGTTTCTTCAGTTCAGAAAATTCGGCCTGCGTCTGAATTCTTGATCAAAAGTCTCTGTTTCTCGACACTCAGAAAATTCGGTCGACCGAATCTTCTGCAGTGCATCCGAATTTTGAATCAAAAATTTCATGCATTCATCATGACTTCAATACACACATTAGTCATTGAATCTTGATATTCCTAAGAGTCTTCTTAGGTGATTGAACCTTTCCTCAGCCAAAGGCTTTGTAAATATGTTAGCAATTTGATCATTTGTATTTATATATTCTAAGCATATATCTTTCTTAATCACATGGTCACGAATGAAATGATATTTTATCTCTATATGCTTAGTCCTAGAATGTTGAATGGGATTTATGCTCAAGTTAATGGCACTAGTATTATCACATAATATGGGCACACAATTGAATTTAAGACCATAATCAAGTAAAGTATGCTGCATCCATAACAATTGTGCACAACAACTTCCCTGCAGACTATGTATTCGACTTACGCGATTGATAAAGACACACAAGCTTGCTTTTTACTAAACCAAGATACAAGATAACTACCAAGAAATTGACAATGCCCACTTGTGCTTTTACGTTCAACTTTACAACCAGCATAATCCGCATCAGAATATCCAATAAGTTCAAAAGATGAAGTTTTCGAAAACCAAAGGCCATAATCATGAGTATCAATCAAGTAACGAAAAATTTGTTTAACAGAAATTAGATGAGATTCTTTAGGACATGATTGGAATCTAGCACACAAGCATACAACAAACATAATATCTGGTCTACTAGCTGTGAGATAGAGTAAACTTCCTATCATACCTCTATATAATTTCTCATCAATACTTTTACCTTTCTCATCTTTGTCAAGTTTAGTTGATGAACTCATTGGAGTACTTATTCCTTTTGCTTGATCCATTCCAAACCTTTTCAATAGCTCCTTAGTATATTTTTCTTGATTGATGAAGACTCCATCCTTGGTTTGCTTAATTTGTAGTCCAAGGAAGAAACTTAGTTCTCCCATCATGCTCATCTCAAATTCATTTTGCATAGTTTTAGCAAACTCTTCACAAAGAGAAGTATTAGTAGAACCAAAAATGATATCATCAACATAGATTTGTACAAGCAAAATATCATTTTTAGAAGATGTTTTAATAAAAAGAGTTGTGTCTACTTTTCCTTTAGTAAAACCTTTTGAGAGAAGAAAACCACTTAATCTTTCATACCAAGATCTTGGAGCTTGTTTCAGTCCATATAGAGCTTTAGTTAATTTGAAAACATGATTGGGAAATTTTTCATGAATAAATCCAGGAGGTTGTTCTACATAAACTTCTTCTTCAATAAAACCATTTAGAAAAGCACTTTTGATATCCATTTGAAATAGTTTAAAGTCTTTAAAACAAGCAAATGCCAAGAGTATTCTGATAGACTCTAATCTGGCCACTGGAGCAAAAGTTTCATCATAATCAATACCTTCTTCTTGATTGAAGCCTTGAGCAACAAGTCTAGCTTTATTTCTAACTACTTCTCCTAGTTCATTTAACTTATTTCTAAATATCCATTTTGTACCAATAACAGAATGATCATGAGGACTAGGAATAAGAGTCCAAACTCTATTTCTTTCAAACTGATTTAACTCTTCTTCCATAGCAATAATCCATAAATTATCACACAATGCATCATCAATATTTTTAGGTTCAATATGAGATAAAAGTGCAAAATTATCAATAAAGTACCGTCTTGTTTTAACTCCTTGAGAGACATCACCAATGATTTGCTCCTTAGGATGACTTCTTGCATATGTGAGATCCTTTGGAAGCTCTTGATTATTGCTTGATTGACCATCATGTTCTTGCTCCATTATTTCTTCTTCTTTAGCATGATCTTCCAATGTAGGTACTTGGTGTTGAGTTGATTTTCAACCATTGAAGAACCTGTATCATCTTCATTTCTTCTTTGAAGATAAATATTAGAATCATCAAAAGTTACATAAATAGTTTCTTCAACACATACTGTCCTTTTATTATAGACTCTATAAGCCTTTTTATTAGATGAATAGCCTAGAAATATACCTTCATCAGATTTCCTGTCAAACTTACCAAGATTGTCACTAGTATTTAAAATAAAGCATTTACAACCAAATACTTTAAAATAGACAATTGATGGAGTTTTATCAAATAGAAGTTCAAAAGGTGTTTTTCTTATAAAAGATCTTAGTAAAACTCTATTCATTACATAGCATGCTGTATTTACAGCTTCAGCCCAAAAGTATTTAGGTAAAGAGTTTTCACAAAGCATTGATCTAGCCATTTCTTGTAATGTTATGTTTTTCCTCTCAACAACTCCATTTTGTTGAGGTTTTTTGGCTGCTGAAAAATTATGAGTGATACCATACTCATCACAGAATTTTGTAAAATCTTGATTGCAAAACTCTCTTCCATTATCACTTCTAATAGATATTAGATTGCAATTAAGAGAAATTTGAACCTTCTTAAAAATTTTTGAAAATTCATAAAATGTTTCATCTTTTTGTGATAAAAATATTACCCATGTAAATCTGGAAAAATCATCAACAATCACATAAGCATATCTTTTACCACCAAGACTAGTAGTCCTCATAGGTCCAAATAAGTCCATGTGAACTAATTCAAGAGGCTTTGAGGTAGAAACCATTTTCTTTGGTTTGAAAGATGTTTTTGATTGTTTTCCATATTGACAAGCATCACAAATCCGAGTTTTGTCAAAATGCATTTTTGGTAATCCTCTAACTAGTTCTTGAGTAGAAAGTTTGTTCAATAAATCCATGCTCACATGTCCTAATCTTCTATGCCATAAAAATCCATCATTGTCATGAATTGCAAGACATTTAATGTCATTAGTGATAAGACCATCAAGATATAACACATATACATTACTTACTCTTTTAGCTACAAAGATAGTTTTATTGCTTGCATTATCAAGAATAGTACAAGTATCACATTTAAACTCTACCTTGCAACCATTATCACATAATTGACTAATGCTAAGTAAATTATATTTTAAACCATCAATAAGTAAAACTTGTTTGATAAGAGGGAATGAACCTTTACCAATGTTACCTATTCCAAGTATTTTCTCTTTCTTCTTATCTCCAAAAGTGACAAAACCTTCACTTGTAGCTTGAAGCTCACTAACAAGTGATGCATTTCCAATCATGTACCTTGAACAGCCACTATCAAGAAACCATTTTGTGGCACTTGATCTTGAGGCAAATTGTACCTCATCATCAATGGCCATGAAGCATATGTTGGTCTTTCCTTCACTTTCATCCTCACTTTCCTGTTGATCCCACGTTCCAGCTAGTCCTTTTCCTTTCTTGGCAGATTTCTTTCTGTTTTTGCTTTCTCTTTCCCTTTCTAACACTCTGGGACAGTCAGCAATAAGATGCTCAGTACTCTTGCATTCAAAGCATTGAGGTTTATATGATGAAGATTGTCCACTCTTCTTGACTGGCTTTCTTCCTTTCTTGAGAAATTCCTTTTTGTAGAATCTCTTGAACTTCTTCACTGCCATTGCAATTTCTTCTTCTCCACTGTTTCCTCCTTCTTCTTCACTTGAAGATTGTTCTTTTTCACTCAAGTTGTTTGAGGCATTAAGCACTACTCCTTTTCTTCCCTTTTCCTCATCTTCCTTATCATTCAACCTCTTCATCTTCATTTCATGAGTAAGTAGCGATCCAATAAGTTCTTCAAGAGGAAGAGTTTTTAGATCTTTGGACTCCTCAATAGTTAGCGTCTTTGGCTGCCAAGATTTTGGTAGAGCATCCAAAATCTTTCTGTTTTGCTCTCCCATAGTATAGCCTTTACCATAAGCTTTCAAGCCATTGGAAATATTAGTAAACCTTGTAAACATATCACTAATATTTTCGCCTTGTTTCATAGTAAACAATTCATAATCTCTAACAAGCATAGCAAGTTTAGATTCTTTAACTTGATTAGTACCTTCATGTGTAATTTGAAGTAATCTCCACATATCATGTGCAGAATCACACCCACTAACTCTATTATATTCAGTAACATCTAAAGCAGAACTCGATATATTCATGGCTTGATAATTTAGAGTCATTTTCCTTGAATCATGCTCATCAAATTCATCAGTGGATTTGGGTTCAGGAGTTACTCCATCTGCCCTCATTTTCATTGGGACATAGGGACCTTTCTCAATTATGTTCCATAAATCAAAATTGATAGAACAAATATATATTTTAACTCTAGACTTCCAAAATGTATAATTTGTTCCATCAAACAATGGAGGTCTGTTTGTAGAAGATCCTTCTAGGTAAGGTAGATTTGACATATTAGCCATAGGATCTTTGTCCTCTAGGTTGTAAAACCGCACAAAGAAGTTCTAGCTCTGATACCAATTGAAATACCTAAGAGGGGGGGGGGGGTGAATTAGGTATTTGGCTAATTTTTGCAAATTCAAATCTTTTATATGTATATACCAATTACAGATGATATGAATAAGAGAGAAACAAATTATGGCAAAGCAGTATAAGAAATGTAAACAAATGAACACAAACTATTTATAGTGGTTCGATCCTCAAGATCTACCTCCACTACCTTAAGTATACACTTAAGGATTTCTATAACTCTACTATGTGCTCAAGTTCACAGATTACAAGAGAGGCTCACCACGCTTTGGTTTTACACATACAACCTCTTCTAGTAATTTTTACAAACAAGGCTCACCAACCTATGGTTTTATATCTCAAACAACCTTGAATCACAACTTCAAGGATCACCCTTATCTAAAGAGTTTTATGTTATCAAGATAACCTTGATAGAGCTAGTAGATCAACACAATTGAATAAGTAAAGAAGAGTGTGTAGATGTTACCACTTGTTGGTAGAATTTACACAAAGTTGTACCTTCACACTTTGATGTCTTTGGATTGATCAATTGAATGCACAAGACATAAGAGAGCTTGAGAAATGTTTGTAATAGACTTTAGAAAGCTTAGAATATTCAAGGATTCAGAACCTACAAAAGATTGCACGTTTATAGCTTTTATAGAATTTGAAAATCAGTTGAAACAGCTATAAAACGGCTAGTTAATGGCTTTTTTCAGGAAATTCGGACAACCAAATTCTGCGTCCGAATTTTTCGGACGACCGAATTCTTCCTGCTTCGTCCGAATCTTCGTCCGAATTTCTCTGAAAGAACAGTGACCATGCTGAAGACCAAAATTTGGACGACCGAATTTTTCTTCATGCGTCCGATCTTCTTCCGAATTTTTCTGGAAGAACAGTAGCAAACGTTTGCTACCAAATTCGGACGACCGAATTTCATGGAATTGTGTTCAAACTTTGTAAAATCATTTGAAATCAATCTTCCAAGTATTTGAAATACATTTGATATATATAGATAACTTATTTAGACAAATATAAGTTTGAAAACCACAATCAAACTCATTTGATCATTTAAAGTTTACTTAAAAACTTTTAGAACACAAAACCACATTTGCTAAAGATTCATTCAAAGTCTTTTTAAACTTAAGAAACCAATTTTATGCTCTCTTATGCATTTAATAGACCCCAAGACATACAAGTGTAGAGTTCACATAGATATTACCTATCATCATACCTACTCTACACTTCAAGTCTTCAATGCCTTGAGTTTATCTTTGAATACACCTCAAAAGACTCATAGCTTAATGAGGTTGTTCTTTGCTCTTCCTCTTGAAGGCAATGAGACTTCAAACTTCTTTCTTCACAAATCCTATCACACATTATAAACATATTAGTTCTCATCAATATTTGTCATGAATCAAAATTACATGATTTGCCCTTAGGGCTTACATCATTGACAATATCTCACTTTTTTTGTGATATTTTTAATGCAGCTGAAGTATGAAAACATGTATTATACTCCAGTGTTAAGGAGATTGTTGACTCACTTAATAAAGCATAACGCCACATTATGGTTGTTAGCCCTAAGGGCAAATCATGAGGTAATGATTAAGTTTTGATTAATGACAAACATTGATGAGGATTAATCTTTATGTCATTTGTGTGATAGGATTTTTGGATTAAGAAGTATGAAGTCTTATTGCCTTGAAGCAAGAAGTGCTAAGGACAACTCAAGTGTGATCAAGGATCAAGAATGTAGAGCATGTCCTATGGATTGAAGGCTTGAAAGACCTTAGTATCGTTTTACACTTGTAAAATAGGTATATCTTTTGTAAACCCTACACTTGTTTGTCTTGGAATCTATTGAATACATAAGAGAGCATAAAACTTGTTTTTGAATCTTAAATATCTTTGAATGAACTTTTGATTAATAAATGTGTTTCTAAGTCTAAAATGATCTTAAGTAATCTTTGTATGATTAAAGAGTTTTGATAATGATTCTTGAATCCAAAAGTGTTTAAACACTTTACTTTTTCATACAAAATATTTTCAAACTTAGTGAAGTTACAATTCAAATGATTTTACCAAGTTTGAACATCAAAAAAATGGCTAATGTACTTCCAGAAAAATTCGGACACAAGAAAAAATTCTGTCGTCCGAATTTGAACAGTACAAGTGAATAGTAATACTATTTCACATGAACAGAATTTTTCAAAGAAATTCGGACGCAAATACGGACTCACAAAGAAAAATTCGGTCGTCCGAATTTTGAATAGTACTAGTGAACAGTAACATTGTTCACGTGAATAGTACTTTAAAAAAAAAAAGTTCAGACGCACCTGAAAAAATTCGGTCGTCAGAATTTTCAGAAACTAGCCGTTACTAGCCATTTTATGACCTTTTAAACTAATTTTCAAAATCTATAAAAGCCACAAACTCCAGATTTTTGAAAGAACTTTTGAACTTAAGAAATCCTTCCTGCTCTAACTTGTTTTACATCAAAATTATTTGAAAAGCTCTCAAATTTCCTTGTGCTCAAAGGTTAAAATTCTAGATTTCAAAGGCAATAAGTGAAGTGGTGCTAGCAATTGTATTCATCCACCATGAAGTGTTGGTAACATTCAAACTCTATCTTTACATTATTGTTGTGATTGATACAATGTTATCTTTGTGATGTAAAATCCTTTTGGTAAGGGTGAGCCATAGACTAGATTAATCAAGGTTGTGGTGTAAAACCTATGTGTGGGTGAGCCTTGGATTAGATTGGTCTTTAGGTTGTCTTTAGATATAAAATCCTTGTGGAAGGGTGAGCCTTGTTTGTAGGATTGCAAAGGAGGTTGTTGGTGTAAAACCCTTGTTGGGTGAGCCTCTTGTGTAATTGCCTAAATTGAACATATAGTGAATTGGTTGAAATCCTTGAGTGTGGACTCAAGGTAGTGGATGTAGATCTTAGAGAGATCGAACCACTATAAATCGTGTGTTCATTTATTTATAGCTTTACTTGTTTACATACTTGTGTTATTATTATTTGTTCTTAGTTGTTGATTGATTGGTTTTGGTTTTATTGTTTGATCATCTTGTCTCAACCATTAAATCACATATAAACTTAGAGTTTGTGTATTTGAAGAAGAGCTTTATTAAGGCAAAGGATTTGCAAAACAGGAAAAGATTTTGATAATTAGCCTAAGACCTAATTCACCCCCCTTCTTAGCTCTTACAATGGTGAAGATAGGGTTTGGAGGAATACTGAATCTCAATCCTTTCCATCTTCCTTTTGAGTTGTTTTCATGGCTTTAAGATAGGTTTGATTGTTCTAGTAAGTGCTTTAATATACATAGGAAGGTAGTGCATATATCTAAAGAAGATGTACATAGGATTCTTGGGTTACCATTAGGTGGGGTTGATGTCGAGGGTTTAGTTGTTGGGTGAGGTGCAAGGCCTGGAAGATAGTTTGAGTATATATGTTGTAGATAAGATGATTTCTTTGATTCTATTGAGAAATAGCTTGTTAGTGCTACTATATTGTTGGGAGGTTATCGAGCCATACTATGAAATATGTTGTGAGGAGAACTTGGGTTCCCATCATTGCTAACATTGATCATGTTAATAGGATAAATTGGTGCAAATTCCTGGCGGAAACACTTTCATCTAGAACCAAAGAAGCAATACTACTGAACGTCCTAGTATTACATAATGCATTGTTGTTTTGGCCGTAATTAATTTTTTTGTAGTTTCTTTTGTTCGGAATACAATAGTTGCTGTTATATGAAACATTATAACTTTGTTATTTACATATTATTTGTTTCCTTTTGGTAGATATTGAAAAACTAAAAGGTGTTTGAAATAGGTTTTTGGCTAATTTTTGAAATCTTTCTTTGATGAAATCTCTTTTTGAAATTCACAACCTCCAAATATTTAATGTAATTTTAAGAAAATAGTTGAAAGGAAAAGAAAAAATAAATATAAATGCAATAAATACCAACAATCACAAGTGACAAGTGAAGTAGGAAAAATTAAAAGCAATCAGTGGATTAAGAAAGAAGGACATACTAATTTAGAGTGGTTCGATCTTTACAAGATCTAAATCCACTACCTTGAAGTCACACTCAAGGATTTTAACTAATCCACTAGATATTTCAAATCAGAACTACAAAAGAGGTTCACCCTCTAAAGATTTTACACCAATAACCTCTTTTTCAATTCAACAAACAAGTTCACCCTCATCTGAGGGTCTTATGTCCTCAAGACCAACTTGAATGAACAAATAGGAGAAGAGAGATGAAAAGATATTACCTAACAAATTGGTAGATGATAAACAAATCTAACATCTCTTCACTTTTGCTTTGGAATCTTAGAATGATCGCATGTAGAACTAGACAAATGAAAGCCTTTTGTTTAACTTTTGAAGATCTCAAGACAATGGCATGTAAAGCTCATCAAAGAATACAAAATTCATGAAAAATCTAAAGTTTAAGCCTTTTATATGAATTTTGAAATGCAACGTTTAAAAAACTACTAGTAACGGCTAGTAACAATGACATTCGGTCAATCGAATTGGGCTTACCGTGTCCGAGTTAGTCATCTGAATTGTTCAGTCACATTGCTGCAAAAGTCAATTTGGTCAGCTGAATTTGAAACTCTGTGCCCGAATTGGTCCTCCAAATTTCTCAAAAAATTCAATAGCACCAAATACATTCAGACATTAGAATTGGAGTTTGATTTTTTCAAACTTTATAAAATCTTCTGAAACTTAACCACAATGAGTTTCAAATCAATTTGAGTCACAAGATAGATTATTCAGAAGCTTTTGAGCAACAAGCCGTTATCAAACACTTTATTTTTCAAAGAATAATGAAAACTTTTTAAGCTCAACAACAAAGTTTAGACTTAATTGAAATGGTTTATGCTTAAATAGGTAATGCACATATTCCAAACACAAAAAGTATAGTGTTTACAAGATATAACCACACACAACACAACACCCTATACTATCGAATCCTCAAAGAATTCAATGATTTGACATCTTCTTCAATCTTCCAGCTCTTAAACTCATTTAAGATGCATTTTCCACTTCAGATTCAAGATAATGATATCATTTTGATTCTATAATCTAGAAATCTCATCATACAATAATTATTTAAGTTAGTCTTCATCAATGTTTGTCATTAACAAAACTACAAGATTTGCCCATAGGGCCAACAATCTCTCCCTTTTTGATGATGACAAACTTTGGGGCAAAATATGAAGGATTGAAGACACTGTGATGCAAAGAAACAAAAAATGTCATAAGGATAGTGACAAGAATATGGCTCATGAGGAGCTATTGGCCAACCCATCTCCATATGCCTCATTCCTTCTAATTTAATATTTAGGCATTAAGAATACTTCTAAGGGAGGCTTTAAAGATAGAAAAGAGCTTATAAAGCTCCACCTTAGATTGAACTCATTTTTGAACAAGTTTAGACTTGAAAGAAGATAAACCCAAATTCAGGTTTCCAAGTATGAGTTGTAAAATATGTAAGATAATGGCTACATTTTTAGCAAATGATCTATCTCAAAGTTGTCCAATTAAGATTAGATGAATTTTAGAAGTATTTTGCAAGTTTTGGACAACAAAAGAACTAATTTTATGAAAGTTGACTGAGTTTGATTTGACTGAATAAGTCTAAATTGGACTGTACCAAGTCCAAATTTGGAAAAGTAAACCATTATAATACCAATCAATCTACAAAAACTTCCACTTCAACCCTTATGATCTCCAACACAAATTTCCCTCACAATATCTCAATTGCAAACAATTCATAATACAATATAACAACATTTGCATTGATAATATCACAAACACTATCAAAAGATCACATACATAATTTATATCAGATAAAACAATGATGACCATCCATGAAAGATAAGTTCATATTTCCAAATATAACCTACTTAACCACATTTTGCAAGCAAAACTATCACTCTCTCTTTTGCCATCGATCAAATAAGGCGAGCATAGTGAGTTAGTTAATACAAAAAGGAAGCTCTCAACACAAAGATATCATCCTTGAGCTTTAACTAAAATAGAATCATTAAGGCATTAGTTTCCAAGGAATGAAATTGAAAATGATAATAAGCTAAAAATCATATGTTCAAACATAAGCTAAACATAAAGATAAACTAAAGAAAAGGATAGGGGATAAGAAATATTGTCCTCAATTTTCTTTATTGTCTCAACTACATATTTGTTAGTGGTGATTACCATACTGCCTTTGAGCTCAATGTAGAGTGGACCTTCACTTGCGCATTCCTTTCCAGTATAGTTGGCCTATGGAGTGGTAGCTAATCTTAATGATCTTCTTGAGTCTTTCTTCTTGATCGCGTGCTTTTCTCTTCTTTCGAATGGTGTGGTGGATGGAGTAGCTATCTTAGCTTTCTCAATTAAGCTTCCTCCTTCACTAGCTTGTTCTTGAGTGCCTTTTCCTTCCTCACTTACATGTTATTGGTTATCACCCTTGTTTTCTTCTCCTTGCTTACTCTCATCACCTTCCTCTTCTTCATTTCTTCCACCACTTCTAGCCACTAATTCTAAGTTATTTCCATCATCATCATTGTTACTACTATAATCTCCCTTGCTCTCAACATCATTATCATCTCCTTCTTCATTATCTTCATTCTTGTTCTCATCTTCGTCTTTCTTTTTCTCCTCATCTTCGTCATTTTTGTCTTCATCTTCTTTTTCTTTAGAGGTTCCTTCACCATTTTGTGGGGTCGTCTTCAAGATTTCTTCAACATTTTCACTATCTCTTCCAAGCCATTGAGCTTACCTAGCACCATAGGAGGGAAATTTTCAAATAATTTGTACATCTTCTCCATCTCCTTGGTATGACTATTTAGAGCTTTTTGGAAGACTTTGCCACAATAGTGTCTCCGTGTGTGATATTTTCACTAAGAAATTCTTCTAGCTCTTTAGGATCTAATTGAGTGTAAACCTCATCAAACAATCTTCTTTTGGAAGGAGGTTGCCCCCTCACTTGGTGACTCATTTCTCCTCTTAGTCTTCCTTTCTGTAGCTTGCATATCCTCATCATCTTCTTCTTATACTTCCTCTATCTCCTCCTCTTCCCTTCAACTTGATTTTCCTTCTTAAATGGAGTTTCCCCTTTGGTTTTGCAAATTCCATCATCATCTTGTGTGAGTTGCATCCTCTTGAGAGAATCATCGGTGTAGAAGCTTCCATTTTGGATGTTGATTCTTCTCCAGGGTAGTTAAACTTGAAAGTGCTTGAATAGCTTTGTGAGAAGCCTCATACGGAAAGGCTTTGTTCTATGTTTTTCTAGTACTCAACATATGTTTCAAAGCAATATATCTAAAGTTCCATTTTATGTGCTCATGTAGTGCCAATATTGCAACCATATGCATATTAATAACGAATGACTTATTACCAAAGTTAGGAATAATCATAGTGGTGAGCATATGGTATAATACTCTCCCTCAAGCATCGAGGGCTTTGATTCTCCTATCCTTCACCGTTCTAAATCTTATTACATTGGTAAATGCTTCCTCAAATCTTTCATAAGTAAACAATTCATGAACAACAAAATATTGCCCCGAGGAATAGTATCTAATCCTATTATTATCATCAACACCACAAATTCTATGGAACAATCCATCATCAAATTCAAATTCAATTCGAGATACTCTAGATGAATTCCATTGGGTTATTTCATCACCAATATTTTCTACTCTCTCCTCTTTCAAATTTAAATAGAATTATACACAAGTGAGGGATAATAGTGATCATTCACTATCAACAAGTATTCTAACCAAGAGCACCAAATAGGGAAAGTATCTCCATACCAGCAAACTTTTGCAAATCCACCTTGTGACCCAGGATAATCTTCTGATTTCTCTTGCTCCAATCATCAAACTCAACCCCAACCTCTATTGAGATAAATCTATCTAGTCCCGTGGATACTTGAGGAACTCGAACACATTTTCCGTTCATTGATGATCAACACTGAAATGACTTGCTCGTGTTTTCCTCTTTCCTTACCGATGCTAGCCCTTTTTGATCTCACCATGATGAATTTTTGTATTGTTGGTAGGGTTTTAGATGAAATCAAAGCTGTATAACACTAAATTGAGATGATTTTTAGTGAATCTAATGAAAAACGGAGAAATTAGCATTTGGATGAGAGATGAGTTAGTGGCTGTTAGATATGAAGATTTTAAATAAATAAGGGTGAAACCATCATTCGAACTTCTTATAACTTTTTGAAACATTTTGATTCAGAGAATCAAATTCTCAATTATGTGTCCCAATCTGTGTTCAAATTTCACTGTCTTGACCTGCTTCTACCTATTCGTACGACCAAGTTCTATGTCACGCATCCAGATATCTTTGTCCAAATTCTCAGAATTTCAACTTAGACGTTTGAACTTTAAGCACACGTCCAAACTACACGTTCGAATTTTTCCTATTTTTCACTACACTTGAACACACATATTAGTCATGGAATTTTGATATTCCTAAGCATCTTCTTAGGTAGTAATACCTTTCATCAACTAATGGTTTCGTAAAAACGTCAACGATTTGATCATTTGAACAAACATAATTTAAACATATACCACCCTTAGCTACATGATCACGAATGAAATGGTGTTTAATTTCAATATATTTAGTTTTATAATGTTGAATTGGATTAATAGTCAAGTTGATTGCACTATGTTATCACATAGAATGGGTACATACTTGAAATGAAGTCCAAAATCAAGTAATCATCCAAAGCACTTGAGCACAACAATTACCGGTGGCGATATATTTCAGCCTTGGCAGTAGCCAATGAAACATCAACTTGTTTCTTACTATACCAAGAGACAAGACAATTGCCAAGAAATTGACATGACCACTAGTACTTTTATACTCAACTTTGTATCCGGTTTAGTCGATATCCAAATAGGCAACTAGGTCAAAATAAGAAGATTTTGAAAACCTCAAGTCATAATCATGAGTATCAACTAGATAACGAGGAATATGCTTTATGACAACTAGATGCGATTCTTTAGAACAAGATTGAAATCTAGTACATAAGCATACAATAAACATTATTGGGTCTACTAGCGATTAAACAAAGTAAGCTACCAATCATACCTTTATATACCTTTTCATCAATATTTTTACCTCCTTCATCTTTGTCAAATTTATTTGATGAACTCATAGGAGTTCCTTTATCCACTCCAAATCTCTTCAATAGCTTCTTATTCTATTTACTTGATTAATGAATGTACCATCCTTGGTTTGATTGTGCAAGCCCTAAAGGAAAATTATGTTATTTTGATTAATGAAAAATATTGATAAATGCAAAGTCCTAAGGAAATAATGTTGATTAACCTTGACATGGACTAATGTGTTTAATTGTTGTGTTATAGGATTTTTGGATTGAGAAGAATACAAGTCTCATAGCCTTGAAGCTAAAGGTGCAAGAACAACTCAAGGTTACCAAAGTGATTGAGGATAAAAGAGTTGATTCAAGATAATTGAAGGCTTTGAAGACCTTAGTGCAGGTTTACAATTGCATTATAGGTATATCTTTGTAAACCTTGCACTTGTTTGTCTTTGGAATTTAAAGCATTTTCAAGAGAGCTTAAAACTTGGTTTTCAATCTCAAATGATTTATCTTTTTACCAAGTTCTTGACAACGGCCTTTAGACTAAAATCTTTTGAAAAGATCCATTTTATGGTCCAAAATGATTTCAAACTTGTTGTACTTGATTCCTAATCATTTTGACTTAAGTTTAAAATGTTCGGACTCCAATTCGATTGTCTGAACTGTATTTCGTGGTTGCTGAATGTCCAGAGAAAGTCAGATGACCATTCTAATGCTTGTGTCCAAATTTGGTTGACCAAATTTATCCTGATAGCTTGAAAACAGAAAAATTCGGATGCAAAGTTCCAAGTTCAGTAGGTCAAATTTTACTGTTATTAGTCATTATTTGAACGTTACAACTGATTTTTAAACCCTATAAAAGACATAAAATTAAGATTTTTGGGTAGTTTTTGAGCCTTTAAGAATCTTTACTCTTCCCAATCATTCTTGATCAAAAAAAGCTCTTTTTTGTCTTGTGCTAAAAAGTTCAAATTTAAGATTCCTTAGACAAAGAGGTGAAGGTGTGCTAATTTGTCATCATCTAACAAGTTGTTGGTAACTTTCTTATCTCTTATTTCATCTACTTGTTGTTTTTAAGGTTATCTTGAGGATATAAAACTCTTGTGATAGGGTGAGCCTTGATTATTTGTAAGTGAAAAGAGGTTGTAGAGTAAAACCCTTGTAGGGTGAGCCTCTATTGTATTTTTGATCAACTTGTGTTATAGCTAAGTTTGGTTGAAATCCTTGAGTTGGGGCTCAACGTAGTGGATGTAGATCTTGAGTGATCGAACCACGACAAATTTCTTGTGTTGTCTCTTCTCTTCTCTCTTTGAATTTGGAATCTTATTAAGTTCACTTGCATAACTTGTTAAGTGTTTGATTTCAAACATCTTCCAAATCAATTTTCTCAAAAAGGAAAAGATTTTGAAAATTAGCCAAAGATCTAATTCACCCCTCTCTTAGGTCTTTCAATTGGTATCAGAGCTTAGGCTTCTTTGCAAAGGTTTTACAACCTAGAAGTTAAGATCTTATGGCTAATGTTTCAAATTTAACTTATTTGGAAGGGTCTTCCACAAATGGACCTCCTTTGTTTGATGGAACAAATTATTCTTTTTAAAAATATGGAATTAAGACATTATATTTGTTCTATTAACTTTGATTTGTAGAATATCATTGAGAAAGGACCTTACATACCAATGAGGATGAGAGCCGATGGAGTCACCAGGGAACCAAAGTCTTTGGATGTGTTTGATGAAAGTGACTCAAGAAAGATGACTTTGAACTACTAAGCTATGAACATTTTGAGTTTTGCTTTGGATGTCAATGTATAAAACCGAGTAAGCAGATGCGACATCGCTCATGACATGTGGAGACTTCTTCAAGTAACTCATGAAGGAACAAATCAAGTTAAGGAGTCAAAGCTTGCTATGCTAGTAAGTGATTATGAATTATTCACCACGAAGCAAGGAGAGAGCATCAGTGATATGTTCAAAAGATTCACCAACATCTCCAATGTGTTGAAGTCATATAGGAAGAATTACTCTTTTGGTGAAGAAAATAGAAATATCTTGGATGCTCTACCCAAGTCTTGGCAACCAAAAACTCTTGCAATTGAAGAATCAAAAGATTTGAAGGTTCTTCCTCTTGAGGAACTTATTGGATCATTGCTCACTCACGAGATGAAGGTAAAGAGATCAAATGATCTTGAAGATGTGGAGAAAGGGAGAAAAGGAGTGGTACTTAAATCCTCTGACAATTCAAGTGAAAAAGAAGAATCATCTACTGGTGAAGGTGAAGATGGAGAAGATGATGAAATGTCTATGGTGGTTAAAAAGTTCAAGAAATTCTATAAAAAGAGATTTCTCGAGAAGGAAAAGAGGCATTCCAAGAATGGAGGACAATCAACTTCATTGTTCAAGCCTCAATGCTATGAGTGCAAGAGTACCGAACACCTTGTAGCCGATTGTCCTAAAGCATTGGAGAAGGAGAGAGAAGCCAAATTCAAGAAGAAGAAATCTCTTAAGAAAGGCAAAGGATTAGTAGGCACTTGCAATTAACATGCCAATGAATATAGTGGAGATAACAATGAGCAAAGAGCAAATGTGTGCTTCATGGCTATGGACGATGAGGTACAATCTATTCCTTCAACTTCTACATATTGTGATGATGATGTTGATGATCCTAGTGAATTGCTAGTAGATATGTACAGTGAATTGAAAAAGGTTTAAAAAAAGAAACAAAGCGATGAGATTCAAAATTGATAATTTATTGAAGGAGAATTCAAAATTATTTTGTGATAACAAAAAATTTCTTGAATCCCTTGATTTTCTAAATATTGAAAAAAGAGTTTTAAATGTTTCTTTTTCAAAACATATCTCTTTAGAACAAATCTCTTTGTGCTAAAATATCCTCTCTAGAGAAAATGGTTGTTGATTATGACTTTTCGAAAAGGCAGGTTGATGATCTCACCTTATGTGTAGAAAAATTTACAAATGGTAGAGACAATCTTGAAAAACTACTTGGATCTCAAAGACCTTCTTTTGTGAAAAATGGTCTTGGATACAATCATGTAACTAATGTTTCAAAACACAAAAATTACTTTGTTAAAGCTACATCTACCTCTATGTCTCATACATATTGTACTTATTGTGGTAGAAATGGTCACAAGGCCACTAGATATTATGTGACAAGAAAGGTTGAGAGTGGTGTTAAGGCCATTTGAAGAGCTAAGGGAACTATCACTAACCCCCTTGGACCCAAGAAAATGTGAGTACCAAAAGTCACTTCCTCTCACCTGATGTAGGTACATATTCCTTCAAGATCAAGTGCTACCAAGCGGTTCCTTGATAGTGGATGCTCAAGACACATGACAGGGGAAGGCCTCACTCATTAGTGAACTTCAAGCCACAAATGATGAATTTGTCATATTTGGTGACAAGAAGAAAGGAATAATTCTTGGAGTAGGAAATATTGGTAAAGGATCTTTCCCTCTCAATAAACAAGTGTTACTAATTGAAGAGTTGAAATATAATTTTCTTAGCATTAGTCAATTATGCGATAATGGATGCAAAGTTGAGTTTAAATGTGATACATGTACCATTCTTGATAGTGTAAGTGGGAAAACTATTTTTGTTGCAAAGAGAGTTGGGAATGTATATGTGCTATATCTTGATGAACTTGTTGCCAATGATATTAAATGTCTTACCGTTCATGATAATGATGGTTTTCTTTGGCATAGAAGATTAGGTCATATGAACATGGATTTGTTGAATAAACTTTCATCTCAAGATTTGGTTAGAGGATTGCCAAAAATACGTTTTTGAGAAAAATAATCTTTGTGATGCATGCCAATATGGAAAACAAACAAAAACATCTTTCAAACCAAGAAAATGGTTTCAACTTCAAAACCTCGTGAACTTTTTCATATGGATTTATTTGGACCAATGAGGACCACTAGTCTTGGTGGAAAGAGGTATGCATATGTCATAGTTGATGATTTTTTTTAAGATTCACTTGGGTACTCTTTTTATCACAAAAGGATGAAACATTTCATAAATTTGTGAAACTTTTCAAAAAGGTTCAAACCTTCCTTGATTGCAAATTGATCTCTATTAGAAGTGACAATGGGAGAGAATTTTACAATTGAGATTTTACAAAACTTTGTAATGAGAATGGGAATGTTCACAACTTTTGGCTATCAAAACACCTCAACAAAATGGGGTTGTTGAAAGGAAAAATTATACTTTACAAGAAATGGCCAGGTCTATGCTTTGTGAAAATTCTTTGTCAAAATATTTTTGGCCTGAAGCCGTAAACACCGCTTGCTATGTTATGAATAGAGTTCTTTTGAGGCCATTTTTTAGAACACACCTTTTAAACTTCTATTTGTTAGAATACCCTCAATTGCCTATTTCAAAATCTTTGGTTGCAAGTGTGCTTTATATTGAATATGCGTGACAAATTGAAAAATTTTGATGGAAAATAAGATGAAGGTATATTCCTTAGTTATTCTTCTAACAAGAAGGCTTATAGAGTTTACAATAAAAGAACTTTATGTGTGAGAAAACCATATATATGAGTTTTGATGAGTCTAACATCTACTTGGATAGAAGAGATGATGATGATGTAGGTACTTCCATGAATGATAATCAAACTCATCTTCAAGCTCCAACCTTGGAAGATCATGCCAATGAAGAAGAGATGATTGAGCAAGAACAAGGCAGTACAAGAAAATAATAGTTTTGAAACTGAAATTTGAAACCGTAAAAATCAATTTCTAATTAGAAACTGATTTGAAACCTCTAGGAAAACGGTTTCAAATCAGTTCCAAATATTTTTTATTTCTTCATAAATTTTATAATTGGTTTTAAATCGGTTTCTAATTAGAAACTAATTAAAATTGGTTTCAGAATTTGATTTATGATGATTTCAAAAAAAATTGGTTTTTTTAATTTTTTGATAAATTTTATGATCGGTTTCAAAATTCGGTTTCTAAACAGTTCCAATCAAAATCTGTTTCTAAACTAATTTTTTAATTTTTTTATTGAATAAGAAATTGGCTTCAAATCTGTTTCTAAACCAAAATTTTGATTAAAACTTATTTAAAATTTTAGTTTCTAAGCGATTTCAAACAAAATTGGTTTCTAAAATAATTTTTTTATTTTTTATTGAATAAAAAATCAGTTTCTAAGCCAAATAATGTTTTAATTTTTTTGATAAATTTTATGATCGGTTTCAAAATTTGGTTTCTTAGAAGTTTCTAATCGGTTTCAAACAAAATTGGTTTCTAAATTAAAATTTTTATTATTTTATTGAATAAGAAATCGATTTCTAAATCAAATATTTTTTATTTTTTGATAATTTTTATGATCAGTTTTGAAATTAACTTTTTAAAAAATTTTTTACATATTAAGAAATCGGTTTCAAATTGATTTCTAAACAAAATATTTTCT
This sequence comes from Rauvolfia tetraphylla, assembly GCA_030512225.1. NCBI lineage: Eukaryota > Viridiplantae > Streptophyta > Magnoliopsida > Gentianales > Apocynaceae > Rauvolfia > Rauvolfia tetraphylla. The sequence goes on along the minus strand of JAJQKT010000017.1, from coordinate 565,409 downwards.
TTTGGGTCAATTCGCTGTGAACAGTAGTTACTGTTCACAGCGTATGGAAAGTTCGGACTTCCGAACTTTGCCCTATGCGTCCGAATTTTGCATCCGAACTTTCTAAACTTTGTCAAAATATATTCAAATCAATTCAAACAAGTTGAAAAACATCCTAGCCTCAAAGATAAGTCATTAAAGCCTTTTAAGTGCAAAAATTATTTATGAAAACTTGATAATTTGGTAAGTTCAAAACCATTGAGACCATTTAAATCAAGTTTTGTGCTCTCAATTGCAACTCATAGATTCCAAGGCTTAAGAGTGTAGGGTTTACAAAGTTTACCTATTAACCATATGTAACCTACACTTCATGTCTTCAAAGCCTTCATTCATCTTGAACAAACTCTTCAATCACTTTGGCATATCTGAGTTGTTCTTGCACTGCTAGCTCCAAGGCAATGAGACTTGCTTCCCCCTTTTTGATGATGACAGACTTTGATGCAAAATGTGATGGATTGAAACAAAGGTTGTTCAAACATAGTAGAAGAGATTAAAACATATTTGAATCAATTTGAACAACAAAAGAGAAATTTTTGGCAACAAAATATGGATGCATCCGAATTTCTGAAACATGCATCTGAACTTTTGAATCATGCATCCGAATTTTAAGATTTCAAATCCAAACTGTAAAATGTGTGAGATAACAACTTTATTTTTTGAAAATAAGATTTTCTAAGATTGTTCAAATATGATAGGAAAGATTGAGATAGTTTTCAAACAATTTGAACAACAGAAAAGCCTTTTTGGTAAGAAAGTTTGGATGCATCCGAACTTTTGGTCTGCATCCGAACTTCAAGTCCAAACTTTTGGTAGCAAGTTTGAAAAGGTGATTTTGCATTTTCAAATGAACTATAGAAGTACTCAAATATGTATAGCCACAATAGCACTCAATTTAGCTTTGCAAAACCACAAAACTCATATATTCAATTGTTTTCATGAAGTATCCTAAAATCATAGGTCAAGTCAAGAACCAAGATCAAGATTTCAAAATCTCAATTTAACCATATTCAAATTCTCAGTAAACAATCATTTTCAATTTAAATTCCAAGTGCAGCCAAAATAAATAACTAACTATGAAATATAACACAGTTTACGCAAAATATAGCATATTTTGTAACATTTTGCAAAGTTTACACATTTTGTCCAACCACATAATACACAGTTTCAAAATGCCTGCAGCCATATTTTATCATCATTCACACAACCATATAGCTACATTTTGTCTTCATTCTTTTCCCCCTTTTGTCATCACTCAAAGATGGGGTTAATGAAAATGAGACAGCATGTATCACATATAAGCAGTATAATGACCAACTCTCATTTGGAAATTTAGCAATATATTGACCAAGTCTCATAAACAGTATATTGGCAACATTCAGCAATTCTCTACTCAAATAATTATCATCCTAACAGCAATAATCATTATGTAGTATCTCAACAATAATAAATCAACTTCTTCTCCCCCTTTTTAGTAGCGATTAAACTTGGGGTGAGTGTACTTGGACAAAAGTGAAACAAAAGAAGCTCTTATCACAAAGATTTCACATATTGAGCTTCAAAACATTATAATGACTAGAAAGGCCAAGAAATTTCAATGTTAAAGCATAACATGTGCATCAAGGCATAAATTAAAATAAGCAACAAAATAGAGTTTAGGGATAGAAAGGCTTAGTCTTGGATGCGCTTCATGTTCTTCGCTTCCAAATTTGTTTGTTATCATTGCCATGTTTTCCCTTGATCTCTGTATGATAGGGTGCTTCATTTGCTGACTCATTGCCCATGTAGTTCTGCTTTGGAAAGTTACCAATATAGAGGGTCTTTGGATCTTCTTCACTTGAACCACATTTTCCTCTTTTCTTGGCTGAAGGAAATTGGTGATGGATTTATGATTTGACTTTGTTAAACTCCCTTCACCTTCTTCTTCTTCTTGCTTGTTCTCTTGGGCTTTACCTCTTTGTTCTTCATTCTCATGCTCTTCTTCTTCTTGGGGTGCTTCACTGCCTTTTCCTTTATCTTTGTCTTCTTCTTTAGCAACAAATTGATAGCCACCTCAATTTTCACTGTCATTACTATCATCCTTATTGCTGCCATCTCCACCCATATTATCTCCTTGATCTTCTTCATTTTCCTCTTCTTTGGCTTTATAGGAACTTGTACCATTTAAAACTATTTGAGAAATCTTTCTCAAGTCTTCTTCCATATTTTTGACTTTAGCTTCTAAATCATCAAATTTGCCAAGAATCATTGGAGAAAAGGACTCGAAGAATTTGTCCATCTTCTTAATTTCCTTTACATGGTTGTTTAATGTCTCTTGAAACACCTTGACAACTATGGTATTACCTCTAGTGAGATTATCACCTTCAACTTATTTTCCTTCAATAGAGGGTACCTCTACAAATAGTCTTCTTTTTGTGGGAAGTTGCTCCCCCTCACTTGGTGACTCATGCTTCTTTTTATTTTCCTTTCTCTAGCAAGGATTTCCTCTTCATTTTCTTCTTCCTTCTCTTCATTACTTTCTTTCTCCTTTTCTTCGTCATCGCTAGTATCTCTTCTATCATCCCTTAGAGGAGTTTCTTTTCTAGTCCTTCATATATTATCATCATCAAGTGTCCAAGGAATTCTCTTTAGCGAGTTGTTGGTGTAAACTTCTTCACTCTTTATTAGTAAACCACTAGAAGATAATTGCACTTGGAGATACTTTAAAATTCCTATTAATAACCTTCCATACGGCAATGCCTTATGCTCGATTCTTCTAGCTGCCATTATATTCTTTAGCACTATATATCCAAAATTCAATTTTCTTTTCTTATGAATGGCTAGCATAATTACAACATATATATTATCAATAGAAGATTTTGAAATACCTAAGAGGGGGGGGGGTGAATTAGGTATTTAGATAATTTTCGCAAACTCAAACCTATTAAGTTTAGACCAAGAACAAGTTATGTGAGCTAATTATAGATATTTGATAGCAAGACAATAATGAAAGCAATAGCAAAGAACTCAAACAATTTATAGTGGTTCGATCCTCAAGATCTACGTCCACTACCTTAAGCTCACACTTAAGGATTTCAACAAATCTACTAATTGCTCAGGTTTACAAATTACAAGAGAGGTTCACCACACTTTGGTTTTACACTCACAACCTCTTCTAGTAATTTCTTACAATACAAGGCTCACCAACCTATGGTTTTATATCTCAAACAACCTTGAATCACAACTTCAAGGATCACCCTTATCTAAAGGGTTTTATGTTATCAAGATAACCTTGCTAGAGCCAGTAGATCAACACAATTGAATAAGTAAAGGAGAGTGTGTAGAAGTTACCACTTGATGGTAGATATTACACAAATTTGCACCTTCACACTTTGATGTCTTTGGATGGATCAATTGAATGCACAAGATGTAAGAGAGCTTGAGAAATGTTTGTAATAGACTTTTGTAAGCTTAGAATATTCAAATTGTAAGTTCATGTAAAAGATTGCACGTTTATAGCTTTTATAGAATTTGAAAATCAGTTGAAACAGACTATAAAACGGCTAGTTAACGACTACTTTTCGGAAATTTGGACGATCGAATTCTGCGTCCGAATTTTTTCGGACGACGAATTCTTCTCGCTGCGTCCGAATCTTCTTCCGAATTTCTCTCGGAAGAACAAGTAACCATGTTGAAGACCAAAATTCGGACGACCGAATTTTTCTTCATGCGTCCGAATCTTCTTCCGAATTTCTTCGGAAGAACAAGTAGCAAACTTTTGCTACCCAATTCGGACGACCGAATTTTATGGAATTGTGTTCAAACTTTGTAAAATCATTTGAAATCAATCTTCCAAGTATTTGAAATACATTTGATATATATGGATAACTTATTTAGACAAACATAAGTTTGAAAACCAAAATCAAACTCATTTGATCATATAAAGTTAACTTAAAAACTTTTAGGACACAAAACCACATTTACTAAGAATTCATTAAAAAAACTTTTAAACTTAAGAAACCAATTTTATGCTCTCTTATGCATTCAATTGACTCCAAGACATACAAGTGTAGAGTTTACATAGATATTACCTATCATCATACCTACTCTACACTTCAAGTCTTCAATGCCTTGAGTTCATCTTTGAATAAACCTCAAAAGACTCATAGCTTACTGAGGTTGTTCTTGCTCTGTGTCTTGAAGGCAATGAGACTTCAAACTTCTTTCTTCATAAATCCTATCACACAATATAAACATATTAGTTCTCATCAATATTTGTCATTAATCAAAACTACATGATTTGCCCTTAGGGCTAACAATCTCCCCCTTTTTGATGATGACAAACTTTGATGCAAAATGTGATGGATTTAAACAATGTAGTACAAAGAAGCATTAATGTCAATAATGGATAATAACCAATTTAGCACATTGACATGCAAAAGGCTCAATATGAGCCTATGACCCAACCAACCTCCATTTGCCTCCTTCCTTCCAACAATTAGGATAGAAGATATAGCATTTAAGTATTTAGAAAACTTCTAAGAGAGGTTTTAAGGTTGTTAAAAGCTTATCAATGCTCCCCCTTAGATTGTACTCATTTTTTCAACACATTTGGACTAGAGATATCATGCATCCGAATTTTTGTGCATAGTAAGTCCAAACTTTAAAATAGGATAAATGAAAGCTCCAAATTTTGTGAATAAGCTTTCCTAAGGTTGTTCAAACATATTAGAAGAGATTAAAACATATTTGAATCAATTTGAACAACAAATGAGCACTTTTTGGTAACACAATATGGATGCATCCGAATTTTATATCATGCATCCGAATTTTGAATCACATGCGTCCGAATTTTTGAACCACATGCATCCGAATTTTTAAACTCATGTCCAAAACTGCAATGATTCAATATAATTGAAGGTTTGAAATGATATAAAGGTTTCATACTGTTGTTCAAACATAATGGAGTAGAGTAAGACAGATTTGAACCAATGTGGATAAACAGGAAAAAAATTTTGACCATAAATATGAATGCATCCAATCTTAAAACCTTGCATCCGAATTTCATTAAGGACTGAGTTCATATTGCATCATATTTTTCTCCCCCTTTTGTCATCATAAAAAAAAATTTAAAGGGATCAATGAAAATGAGATGTTCAAGTTAGCATATAAAAGAAGCTCTCATCACTATGATTTCATCATTGAGCTTCAGAATAGAAAATATTTAACAGGTTCAGAATAGAAAATGCAACAAAATGCTTAGAAAAACTCGAACAAAATACAGTAAAGAGATTAGAAGAGAAGGCTTAGTCTTGTGATGATGAGGTTGATGGAGAGGCTCGGCTCACTCCTTTCTTGATCGCCAAGTGCTTGACTCTTCCTTGATCGAAAGAGATTGTTGTTGGAGATACAATTGCAGCTTGAGCTACTTGGCTCCCGACCACCGGTGGATCTTCAAGAGCATGTTCTTGTTCTTCTTCTTCTGCTATAGTCTCTTCATTTCCACCCTTATTATCATCTTCATCACTGCTATCTTGATTATCTTCTTTTTCTGCTTCTCTTTTTCTTTCCTCCTCCTTTCCATCTTGAGGTTTAGAGGTTCCTTCACCACTTTGAGTATTTCTCATAAGGATATCTTCAATGTGTTTTACTCTGTTTTCCAATCCATCTAGTTTTCCAAGAACCATTGGAGCAAATGACTCAAAGAATTTATACATTTTCTCCATTTCCTTGACATGATTGTTCAAGGCTTCTTGGAATGTTTTGGCTATAATGGTGTCCCCTCTAGATACTCCTTTACTCGCTAGACTTAACTCCAGACTTCTTCTTCAAATAATCTCCTTTTTGTTGGGGGTTGCTCCCCTCACTTGAGGTGTCATGTTTTCTTTTTGTTTTCATTTCCCTAGCAAGGGTTTCTCTTCATCCTCTTCTTCTTCTTCCTCTTCACTTTCTATAGCTTTCTCTCTTTCTATCCTTTTTGGAGGAGTTTCTCTTTTTGTCCTCCATACATTATCCTCATCATGAACTAATTGCATTCTCTTAAGAGTTTCATTTGTATAAATTTCACCACTCTTAAAAGTTTGCCCTCTTCCAGAAGTTTGATCTTAAAATGCTTGAATATTCCAGTTAATAACCTTCCAAATGGGAATGCCTTGGTAACTCGTTTTTTCAGGCTGCAATCATATGTTTCAATGCTATATACCCAAAATTCATCCTTCTATTTTCATGCAGGGGCTAACATGATTACCATATGCATATTTCCAACTCGATGACTTATGTCCAAAATTAGGAACAATCATTGTGGTCACCATGTGATGTAAAACTCTACCTCTAGCATCCAAATTCTTAATTTCCCTTTCCTTTATGGCCCTAAACTCTCTTCCATTTGTAAATGCATCTTCAAATCTAACATGTGTGAATAGTTCACGATCATAGCAATGCATGGATGCTTTGAATAATATCTAGCTCCCTCATCTCCTACTCCACATATTCTATTTATCAATCCTTCATTGAATTCAATGTCCATTTGTGATACTCGGATGAATACCATTGTATCACATTATCCCCTATCATCTCAATTCTATCCTCTTTCAGATTTTGCATAGAATTCATATATCAAAGTGGGATAAAATTCTTCATCAATGAAGAGCAAACTACTCCAACCAATATCATTGAAATGAGATATGACAATATCCATATTTGACGACTTATCAATATCAACCTTGTATCCGGGAATGATTTTTCTATTATTCTTATTCCATTCTTCAAATTCATGAGTAGATTTGATAGAAATAAACTCGTCAACTCCTTGTGCTTGAGGAATGCGAATCTTTCTTGGTCGATTGAGGATTGGATCTCTATCTCCTTCCTTAGCCTTTCCTTTTCCTTTCTCAACATTGGGGATCTTTGTTCTCACCATGATGTTTTCTCTTGAGAAGGATTTGTTTTCTGTATGAAATTAGGGCTTAGACGTGTAAAAATGAAGGAAAATCGGGATGAGAGTGTGGGATTTTGAAGAGATTTTGATTTGGATGTGAATGGGTGTGAGATGTTTTAAAAAAGATGTGAAATTCGGAAGTAGTAATGTTGAAGAGATTGTTTCAGCTTTATTTAAAAAGTCTCGTCCGTAAAATTCGGTCGACCGATTTTTCAGGTCTGCGTCCGAATTTTCGAGCGAAAGTTTCTGTTTCTTCAGTTCAGAAAATTCGGTCGACCGAATTTTCTGACCTGCGTCCGAATTCTTGATCAAAAGTCTCTGTTTCTTGACACTCAGAAAATTCGGTCGACCGAATCTTCTGCAGTGCATCCGAATTTTGAATCAAAAATTTCCTGCATTCATTATGACTTCAACAAACACATTAGTCATTGAATCTTGAAATTCCTAAGAGTCTTCTTAGGTGATTAAACCTTTCTTCAGCCAAAGGCTTTGTAAATATGTCAGCAATTTGATCATTTGTATTTATATATTCTAAGCATATATCTTTCTTAATCACATGGTCACGAATAAAATGATGTTTTATCTCTATATGCTTAGTCCTAGAATGTTGAATAGGATTTATGCTCAAGTTAATGGCACTAGTATTATCACATAATATGGGAACACAATTGAATTTAAGAACATAATCAAGTAAAGTATGCTCGCATCCATAACAATTGTGCACAACAACTACCCTGCAGCTATGTATTCAAACTTTCTGCAGTGGATAAAGACACACAAGCTTGCTTTTTACTAAACCAAGATACAAGACAACTACCAAGAAATTGACAATGCCCACTTGTGCTTTTACGTTCAACTTTACATCCAAAGCATAATCCGCATCGAATATCCAATAAGTTCAAAAGATGAATTTTTTCGAAAACCAAAGGCCATAATCATGAGTATCAATCAAGTAACGAAAAATTCGTTTAACGAAATTAGATGAGATTCTTTAGGACAAGATTGGAATCTAGCACACAAGCATACAACAAACATAATATCTCGGTCTACTAGCAGTGAGATAGAGTAAACTTCCTATCATACCTCTATATAATTTTTTCATCAATACTTTTACCTTTTTTCATCTTTGTCAAGTTTAGTTGATGAACTCATAGGAGTACTTATTCCTTTTGCTTGATTCATTCCAAATCTTTTCAATAGCTCCTTAGTATATTTTTCTTGATTGATGAAGACTCCATCCTTGGTTTGCTTAATTTGTAGTCCAAGGAAGAAACTTAGTTCTCCCATCATGCTCATCTCAAATTCATTTTGCATAGTTTTAGCAAACTCTTCACAAAGATAAATATTAGTAGAACCAAAAATAATATCATCAACATAGATTTGTACAAGCAAAATATCATTTTTAGAAGATGTTTTAATAAAAAGAGTTGTGTCTACTTTTCCTTTAGTAAAACCTTTTGTGAGAAGAAAACCACTTAATCTTTCATACCAAGATCTTGGAGCTTGTTTCAGTCCATATAGAGCTTTGGTTAGCTTATACACATAATTTGGAAATTTTTCATGGATAAAACCAGGAGGTTGTTCTACATAAACCTCTTCTTCAATAAAACCATTTAGGAAAGCACTTTTAACATCCATTTGAAAAAAGTTTAAAACCTTTAAAACAAGCAAATGCCAAGAGTATTATGATAGACTCTAATCAAGCTCATTTGGAGCAAAAGTTTCATCATAATCAATACCTTCTTCTTGATTGAAGCCTTGAGCAACAAGTCTAGCTTTATTTCTAACTACTTCTCCTAGTTCATTTAACTTATTTCTAAATATCCATTTTGTACCAATATGAGAATGATCATGAGGTCTAGGAACAAGATTCCAAACTTTATTTCTCTCAAACCGATTTAACTCTTCTTCCATAGCAATAATCCAGAAATTATCACACAATGCATCATCAATATTTTTTAGGTTCAATATGTGATAAAAGTGCAAAATTATCAATAAAGTACCGTCTTGTTTTAACTCCTTGAGAGACATCACCAATGATTTGCTCCTTAGGATGACTTCTTGCATATGTGAGATCCTTTGGAAGCTCTTGATTATTGCTTGATTGACCATCATGTTCTTGCTCCATTATTTCTTCTTCTTTAGCATGATCTTCCAATGTGGGTACTTGGTGTTGAGTTTGATTTTCAACCATTGATGAACTCGTATCATCTTCATTTCTTCTTTGAAGATAAATATTAGATTCATCAAAAGTTACATGAATAGATTCTTCAACACACAATGTCCTTTTATTATAGACTCTATAAGCCTTTTTATTAGATGAATAGCCTAGAAATATACCTTCATCAGATTTCCTGTCAAACTTACCAAGATTGTCACTAGTATTTAAAATAAAGCATTTACAACCAAATACTTTAAAATAAACAATTGATGGAGTTTTATTAAATAGAAGTTCAAAAGGTGTTTTTTTTATAAAAGGTCTTAGTAAAACTCTATTCATTACATAGCATGTCTGTATTTACTGACTTCACTCAAAAAGTACTTAGGTAAAGAGTTTTCACAAAGCATTGATCTAGCCATTTCTTGTAATGTTATGTTTTTCCTCTCAACAACTCCATTTTGTTGAGGTGTTTTGGCTGCTGAAAAATTATGAGTGATACCATACTCATCACAAAATTTTTGTAAAATCTTGATTGCAAAACTCTCTTCCATTATCACTTCTAATAGATATTAGATTGCAATTAAGAGAAATTTGAACCTTCTTAAAAAGTTTTGAAAATTCATAAAATGTTTCATCTTTTTGTGATAAAAATATTACCCATGTAAATCTGGAAAAAATCATCAACAATCACATAAGCATATCTTTTACCACCAAGACTAGTAGTCCTCATAGGTCCAAACAAGTCCATGTGAACTAGTTCAAGAGGTTTTGAGGTAGACACCATTTTCTTTGGTTTGAAGGATGTTTTTGATTGTTTTCCATATTGACAAGCATCACAAATCCGAGTTTTGTCAAAATGCATTTTTGGTAATCCTCTAACTAGTTCTTGAGTAGAAAGTTTGTTCAATAAATCCATGCTCACATGTCCTAATCTTCTATGCCATAAAAATCCATCATTGTCATGTATTGCAAGGCATTTAATGTCATTAGTAATAAGTTCATCAAGATATAATACATATACATTACTTACTCTTTTAGCTACAAAGATAGTTTTATTGCTTGCATTATCAAGAATAGTACAAGTATCACATTTAAACTCTACTTTGCAACCATTATCACATAATTGGCTAATGCTAAGTAAATTATATTTTAAACCATCAATAAGTAAAACTTGTTTGATAAGAGGGAATGAACCTTTACCAATGTTACCTATTCCAAGTATTTTCCCTTTCTTCTTGTCACCAAAAGTGACAAAGCCTTCACTTGTAGCTTGAAGCTCACTAACAAGTGATGCATTTCCAGATCATGTGTCTTGAACAGCCACTATCAAGAAACCATTTTTGTGGCATTTGATCTTGAAGCAAATTGTACCTATACCAAATTAGAAAGAGTGATTTTTTGGTACCCATATCTTCTTGGGTCCAAGAGGGTTAGTGACAGTTCCTTTAACTTTCCATATAGTCTTTACTCCAGTTTCTATCTTTCTTTTTTATAATGCATTTAAACACTTTATGTCCATGCTTACCACAATATGTACAGCAAGTATGAGATCTATAATGAGAAGCTTCTTTAACAAATGTCTCTTTTGGTTTTGAATGAAGGCAATCATGTGTAAAACCTAGACCATGCTTTACAAATGAGGATCTTTGATACCCAAGTAATTTATTTAAATTGTTTCTTCCATTTGTAAATTTCTCAATGCATAAAGTAAGATCATTAACTTTCCTTTTTAAAACCTCATGATCTTTTAACATTGATTCAAGAGAAATAATTTTTTAACACAGACTTTTTTGTTTTCAAAAGACACATCTTGTATGGTAGTGTTCAAAACTTCCTTTTCAATAGTAAGAGAATTTAAGGTCTCAAGAAGTCTATCATTTTCAAGACATAATTTTGAATTTTCATTTGAAAGATCACTAATTTTGGATTTTATTTCTTTATTTCTTCTTGAAGCCTTTTTTTAGTTCTTCATACAATTCTAGAATTAAATCACTAGAATCAATATCATCATCACACAAATTTGAAATAGAAGTAGAAGATTGTACCTCATCATCAATGGCCATGAAGCATAAGTTGGCCTTTCCTTCACTTTCATCTTCACTTTCCCTGTTGATCCCATGTTCCAAACTAGTCCTTTTCCTTTCTTGGCAGATTTCTTTCTGTTTTTGCTTTCTCTTTCCCTTTCCAACACTCGGGACGATCAGCAATAAGATGCTCAGTACTTTTTGCATTCAAAGCACTGAGGTTTATATGATGATGATTGTCCACTCTTCTTGACTGGTTTTCTTCCTTTCTTGAGAAATTCCTTTTTGTAGAATCTCTTGAACTTCTTCACTGCCATTGCAATTTCTTCTTCTCCACTTGTTTCCACCTTCTTCTTCACTTGAAGATTGTTCTTGTTCACTCAAGTTGTTTGAGGCATTTAGCACTACTCCTTTTCTCCCCTTTTCCTCATCTTCCTTATCATTCAACCTCTTCATCTTCATTTCATGAGTAAGTAGCGATCCAATGAGTTCTTCAAGAGGAAGAGTTTTTAGATCTTTGGACTCCTCAATAGCTAGTGTCTTTGGTTGCCAAGATTTTGGTAGAGCATCCAAGATCTTTCTGTTTTGCTCTCCCATAGTATAGCTTTTACCATAAGCTTTCAAGCCATTGAAAATGTTAGTAAACCTAGTAAACATATCACTAATATTTTCACCTTGTTTCATAGTAAACAATTCATAATCTCTAACAAGCATAGCAAGTTTAGATTCTTTAACTTGATTAGTACCTTCATGTGTAATTTGAAGTAATCTCCACATATCATGTGCAGAATCACACCCACTAACTCTATTATACTCAGTAACATCTAGAGCACAGCTCAATATATTCATGGCTTGATAATTTAGAGTCATTTTCCTTGAATCATGCTCATCAAATTCATCAAGTAAATTTGGGTTCGAAGTTACTCCATCTCGCTCTCATTTTCATTGGGACATATGGACCTTTCTCAATTATGTTCCATAAATCAAAGTTAATAGAACAAATATATATTTTAACTCTAGACTTCCAAAATGTATAATTTGTTCCATCAAACAATGGAGGTCTGTTTGTAGAAGATCCTTCTAGATAAGGTAGATTTGACATATTGGCCATAGGATCTTTGTCTTCTAAGTTGTAAAGCCACACAAAGAAGATCCTGCTCTGATACCAATTGAAATACCTAAGAGGGGGGTGAATTAGGTATTTAGATAATTTTCGCAAACTCAAACCTATTAAGTTTAGACCAAGAACAAGTTATGTGAGCTAATTATAGATATTTGATAGCAAGACAATAATGAAAGCAATAGCAAAGAACTCAAACAATTTATAGTGGTTCGATCCTCAAGATCTACGTCCACTACCTTAAGCTCACACTTAAGGATTTCAAACAATCTACTAATTGCTCAGGTTCACAAATTACAAGAGAGGCTCACCACACTATGGTTTTACACTCACAACCTCTTCTAGTAACTTTTACAATACAAGGCTCACCAAACACAATGGTTTTACATCTCAAACAACCTTGAATCACAACTTCAAGGATCACTCTTATCTAAAGGGTTTAATGTTATCAAGATAACCTTGCTAGAGCTAGTAGAACAATGCAATTTGATAAATAAAGGAGAGTGTGTAGATGTTACCACTTGTTAGTAGATATTACACAAAGTTGCACCTTCACACTTTGATGTCTTTGGATGGATCAATTGAATGCACAAGATGTAAGAGAGCTTGAGAAATGTTTGTAATAGACTTTTGTAAGCTTAGAATATTCAAATTGTAAGTTCATGTAAAAGATTGCACGTTTATAGCTTTTATAGAATTTGAAAATCAGTTGAAACAGCTATAAAACGGCTAGTTAACGGCTACTTTCAGGAAATTCGGACGACCGAATTCTGCGTCCGAATTTTTCGGACGACAGAATTCTTCCTGCTGCGTCCGAATCTTCTTCCTGCTGCGTCTGAATCTTCTTCCTAATTTCTCTGGAAGAACAGTAGCCATGCTGAAGACCAAAATTCGGACGACCGAATTTTTCTTCATGCATCCGAATCTTCTTCCGAATTTCTCTGGAAGAACAGTAGCAAACTTTTGCTACCCAATTCGGACGACCGAATTTTATGGAATTGTGTTCAAACTTTGTAAAATCATTTGAAATCAATCTTCCAAGTATTTGAAATACATTTGATATATATGGATAACTTATTTAGACAAACATAAGTTTGAAAACCAAAATCAAACTCATTTGATCATATAAAGTTAACTTAAAAACTTTTAGGACACAAAACCACATTTACTAAGAATTCATTAAAAAAACTTTTAAACTTAAGAAACCAATTTTATGCTCTCTTATGCATTCAATTGACTCCAAGACATACAAGTGTAGAGTTTACATAGATATTACCTATCATCATACCTACTCTACACTTCAAGTCTTCAATGCCTTGAGTTCATCTTTGAATAAACCTCAAAAGACTCATAGCTTACTGAGGTTGTTCTTGCTCTGTGTCTTGAAGGCAATGAGACTTCAAACTTCTTTCTTCATAAATCCTATCACACAATATAAACATATTAGTTCTCATCAATATTTGTCATTAATCAAAACTACATGATTTGCCCTTAGGGCTAATAGATTTGTTCCCAAAGTATGCTATCATCAAAGTAGTAAGCATGTGATACAAAATTCTTTCACTAGCATCAAAAACTTCTAGCTCTCTTTCTCCTTTCTAGTATTGAGGCTTCTACTATTTATATATGCATTCTCAACCCTTTCATGTGAATATAACTTACTTATAAAAAAATGTCCCCCGGAAGAATAATGCCTAAACCCAATATCCTCAACATCACAAATTCTATTGAGCAATGCATTATCAATCTCAAAAATCAACATATGAGATTCTTGAAGAATACCACTGAATAGCTTTATTACCAACTTGCTCAACTCTTCCTTCCTTAATATTTGCATAAACGTCATAAACTAAGGATGGTAATAGCATTCATCAAACAGAAGCAAACTAGTTCAGCTCACATCATTTAAAAATGAGAGTATATTGCCCATTTCGGATAGTTTGATGACATCCACCTTGTAGTTGGGATTTTTCTTATGGTTCCTTTTTGTCCAATCATCAAGTTCAGTAGCAGCCTTCCAAGTGACAAATCTATCCATCCATGACATGTTTTGAGGAACATGAATCTTCCTTGGTTCATGGATCACTGGTCCTCCTTCTCTTTCTTTAGTTTTTCCATTTCCTTTTCTCATGCTAGGCTTCTTTGTCCTCACTTGGAGCTACAACACTTGAATACACTCATGAGTTATGGAATTTTGAAATCCCTAAGCTTCTTCTAATATTGGTCAAACATTTCTTCAGCTAATGGCTTAGTAATGATATCATTAATTTGTTCATTAATGCAAACATGCTTCAAACAAGTATTTCCCTTAGTAGAATGATCTCTATATGCTTTTTCCTAGATTGTTGAATAGTATGATGATCAAATTTATTGCATTAGTGTTATCACATAACATAGCCACACATTTGAAATATAGACCGTGATCACTTAGAGTGTCAATAAGGTAATAGAGAATGTGTTTAACAACAATCAAATGAGACTCTTTAGAACAAGATGAAATCTAGCACACAAGCACATGGCAAACATAATATTGTCTCTACTTGCTGTCAAATAGAGTTGACTACTCCTATGAAACCTTTCTATTCTTGTCAAGCATAATTGATAAACTTATGGAAGTAGTTATACCTTAACTTAATTCATGAAAGTACCATCCTTGGTTTGCTTGATTTGTAGGCCAAGAAAGAAATTGAGTTTTCCTATCATGCTCATTTCAAATTTACTTTGCATTAACTTGGCAAACACATCACAAAGTGAAGTATTAGAAGCACCAAAAATTTTATCATATATTTAGACAAGTTATAGATCATTATTACAAGAGGTTTTAATGAAAAGATTTATGTCAAGAATTTTTTTAAAAAATAACTTTTGAAAGAGGCAAACTATTGAATATTTCATACCAAGCTCTAGTAACTTGTTTCAATCCATATAAGGCTTTTGAGAGTTTGAAAACATAATTAGGAAATTTTTCATGAGTGAAATCAGGATGTTGTTTTACATAAAATTTCCTCATTAATAAATCCATTTGAGAAAGCACTTTTGACATCATTCGAAAGAGTTTGAAACCTTTAAAACATGCAAATGCCAAAAGCATTCTAATTGATTTAAATCTACTAACCGGAGCTAAAATCTCATTATAATCAATGCCCTCTTCTTGATTTAATCATTGGGGGATAAGTCTAACTTTATTTCTAACAACTTCTCCTGATTCATTGAGTTTATTTTATGAGATTTAGGAATTTCTAAATTTTGTATCTTTCAAATTAATTTAATACCTCTTGCATAGTAATAATCCAAAAATCATCACACAATGTATCATCAATACTTTAGGCTAATATGAGATAAAAGAATAAAGTTATCGATAAAGTATCGCCTTATTTTTACACCTTGGGAGATATCACCAATGATTTGCTCCTTAGGGTGGCCTCTTGGATATCTTAAGTTCTTTGGAAGCTCTTGGTCACTACTAGGTTGTACATCTTGATTTTGTTCAATCATTTTTTCCTCATTGATATGATCCTCCAAATTTGGTTCTTGAAGATGGGTTTGATAGTCATTCATAGATGTGCCTACATCATCTTCATCTTTTTCTTTCCAAGTAAATGTTAGATTCATCAAAACTAACATGAATGGTTTCCTCATCATGTAAGGTTCTTTTTGTAATAAACTCTATATGCCTCTTTGTTAGAAGAATAGCTAAGAGATATACCAATATTCAGTTTTCTATCAAATTTAAGTAAATTATCACAAGAATTTAAGATAAAACATTTATAAACAAACTTTTTAAAATATGGAGCTTGAGGAGTTCTATAAAAGAGAACTTCAATAGATGTTTTTCTTCAAAATGATCTTAAAAGAATTCTATTCATCATACTATGTTGTTTATGCCTTCGGCTCAAAACATATTTTTGAAGAAGAATTTTCACAAAGTATAGATCTACCCAATTTTTGTACAGTGTATTTTTTTAATAACATCATTGTGTTGTGGGTTTTTTTTACAGCTGAAACAATTATATGAAATTAAACTTTCATTACAAATTTTGTAAAGACTTGTTTGTAAAATTCTCCCATTGTCACTTCTAATGAAATCAATTTGCACTCAAGGGAGGTTTGAACCTTTTGAATAGTGTTTTTTTAAAACTTATGAAATACTTCATCTTTTTGAGCAAAGAAGAATGCTAAAGTGAATATTGAGAAATCATCAACTACTACTAAGGCAAACTTCAAGTCATCAATACTAGAGTTCCTCATAAGTCCAAATCAATCCATATGAACATGCTCAAGATGTTTTGAGGTCTAAAAACATTTTCATGGGTTTGAAAGATTTTTTTTTGTTTTCCATATGGACAAGTATCTCAAAGACATTTTTTTTCAAAACACATTTTTAGCAATCCTCCAACTAAATCCTGATAGAAAATTTTGTTCAACAAATCCATGTTCATGTGACCAAATCTTCTATGCCAAGAAAATCATTATCATAAGCAACAAGACATTCAAGCTTATCAAGATAAAACACACATTGAAAAATTTTGTGAGTAATTGATCAAAATCACAAAATATCATTTTGTCATACAAGTTCGGGCGTCCGAACTTATGGTCTACATCTAAACTTCAAGTCCGAACATTTTGCAAAGTTTTATAAAGGTGTTTTTGGCCAAGCAAATGTATAGATATTCAATCATAGCTATTTTAATCATTTTATCATGACATATAATAAATTTCAAGAAGTTGAGAGGTGAAAATAATTTTCTTAGGTTTGAAAGAAAATTTTGTTTGTTTTCCATATTGCTGAGTATTACAAGGATGATTTTTCTCAAAATGAATTTTTTTGGTAATCCTTTAACAAGTTAAAAAAAATATTCAACAAGTCCATGCTAACATGATCAAGTTTACTATGCCGTAAATAACCGTCATTATCATGAGTGGAAAATCATCTAACTTTATAAGCAACATGTTCATCAAGGTAAGGCAAATAACCATTACTAATACAATTTACAACAAAAATAGTTCTACCATTGACATCATCAAGGATAGTGCAAGTATTACATTTAAATTCAACTTTTCAATCATTGTCACATACTTGACTAATGTTAAGCAAGTTATATTTCAAATCATCAATGAGCAAAACTTGTTTAATGAGGGATGAAGAATCTTTACCAATGTCACCTATACAAAGAATTCTTCCTTTCTTCTTGTCATCGAATATAATGAATTATTCGTTTGTAGTTTGAAGCTCACTAATGAGTAATGCATTTTCTGTCATAAATCTTGAGCCGCCACTATCAAGAAACCATTTAGTAGCACTTGATCTTGGAGAAAAAAAAATACCTACACCAAATGAGATGAAGAAACTTTTGGTACCCACATTTGCTTGGGTCCATGAAGGTTAGTGATGATACACTTAACTCTCAAAATGGTTTTTGCACCATTCTCTACTTTTCTTTTAACATAACATTTGGTGACGTTATGTCCATGTTTTCCACAATAAGCACAACAAGTATGATGCATGGAAGTAGAAGTAGCTCTAACAAAGAAGTTGTTATATTTGGGCACATTGTTTACATAATTATAACCAAGACCATTTTTGACAAGAGGAGATCTTTGAGCTCCAAGAATTTTATCAAGATTGTCCCTTCCTTTTGTAAATTTTTCTATACATGATGTAAGGTCATCAACCTTCTTTTTCAAAGTCCCATGATCAACAAGCATTCTTTCAAGAGACAAAATCTTTTCACAAAGAATCTTATTTTCAAGGGACATGTTTTGTAAAGAGACATTTAAAACTTCTTTTTCAATATTCAAACAATCAATAGATTCAATAAGTCTTTTGTTTCCACAATATAATTTTGAATTTTCATTCAATAACTCATTAATTTTGAGTTTCATTTCCTTATTTCTTTTTGAAGCCTTTTTTAATTCTTCATACATTTCAACAAGTAATTCACTAGGATCATCTACATCATCAACATCATCATCACAACAAGTAGAGGTAGAAGGAGTAGATTGTACCTCATCATTTATTGCCATAAAGCAAACACCAACTCTTTCTTCTTCAAGAGTGGCTTGAAGTAGTTTCCACATATTATGAGCGGTGTTGCATTCACTAACTCGATTGTACTCATTCATTTCCAATGCACAACTCAAGATATTCATGGCTTGGTAATTCAATGTCATCTTTTTTGAGTCACCCTCATCAAATTCGTCCATTGACTTTGGCTCTTTAGTAACTCCATTAGTTCTCATTTTCATTGGTATATAAGGGCATTTCTCAACAATATTCCACAAATAAAAGTTAATAGAACAAATATATATCTTAACTCTAGATTTCCAGAATGTGTAATTTGTTCCATCAAACAAAGGTGGTCTATTTGTGGAGAAACCTTCCATATAAGGCAAATTTGATAAAATAGCCATATGATCTTTACTTCTAGGTTGTTAGACCTTAAAAAGAAGACCTTGCACTGATACCAATTGAAAGACCTAAGGGGGGGAGGTGAATTAGGTCTTTGGCTAATTATCAAAATCTTTTCCCTATTTGCAAATCCTTTGCCTTAATAAAAGCTTTTCTTTAAATCCAAAAACTTCAAGTTTATATGTGGTTTGATGATTAAGACAAGATCATCAAACAATAAGACCACAACCAATCAATCAGTAACTATGAACAAATAATAATAACACAAGCATGTAAACAAGTAAAGCTATAAGGCAATAAACACACGATTTATAATGGTTCGATCTTTCCAAGATCTGCATCCACTACCTTGAGTCTACACTCAAGGATTTCAACCAATCCACTATATGCTCAATTTAGGCAATTACACAAGAGGCTCACCCAACAAGGGTTTTACACCAATAACCTCCTTTGCAATTCTACAAACAAGGCTCACCATTCCACAAGGGTTTTATATCTAAAGACAACCTAAAGACCAATCTAATCCAAGGCTCACCCACACACGGGTTTTACACCACAACCTTGATTAATCTAGTCTATGGCTCACCCTTACCAAAAGGATTTTACGTCACAAGATAACCTTGTATCAATCACAACAATAATGTAAAGATAGAGTTTGGATGTTACCAACACTTCTTGGTGGATGAATACAATAGCTAGCACCACTTCACTTCTTGCCTTTGGAATCTTGAATTTTAACCTTTGAGCACAAGACAATTTGAGAGCGTTTCAAATAATTTTGATGTAAAACAAGTTAGAGCTTGAAGGATTTCTTTAGTTCAAAGTTCTTCTAAAAAATCTGGAGTTTATGACTTTTATAAAATTTGAAAATCAGTTCAAACAGCTATAAAATGGCTAGTAACGGCTAGTTTCTGAGAAGTTTGGACGTCCAAACTTTCTCCTCTGCGTCTGAACTTTTGTCCAAACTTTTTTTGGAAAATACTGTTCACGTGAACAGTGTTATTGTTCATGGTACTGTTCAAAGTTCGAACATCCGAACTTTGCCTTCTGCGTCCGAACTTTCTGGAAAAATATTCGACACTGTTCATGTACTGTTCATTGAATTGTAATACTGTTCACTGAACAAATATTACTGTTCACTGATAGTAGTTACTGTTCACCGCGTAGGGAAAGTTCGGACCTCCAAACTTTGACCCATGCGTCCGAACTTTGCATCCGAACTTTCTAAACTTTGTCAGAATATATTCAAATAAATTTAAACAAGTTGAAAAACATTCTAGCCTCAAAGATAAGTCATTCATTTTAAGTGTAAAAACCATTTATGAAAACTTGATAATTTGTTAAGTTCAAAACCATTGAGACCATTTAAATCAATTTTTGTGCTCTCAATTGCAACTCATAGATTCCAAGTCTTAAGAGTGTAGGGTTTACAAAGTTTACCTATTAACCGCATGTAACCTACACTTCATGTCTTCAAAGGCTTCATTCATCTTGAACAAACTCTTCAATCTTCAATCACTTTGGCATATTTGAGTTGTTCTTGCATTGTTAGCTCCAAGGCAATGAGACTTGCTTCATTCTCAATCCAAAAATCCTATCAGACAACATACAATCATATTAGTCCTTATCAATGTTTGTCATTAATCAAAACTAAGCAAACCTACATAATTTGCCCTTAGGGCTAACAAAACCCTATACCCCAAATCGGTTCTAAATCGGTTTCGAATCGGCTGCAAAATCCTATTGTGGTATCAAATCAGTTTCTAATATGAATGTCGGTCTCAAATCATTTTTTAATCGATTTCACCCAATATTTAATATTACGATGTGTAGATTATAATTAAGGTTTATCATTTGACATCTTACACCTTTGATGAATTTAAACAAATTATTGTGACCAACATATAATTAGTATACGTATGTTTTTTGATAATGCATATATATAATTATTTATAGTTGAGTAAACAGTTGTATAATGTATTTGTTATGTTCTATTTATGTTTAAGATATATGTTAATCTATATATACTTATTTTCAATTATTATACAAGTATAACCAAATATCATACAAGTGATTTATACTTAATACTTAATACTCGTATAAGTATACAAGTATGTAAAACAGTAATTATATATAATGCTAATATGTTGCGTCTATATAAACACAATTACGAATTTTTTATTAATTTTTAAACACAATTAATAAGTTATTAACATGAGTTTATATGTTATTAAATAATTATTATTGATTTAAAAATATAATATATACATATATAGTATAAATAAAATAATTATAGATGAATATCATAATAGGAAGCTTAGCCTGCTGGAGGAGCACATGCTCCCCACACCAGCAACTGGTTCGAGTCATGCAGGGGCCACTTTTCACCCAAATTATTGGTACGTACACACACACACACGTGCGCTTGGGCTCATGGCCACATGTCGTGCGCGTGCGAACATGCGCCTGATCCGGCCAGCTCAGGTTGGCTGGTTGGGTCGAGCTGGGTTGACCACGTAATTTTTTATTTATCATTTATTTTTTAAAATTAGTTTCTAAATTTAGTTTCAATTTAGTTTGAATTCAGTTTCTAAACTGGGTTTCAAATTAGTTTCTAAATTCGATTTTAATTTAGTTTCAAATCGATTTCTAAATTTGGTTTCAAATCAGTTCCCATGCGGTTTCAAAGCCGGTTGTTGTATTTGATTAAAAAGGTTGGTTCATGGGTCAATTTTGAAACCGACAATGTTCGATTTCAAATTGGTTTCTAAATTTAGTTTCAAATCGATTAAAATTGTTGGTTCTTGGGTTGATTTTGAAACTGACTATACTCAGTTTCAAATTGGTTTCAAAATTGAAACCAAATTTGTTGATTTCAATATCGGGCTACAACTGCCATTTTTTAAACTAATTTTCTACGGTTTCAAATCGGTTTGAAAACATTCAAATCAATTTAAAATCCTTCTTTTGAAACCGATTTGTGGGTTTCAATTTTTTTTCTTGTAGTGAGATAATCAACCTAGTGGTGACCAAGAGCTACCAAAGGATCTAAGATATGCAAGAGGCCACCCTAAGGAGTAAATTACTGGTGATGTATCTCAAGGTGATGATTTTTGGAGTAAATTCACACTTTTATCTCACATTGAGCCTTAAAATATTGATGATGCATTATGTGATGATTTTTGGATTGTTGCTATGCAAGAGGAATTAAACCAATTTGAAAGCAACAAAGTTTGGATTCTTGTCCTAAGACCTCTTGATCACCCCGTTATTGGCACAAAATGGGCTTTTAGAGAAAAACTTAATGAATCCGGAGAAGTTATTTGAAACAAGGCTAGACTTGTTGCCTAAGGGTTCAATTAAGAAGAGGGCATTGAATATGATGAAAATTTTGCTTCGGTAGCTAGACTTTAATCCATAAGAATGCTTTTGAAATTTGCTTACTTTAAATGTTTTAAGTTATTTCAAATGGATATCAAAAGTGCTTTTCCAAATGATTTTATTAAAGAGGAGGTTAATGTTGAACAACCTCCCGATTTCGCTCATGAAAAGATTTCTAACCATGTCTTCAAAATTTCAAAGTTTTATACTTTAAAAAAAGCTTAGTATGAAACATTGAGTGGTTTTCTTTTTTCAAAAGGGTTTTCAAGAGGAAAGGTTGACACTACTCTTTTCATATAAACCTCTTGCTACAATGATATTTTACTTGTGCGAATATATGTTGATGATATCATATTTGGGGCTACTAATGTGTCATTTTGTGAATTTTCCAAGTTAATGCAAAGTGAATTCGAAATGAGCATGATGGGAGAACTCAACTTCTTTCTTGGGCTACAAATCAAGCAAACCAAGGATGACACTTTCATAAATCAATCCAGGTATACCAAGGAGCTCTTAAAGAGATTTGGACCAAGCAAAAGGTATAAGAACTCCAATGAGTTCATCAACCAAACTTGACAAAGATGAGAAAGGTAAAAATGTTGATGAAAAGGTATATAGGGGTATGATTGGTAGTTTATTTTATCTTACCGCAAGTAGACTAGATATTATTTTTGCCGTATGCTTATGTGCTAGATTTCAATCTTGTCCTAAAGAGTCTCATTTAATTTTTGTGAAACGTATTCTTCAATATTTGATTGATACACATGACTATGGCATTTGGTTTTCAAAATCCTCTTCTTTTGCCTGGTTGCATATTCGACTGTTGATTATGTCGGATGCAAAGTCGAACGTGAAAGTATTAGTAGTCATTGTCAATTTCTTGGTAGTTGCATTGTATCTTGGTATAGTAAGAAACAAGCATGTGTGTCATTGTCTAGCGCCAGGCCGAATATATTGCCGCCGGTAGTTGTTGTGCTCAAGTGCTATGGATGAAGCACACTCTACTTGATTATGGTCTAAATTTCAAGTGTGTACCTATTCTATATGATAACACTAGTGCTATCAATTTGAGCATAAATCCCATTTAAAATTTTAGGACTAAGCATATAGAGATCAAACATCATTTCGTTCATGATCATGTAGCTAAAGGTGATATTTGCTTAGACTATGTGAATACTAATGTTCAAATTACTGATATATTTACCATCCTTTGGCCGAGAAAATGTTTTGTTGCCTTAGTAGAAGCTTGGGAATCTCAAAACTCAATTACTAATGTGTGTGTTGAAGTGTGGCAAAAATAGGGAAAATTTGGATGTATGAAGTGAAATTTGGAAGCCCAAACTTCCTTTAGAAAATTCCTAATAGAAAGATTCAGAAGCAAGTTCAGACGCATGACTAAAAATTTGGTCATCCAAATTCACAAAATTGAAGAAACAGAGAAATTCGGATACAAGTTCGGATGTATACCTGAAAATTCAAACGTCTAATATTTACGATTTTAGTGATTTTTAAACCGCTCAATTGTTCAAATTCTTCATTTTTAACCATCTGAATTCTCTCTTCTCTCAAAATCTACTCTACCAACTCATATCCAAACTCAAATATGTCCCATATTGCACCATTATTTCTTGAAAATCTCCTGATTTTCTTGTTCTCCATCCTTTATTGTCTTTGAAATCTATCTTTCTCAAGAAAACCTTATCATGGTTCGCTTAAAGAAGGTTAATGTTGCTAAGGGCAAAGGAAAAGCCAAAGTTGGAGATGAAGGGCTCATTATCAACGAACCAAGGCAGGTTCGCATTCCACAATCCAACCTTGAAGTAGACCAACTCATTTCCACACAAGCTACGGTTGAATTTGAAGAATGGGGCAAGATGAGTAGAAAGATTATCCCTGGGCATAGAGCGGATGTTGATAAACTCACCAATATGGGTAATGTGCTTTCTCTATTTGGTGAAATTGGTTGGGGTAGTTTACTTAGGGTGAATGACGATTATTACCCATCTCTTATCTATGAATTTTATGCTACTCTTAAAGAAAGGATTGAGCATGTTGAGGGTAGCATTCTTCAATGGTATTCATCTAGAGTATCCCAAGTAGACTTTGAATTTAATGATACTTTAGTGAATCACATTTGTGGTGTTCATGACATTGGTGCTAGATATTATTCTTGGGGACAACTTTGTTATTTCCATGAATTGTTCACCAATGAAAGATTTGAAGAGGCATTCACTAATGGTAGGAGATTTAGGTCCATTAGGGAAAGTGAAATCAAAGCCTTTGGTTTTAGAGGACGTGTTATGCATCACATGATTCCTACTATGACCATCCCTAATTTTGGACACAAATCATTGATTGGTAATATACATATGGTTATTATGCTTGCCTTGCATGAGCATAGAAGATTAAATTTTGGATTCATGGCATTAAAGCATATGATTAGTGCAAGAAAAATGGCCAACAAAGCCTTGCCTTATGGGAGATTGTTGACAATAATCTTCAAACATTTCAATGTCCAACTCCATGGAAGAGGTAATCCGATGACAAGTGGGGAAATCTACACCAATGATGAAAAGAATGCAATTAACACTAGATGAGGATAGTGTATGGAGGACGTGAAGAGAAACCCCTCTAAGGGGTGAGAGAATAGAAACAAGTGGTGATGAAGAAGAGAAGCAAGAAGTTGAAGAAGAAGAGCATGAGGAGGAGACTTTGGCTAGAGAAAGGAAAAGCAATAAACGATATGATCTATCAAGTGAGGGAGAGCAACCTCACACAAAGAGAAGACCATTTGAAGAAGAGCCCATTCCTAAATCTCATGAAAACTTTGGAAATATGCCTAGTGAGGAGGGAGTTACTAAAGGTGACACTGTAGTAGCTAAGGTGTACCAAGAAGCCTTAAACAACCATTAAAAGAGATGGAAAAGATGTACAAGTTCTTTGAATCCTTTGCTCTGATGGTGCTAAGAAAGTTGGATGGCTTAGAAACTAGGATGAAAAATATTGAGGAGCACACAAAGTGGTGAAGGACCCTCTAGGCGTCAAACTAAAGATGATAAGGAAGATGAAGGAGATAAGGAAGGTAAGAAAGGGAAAGAGGATGGAAATGATGATGATGATGATGATGATGAGGATAATTATGGAGATAATGATCAAGGAGGCAATTTTGACTTTGTGGCTAGAGAAAGTGAAAGAGATGATGGTGTTCAAGAAGTGAAACAAGAGGGAGGAAGCCAAGAAGGAAGTGTAATAGAAAAAGAAGATATCACTTCAGCATCATTTGGCCAAGAAAGAGTCAAGCATGTGGCCAAGAAGAAGGGTACAAGGAGGTCCTCACAATTGGCTACCACTCCAAAGCCAAACTACACTAGCAAGAAGCAAGCAAGTGAAGGCCCACTTCATATCGAGCATAATGGAGACATGGCCATCACTACCAACATATATGGTGTGAAGAGGATGACTGAAATAAAAGACTAAAAAATCCCTAACCCTCTCTCATTTTACTTATGTACTTAGTCTAGTTTATCTACATTTATCTCATGCTTAGTTAATATATCTAGAATAGTCCATGTATTTTCAAGCTTTGACTTTCAACGTGCCTTTCTAGTTCATGTGATCTTCTAAAGCTCAATGATGATATCACAATATTGAGAGCTTATGTTACATTTGTTTTCATATTTGCTTCACTTTTCTCACCCCACATTTGATTGATGACTAAAGGGGAAGAAATGGGGAATGTTATGTAAAATATACATTGACATTTTCTATGATGAATGTGGCATATTGGCTTATTGATGTGTTCTCATTTTAGGGGAGAAGAAGTACTTAGATATTGTCATGAATGATTGGCTTATGGAATGGTTATTATATGCTCATTGGCAGTTTTGCATTTTGAGGATGATGATCTTGAAAAAGCCTTGAGTTGATATATGCATTAGTTGATTGAGATGATTATGGATGTTTTTTATAATTGATCACCTTAGTTTGATAATTGTGTGAATGGTTATAATCACTTATATTGCAAAATCTATCTCTTGACAACTTTGCCTAAAGTTCGGACTTGAAATTCGAACGCAAACCTAAAATTTGATCGTTTGAATTTTTCATTAAAAATAAAAATTTGATAATTTTTGCTTAAAATTGTCAATTCTTGGTTAAAGAATGAATATTTTAGTGGACCCGATGTTTCAAAACTTTCTGTGTTTGATCCTTGTGACTTGATCTTTCAAAATCTTTAAATTTTCAAAACTCAAGTCCAAATATGTGCATTATCTAAAGGGGAGATTTGCATATTGACTATAACCTCTAAAACCCTTCTTAGAATGTGATCCAATTGCTTTGTACTATATTTTCTATTTAGATAGAAGGAATGAGGTTTATGGAGGTTGGTTGGGTCATAGGCTCAATTGTCGAGCCATGTCATGTACTATATCATGCTTAAAATTGATTTTCAATTGGTATCATCTTAAATTAGTGCATGACATAAATACTTCTCTATGCTTAAATTGTCTAAACCCATCACATTTTGCATCAAAGTTTATCATCATAAAAAATGGGTAGATTGTAAGCCCTAAGGGAAAATTATGCTGTTTTAATTAATGAAAACATTGATAAGTGCAATGTCCTATGGAAATAATGTTGATTAACCTTGATATAGACTCGTGTGCTTACATGATATATGATAGGATTTTTGGGTTGAGAAGAATACAAGTCTCATTGCCTTGAAGCTAAAAAGAGCAAGAACAACTCAAGGATATCAAATTACTTGAAGATAAAATAGTTTATTAAAGATTATTGAAGGCTTTGAAGTCCCTAGTGTAGGTTTACAAATTCATTATAGGTATATCTTTGTAAACCTTGCACTTGTTTGTCTTTGGAATCTAACACTTTTTCAAGAGAGCTTCAAACTTGGTTTTCAATCTCAAATGATTTATCTTACACATGTTTTTACCAAGTTCTTGATAACGGCCTTTGGACTAAAAGCTTTTAAAAAAGATCCATTTTATAGTATAAAACGATTTCAAACTCGTTGTGCTTGATTTCAAATCATTTTGAATAAGTTTGAAAAATTCGAACTCCAATTCGGATGTCTGAACTATACTTCATGGCTGTTGAATTTCTAGACAAATTCGGATGACCATTCGGACACTTGTGTCCAAATTCAGTTGACCGAATTTACCCTAGCAGCCTCAAGATAGAAAAATTTGGACGATCATTCGGACGTAGAGGTCCAAGTTCGATCGACTGAGTTTTAGTATTACTAGCCGTTATTTGAACATTGCAACTGATTTTTAAACCCTATAAAAGACCTAAACTTCAGATTTTGAGTAGTTTTTGAGGTTTTAAGAATCTTTACTCTACCCAATCATTCTTGATAAAAAAGCTCTCTTTTGTCTTGTGCTAAATAGTTCAAAGTCAAGATTCCTTCGACAAAAAGGTGAAAGTGTACTAATTTGTCATCATCTACCAAGTTGTTTGTAACTTTCTTTTCTCATACTTCATTCACTTGTTGTTTTCAAAGTTATCTTGTTGATATAAAACCCTTGTGTTAGGGAGCCTCGATTATTTTGTAAATGAAAAAAGTTGTGATGTAAAACCCTTGAAGGGTGAGCCTCTATTGTAATATTCGATCAACATGTGTTATAGTTGAGTTTGGTTGAAATCCTTAAGTGGGTGCTCAAGGTAGTGGATATAGATCTTGAGTGACCGAACCACTATAAATTACTTGTGTTGCCTTTTGCTTCTATTTTCTTTAAATTTGAATGTTACAATGTTCACTTGCATATCTATTTAAGTATTGATCCCTATCATCTTCCAAAATTAATTTTGTCGAAAAGGAAAAGATTTCAAAAATTGCCAAATACCTAATTAAACCCCCTCTTAGGTCTTTCACAAGTAATACATTTAAATTTAACTTGGCAACCATTGTCACACAATGGACTAATACTAAGCATGTTATGCTTCGAGTCATCAACAAGTAAAACTTGTTTGATGAGAGGGGAAGAATCTTTACAATATTACCTACACCAAGGATTCTTCCGTTCTTCTTGTCACCAATTGTAGCAAAGCGTTCATTTGTAGCTTGAAGCTCACTAATGAGTAAGGCATTTCCCATCATTTGTCTTGAATATCCACTATTAAAGAACCACTTAGTGGTACTTGATCTTTAAGGAAAATGTACTTACACCAAATGAAGAGAAGTGACTTTTGGTACCCATACTTTCTTGGGTCCAAGGGGGTTAGTGATGATTCCTTTGACCCTCCAAATAGTTTTTACACCATTTTCTACCTTTCTTTTAACATAACAACTAGTGGCTTAATGCCCACATTTTCCACAATAGGTATAACAACTATGAAGCATTGAACTAGAAATGGCTTTGACAAAAAAATTCTTGTATTTAGGCATATTGTTCAGATAATTGTAACTAAGAAATTTTTAACATGAGGGGATCTTTGAGATCCAAGAAGTATTTCAAGATTGTCCCTTCCTTTGGTAAATTTTTCAACAAAAAAAGTAAGATCAACAACTTTCTTTTTCAAAATTTCATGATCAACAAGCATTTCTCAAGAGAAGAGATCCTTTTAGAAAGAATTTTGTTTTCAAGGGATATATTTTACAAAGATACATTTAATACTTAGTTTTCAATATTAAAGCATTCAATAGAACCATGAAGCTTTTAGTTTTCACAAAATAATTTTGAATTGTCATTCAGCTACTCATCAATTTTTTATCTCATTTATTTGTTTCTTTTTGAAAGCTTTTTTAATTCAGCATACATGTCAACAAGGAGATCACTAGGATGATCCATATCACCATTACAAGAGGTAGAGATAGAAGGGGTAGGTTGTACCTCATCATTGCCATGAAGCACACATTCACTGTCTCATTATTCTCTTCTTCACTCTCTTCATTTGCATGTTGATCCAAAGGACCAACAAGTCCTATTCCTTTCTTCAATAACTTCCTCTTTTTCTTTGTTTTTCTTTCCTTTTCCAAGCCTTTAGGACAATTGCCAACAAGGCTCTCGGTGCTTTTGCATTTATAGCATTGCGGTCTAAATAGGGATGATGATCGACCACCTTTCTTGAAAGGTCTCTTGTCCTTCTTGAGAAATCCCTTTTTGTAGAACTTTTTAAATTTCTTGACTCATCATTGCCATTTCGTCATTTTCACCATCTTATTCTTCATCACTAAAGTAATCCTCTTGTTCACTAGGATTATCATTTGCATTGAGTGCAACTCCTTTTCTTCTTTTTTCTTCATCTTCTAGATCATTTAATCTTCTGATCCTCATTTCATGAGTAAGGAGTGATCCTATGAGCTCTCTAAGAGGAAGAGTCTTCAAGTCCTTTGATTCTTCAATAGCTAGTATCTTTGGTAGCCATGATTTAGGAAGTGCATTCAAGATCTTTCTATTTTGGTCTGCAAGGGAATAGTTTTTCCCGTATGACTTCAAGCCATTTGAGATACTGGTAAATCTTGTGAACATATGACTAATATTCTCTCCTTGCTTCATTGTGAATAGTTCATAATCTCTAACAAGCATAGCAAGCTTTGATTCTTTTACTTAATTCGTGCCTTCATGTGTTACTTGAAGAAAATTCCAGATATCATAGGCAGTGTCGCATCCACTTAGCTGAATGTATTCATTGACATCCAAAGCATAACTGAGGATATTCTTAGCTTGATAATTCAAGATATCCTTTTTGAATCACTTTCATCAAATTCTTCAATACACTTTGGTTTCCTAGTGATTCCATTGGTCTCAACTTCATTGGAACATAAGGATCTTTCTCAATAATATTCCACAAATCAAAGTTAACAGAATAAATATAAATATTAATTCTAAATTTCTGAAAATCCTAATTTGTTTCCTTTTGGTAGATCTTGAAAACCTAAAGGGGGATGAATTAGGTTTTTGGCTAATTTTTAAAATCTTTCCTTTGATAAAATCTCTAATTGAAATTCGCAACCACCAAGTATTTAATGTGACTGTAAGAAAGCGGTTGAAAGGAAAAGAGCAAATAAATATGAATGCAATAAATACCAACAATCACAAGTGACAAGTGAAGTAGGAAGAATTAAAAGCAATCAATGGATTAAGAAGGAAGGACACAATAATTTATAGTAGTTCGATCTCTACAAGATCTACATCCACTACCTTGAGGTCACACTCAAGGAATTTAACCAAACCAATAGATATTTCAAATCACAACTACACAAGAGGTTCACCCTCCAAGGATTTTACACCAATAACTTCTTTCTCAATTCAACAAACAAGGTTCACCCTCATCTAAGGGTCTTATATCAAGACCACCTTGAATGAACAAATAGGAGAAGAGAGATAAAAAGATATTACACAACAAATTGGTAGATGATAAACAAATCTAACACCTCTTCACTTTTGCTTTGGAATATTGGAATGATCACATCTGGCACTAGACAAATGAAAGCCTTTTGTTTAACTTTTGAAGATCTCAAGATAATAGCATCTAAAGCTTATCAGAGAATACAGAAGTCATGAAAAATCTAAAGTTTAAGCCTTTTATATGCTTAAATTTTGAAATGCAACGTTAAAAAAACTACTAGTAACTGCTAGTAACAGTGACATTCGGTTGATTGAATTGGGCTTGCTATGTCAGAGTTAGTCATCTAAATTGTTCTATCATTGTGCTGCAAAAGTCAATTTGGTCAATTGAATTTGGAACTCTGTGTCTGAATTGGTCCTCCAATTTTTTTAAAAAATTCAGCAGCACCAAATACATTCGAACATTAGAATTGGAGACCAAACTTTTCTAAACTTTGTAAAATCATCTGAAACTTAACCACAACAAGTTTTAAATCAATTTGATTCAAAAGATAGATCATTTGTAAGCTTTCAAGCTACAACCCTTATCAAACAGTTTATTTTTCAAAGAATCATGAAAACTTTTTAAGCTCAACAATAGAGTTTAGACTTAATCAAAATGGTTTATGCTTAAACATGCAATGCATGGATTCCAAATGCAAAAAGTGAAGGGTATGCAAGATAAACCCATACACAACACAACAATCTACACTATCGAATCCTCAAAGAAGTCAATGATTTGACACCTTCTTCAACTTCAAACTATTAAACTCATTTGAGATTTTTTTTCACTTCAGCTCCAAGATAATGAGATTATTTTACTTATATAATCCAAAAATCCTGTCACACAATAATTATTCAAGTTATCCTTCATCAATGTTTGTTATTATAAACTACAAGATTTTCTCTTAGGGCCGACAGATCTTGTACATAGAGAGGTTCTCACCCATAGGAGAGTACACCACACTAATAGAGAGGAGGTTATTCTAAGAATTGGTGATTGGAATCATAAAAAAGTGAACAAACGGGCTGCAATTAGGCTTGTTGATCAGTAAAAAAATTGAAGTCAATGATGCGCTAGGTTGTTCAGGGTTTCGAGACTTGGCAATGCTATAGAAACGAGTAAATGAAATGAAATGAATAGGAGTTAAATGGAGTAAGGGAATATTTGTTTGAATTTGCGAAGAACATTGAGGACACACAAAATTTTCTAATGGTTGTATTGACTCAAGGTTATACCCTCTCGGTTTTGATGATAAACAAAATATGTTTTAAGTAATCTAATGAAATTTGCTAAGTGGTTTCAGTATAAATTTTGAAGAAATGATCATAATCAAGTCACATAAATGCAAGGTCCAAGACTAGTTTTTTCCTATTAGTTAAGCCTTAGATACTTGTGTTAAGAATAGTAGAAGAGATAATGTGAGCTTTATATGCATTATGCCAATTAAAGTTCTCTTCTCAAAAATATTTTTTGAAAAGTCCATTTGGTAGTTCCTTCAAAACTTTTAAACTCGAAAAGCATTTTTAACTATTTCATGAAAGAAAACTTTTTTTGTTCAAAGTCAAACAACATATGTCTTTTTCTTGACCTTGTAGAAAGAAGAATTACTCAAAAGATTTCTAGACCTTCACATGGGAATGATTAATTAAAAACCTGGTCTTATGAAAAGGAGATTTACCTAAGGGATTTCTAAACTTTTTTCATGGGTAATAACTAGTTGGAAACCTTGGTCATGTAAAAAGATGATTTGACAAGAAGGAAAGGCTGCATCTTCACATGGGCTTTGACAAAATGAAGACTTTATCCTCGTAAAACATGACAATTTGTAAAAGAAACAAAGCCAAACTTTTATTGGGACTTCAAGTTGGCAAAAGAGATATCTTTTCACACCTTCTCTCATCTATTCATAGGCTTTGTATGTAACACTTTGAACTAAAGTCTCTCAAGAAATGAGACCACAAAGCTGAAACAGAGAGAGAAACACATCCAAGGCTGCAAGAAGAAAATGTGCAAACTGTGAGTTGAAATTGGAAGCAATCAAAATCTGCAATCATTTCATCATCATCCCTTCATGGTTCACAAGTATCCATTAAACTTGTGCTATCCAGGCCGATGAGGTTCTTGGCTGGAAAATAGTTGCTAAATCTATTGAAAACTAGTGGTAATATAGGTACTAAATCTATTTGCAAAATTAGTGTGTACCACTTGAGAGTTTCTTGGATGATGAGGTGATCTTGGCTCCTTCTATCAAGCTTCCTTCTTGGCTTCTTCCTTCTTGTGGCTTCTCTTGAACACCCTCATTTTTCTCACTTTCTCTAGCCACGAACTCAATGTTTCCTCCTTGATCATCACCTCCATCATTATCCTTATCATCATCATCATCATCTCCATCCGCTTTCTTTTTCCCATCTTTCTCATCTCCTTCATCATCCTTGTCATCTTCAGCTTGAGGTCTAGATGGTCCTTCACCACTTTGTGTGTTCTTCATCAATAATTCTTTAATATGTTTCACCCTAGTGTCCAAGCCATCCAACTTACTTAGCACCATAGGAGCAAAAGATTCAAAGAACTTGTATATCTTTTTATCTCCTTTATGTAGCTGTTCAAGACCTCTTGGAACACCTTAGCTACAATGGTGTCACCTCTAGTAACTCCCTCCTTACTACGCATGTCTCCAAGATTTTGATGAGATTGAGGAGAGGGATCTTCTTCAAATAATTTCCTCTTTGTGTGAGGTTTCTCCCCTTCACTTGATAAATCATACCTCTTCTTACTCTTCCTTTCTCTAGCTGGAGTCTCATCTTCATCCTCCTCTTCTTCTTCATTTTGCTTCCTCCTCTTCTTCATCGCCAGTAGCTTCTATTATCTCACCCCTTAGAGGGTTTTCGCTTCTTGTCATCCATACACCATCATCATCTAGTGTCAATTGCATTCTCTTGAGAGATTCGTTGGTGTAGATTTCCCCACTTTTCATAGGATTTCCTCTTCCAAGGAGTTGGACATTGAAATGCTTGAAGATCCTTGTCAATAGTCTCCCATAAGGCAAGGCTTTGTTGGAGGTTTTCCATGCACTAATCATATGCTTTAATGCCATGAATCCAAATTTTAGTCTTCTATGCTATAAGGCAAGCATAATCATCACATGCATATTACCAACCAATAATTTATATCCAATATTACGAATGATCATAATAGTAATTTTGTGATGCATAACACATCCTCTAGCATCAAAGGCTTTGATTTCTCTTTCCCTAACGGACTTAAATATCCTACTATTAGTGAATGCCTCTTCAAACCTTTCATTGGTGAACAAGTCATTAATACAACAATGTTGTCCCAAAGAATAATATCTAGCACCAATGTCATCAAACCACAAAAGCATCATTAAATTCAAAGTCTACTTGGGATGCTCTAGATGAATACCATTGAATAGTGTTTTCCCCAACATGCTCAATCATTTCTTCCTTAAGATTATCATAAAATCCATAAACAAGAGTGGGATAATAATCCTCATTCACCCCAAGTAACTACCCCAATTTATCTCACTAAAGAGAGAAAGCATATTACCTATGTTGGTGAGTTTATCCGCATCCACTCTATGGTCGGGAATAATCTTTCTACACTTCTTGCTCCATTCCTCAAATTCAACCGCGGCTCTTGTAGAAATGATTCGGTCTACTCCAAGATTTGATTGTGGAATGTGAACCCACCTTGGTTCGTTGATAATGAGCTTCTCTTTGGTTTTTCCTTTGCCCTTAGCCACATTAGCCCTCTTTATGCGAACCATGATGTGTTTCTCTAGAGAAAGATGGATTTCAAGGATAATAAAGGGTGGAGAACAAGAAAATCAAGTGTTTTTCAAGAAATAATGGTGAAATATGGGATGGATTTGAGTCTGGATGAGAGTGGGTAGAGTGGGTTTTGAGAGAAGAGAGAATTCCGATGGTTTAAGATGAAGAATTTGATCGGTTGAATGGTTTAAAAACTACTGAAATCGCAAAGCTCGAACGACCAAATTTTTAGGTCTGCATCCAAACTTTCATCCTAATTTCTCTGTTTCTTCAGTTTTGTAAATTCAAACGATTGAATATTTGGTCATGCATCCAAACTTGCATCAGAATCTTTTTGTCTGGAATTTTCTGCAGGAAGTTTGGACATCCTAATCTCACTCCATGCTTCTGAACCATGCATCCAAATTTTTCTTGTTTACCACACTTCAACACACATATTAGTAATTGAATTTTAAAATTCCCAAGCTTCTTCTAAGCTAATAAAACCTTTCCTCAGCCAAAAAATTGGTAAATATATCAGCAATTAATCATTAGTATTCATATAGTCCAAGAATATATCACCTTTAGCTACATGATTAGGAATGAAATGATGTTTGATCTCTATATGCTTAATCCTAGAATGTTGAATGGGATTTATGCTAAAATTGATAGCACTAGTATTGTCACATAGAATAGGCACATATTTGAAATCTAAGCCATAAACAAGTAGAGTGTGTTTCATCCATAGTACTTGAGCACAACAGCTACCGACGGTGATGTATTTGGCCTCGGCGGTAGACAATGACACACATACTTGTTTCTTATTATACCAAGATACAAGGCAACTACCAATAAATTGACAATGACCACTAGTGCTTTTACGCTCGACTTTACATCTGGCATAGTCAGTATTCGAATATGCAACAAGGTCAAAAGAAAAGGATTTTGAAAACCAAAGGCCATAGATATGTCTATCAATCAAATAACGGAGAATACATTTCACGACAATTAAATGAGACTCTTTAGGACAAGATTGAACTCTAGCATATATGCATACGACAAACATAATATCCGATCTACTTGTAGTAAGATAAAGTAAACTACCAATCATACCTCTATATACCTTTTCATCAACATTTTTACCTTTCTCATCTTTGTCAAGTTTGGTTGATGAACTCATTGGAGTGCTTATACCATTTGCTTGGTCCATTCCAAATTCACTTGGTTTGCTTGATTTGTAGCCCAAGAAAGGATTTGTGTTCTCCCATCACACTCATTTCAAATTCACTTTACATTAACTTGGAAAATTCCTCACAAAGTGAAGCATTAGTAGCTCCAAATATGATATCTTTAACATATATTTTCACAAGTAAAAGATCATTGTTGCAAGAGGGTTTTATGAAAAGAGTAACGTCAACCTTTCCTCTTGAAAACCCTTTCGAAAAAGGAAAACCACTCAATCATTCATACCAAGATCTAGGAGCCTGTTTTAAACCATACAAAGCTTTGGAAAGTTTGAAGACATGGTTAGGAAACTTTTCATGAGCAAAACTGAGGTTGTTCCACATAAATCTCCTCTTCAATAAAAAAATTTAGAAAAGCACTTTTGACATCCATTTGAAATAACTTAAAACCTTTAATGCAAGAAAATGGCAAAAACATTCTTTATATTCAAGTCTAGCTACCAGAGCAAAAGTTTCATTATAGTCAATGCCCTATTCTTAATTGAATCCTTGGTCAACAAGTCTAGCCTTATTTCTAACAACTTCTCTGGATTCATTAAGTTTGTTTTTGAAAACCCATTTTGTGCAAAAAATAGGGTGATCAAGGGGTCTTGGAACAAGAATCCAAACTTTGTTTCTTTCAAATTGATTTAATCCCTCTTGCATAGCAACAATCCAAAAATCATCACACAATGCATCATCAATATTTTTAAGCTCAGTGTGAGATAAAAGTGCAAAGTAGTCAATGAAGTACCATCTTGTTCTAACACCTTGAGAAACATCACCAATGATTTGCTCCTTAGGGTGGCCTTTTGCATATCATAGATTCTTTGGTAGCTCTTAGTCACGACTACGTTGGTTATCCTGTTCTTCCTCAATCATCTCTTCTTCATTGGCATGATCTTCTAAGTTTGGAGCTTCAAGATGAGTTTGATTATCATTCATGGAAGTACCTACATTATCATCATCTCTTCTATCCAAATAGATGTTAGACTCATCAAAATTCACATGTATGGTTTTCTCAACACATAAAGGTCTTTTATTATAAATTCTATAAGCCTTCTTGTTAGAGGAATAAGCAACGAATATGCCTATATCCAATTTTCTATCAACTTTTTCCATGTTGTCACGCATATGCAATATAAAGCACTTGTAACTAAACACTTTGAAATAGGCAATAGAGGGAATTCTACCAAATAGAAGTTCAAAAGGTGTTTTCTCAAAAATGGGCTCAAAAGAACTCTATTCATAACATAACAAGTGGTGTTTATGGGTTCGTCCGAAAAATATTTTGGCAAAGAATTTTCACAAATCATAGACCTAGCCATTTTTTGTTAAGTACAATTTTTCCTTTAAACAACCCCATTTTGTTGAGGTGTTTTGGTAGCCAAAAGTTTTGAGCAATCCCATTCTCATCAAAAAGTTTTGTAAAATCTTGAGTGTAAAATTATCTCCCGTTCTCACTTCTAATAGAGATTAGATCAATTTGCAATCAAGGGAGGATTGAACCTTTTTGAAAACTTTCACAAATTCATGAACAAATTGATCCTTTTCTAGTAAAAAGAGTACCCAAGTGAATCTTGAAAAATATCAACTATAAAATTTGCATACCTCTTACCACCAAGACTAGTGGTCCTCATTGGCCAAAATAAAACTCTGTTAGCCTTAAAGGGCAAATCATATTAGTTTTGAATAATGACAAATATTGATGATGACTAATATGTTTATGTTGAGTGACAGGATTGATGGATTGAGAAGCATGAAGTCTTATTGCCTTGGAGTCACAAGCAAGAACAACTCCACTATACCAAAGGTGATTGAAGATTATAGAGTGTGTTAAAAGTTATTGAAGGCACTGAAGACTTAGAGTGTAGAGTTAGTATGCTAAGTAGGTATATTTTTCTGTAAACTCTACACTTGTATGTCTTGGATTCATTTGAATGCATGAGAGAGCATAAAACTTGTTTTTGAAATGATTTTAAATAAACTTTATGCTAACAAGTATGTTTTTGAAATCTTAAATGATCAAAATGTTTTGGTAACGGTTTTTGTGTTTAAATGTGCTTAAATGATGTGTCCATTCATGCAAAACGTTTTCATTGTTATTAACGATGATTTTCAAAAGATTTGACAAAGTTTGATAAGTTTGGATGCAAATTTAGACGTCCAAACTTTGGAAATGGTTACTGTGCTTCCAAAGAATTTTGGACGCAAGTTCGAACGCATGGAGAAAGGTTCGGATGTCCAAACTTTCGGACGTCTGAACTTTTCCTTATGCATCCGAACATTCGTCCGAAATTCTCTGGAAAAACAGTAACCATCCGAACTTTTCCAGACAGCTTGGCATAGTAAAGTTCGGACACAAGTTCGGACACATAGCAGAAAGTTCGAACGTCCGAACTTTACTGTTACTAGCCGTTACTAGCCATTTTATAGCTGTTGCATTTGATTTTTCACATCTATAAAAGCTATAAACTTCAGATTTTTTGAAATAAGACTTGAACTCTTGAAAACTCTAAGCATTCAAAAGCCTTTAGCAAACATTTCTTAAGCTCTCTTATGTCTGGTGCATTCAATTGATCAATCCAAAGACATCAAAGTGTGAAGGTGCAACTTTGTGTAATATCTACTAACAAGTGGTAACATCTACACACTCTCCTTTATTTATCAAATTGCATTGTTCTACTAGCTCTAGCAAGGTTATCTTGATAACATTAAACCCTTTAGATAAGAGTGATCCTTGAAGTTGTGATTCAAGGTTGTTTGAGATGTAAAACCATTGTGTTTGGTGAGCCTTGTATTGTAAAAGTTACTAGAAGAGGTTGTGAGTGTAAAACCATAGTGTGGTGAGCCTCTCTTGTAATTTGTGAACCTGAGCAATTAGTAGATTGTTTGAA
The DNA here is from genome assembly GCA_030512225.1 of Rauvolfia tetraphylla. Lineage (NCBI taxonomy): Eukaryota > Viridiplantae > Streptophyta > Magnoliopsida > Gentianales > Apocynaceae > Rauvolfia > Rauvolfia tetraphylla. The sequence goes on along the minus strand of JAJQKT010000017.1, from coordinate 527,120 downwards.
ATCCTTAAGTGTGAGCTTAAGGTAGTGGACGTAGATCTTGAGGATCGAACCACTATAAATTGTTTGAGTTCTTCGCTATTGCTTTCTTCCATTGCTTTGCTATAAGTTGTCTCTATTTTTCTCATATAATCTGTTCTTGGTCTAAATGCATAAAAGGTTTGTTTTTAGAAAAATTAGCCAAATACCTAATTCACCCACCCTCTTAGGTATTTCAATTGGTCTCAGAGCTAGAACTTCTTTGTGTGGTTTTACAACCTAGAAGACAAAGATCCTATGGCTAATATATCAAACCTACCTTACCTAGAAGGATCCTCCACAAATAGACCACCTTTGTTTGATAGAACAAATTATACTTTCTGGAAATCTAGAGTTAAAATTTATATTTGTTTTACCAATTTTGATTTGTGGCACATAATTAAGAAAGGTCCTTATGTCCCAATGAAAATGAGTGCAGATGGAATAATCTCAGAACCCAAGTCCACTGATGAATTTGATGAGCATGACTCTAAGAAAATGACTTTAAATTATCAGGCCATGAATATATTAAGTTGTGCTTTAGATGTTACTGAATACAATAGAGTTAGTGGATGTGATTCTGCTCATGACATGTGGAGATTACTCCAAATTACACATGAAGGTACTAATCAAGTTAAAGAATCCAAACTTGCTATGCTTGTTAGAGATTATGAACTGTTTACCATGAAACAAGGTGAAAATGTTAGTGATATGTTTACAAGATTTACTAAAATTTTTAATGGCTTGAAAGCTTATGGTAAAAGCTATACTATGAGAGAGCAAAACAGGAAGATTTTAGATGCTCTACCAAAATCTTGGCAGCCTAAGACACTTGCTATTGAGGAGTCCAAGGATTTGAAGACTCTTCCACTTGAAGAGCTTATTGGATCTCTACTGACCCATGAAATGAAGATGAAACAGCTAAATGACAAGGAGGATGAAGAAAAGGGAAGAAAAGGAGTGGTACTCAAGTCCTCAAATCACTTGAGTGAACAAGAACAGTCTTCAAGTGAAGAAGAAGGAGGAAACAGTGGAGAAGAAGAGATTGCAATGGCAGTGAGGAAGTTCAAAAGATTCTACAAAAAGGAGTTTCTCAAGAAAGGAAGAAAACTAGTCAAGAAGAGCGGACAATCCCCATCCTACAAACCTCAATGCTTTGAATGCAAGAGCACAGAGCATCTTGTTGCTGACTGTCCTAAAGTGTTGGAAACGGAAAAAGACAGCAAAAATAGAAAGAAATCTGTCAAGAAAGGAAAAAGATTAGCTGGAACGTGGGATCAACAAGAAAGCGAGGATGACAATGAAGGAAAGGCCAACATATGCTTTATGGCCATTGATGATGAGGTACAATCTTCACCTTCTATTTCAAATGTGTGTGATGATGATATTGATTCCAGTGATTTGATTGTAAAATTATATGAAGAATTGAAAAAGGCTTAAAAAAGAAATAAAGAAATGAAATTCAAAATCAATGATTTATCCAATGAGAATTCAAAATTATGTGTTGAAAATGGTAAACTTCTTGAAACCATTAGTTGTCTTACCATTGAAAAAGAAGTTTTGAATACAACCATACAAAACATATCTTTTGAAAAAAAAATCTTTGTACAAAAATTATTTCTCTTGAATTAATGATAAAGGATCATGAGTTCTTAAAAAGGAAAGTTAATGATCTAACTTTATGCATTTAAATAAATTACTTGGTTATCAAAGATCTTCATTTGTAATAAAGCATATAGAAATAAAGCATCATTTCATTCGTGATCATGTTGCTAAAAAGGACATATGTTTAGAGTATATAAATACAAATGATCGAATTGCTGATATATTCACAAAGCCTTTGCCCGAGGAAAGGTTTAATCATTTAAGAAGGCTTTTAGGAATTGCAAAATTCAATTACTAATATGGTTGTTTAAGTGTGATAAAAGCAGGAAAAATTTGGATGCATTGAGTGAAAAGGGAATGTCCAAACTTTGACAGAAAATTCTGGATAGAAAAGTTCAGACGCATGTTCGGAAGCATGACAGAAAGTTCGGACAAACTTTGACAGAAAATTCTGGACAGAAAAGTTCAGACATATGTTCGGACGCATGACAGAAAGTTCGGACGTCCGAACTTTTTGAAACTGGAGAAACAGAGAAGTTCGGACTCATGTTCGGATGCAGACCAAAAAGTTTGGTCGTCTGAACTTTGCTGTTACATCGGTTTATAAGAAACCGACTAGCCGTTATTCACATAATTTAAACATCCGAACTCTCTTTCTTTCAAAATTTCTCTCTACCCACTCGCGTCCAAACATAAATACCTCTGTGATTTCACCATTTTCACCTCAAAACACTTGGATTTTTGAATTCCTAACCCTAGATACATCTCAAAACTCACTGCTTTTCTGTTAGAAAATCAAAATGGAGAGAACAAAAGGAGCCAATGTTGAAAAAGGAAAGGGGAAGGCAAAGGTCAGTGAAGGAGAACGAACTCATCATGAATCAAGAAGAATTAGGGTTTCTCAATCATCTTCTGGTACAGACAAGTTCATCTCAATTAAGGCTGCATCAGAATTTTAAGATTGGAACAAGAATTCAAGGAAAATCATCCCTGGAAACAGAATTGATTTTGAAAAGCTCACCAATATGGGTAATGTCCTACTTTATTTGGTGATATTGGCTGGAGTAATCTGTTGAATGTTAATGAAGAATATTTTCCTTCCCTTGTATATGAATTTTATGCTAATCTGAGGGAAGAAAGAATAGAATATGAAGGAGAAGATATAAATCAATGGTATTCATCTAGAGTGTCACAAATGGTTTTTGAATTTAATGATGCATTGGTGAATAGAATATGTGGAGTAAGTGATATTGGTGCAAAATATTATTCTATGGGGCAACATTGCTTGAAAGAGAATTGTTCACTAATATTAGATTTGAAGAAGCATTTACAAATGGCAGAAAGTTCAGGACAATTAAGGAAAGAGAAGTTAAAGTCTTGGATGCAAGAGGAAGGTTAATGCATCATATGATAACTACAATGATTGTTCCTAACTTTGGACACAAAACGTTTGTGGATAACATTCATATGGTGATTATTCTGGCCTTGCATATTTTTGGGGCTAGAAAGACTGATAACAAGGCTTTACCATTTGGAAGACTTTTGACTAGAATCTTCAAACATTTTCAAGTTAAACTTCCTGCTAGAGGACAGAATTTTAAAAGAGGTCAGATTTATACAAATGACTCTCTCAAAAGAATGCAATTGACTTTGGATGATGAGGGAGTATGGAGAACAAAAAGAGAGACTCCTCCAAAGAGAGTTGAAGTAGAGGAAACTGAAGAAGAAGAAGAAGAAGAGGCAAAAACTTGGGCAAGAGAAATGAAGACTAAAAGAAGGCATGAGTCAATAAGTGAGGGGGAGCAACCTCCCTTCAAAAGAAGACTCTTTGAAGAAGAGTCTATCTCACAATCACATCCTCTTGCTGGAGAAGGTGCCAGTGCTGAAGAGATTTCAAGAGAAAACAAGATTGAAGAAGCACTAAACAACCACATGAAAGAAATGGAGAAAATGTATAAATTCTTTGAAACATTTGCTCCTATGGTGCTTCGAAAACTGGATAGTTTGGAGAATATAGTCAAGCACATTGAGGAAATATAGACAAGAAATCCTCATAGTGATGAAGGACCTTCTATAACACAAGAAGAAAAGGATGATGAGCATGATAAAGATAGCAAGAAAAGTGAAGAAGGCAGTGACAATGATGATGAAGATGATGATGGTGATCAAGGGAATGGCAATGAACAGGTCATGGAGTCACAAGGAGGAGATCAAGGATTGCAGCAAACTGGAGTCAGTCAAGAGGGAAGTCAAATTGCAAGAGCTGAAATAGTGACTCCATCTGATCCAGCATTTGGCCATGGAAGAGTCAAACATGTTGCTGTCAAGAAGAAACTGAGAAAGGACTCTCCATCAACATCCAAAGACTAAGCACATATTCCCTCTTATCTTCATTTATTATTTTTTTACTTATTATGAACACTTACTAGTTATTTCTATTCTTTCTTTGTTTTTTTTGCACATTAACTTTCTGAACTTTATCACTAGTTCTTAATATGGCCTATGTAATAGTTTATTTTTATGAAGCTCAATGATGAAACCCTAGTATTGAGAGCTTCCTTTAGTAATTTTGTCAGTCTCATTTTTATTTTCCCATCTTTGAGTGATGACAAAAGGGGGAGAAGAAATGTTGATGACAAAATGTGTGTGCTTTCTGTTTGTGTGCTACAAAAATGTACTAATGTGTGTGCTTTCTGTTGGCATATTTGATTATATTTACATTTGAAATTTAAACTAGAAGAATTATTAATATGTGAGGATAGAGTTCATAAGTTTGGACTTGAAGTTTGGATGCAAATCAAAAAGTTCGGACGCATCTAAATTAATTTGTCAAAACTGATTCTTTTGATGTTCAAATTGCTTGAAAACTGTTTTAATTCTTCCTATCATGTTTGAAAAATCTTAGAAAGGTTTGTTTTTAATATTCTAGCCTTCATCTCACATATTTTAAAGTTTGGACTTAAAATTTCAAAATTCTTATGCATGATTTATAAATTTGAATGCATGCATATTTTATTGCCAAATATGTTCTCTTGTTGTTCAATTTGATTCAAATGTGTTTTAATCTATTATAATATGTTTGAAAAACCTTAAGAAAGCTCATTTACAAAATTTTCTGCTTTCATTTTACTTATTTTAAAGTTTGGACTTGATATGTCAGATTTTTGATTCTTAGCATTTCAAGTCCAAAGTTGTTGAAAAATAAGCACAATCTAAGGGGGAGCAATGTTAAACTTTTTACAACCTTTAAAACCTCTCTTATAAGTTTTCTAAATGCTTAAATGCTATATCTTCTATCTTAGTAGGAAGGAAGGAGGTTAATGGAGGTTGGTTGGGTCATAAGCTCATATTGAGCCTTTTGCATGTCAATGTGCTGAATTGGTTATTATCTATCATTGACATCAATGCTTCTTTGTATCACACTGTTTAAATCCATCACATTTTGCATCAAAGTTTGTCATCATCAAAAAGGGGGAGATTGTTAGCCTTAAAGGGCAAATCATATTAGTTTTGAATAATGACAAATATTGATGAGGACTAATATGTTTGTGTTGAGTGATAGGATTGATGGATTGAGAAGCATGAAGTCCTATTGCCTTGGAGTCACAAGCAAGAACAACTCCACTATACCAAAGGTGATTGAAGATTATAGAGTATGTTCAAAGTTATTGAAGGCACTGAAGACTTAGAGTGTAGAGTGAGTATGCTAAGTAGGTATATTTTTTTGTAAACTCTACACTTGTATGTCTTGGATTCATTTGAATGCATGAGAGAGCATAGAACTTGTTTTTGAAATTATTTTAAATAAACTTTATGATAACAAGTATGTTTTTGAAATCTTAAATGATCAAAATTTTTGGTAACAGTTTTTTTATTTAAATGTGCTTAAATGATGTGTCCATTCATGCAAAACGTTTTCATTGTTATTAACAATGATTTTCAAAAGATTTGACAACGTTTGATAAGTTTGGATTCAAGTTTCGACGTCCAAACTTTGGAAATGGTTATTGTGCTTCCATAGAATTTCGGACGCAACTTCTGACGCATGGAGAAAGGTTCGGACGTCCAAACTTTCTCTGATAAGCATGATTACTATTTTTCCAGAGAAGTTCGGACGCATAGCAGAAAGTTCGGACGTCCGAACTTTACTGTTACTATCCGTTACTAGCCGTTTTATAGCTGTTGCATTTTATTTTTTACATCTATAAAAGCTATAAACTTCAGATTTTTTGAAATAAGACTTGAACTCTTGAAAACTCTAAGCATTCAAAAGCCTTTAGCAAACATTTCTTAAGCTCTCTTATGTCTTGTGCATTCAATTGATCAATCCAAAGACATCAAAGTGTGAAGGTGCAACTTTGTGTAATATCTACCAACAAGTGGTAACATCTACACACTCTCCTTTATTTATCAAATTGCATTGTTCTACTAGCTCTAGCAAGGTTATCTTGATAACATAAAACCCTTTAGATAAGGGTGATCCTTGAAGTTGTGATTCAAGGTTGTTTGAGATATAAAACCATTGTGTTTGGTGAGCCTTGTATTGTAAAAGTTACTAGAAGAGGTTGTGAGTGTAAAACCATAGTGTGGTGAGCCTCTCTTGTAATTTGTGAACCTGAGCTTAAGGTAGTGGACGTATATCTTGAGGATCGAACCACTATAAATTGTTTGAGTTCTTTGCTATTGCTTTCTTCCATTGCTTTGCTATAAGTTGTCTCTATTTTTCTCGTATAATCTGTTCTTGGTCTAAACACATAAAAGGTTTGTTTTTAGAAAAATTATCCAAATACCTAATTCACCCCCCTCTTAGGTATTTCAAATCCATATGAACAAGTTCAAGAGGTTTTGAAGTTGAAACCATTTTCTTGGGTTTGAAAGATGTTTTTGTTTGTTTTCCATATTGGCATGCATCACAAAGACGATTTTTCTCAAAACACATTTTTGGTAATCCTCTAACCAAATCTTAAGAGGAAAGTTTGTTCAATAAATCCATGCTCACATGACCCAATCTTCTATGCCAAAGAGAACCATCATTATCATGAACGTCAAGACATTTAACATCGTTTGTAATAGGTTCTTCAAGATATAGCACATATACATTTCCAACTATATTTGCAACAAAAATGATTTTTCCACTTACACAATCAAAAATGGTACATATATCACATTTAAATTCAACTTTGCATCCATTGTCACATAATTGACTAATGCTAAGCAAATTATATTTCAAGTCATCAATTAGTAACACTTGTTTAATGAGAGGGGAAGATCCTTTATCAATATTACCTACTCCAAGAATTCTTCCTTTCTTCTTGTCACCAAATGTGACAAATCCTTCATTTGTGGCTTGAAGTTCACTAATGAATGAAGCATTCCCTATCAATGAACTACTTGGTAGCACTTGATCTTGAAGGAATATGTACCTATATCAAATGAGAGGATGTGACTTTTGGTACCCATATTTTCTTGGGTCCAAGGGGGTTAGTGATAGTTCTCTTAGCTCTCCAAATGGTCTTAACACCACTCTCAACCTTTCTTTTCACATAACATCTAGTGGCCTTGTGACCATTTCTATCATAATAAGTACAACATGTACGAGGCATAGAGGTAGATGTAGCTTTAACGAAGTAATTTTGTATTTTGAAACATTATTAACATGATTGTATCCAAGAACATTTTTCACAAAAGAAGATCTTTGAGATCCAAGTACTTTTTCAAGATTGTTTCTACCATTTGTAAATTTTTCTGCACATAAGGTGAGATCATCAACCTACTTTTTTTAAAAAATCATAATCAACAATCATTTTTTCCAGAGAGGATATTTTGGCACAAAGATATTTGTTCTCAAGAGATATCTTTTGCAAAGAAACATTTAAAACTTCTTTGTCAATATTAAAAGAATCAATGGATTCAAGAAATTTTGTGTTATCACAAAATAATTTTGAATTCTCCTTTAATAAATTATCAATTTTGAATCTCATATCTTTGTTCTTTTTTAAACCTTTTCAATTCACTATACATATCTACAAGCAATTCTCTAGGATCTTCAACATCATCATCACAATGTGTAGAGGTTGAAGGAATCGATTGTACCTCATCATCCATAGCTGTGAAGCACACATTTACTCTTTCCTCATTGTCATCTCCACTATCTTCATTGGCATGTTGATCCCCAGTGCCTACTAATCCCTTTCCTTTCTTGAGAGATTTCTTTTTCTTGAATTTGCCTTCTCTCTCCTTCTTCAATGCTTTAGGGCAATCGCCTACAAGGTGTTCGGTACTTTTGCATTCATAGCATTGAGGCTTGAATAATGAAGACGATTGTCCTCTTTTCTTGGAAGACCTCTTTCTCTTCTTGAGAAATCACTTTTTATAGAATTTCTTGAGAAATCCCTTCCTATATGACTTCAACCCATTTGAGATATTGGTGAATCTTGTGAACATGTCACTAATGCTCTCTATGTTGGTGAATCTTGCGAACATGTCACTAATGCTCTCTCATTTCTTCATGGTGAATAATTCATAATCCTTTACTACCATGGCAAGCTTTTTCCTTCATGAGTTACTTGAAGAAGTCTCCACATGGCATGAGCAGTGTCTCATCCACAACTCAAAATGTTCATAGCATAGTAGTTCAAGGTCATCTTTCTTGAGTCACTTATATCATACTCATCCAAAGGCTTTGGTTCCCTAGTGACTCCATCTGCTCCCATCCTTATTGGTATTTAAGGTCCTCATCCTTATTGGTAATTAAGGTCCTTTCTGAATGATATTCCACAAATCAACGTTAATAGAACAAATATATATATCTTAATTCTAGATTTTCAAAAAGTATAATTTGTTCCATCAAACAAAGGAGGTCTATTTATGGATGACCCTTCCAAATAAGGTAAGTTTGAAACATTAGCCATAAGATCTTAACTTCTAGGTCGTAAAACTTTGCGAAGAAGCCCAAGCTCTTCTACCAATTGAAAGACCTAAGAGAGGAGGGGTGAATTAGGTCTTTGGCTAATTTTCAAAATCATTTCCTTTATGAGAAAATTGATTTGGAAGATGTTTGAAATCAAACACTTAACAAGTTATGCAATTGAATACATAAGATTCCAAATTATAAGAGAGAAGAGAAGAGACAACACAAGAAATTTATAGTGGTTTGATTACTCAAGATTTATATCCACTACCTTGAGCCCCAACTCAAGGATTTCAACGAAACTTAACTATAACACAAGTTGATCAAAAATACAATAGAGGCTCACCCTACAAGTGTTTTACTCCACAACCTCTTTTCACTTACAAATAATCAAGGCTCACCCTATCACAAAGGTTTTTTATCCTCAAGATAACCTTGAAAACAACGAGTAGATAAAGTAAAAGATAAGAGAGTTACCAACAACTTGGTAGATGATGATAAATTAGCACACCTTCACCTTTTTGTCAAAGGAATCTTGAATTTGAACTTTTTAACACAAGATAAAAGAGAGCTTTTTGATAAAGAATGATTAGGAAGAGTAAGGATTCTTAAAGGCTCAAAATCTACCTAAAAATCTAATGTTTATGTCTTTTATGTGCTTTAAAAACTAGTTGCAATGTTCAAATAACGGCTAGTAGCCGTAAAATTCAGTCGACCAAACTTGGACCTCTGTGTCCAAATGATCGTCCAAATTTTTCTGTTTTTAAACTGTTAGGATAAATTCAGTTTACTGAATTTGGACACAAGTGTCCGAATGATCATTTGAATTTGTCTAAAAATTCAACAGCCATGAATGATCGTCTAAATGATTAGAAATCAAGCACAACAAGTTTGAAATCATTTTGGACTATAAAATGGATCTTTTCAAAAGGTTTTAGTCCAAAGGTTGTTGTCAAGAACTTGGTAAAAAGATAAATCATTTGAGATTGAAAACCAAGGTTTATACTCTCTTGAAAATGCTTTAGATTCCAAAGACAAACAAGTGTATGGTTTACAAAGATATACCTATAATGCAATTGTAAACCTACAATAAGGTCTTCAAAGCTTTCAATTATCTTGAATCAACTCTTTTATCTTCAATCACTTTGGTAACCTTGAGTTGTTCTTGCACTTTTAGCTTCAAGGCATTGAGACTTGTATTCTTCTCAATCCAAAAATCCTATCATACAACAATTAAACACATTAGTCCATATCAAGGTTAATCAATTTTATTTCCTTAAGACTTTGCATTTATCAATGTTTGTAATTAATCAAAACAACATGATTTTCCCTTAAGACTTACAAGATCATTTAATCTCTTGTTCTTTATCACATGTGTAAATAGTAATCCTATGAGCTCTTCAAGAGGAAGAGTCTTAGTCTTTTGACTATTCAATGGCAAGAGTCTTTGGTTGCCATGACATTGGTTGAGCATCCAATATCTTTCTATTTTGTTCTCCAAGAGAGTAATTCTTCCAATAGGATTTTATACCATTTGGGATGTTTGTGAATCTTGTGAACATATCACCAATTTTCTCTCCTTGCTTCATGATGAATACCTCATTATCCCTCACTAGCATAGTAAGCTTTGACTCCTTCACTTGGTTTGTTTCTTCTTGTGTTACTTGAAGAAGTCTCCACATATCATGAGTGGTGTCTCATCCACTCACACGATTGTACTAATTCACATCTAAGGCACAACTTAGAATATTCATAGCTTGATAGTTCAAAGTCATCCTCTTTGAGTCACTCTCATCATATTCTTCCAATGGCTTCAGTTCCCTTGTGACTCCATCAGTTCTTAACCTCATTGGGATGTAAGAACCTTTCTCAATAATATTAAACAAATAAAAGTTAATAGATCAAATATATATTTTAATTCTAGATTTCCAAAAGGTATAATTTATTCCATCAAAAAAGAGTAGTCTATTTATGGAAGACCCTTCCAAATAGGGCAAGTTTGAAATATTAGCTATAAGATCTTAAGTTCTAGGTTATAAAACCACACAAAGAAGCCCTTGCTCAAATACCAATTGAAAGACTTAAGAAGAGGGGATTAATTAGGCCTTTGGATAATTTTTAAAATATTTTCCTTCTTGAAAACTTGGTTTGGAAACATTGAAGCTTCAAGTATCAATAGAGTCTTGAGAAGTAGATGCAAGAAGATATAAGAATTTTGAGAGTTTCAATGAATGCCTAAAAGAGCTTCTTAGAAGAGATTTAATGGATACTTGAGAACCATAAAGAGATGAAGAAGTAAAGATTGCAGATTTTGCTTGCTTCCAATTCCAACTCACACTTTGCACATTTTCTTCTTGTAGCCTCAAATGTGTTTCTCCATCTGTTTCATCTTTGTGCTCTTAACTCTTGAGAGACTTGAGTGCAAAGTGTTACATATATAAAGGATATACAAAGCCACAAAATGAACTTTGATTGGTGTAAGGCATATAAAGTTCACATTATCTCTCCAAGTTCTTGACAACAGCATTAGGACTAAAATCTTTTGAAAATATCCATTTTATAGTCGAAAATGATTTCAAACTTGTTGTCTAATCAATTTGACTAAGTTTGAATAGTTCAAACTCTAATTCGAAGGTCCAACTGAATACCATGGCTGCTGAATTTCTAGAGAAATTTGAACAACTATTCGGACGCTTGTGTCCAAATTTGATCGACCAAATTTATTCTAGCAGCTTGAAAATAGAAAAATTCAAACGATCATTTGGATGCAGAGGTCCATGTTCGATCAATTGAATTTTACTGTTACTAGCCGTTATTTGAACGTTACAACTAATTTGTAAATCTCATAAAAGACATAAACTTTAGATTTTTGGGTAATTCTTGAACTTTTAAGATTCTTTACTCGTCTGAATTATTCTTTATCAAAAAGTTCTCTTTTGTCTTGTGCTATAAAGTTGAAATTCAAGATACCTTAGACAAAAAAGTGAAGGTATACTAAATTTGTCTTCATCTACCAAGATACCTTAGACAAATTCAAGGTTATCTTGAGGATATAAAACCATTTTGAAAGGGTGAGCCTTGATTATTGTAAGTGTAAAGAGGTTGTGGTGTAAAACCCTTATTAGGTGAGCCTCTCTTGTATTGTGATCAACTTTTGTTATACCTCTCTAGGCTATTAAAACCTTTTGGCTACAAGAGACTAGCTCCGATACCAATTATATTTAAAGCAAAAATCAATTCTCAAATGATTTCTACACTTGGTATTTAGACAATATACTAGTATCAAGCTACTTAAATAATAACTAAAATCCATATAAAATATCAAGCGATTTTTTTTCAATAAGAGCTACCACAGAATAATATTAGCTTGAGTAACACAAGAGAGTTTTGTTGGGTTCAAACTACGAATTTCCATCAAATTGGAAGATATACATACACAAACAACCTTGCTAATCATTACATAACTCAACTAGCTTCAAACACAATGCTTAGAAGTTATCAAGCTAGTATTTGCCAACAGACAATTTGTGTCGAAGATTTATGTCACAATGTAGATTACAGTTTCAGCACAACTTTCCATGACATGGAGAGCATACATTGAATTGAATCATTCTTGAACAAAAGATGTTTGCTACTGGAGAAAATAAACCAAAAATAAAACAAGCAAATATATAAAGCCCAATAAAGCAAGAAATAAAAATAACACCGAGGATTTTTATAATGGTTCGGGAACATGCTTACATCTACTACTTGAGAACCTCATCTCAAGCATGTGGCCAAGAAGAAGGGCACAAGGAGATCCTCTTGATTAGCTACCACTCCAAAGCCAAACTACACAGGCAAGGAGCAAGCAAGTGATGGACCACTTCTTATCAAGCTTAAAGGAGACATGGCTATCACAACCAACAAATATGGAGTGAAGACAATAAAAAAATCAAAGACTAAGGACTCTGTAACCCTCTCTCATTTTACTTATGTACCTAGTCTAGTTTACATACGTCTATTCCATGCGTAGTTAATGTATCTAGAATAGTCCATGTATTTTTTCACACTTTGACCTTCAATGTGCTTATGTTACTTTTTTTCATATTTGCTTCACTTTCATCACCCCACATTTGATTGATGACAAAAGGGAGAGAATAATTGTTATGCAAAATGTACTTTGATATTTGCTTGATGAATATGGTTTAGTATACAACATAATGGTTTATTGATGTGTGCTCATTTAAGGGGAGAAGAAGTAGTTAGATATAAATGGCTTATGGTTTATTGATCATTGTGTACTTATTGGCATTTTGGCATTTTAAGGATGATGATCTTGAAAAAGCTTTGAGTTGGCATTGGTTGATTAAGATAATTATGAATGTGTTTTATAATTGATCACCTTGCTTTGATGATTGTGTATAGGGCTGTCAACGGGTCCAAATGGGTCCGGGACACCCTGTTCCGGACCCGGACCCGATTGACATTAATGGTTCCGGACCCGGACCCGATTACCCGACGGGTCCAAATAAGATGGACCCGGACCCTACCCTATAGGGTCTCGGGCCGGGTCCGGGTAGACCCGATAAAATTTTAATATAAATTTATAAATAATTGACCTTTGATCAAACGCATCTAACGGTTATAAAAAATTTAAATATATAAAATATTTATTATTTAAAATTTAAATCGGGTAATCGGATAATCGGGTCCGGAATACCCTATCCCGGACCCGGACCCTATTAGAAGATATATTATCGGGTCCGGGTCCGGGTCCGGGTAAATGGGTATGACTATTGTTCCGGACCCGGAATTATCGGGCCGGGTCCCGGGCCGGGTCCGGGTAAACGGGCAAAATTGACAGCCCTAATTGTGTAACTGATTATAAGCACTTACATTGCAAAATATATCTCTTGACAACTTTACCAAAAGTTCGGACTTGAAATTCTGACGCAGACAAAAAATTTAGTCGTCAGAACTTTCTGTCAAAAATGAAGATTTGATATTTATTGCTTGAACTATCTTGATCTTCCCTAAAATGTTTGAGGAGCCTTGGGAAGGTTTATTCTTAGAAAATAAATTCATTTTGCTTAATATATGTACTTCTAGGACTTGATCTTTCAAAATGTTTTAATAACTCAAGTCCAAATATGAGCATTATATATGGGGGAGCCTTGCATATTGACTATAACCTCTGAAACCCTTCTTAGAATGTGATCTAAATGCTTTCATGCTATATTTTCTATTTCGAAGGAAGAAATGAGGTTTATGGAGATTAGTTGGGTCATAGGCTCATTCATAAGCCATGCTTTGTCATTGTGCTAAATTATTCATAATTCATCCATGACATTAAAGCCTCATTGTACTGTATTGTTTAAATCCATCACATGTTTCATCCAAGTTTGTCATCATCAAAAAGGGGGAGATTGTAAGCCCTAAGGGCAAATCATGTTGTTTTGATTAATGACAAACATTGATAAATGGAAAATCCTAAGGAAAAAATATTGATTAACCTTGATATGGACAAATGTGTTTAATTGTTTTGTGATAAATTTTTTGGATTGAGAAGAATACAAGTCTTATTGCCTTGAAGCAAAAAATATAGGAACAACTCAAAGTTACCAAAGTGATTAAAGATAAAAGAGTTGATTCAAGATAATTGAAGGCTTTGAAGACTTTAGTGGAGGTTTACAATTTCATTATAGTTATATCTTTGTAAACCTTACACTTGTTTGTCTTTGGAATCTAAGCAGTTTCAAGAAAGCTTAAAACTACATTTTCAATCACTTGATTCATCTTTTTACCAAGTTCTTGACAACGGCCTTTGGACTAAAAGTTTTTAAAAAGATCCATTTTATAGTCCAAAATGATTTTAAATTGTTGTGTTTGATTTCTAATTATTTTGACTAAGCTTGAAATGTTCGGATGTCTGAACTGTATTTCATGGTTGCTGAATTTCTAAAGAAATTCGAACGATCATTCGGACACTTGTGTCCAAATTTGATCGACTGAATTTTACTATTACTAGCTGTTATTTTAACATTGCAACTGATTTTTAAAGCACATAAAAGAAATAAAATTCATATTTTTGGGTAGATTTTGATCCTTTAGGAATCTTTATTCTTCCCAATCATTCTTTATCAAAAAGCTTTCTTTTGTCTTGTGCTAAAAATTTCAAATTCAAGATTCCTTAGACAAAAAGGTGAAGGTTTGCTAATGTGTCATCATCTACCAAGTTGTTGGTAAGTTTCTTATCTCTTACTTCATCTACTTGTTGTTTTCAAGGTTATCTTGAGGATATAAAACCCTTGTGATTGGGTGAGCCTTGATTATTTGTAAGTGAAAAGAGGTTGTGGAGTAAAACCCTTGTATGATGAGCCTCTATTGTATTTTTGATCAACTTGTGTTATAGTTGAGTTTGGTTGAAATCCTTGAGTTGGTGCTCAAGGTAGTGGATGTAGATCTTGAGTGATCGAACCACTATAAATTTCTTGTGTTGTCTCTTCTCTTCTCTCTTTAAATTTGGAATCTTATTGTGTTCACTTGCATAACTTTTTAAGTGTTTGATTTCAAATATCTTCCAAATCAATTTTCTCATAAAGGAAAAGATTTTAAAAATTAGCTAAAGACCTAATTCACCCCCTCTTAGGTCTTTCAGATCTTTAAGATGAAGAAAAAGGAAAAAAAGAAGTTATACTTAAGGTCACCGACAATCCTAGTGAGCAAGAGGAATTTTCAAGTGATGAAGAAGAAGATGGTGAACATGATGAGATGGTTGTGGTGGTAAAAAAGTTTAAAAAATTCTACAAGAAGGGCAAAAGTCCTTTCAAGAAAGATGGACAATCATCATCATTATTCAAACCTCAATGTTATGAATGCAAGAGCACCGAGCACCTGGTTGCCAATTACTGTAAGGAATTGGAAAATGAAAGAGAAGCCAAATTCAAGAAGAAGAAATCTCTTAAGAAAGGAAAGGGACTTGTTGGCACTTGGGATCAACATGCCAATGAAGAAAGTTAAGATGACAATGAAGAAAGAGCCAATGTATGCTTCATGGTAATGAATGATAAGGTACATCCTATTCCCTCTACTTCTACTTGTTTTGATGATGATATTGATGACCCTAGTGAATTACTTGTTGACATATATAGTTAATTAAAAAAGGTTTCAAAAAGAAACATGGAAATAAGATTAAAAAATTGATGAATTGTTGAATGAAAATTCAAAACTATTTTGTGAAAACAAAAAACTTCTTGAATTATTGAAAAGGAGGTTTTAAATGTTTCCTTGCAAAATATGTCCCTTGAGAATAAATCGCTTTGTACAAAAATTTTCTTTCTTTAGAAAATGATAGTTGATCATGAAACTTTGAAAAAAAAGGTTGATGACCTTACTTTATGTGTTAAGAACTTTACAAATGGAACTATCACTAACCCTCTTAGACCCAAGAAAATGTGGGTACCAAAAGTCACTTCCTCTCATTTGGTGTAGGTACATCTTCCTCCAAGATCAAGTGCCACTAAGTGGTTTCTTGATAGTGAATGCTCAAGACATATGACAAGAAATGCTTCACTCATTAGTGAGCTTCAAGCCACAAATGAAGGATTTGTCACATTTGGTGATCAGAAGAAAGGAGAAATCCTTGGTGTAGGTAACATTGGTAGAGGTCCTTCACCTTTAATTAAACAAGTCTTACTTATTGATGATTTGAAATATAACTTGCTTAGTATTATCCAATTGTGTGACAATGGATGCAAAGTTGAATTTAAATGTGATAAATATACTATTCTTGATAGTGCAAATATTAAAACAATATTTGTTGTAAATAGAGTTAGAAATGTATATGTGCATAGAAGATTAGGTTATGTGAGCATGGATTTGTTGAACAAACTTTACAAAAAATGCATTTTGAGAAAAATCATCTTTGTGATGCTTGTCAATATGAGAAACAAACAAAATCTTCTTTCAAACCTAAGAAAATGGTTTCTACTTCAAACCGCTTGAACTTGTTCATATGAATTTTTTTGGACCAATGAGGACCACTAGTCTTGGTGGTAAGAGGTATGCATATGTAATTGTTGATAAATTTTCAAGATTTACATGGTTACGCTTTCTATCTCAAAAAGATGAAGCTTTTCACGGATTTGTAAGACTTTTCAAAAAGCTTCAAACCTCCTTTGGTTGTAAATTGATTTCTATCAAAAGTGACAATGGGGTAGAATTCTACAATCAAGACTTTACAAAACTTTGTGATGAAAATGGGATTGTTCACAATTTTTTAGCTGTTGAAATACCCCGACAAAATTGTGTTGTTGAAAGGAAAATCAAACTTTGCAAGAATTGGCAAGGTCTATGCTTTGTGAAAACTCTTTGCCAAAATATTTTGGTTCCGAAGCCATAAATACCACTTGCTATATAATGAATAGAGTTCTTTTAAGACCTTTCCTAAGAAAAACACCTTTTAAACTTCTCTTTGGTAGAGCTCCTTCAATCGCTTACTTTAAAGTGTTTCGTTGTAAATGCTTTATCTTGAATACCCTTGACAACAAAGGCAAATTTGATAGAAAATCAGATGAAGGTATTTTCCTTGGTTATTCATCTAACAAAAAGGCTTATAGAGTTTATAATAAAAGAACCCTACATGTTGAAGAACCAATTCGTGTGAGCTTTGATGAATCTAACATCTATTTTGAAAGAAGACATGAAGATGATGTAGGTACTTCAATGAATGACAATTAAACTCATCCTCAAGCACCAACGTTGGAAGATAATGCCAATGAAGAAGAAATAATTGAGCAAGAACAAGATGGCCAACCTAGTGGTGACCAAGAACTTCTCAAAGGTCTAAGATATGCAAGAGCTCACCCTGAGGAGCAAATCATTGGTGATGTCTCACAAGGAGTTAAAACAAGGTGGTACTTCATTGATAACTTTGCTCTTTCATCTCATATTGAGCCTAAAAACATTGATGATTCCTTGTGTGATGATGTTTGGATTGTTGCTATACAAGAGATATTAAACCAATCTGAAAGAAATAAAGTTTGGAACCTTGTCCCAAGACCCCATGATTACCCCATTATTGTTGCAAAATGGGTCTTTAAGAAAGAACTAAATGAATCTGAAGAAATTGTTAGAAATAAAGCTAGACTACTTGCCCAAGGATTCAATCAAGAAGAGGGCATTGATTATGATGAAACCTTTGCTTCAGTAGCTGCACTTAAATCTATAAGAACTACACTTGAATCTATAAGAATGCTTTTGGCATTTGCTTGTTTTAAAGGTTTTAAACTATTTCATATGGATGTCAAGAGTGCTTTTTTAAATGGTTTTATTGATGAAAAGGTTTATATGGAACAACCTCCTAGCTACCTCCCAGCTTTACTCATGAAAATTTCCTAATCATATTTTCAAATTATCAAAAGCTTTGTATGGGTTGAAACAAGCTCTTAGATCTTGGTATAAAAGATGGAGTGGTTTTCTACTTTCAAAAGGATTTTCAAGAGGAAAGGTTGACACAACTCTTTTTATAAAACCTTTTGCCACAATGATCTATTGCTTGTTCAAATATAAATAGATGACATCATATTTGGTGCTACTAACGTATCTCTTCGTAATGAGTTTTTCAAAATGACGCAAACTGAGCTTGAAATGAGCATGATGGGGGAACTTAATTTCTTCCTTGGTCTTCAAATCAAGTAAACCAAGGATGGTATATTTATCAATCAATCAAAATACACCAAAGAGCTTTTGAAGAGATTTGGAATGGATAAGGGAAAAGGTATTAGTACATGTATGAGTTCATCAAACAAGTTAGTACACCTATGAGTTCATCAAACAAGCTTGACAAAGATGGGAAAGGTAAAAATGTTGATGAAAAGATTTATACAGGTATGATTGGGAGTCTACTTTATCTTACTGCTAATAGAACCGATATTGTGTTTGTCGTATACTTATGTGCTCGATTTCAATTGTCTTAAAGAGTCTCATCTAATTGCCACTAAATGTATTCTTCGTTATCCAATTGACACATATGACTATGGACTTTGGTTTTCTAAATTGTCTTCTCTTGACCTTATTGCTTATACGGATACCAACTATGCCGGATGCAAAGTCAAGTGTAAGAGTTCTAGTAGTCATTGTCAATTTCTTGGTAGTTATGTTGTCGCTTGGTATAGCAAGAAACAAGCTTGTGTGTCATTATCTACCGTCGAGGCCGCAAATATTGCCAACATAGTTATTGTACTCAAGTGCTATGGATGAAGCATACTTAGCTTGACTTTAGTTTAGATGTCAAAAGTGTGCCTATCTTGTGTGATAACACTAGTGCCATAAAACTGACCATAAATCCTATTCAACATTCTAGAACTAAGTATATAGAGACTAAGCATCACTATATTCGTGATAATGTTGCTAAAGGTGATGCGTGTTTAGAATATGTTTGAACCAATGAAAAAACTGCTGACATTTTCACTAAGCTATTGGCTGATGAAAGGTTTTGCTACCTTAGAAGAAGCTTATGAATATCAAAATTCAATTAGTAATTTGTGTATTCAAGTGTTTGAAAAACAGGTAAAATTCAGATGAAGTATTTAGACACTTGCTCTGAAATTCGAACATCCGAACCACTTCTCTGAGGAGTCCATATAGAAAAATTTGGACACAAGTTCAGACACGTGACCAAAAATTTAGTCGTCCAAATTGGCTAAAGCTAAGAAGGGTTTAAGAAGTTCATACACAGACTAGAAATTTTGCTCATTCAAACTGTGCAATTTTAGTGGTTTTAAATTGGAAATAAATGACTATTCACTTCATTTCCTTCAAAACCTCACTTCCGAATTCTTTCTTCTCTCAAAACCTATCAAACCTATCTACGTCCAATCACATATTTCACCATCATTTCAGTATTTTCACTTGAAATCCTTCACTTTTTCGTGTTCTAAGCCCTAAACTTCACTTGAACCTCACTTCATTTCAAAGAAATCCATCAAGGTGAGATTAAAGAGAGCAAATGTTGGCAAAGGAAAGAGCAAAGGAAAGAAAATAGAGAGTAGGTTGATAATCAATGAACCAAGAAGAGTTCAAATTCCCCAAGCTTCTTCTAGAGTGAACTGATATGTCTCAACCAAGGTGGGAGTGAAATTTGAGGAATGGAGTAGAAGAAATTGAAAGATCATTCGTGATCACAAGATTGATTTGGAAAAGCTCCTGGAATAGATAATGCTCTTTCACTCTTTGGTGTTGCAGGATGGAGTAGCTTGTTGGTTGTAGAGGATGATTACTTCCCCACCCATGTGTATGAATTATGTGCTAATTAGAGAAAAAAGAGTTGAACAAGTTAGAGATGATATTGTGCAATGGTATTCATTTAGAGTATCTCAAATTGACTTTGAATTTAATGATGCATTAGACAATAGAATATGTGGAGTAGATGATGAAGGGGTTGATACCATTCCTTGAGGCAACATTGCTATATTCATGAACTGTTTACAAATGAAAGGTTTGAAGAGGCATACACAAATGGTAGAAGATTAAGATCAATCAAGGAAAGAGAAATCAAAGCATTACATGCTAGAGACCGAGTATTGCATCATATACTAACCACAATGATTATTCCTAATTTGGGTCACAAGTCTTCGGTTGGAAACATGCACCTTGTGATCATGCTTGCTCTCCATGAGTAAAGAAGAACGAATTTTGGATATATGGCATTGAGACACATGATGGGAGTAAGGAACACAGAGAACAAGGCACTATCTTATGGAAGATTGCTCACAAAAATGTTCAAGCACTTCCAAGTTCAACTCCCCAGAGATCCTCTAGGTTGGTGAGAGAAACATGTCATC
The DNA here is from genome assembly GCA_030512225.1 of Rauvolfia tetraphylla. NCBI lineage: Eukaryota > Viridiplantae > Streptophyta > Magnoliopsida > Gentianales > Apocynaceae > Rauvolfia > Rauvolfia tetraphylla. Next base: position 506,765 of record JAJQKT010000017.1, on the reverse strand, counting down.
AAGAGGAAAGGCACAAGGAGATCCTCTCAGTTGTCCATAACTCCTAAGCCCAACTATACTGGGAATGAGGTAGCAAGTGAAGGTCCCTCCATATCAAGTTCAATGGCAACAGAGCCATCACCACCAACAAATATAGAGTCAAGACCATGAAGAAGATCCAAGACTAAGCCTTTCTTTATCGTATCTCTTATTTCAATACTTTTGTGCAATTTCTAGTCTATGTATCTAGCATAGTCCATTTATCTTCACATTTCATATTTCTATGTGTCTTTTGAGTCTTTGTAATGTTTGGTGAAGCTCAATGATGATACACCTGTGTTGAGAGGTTTTCTTGTTGATTACTTCACTTTGATTAGCCCTAACATTGATTGATGACAATGTTGCAAAATGTTATGTTAGTGTAATGATGTTAGTGTTGTCTGCAAAAAATATGCAAGTTTCAACATTTTGGATTGATGATTGAGTTGGGACATTTGGATTGATGATTAAATTGGATTGTGATTTGGACTATGATTGACCAGTCTTGTTGCATGAATATTGTGCTCATATGTATAGTATGGATGTTTGTGCACTTGTGTAGTTCATTTGAAATCATTTTAAAAATTTAACCAAAAGTCAAGTTGATCCAAAACCATCTCAATCTTTCCTATCATGTTTGAACAAACATAGGAAAGCTTACTTTCAAAGGTTACTAGTGTAGGGTTTGCCTTTGCTTAATAGGTATCTTCTTGTAAACCATACACTTCTTGCTTTAGGAATCTATAGAATATCTGAGGAAGCACAAAACTTGGTTTTGAACCTTAAAACTTAGTAGTGTCTTAATAGGTCTAAGCCCGCAAGTTGGCCCGTTTGACCAGTAATATGAACGGGCTTGGGTTTGGTTTCCTAATCCCGTTTAAATGCGGGCGGAATTGGCCTGCTCCGTTTTAGCTCGCGGGCTGAAGCAGGACATATCTCTTTTTTTTGTATTAGAAACATTATAAAAAATACAATATATAACAATATTGATACCAAATTTTCCTATATCACACATTCTAATCATACCTACAATTAAGGTTAATTGATTTAAATTTATTTAAAATAATTTGATTATATAAATTTATTCATATTAGGTATAATATATATAATTAATGATCATTTTCTATTTTAAAAACATTGGTGATTGGTCAAAAAAATTTTATCCCAATCATAGATTTATATTCTCAAATATGATAGAGAGAAAAAGAGAGGAAAATGCATAGTATACAATTTAATTTAAATAAAAAAAGATAAACTAGGCTTGCGGGCTGGCCTGTTTAGCGCGCGGGGCTAGTATGAATAGGTATGGGCTGGGGCTTTCCCAGCCCGCTCCTCACCGTTTAAGGGGTGGCCCGTGATGAGTAGGGCCGTTTGACAATACTATTAAAAAGGCTTTGATCATTCCTGATTTACCAAGATTTTGTTAACGGCTTAGTACTCAAAAGATCTTAAATGACATATCCTTAAGTCTAAAGTGATTTCAAACTTGTTGTAGTTGATTTCCAAATGATTTGGCAAATTTTGAAAAGTTTAGACTCCAGTTTGGATGTCTGAAGTATGACTTTCATTGCTGCATTTCCAGGGAAATTCGGATGCAGAGATCCAAGTTTAATTGACCGAATTTATCCTTGCAGCCTGGTACACTGTAAGTTGAGACGATCAATTCGGATGCAGAGATCCAAGTTCGGTCGATCGAATTACACTATTGCTAGCCTTTATTTGAATGTTAAAATTGATTTTCAAACTTTATAAAAGCCATAAACTTCACAATTTTGAGTAGTTCTGAACACTTTAAGAATCTTTGTACTCCAAAATCATTTGAACATCAAAAATTTCTTTTTTGTCTTGTGCTTCATGTAACTATTCAAGATTACAAAGGTAAAAAAGTGAAGTGGTGCTAGCATTTGTCATCATTCACCAAATTGTTGGTAATATCTTTCTTTATTCCTTCATCTACTTGTTTTATTCAAGATTTTCATGAAGATATAAAACCTTTTTTGATAGGGTGAAGCTTGATTCTTGTGTGAGAAAGAGGTTGTGGTGTAAAACCTGAAATACCTAAGAGGGGGGGTGAATTAGGTATTTGGCTAATTTTCGCAAACTTAAACCTTTTATGCGTTTAGACCAAGAACAAGTTATGTAAGCTAATTATAGATAATTGATAGCAAGGCAGTAATGAAAGCAATTGCAAAGCACTCAAACAATTTATAGTGGTTCGATCCTCAAGATCTACGTCCACTACCTTAAGCTCACACTTAAGGATTTCAACGAATCTACTAATTGCTCAGGTTTACAAATTACAAGAGAGGTTTACCAAACTATGGTTTTACACTCACAACCTCTTCTAGTAATGTTTACAATACAAGGCTCACCACAAACAATGGTTTTATATCTTAAACAATCTTGAATCACACTTTCAAGGATCACCCTTACCTAAAGGGTTTTATGTTATCAAGATAACCTTGCTAGAGCTAGTAGATTAACACAATTGAATAAGTAAAGAAGAATGTGTAGAAGTTACCACTTGATGGTAGATATTACACAAATTTGCACCTTCACACTTTGATGTCTTTGGATTGATCAATTGAATGCACAAGACATAAGAGAGCTTAAGAAATGTTTGCTAAATGCTTTTGAATGCTTGGAGTTTTCAAGATTTCAAGAGTTACAAAAATTTGCATATTTATAGCTTTTATAGAATTTGAAAATCTGTTAAAATGTTCATAAAACGACTAGTAACGGCTAGTTTCAGAAAATTCGGACGACCGAATTTCTTGGCTGCGTTCGAATCTTTGTCCGAATTTCTCTGGATGAATAGTAACCATGATGAGAACAAAAATTCGGATGACCGAATTTTTTTGCTGCGTCCGAATCTTCTTCTGAATTTCTCTGGAAGAACAGTGACCATGCTGAAGGCCAAAAATTCGAACGACCGAATTTTTTGGCTGCGTCCGAATCTTCTTCCGAATTTCTCTGGAAGAATAGTAGCAAACTTTTGCTACAAAATTCGGACGACCGAATTTTTTGAAAGAATTTTCAAACTTTGTAAAATCATTTGAGATATAACTTCAATGAGTTTGAAAAACATTTGATATATATAAAAAACTTATTTAACTATATTTAAGCTTGAAAAACATGAACATATGAAGTTTATAAACATATCTTATAGAAAGATTCATTCAAAACCTTTTAAGATCATAAGACTATTTTTATGCTCTCTTATGCATTCAATGATAACCAAGACATGCAAGTGTAGAGTTTACATAGAAATTTACCTAAAAGTTAAATGCACTCTACACTTCAAGTCTTCAATGCCTTTTGATCATCTTTAGAACAACATTCTTCAAACTTCAAATACTTGCTTAAATGAAGTTGTTCTTGAACTTTTGCTTCAAAGCAATGAGACTTCATACTTCTCAAATTACAGAACCTATCACACAATAATCAAACATTTTAGTCCTCATCAATATTTGTCATTAATCAAAACTATATAATTTGCCCTTAGGGCTAACAATCTCCCCCTTTTTGATGATGACAAACTTTGATGCAAAATGTGATAGATTAAAACAATGTAGTACATAGAAGTATTGATGTCAATGATAGAAAATAACCAATTTAGCACATTGACATACAAAAGGCTCAATATGAGCCTATGACCCAACCAACCTCCATTAACCTCCTTCCTTCCAACTACTAGGATAGAAGATATAGCATTTAAGCATTAAGAAAACTTCTAAGAGAGGTTTTAAAGGTTGTAAAAGTTTAACAATACTCCCCCTTAGATTGTGCTCATTTTTCAACAAGTTTGGACTTGAGATACTATGCATCCGAATTTTGACATATCAAGTCTGAATTTTAAAATAGATTAAATGAAAGCTTAACATTTTGAGAATAAGCTTTCCTAAGGTTGTTCAAACATAGAGGAAGAGATTAAAACCAGTTTGAATCAATTTGAACAACAATAGAGCACATTTTGGCAACAAAATATGCATGCATCCGAATTTTTTGATCATTCGTCCGAATTTTTTTAATCTTAAGTCAAAAACTATAATAACTTCAATATAATAAATTCCTAAGGTTGTTCAAACATACTAGAAGAGATTAAAACAGATTTAGATCAATTTGAACAACAATAGAATACTTTTTGGTAACAAGTTATAGCTCATGCATTCAAATGTTTTCATAGAGTTTTCATAGAGTAACAATTCAAGAGCAAGTTATTCATTTACAGAAAACACACAGAAAACATCTATAGGATTGAGACATAAGACTCAAAAAACGTGCATATAAGAAAAAAAATCATATGTAGAAAAATTCATTATCTCATCCCATAGAGCAGTTTTTCACACATTTTGTCATCCTCATTTTTCTCCCCCTTTTGTCATCAGTCAAAGATGGGGTCAATGAAAATGAGATTAACAATTTAACACATAAAGAAAGCTCTCATCACTGAGATTTCATCATTGAGCTTCATTATTACATAAGATGCATGAAAAATACTGAAGAAGATTATAGCATTAGATGCATAACTAAAAATTTAAATAACTTAAAGCAGTAAATAGTATGGAAGAGATGCTTAGTCTTGTGATGTTGATGAAGAGGCTCTGCTAATCCCTTTCTTGATGGCCAAGTGCTTCACTCTTCCTTGGCTGAATGAAACGTGTGATGATGAGACAATTTCAGCTTGAGCTACTTGGCTTCCTGCCTTTTGTGGTTGTACATGTTCTTCTTCTTCTTGTTCTGCAACTGTCTCATCATCTCCTCCTTGGTTATCCCCATCATCACTGTCATTATCTTTGTCCTTCTTATCTTCCTCTTTATCATCATCTTCCTCGTTTCTATCTTGAGGCCTAGAGGGTCCTTCACCACTTTGAGTATTTCTCATTAGGATTTCCTCAATGTGTTTCACTCTATTCTCTAGTCCATCTAATTTTCTTAGAACCATTGGAGCAAATGATTCAAAGAACTTATATATTTTCTCCATTTCCTTGACTTGATTGTTCAAGGCTTCTTGGAATGCTTTGGCTATTATGGTGTCACCTCTAGTTATTCCTTCACCACTTGACTCATCTTTAGTTTCTTCTTCAACTACCCTTCTTTTAGTTGGTGGTTGCTCCCTCTCACTTGAAGTGTCATGCTTTCTTTTTGTCTTCATTTCTCTTGCAAGGGTCTCTTCCTCATCTTCCTCATCTTCATCCTCCTCCTTTTCCTCTTCTACACTTTCTGTTCTTTCTTTTCTTCCTAATCTTTTTGGAGAGGATCCTCTTTTTGTTCTCCATACTCCATCATCATCAAGGATAAGCTGCATTCTCTTAAGGGATTCATCAGTGTATATTTCTCCACTTTTAAAGGCTTGTCCTCTTCCTGGAAGTTTAATCTTAAAATGCTTAAAGATCTTTGTTAACAGCCTTCCAAAGGGGAATGCCTTGGTTACTGTTTTTCTAGCAGTAATCATGTGTCTTAAGGCTATATATCCAAAGTTGAATTTCCTCTATTCATGCAGGGCCAACATTAATACCATATGCATATTACCTACTGATGATTTATGTCCAAAGTTAGGAACAATCATAGTAGTTACCATGTGATGCAATACTCTACCTCTAGCATCCAAATTCTTGATTTCCCTCTCTTTTATAGATCTAAACTCTCTTCCATTTGTAAATGCTTGTTCAAATCTATCATATATGTAAAGAGTTGACGACATAGCAATGCATTGAGGGTGCATAATATTTAGCCCCACTGTCACTTACCCCACAAATTCTGTTAATCAGGTCTTCACTTAATTCAATATCAACTTGGGATACTCTAGTTGAATACCATTGTATCCTATCATCCCCAAAAATCTCAGTTCTTTCTTCCTTTAGGTTTGCATAGAATTCATATACCAAGGTGGGATAAAAATCTTCATTAATAAACAACAAACTACTCCATCCAACATCATGGAAACAAGACAAAACCATATCCATACTAGATAGTTTATCAACATCCACCTTATATCCAGGAATAATCTTTCTACTACTCTTATTCCATTCATCAAATTCATGAGTAGATTTGATAGAGATAAACCTGTCAACTCCAGATTGTGTTTGAGGAATGCCAATCCTTCTTGGTTGATTGAGGATTGGGTCTCCATTTCCTTCCTTAGCCTTTCCTTTTCCTTTCTCAACATTGGGCTTCTTTGTTCTCACCATGATGTTTTCTCTTGAGAAGGGTTTGTTTTCTATATGAAATTAGGGCTTAGAAGTTTAAAAATGAATGCAAATCGGGATGAGACTGTGTGAATTTGAAGAGATTTTGATTCGGACGTGAATGGGTATGAGAGGTTTTGAAAGGATTTTAAAATTCGGAAGTTGTAATGTTTGGAAGAAACCGTTCGATTTTCATTTAAATAGATGCATCCGTAAAATTCGGACGACCGAATTTTAGGTCTGCGTCCGAATTTTTGGTCGAAAGTTTCTGTCTCTTTGATTCAGAAAATTCGGTCGACCGAATTTTCTGTCCTGCGTCCGAATTTTTGATCAGTAAATCTCTGTTTTCATCACAACATTAATACACATATTAGTCATTGAATTTTGAAATTCCTAAGAGTCTTCTTAGGTGATTAAACCTTTCCTCAGCCAAAGGCTTTGTAAATATGTCAGCAATTTGATCATTTGTATTTACATGTTCTAAGCATATATCTTTCTTAATCACATGATCACGAATGAAATGATGTTTTATTTCTATATGCTTTGTCCTAGAATGTTGAATGGGATTAATGCTCAAATTGATAGCACTAGTATTATCACATAGTATAGGCACACACTTAAATTTAAGACCATAATCAAGTAAAGTATGTTGCATCCATAATAATTGTGCACAACAACTTCCCTGCAGACTATGTATTCAAACTTCAAATCTGTGGATAAAGATACACAAGCCTTCTTTTTACTAAACCAAGACACTAGACAACTACCAAGAAATTGACAATGACCACTTGTACTTTTACGCTCAACTTTACATCCAAAGCATAGTCAGCGATCGAATATCCAATAAGTTCAAAAGATGAAGTTTTAGAAAACCAAAGACCATAGTCATATGTGTCAATCAAATAACGAAATATTCGCTTTGATGAGAAATTAGATGAGATTCTTTAGGACATGATTGGAATCTAGCACACAAGCAAACAACAAACATAATATCCGGTCTACTAGCAAAGTGAGATAGAGTAAACTTCCAATCATACCTCTATACAATTTCTCATCAATACTTTTACCTTTCTCATCTTTGTCAAGTTTAGTTGATGAACTCATAGGAGTACTTATTCCTTTTGCTTGATCCATTCCAAACCTTTTCAATAGCTCCTTAGTATATTTTTCTTGATTGATGAAGACTCCATCCTTGGTTTGCTTAATTTGTAGTCCAAGGAAGAAACTTAGTTCTCCCATCATGCTCATCTCAAATTCATTTTGCATAGTTTTAGCAAACTCTTCACAAAGAGAAATATTAGTAGAACCAAAAATAATATCATCAACATAGATTTGTACAAGCAAAATATCATTTTTTAGAAGATGTTTTAATAAAAAGAGTTGTGTCTACTTTTCCTTTAGTAAAACCTTTTGTGAGAAGAAAACCACTTAATCTTTCATACCAAGATCTTGGAGCTTGTTTCAGTCCATATAGAGCTTTGGTTAGCTTATACACATAATTTGGAAATTTTTTCATGGATAAAACCAGGAGGTTGTTCTACATAAACCTCTTCTTCAATAAAACCATTTAGGAAAGCACTTTTAACATCCATTTGAAAAAAGTTTAAAACCTTTAAAAGCAAGCAAATGCTAAAAGTATTCTTATAGATTCTAATCAAGCTCATCTGGAGCAAAGGTCTCATCATAGTCAATGCCTTCTTCTTGGTTGAAACCTTGAGCAACAAGTCTAGCTTTATTTCTAACTACTTCTCCTAGTTCATTTAACTTATTTCTAAAAACCCATTTTGTACCAATAACAGAATGATCATGAGGTCTAGGAACAAGAGACTAAACTTTATTTCTTTCAAATTGATTTAGTTCTTCTTCCATAGCAATAATCCGTAAATTATCACACAATGCATCATCAATATTTTTTGGTTCAATATGAGATAAAAAGAGCAAAGTTATCAATAAAATACCGCCTTGTTTTTACCCCTTGAGAGACATCACCAATGATTTGCTCCTTAGGATGACCTTTTGCATATGTGATATCTTTTGGAAGTTCTTGATCATTTCTTGATTGACCATCTTGTTCTTGCTCCATGATTTCTTCTTCTTTGGCATGATCTTCCATTGTGGGTGCTTGGTGTTGAGTATGATTTTCAACCATTGATGTACCTGTGTCATCTTCATTTCCTCTTTGAAGATAAATGTTAGATTCATCAAAGGTTACATGAATAGTTTCTTCAACATACAATGTTCTTTTATTATAAACTCTATATGCCTTTTTATTTGATGAATAACCAAGAAAAAATTCCTTCATCTCGATTTTCTATCAAACTTCCCAAGATAGTTGCTAGTGTTTAAAATGAAGCATTTACAACCAAAAAACTTTGAAATAGACAATTGATGGAGTTTTGTCAAATAAAAGTTCAAAAGGTGTTTTTTCTTATAAAAGGTCTTAGTAAAACTACGTTCATGATATAACAAGTTGTATTAACGACTTTCACCCCAAAAAATACTTTGGTAATGAGTTTTCACAAAGCATTGATCTAGCCATTTCTTGTAAGGTTCTGTTTTTTCCTTTCAACAACACCATTTTGTTGAGGTGTTTTTAGCAAATTTGAAAAATTGTGAGTAATACCATATTCATCACAAAATTTTTGTAAAGTCTTGATTACAAAATTCTCTTCCATTATCACTTCTAATAGAAATCAGTTTGCAATCAAGAGAGGTTTGAACCTTTTTGAAGAGTTTTGAAAATTCATGAAATGTTTCATCTTTTTGTGCTAAGAAGATTACCCATGTAAATCTTGAAAAATCATCAACAATCACATAAGCATAGCTTTTACCACCAAGACTAGTAGTCCTCATAGGTCCAAATAAATCCATATGAATTAGTTCAAGAGGTTTTGTGGTAGAAACCATTTTCTTTGGTTTAAAAGATGTTTTTTATTGTTTTCCATATTGACAAGCATCACAGAGGTGAGTTTTATCAAAATGCAATTTAGGTAATCCTCTCACCAACTCTTGTGTAGAAAGTTTGTTTAATAAATCCATGCTTACATGTCCTAATCTTCTATGCCATAAAAATCCATCATTGTCATGAATGGCAAGACATTTAATATCATTTGTAATAAGCTCATCAAGATACAACACATATACATTACCAACTCTTTTAGCAACAAAGATAGTTTTGTTACTTGCATTGTCAAGAATAGTACAAGTATCACATTTAAACTCTACTTTGCATCCATTATCACATAATTGACTAATACTTAGTAAATTATACTTTAAATCTTCAATAAGTAATACTTTCTTGATAAGAGGAAAAGAACCTTTACCAATGTTACCTATTCCAAGTATTTTCCCTTTCTTCTTATCTCCAAATGTGACAAAACCTTCACTTGTAGTTTGAAGTTCACTAACAAGTGATGCATTTCCAGTCATGTGCCTTGAACATCCACTGTCAAGGAACCATTTAGTGGCACTTGATCTTGAGGCAAATTGTACCTATACCAAATTTTAAAGGGTGATTTTTGGTACCCATATTTTCTTGGGTCTAAGGGGGTTAGTAAAAGTTTCTTTGACCTTCCAAATGGTTTTAACACCACTTTCTACTTGTCTTTTGACAAAACATCTAGAAACCTTGTGTCCATGTTTACCACAATAAGTGCAGTAAATATGTGATCTAGAATGATAAGATTCTTTAACAAAAGATTTTCTCTGTTTTGGAGCAGAATAATCATGAGTAAAACCAAGACCATGTTTTACAAATGAAGGTCTTTGATAGCCAAGTAATTTATTCAAATTTTCCCTTCCATTTGTAAATCTCTCAATGCATAAAGTTAGATCATTAACTTTCCTTTTTAGAAGCTCATGATCTTTTATCATTAACTCAAGAGAAATAATTCTAGTGCAAAGCTTTTTGTTTTCAAAAGATATATTTTGTATAGTTGTATTCAATACTTCTTTTTCAATAGCAATGCAACTAATGGTTTCAAGAAGTTTCCATTTTCAACACATAATTTTGAATTCTCATTAGATAAATCATTTATTTTGAGTTTCATATCCTTATTTCTTTTTGAAGCCTTTTTTAATTCTTCATATAACTCAACAATAAGATCACTGGAATTAATATCATCATCATATATATTTGAGATAGAGGGTGAAGATTGTACCTCATCATCAATGGCCATGAAGCATATGTTGGCCTTTCCTTCACTTTCATCCTCACTTTCCTGTTGATCCCATGTTCCAGATAGTCCTTTTCCTTTCTTGGCAGATTTCTTTCTGTTTTTGCTTTCTCTTTCCCTTTCCAATACTCTGGGACAGTCAGCAATAAGATGCTCAGTACTCTTGCATTCAAAGCATTGATGAAGATTGTCCACTCTTCTTGACTGATTTTCTTCCTTTCTTGAGAAATTCCTTTTTGTAGAATCTCTTGAATTTCTTCACAGCCATTGCAATTTCTTCTTCTCCACTGTTTCCTCCTTCTTCTTCACTTGAAGATTGTTCTTGTTCACTCAAGTTATTTGAGACATTAAGCACTACTCCTTTTCTTCCCTTTTCTTCATCCTCCTTGTCATTTAGCCGTTTCATCTTCATTTCATGAGTCAGTAGAGATCCAATGAGCTCTTCAAGTGGAAGAGTCTTCAAATCCTTGGACTCCTCAATGGCAAGTGTTTTAGGCTGCCAGGATTTTGGTAGAGCATCTAAAATCTTTCTGTTTTGCTCTCCCATAGTATAGCTTTTACCATAAGCTTTTAAGCCATTAAAAATGTTAGTAAATCTTGTAAACATATCACTAATATTTTCACCTTGTTTCATGGTAAACAGTTCATAATCTCTAACTAGCATGACAAGTTTAGATTCTTTAACTTGATTAGTTCCTTCATGTGTAATTTGAAGTAATCTCCACATGTCATAAGCAGAATCACATCCACTAACTCTATTATATTCAGTAACATCTAAAGCACAACTTAATATATTCATGGCTTGATAATTTAAAGTCATTTTCTTAGAATCATACTCATCAAATTCATCTGTGAACTTGGGTACTGAGGTTATTCCATCAGCACTCATTTTCATTGGGACATAAGGACCTTTCTCAATTATGTTCCACAAATCAAAATTAATAGAACAAATATAAATTTTAACTCTAGATTTCCAGAAAGTGTAATTTGTTCCATTAAACAAAGGTGGTCTATTTGTGGAAGATCCTTCTAGGTAAGGTAGGTTTGACATATTAGCCATAGGATCTTTGTCTTCTAGGTTGTTAAACCACACACAGAAGTTCTAGCTCTGATACCAATTGAAATACCTAAGAGGGGGGGTGAATTAGGTATTTGGCTAATTTTCGCAAACTTAAACCTTTTATGCGTTTAGACCAAGAACAAGTTATGTAAGCTAATTATAGATAATTGATAGCAAGGCAGTAATGAAAGCAATTGCAAAGCACTCAAACAATTTATAGTGGTTCGATCCTCAAGATCTACGTCCACTACCTTAATCTCACACTTAAAGATTTCAACGAATCTACTAATTGCTCAGGTTTACAAATTACAAGAGAGGTTTACCAAACTATGGTTTTACACTCACAACCTCTTCTAGTAATGTTTACAATACAAGGCTCACCACAAACAATGGTTTTATATCTTAAACAACCTTGAATCACACTTTCAAGGATCACCCTTACCTAAAGGGTTTTATGTTATCAAGATAACCTTGCTAGAGCTAGTAGATTAACACAATTGAATAAGTAAAGAAGAATGTGTAGAAGTTACCACTTGATGGTAGATATTACACAAATTTGCACCTTCACACTTTGATGTCTTTGGATTGATCAATTGAATGCACAAGACATAAGAGAGCTTAAGAAATGTTTGCTAAATGCTTTTGAATGCTTGGAGTTTTCAAGATTTCAAGAGTTACAAAAATTTGCATGTTTATAGCTTTTATAGAATTTGAAAATCTGTTAAAACGTTCATAAAACGGCTAGTAACGGCTAGTTTCAGAAAATTCGGACGACCGAATTTCTTGGCTGCGTCTGAATCTTCGTCCGAATTTCTCTGGATGAATAGTAACCATGCTGAGAACAAAAATTCGGACGACCGAATTTTTTTGCTGCGTCTGAATCTTCTTCCGAATTTCTCTGGAAGAACAGTGACCATGCTGAAGGCCAAAAATTCGGACGACCGAATTTTTTGGATGCGTCCGAATCTTCTTCCGATTTTCTCTGGAAGAATAGTAGCAAACTTTTGCTACAAAATTCGGACGACCGAATTTTTTGAAAGCATTTACAAACTTTGTAAAATCATTTGAGATATAACTTCAATGAGTTTGAAAAACATTTGATATATATAGAAAACTTATTTAACTATATTTAAGCTTGAAAAACATGAACATATGAAGTTTATAAACATATCTTATAGAAAGATTCATTCAAAACCTTTTAAGATCATAAGACTATTTTTATACTCTCTTATGCATTCAATGATAACCAAGACATGCAAGTGTAGAGTTTACATAGAAATTTACCTAAAAGTTAAATGCACTCTACACTTCAAGTCTTCAATGCCTTTTGATCATCTTTAGAACAACATTCTTCAAACTTCAAATACTTGCTTAAATGAAGTTGTTCTTGAACTTTTGCTTCAAAGCAATGAGACTTCATACTTCTCAAATTACAGAACCTATCACACAATAATCAAACATTTTAGTCCTCAACAATATTTGTCATTAATCAAAACTATATAATTTGCCCTTAGGACTAACAAAACCCTTATTGGGTGGCACCGCTAGTGTACTTGTAGTGATTATTTCTATAGTTGAATTAGTTAAAATCCTTGAGTGTAGGCTTAATGATCGAATGATTTTCTCCACAATGGTGACATATTGTATCTTTTCACCATAGATTCTCATTTGGTTTTCAACCGCCATTATTCTTCCAAAGAAATCTGAGACCGATTCTCCTTACTTCATGCATAAAGTCTCAAACTCGGTCCAAAGTCTCGCTCTACTCGTTTGGCCCTTCCCAAATTTGCTTGGAGGTATCTTTGATGAGAATTGTCTCCAAGGTTCCTCAATAAATGGATGGAAATAGATAACTTTTTGCCTTAATATCCTTCATCTTCAAGGCTTCTAACTTCGTTCTCTGTGCTTACGCCGACACCACTCCAGTTGCTAGCTCTGCTACTTCAAACTCAACAACCTACCAATAGTCTTTGGACCTTAAGAAGTTTTCTATTACCTTGCTCCAATGATCATAGTGACTATCAAAGTGGGGAATTTGAGATTAAACAAAGTTGTTAGTGGCCAATGGGATGTACAACTGCTGTTGCAAATGGGTTTCAGGAAACTACTGTTCTTAAAAGAAAACCTCACAATTCACTCGTCTCTTTCACTAACCAAACTCTGATACCACTGTTGGAAAATCTATGAGGAATAGGAAAAATAACAGACAAAATATGAGGAAATATGTGATATATTATTAATCGTCAATACACACACTAAGTACAACCATAAATTACTCTATTTATAGAGCTACAACTAATGGATGAAAACTAAAAAGTAGGAACTAAAACCTATTAACTCCTATAAGTTTTCAAGTGACTCCACTAACTCTACCAACTCCTAAAGACACTCCACTAACTCTTAATGACACCCACTAACTCCTAAGGAGTGGGTAAAATAGAAAAAAACTCCTGCAGACATAGTCAACAATTGACTTAATCATTTGACTACAACCGACTTGCATAGTCGACATACCAACTAACATAGTCGATTATAGATACACCATAGTCAACATATTCTTAACATTTTCTCCCCTTAAATTGAAAGTTTGCAAACTTCAATTTAATCATATGCAAAAATCCCAAGCAAACTTCTCAGCCTTTGGAGATAACTTCAATGGCTTCATTATTATGTTAGCAATCTGATCTTGACTTTTGCAAAAGAAAAGATCAATTACTCTGTCCCTCGTGAGTTCCCTTATAAAGTGATATCTCACATCTATGTGCTTGCTTCTTCCATGTAGAACAGGATCTTTGGAGAGTTTAATTGTAGAATTATTATCACATTAACTCGCAGTAGCTTCTTCTTGATTGAAATCCAATGTTTCAAGCAATCTCCCCAACCAAATCGCTTGACATGCACAAGCTGTTGCAGCTACATATTCAGCTTTAGTAGTTGACAAATTGACAATAGGTTGCTTTGTAGATGACCATGAAATAACTCCTGAACCAAGAATGAAAATATAACCAGAAGTGCTCTTCCATCATCTTGATCTCCTACATAATCACTTTTTGTGAAGCCAAATAAATCTAACTCCTCACTTTTCTCGTAGAACAATCCAAAATTAGTAGTTCCTCATAAGTAGCATAAAATTCTTTTTGTAGCTAAAAGATGAATCTCCATTGGACTATCCATGTATATGCTTATAAGACTTACATAATACATTATGTCAGATCTTGTTGTAGTTCAATACATAAGACTTTCAACAATTTGCTTGTAAAATCAATTGTCGACTTTCCTTCCTTCATCATCTTGAATAAGCTTCATACCTACTTCAGCAGGTGTGGTGACAGAGTTGCAATTTTGCATTTGAAACTTCTCCAAAATTTCTTGTGCATAATTATTTTGAGAGATAAAACTTTCAGCTGCAGATTGCACAACTTCAATGCCTATAAAATTGTGCATCATTCCAAGATCAGACATGTCAAATTCTAGCATCATGGATCGCTTGAACTTTTCAAACACAGCACTATCATCACTAGTATAAATCAGATCATCCACATTCAAGCAAACAATTAACAGTTTTTCTCCTTCTTCTATCTTAACAAATAATGTATGCTCATATGGACATTTCAGAAAACCTTACTTCAAGAAGTAAGACTGAATTCGGCTATACCAAGCTCATGGAGCTTTTTTTAGCCCATATAATGCCTCCTTAAGTCAATAAATTTTATGCTTACCTCCATACTTCACATAATTGGGAGGTTGATCAATAAATACTTGTTTTTGAAGATCACCATGCAAGAACACTGATTCCATATCCAACTGAAAGATAGGCTATGATTGTTGTTCTACCAATGCAATCACCAATCTGATAGTATCATGTCCTGCAATAGGGGCAAATACTTCCTTGTAATCCACTCCAAACTCCTACTTATAGCCTTTAGCTACCAATTGTGTATTTTGTACTTATCAACTTCTCCATTCTCCTTTAACTTTATTTTGTACAACCACTTGTACAAAATACCACTTTGTACCAATTGTTTTGTACCCTTCAAGAAGATTAGTCAACTCCAATGTGTTATTTCATTCAATGGCTGCAATCTCTTCATTAATCGCCTTTTGCCACTTTGGTTCCTTAACAGCTTCCTCAAAGGTTGTGGGATCACAATCTAAAAATAGTACAAAATGGGTAAGAGGATCCTCAGCTTGATTATCTCCAGTTACCTCATAATCAGACATCCAAACAGGTCATTTTCTACCACGTTGAGGTCTTATTGAACCATCTAAATTTCCTATCAACTGTTGTTCTATGCACTATAGTTCAATTGGTTGCTTTGTCGACTGTTGTATTTTCTTTGTAGAGTGTTGTCTTTATTCTTCATTGTCACTATCAAAATTGATTGGTAATTCTGCAGTAACATTGTCATTCCATGGCCAAAACTTTTCTTCATCAAATACTACATCATGACTAACAATAACATTCTTAGTAGTAGGTTTATAAGTTTTGGACTGATCAATTACACCAAGAAATAGTATTTTTCTCCCTTGTCATCCAGCTTTGTTCTCTTCTGATCTGGTATATGAGCGTAGGCAAAGAACCCAAAGATTCTGAAATATTCCATAGTTGGCTTTCGTCCACTATATGCTTCCTCTTGCGTCATATTTTGAATAAGTGTTGGACATCTGTTCAATATATGGATGCTCCAATTGACTGCTTCTAGCCAAAATGACTTTGGAATACTACTCCTTGTCAATAGACTCTATACTATATTCATGGTAGTATGATTTTTCCGCTCACAGACTCCATTTTGTTGAGGCTTGAGGCGTGTAAGCTACTGTCAGTTGCCTTTTGATTCTATGATTCTCATAGAATTTGCAAATTCTTGTGAAACATATTCGCCTCCATGATCAGTACGAAGAATGTTGATTGGACTCCCTATTTCTTTCTCAACTAGTGCCTTACAACTTTTGAAAACTTCTAAGGCTTTTTTCCTGCAAGAAATATGCCCAAACTTTTCGACTACAATCATCGACGAAGGTGATGATATAGAGTTTACCTCCAGTAGAAGATGGATTAATTGGGCCGCAAAGATTAGAATGTACCAATTCTAAAGCATACTTTGCTCTCCAAGACTTCCCTTGAGGGAATTGACTCCGGTGTTGTTTGCTAACAATACATTCTTCACAATTTGAGATGGAACAATAATCTAAGGAAGACCTCTCACCATCTCCTATTGCTGTAATATTTTCAAGCCTCCAAAATTCAAGTGACTATACTGAATATGCCACAACCAAGATGTATCCTTCAATCTTATTGAGAAACAACGATGGGCAATGGTGTGAAGATGAAGTGCAAATATACTATTTGTAGTCATTTTTACTTGAGCAATCAATCCTAACTTGCAATCTTCAATTCAACAAACACCACATTTGATAGTAATCTGATACCCTTTCTCTTGTAATTGACCCACACTAAGCAAATTTGTCTTTAAAGCTGGAACATAAAGAACATTAGATATAGTGTGAGTAGAATTAACCTTAGTTTGAAGAGTTATCTTCCTTTTCCCATAACAGAAAATGTTGAATTATCACCAAATTTTATAGTATTCTTGAATGACTCGTCCAATTCAAAGAACACCAAATGGCATAACATTGAGAGGGACATTTCTTCTTCCTTCTTTGCATAATTTTTCTGTGCCACTTCATTCAAGTTAGTACTACATTCAAATTGATAATGGTTATACTTATGACACCTGTAGCATTTAATAGTTGACTTGTCTACTGACTTCCTCTTGGAAATAGTAGACTACTGGCCTCCACGACTGCGTCATCTTCCTCTACTTTGAGGTTGATTTTATGTCGACTATGATTGGTTGCTAGTCGACTGGTTTTGTGACAATCACTACCTCCCTCAACCTCTACTTCCTCATTTAGACAACAAGTGATTGCCTATTATTGTGGTCTTTAATGCTTGCTCTCACTTCTCCTATTAGTTGATTTCCTTATCATGAACCAACAAAGAGCTTTGCAACTCATCAATAGAAAGAGAATCAATATCTTTAGATTCTTCTATTGAACACACAGAAAAATTGAAATTGGACGTCAACGATCGAAGAATTTTCTCCACAATGGTGACATCCTCCATCTTTTCACCATAGATTCTCATCTAGTTTGCAAGCACCTTTGTTCTTCAAAAGAAATCTGAGACCGATTCTCCTGACATGATGCGTTAATTCTCAAACTCAGTCCAAAGTCTCTAAAGCTCTACTTTCTAGCCCTTGTGCTCCCTTGGTACTTCTTCTTCATAGAGTCCAAAATCTGCCTGGAGATATCGTTACTGAGAATTGCCTCCAAAGTTACTCGATCAATGGATTGAAATAGATAATTTTTCACTTTAAGATCCTTCGTCTTCAAGGCTTCCAACTCCGTTCCTTGTGCTTCTGACAACACCGCTCTAGATGCTGGCTCTGCTACTCCAAACTCAACAATTTGCGAATAGTCCTCCTTGGACCTCAAGAAGTTTTTCATTAGCATGCTCCAATGACCATAGTGACCATCAAAGCGAGGAATTTATGGTTGAACAAAGTTGATAATGGCCAATGGATATACTATTGTTACTGCAAATGGGATTCAAGAAACTACTGTTCTTAAAGGAAAACCTCACAACTCACTCGTCTCTTTCACTAACCAAGCTTTAATACCACTATTAGAAAATCAATGAGGAATAGGAAAAGTAACTTAAAAAAATGAGAAAATATCTGAGATATTATTAACCATCAACACACACTAAATACAACCATAAATTACTCTATTTATAGAATTACAACTAATAGATACAAACTAGAAAGTAGAACTAAAACCTACTAACTCCTATAAGTTTGCAAGTGACTCCACTAACTCTAACAACTCCTAATGATACTCTACTAACTCTTAATAATACCCCATTAACTCCACAAACCCCTAAAGAGTGGATAAAATATAAACAAACTGCTGCAGACATAGTCAACAACGACTTAATCATCTGACAACAATTGACTAATATAGTCAACTATAGACACAACATGGTCAACATACCAACTACCATAGTCGACTATGAATACACCATAGTTAACATATTTTTAACAATTTTTTTTTCAAACATCAAATTTACTAGTTTTTGTTCATATTGGATATTCCAAGACAAGATTCACCATTCTCGATTCCCAGCGAATTGTTGATTCTCCCCGCACAAAGAAAGCTCTAGTGAACAAAGTTGTAAGTGTCCAATCTTTGATGAGTTTATTCAGCATAGTCTCTGACTGGCAACATAAAGTCTGACTTGCAAATTTCAATTAGCGGTGCAGGCTACAAGATGCACTTAAGACTGGGATAGAGACGGCGCACAAATTATTTATCCATAATTTTCTCATCGAAGATGCTGCATGGTGTCCTTAACAGCCCAATAAGTACTTTTTCGGGGGCTTTATGTTGTAACTAATATTTTTTTATGAATTTGATTTTTTTTAACAGTTTCAATTCCGGGCTTTATGTAATGAAATTTACTGAGAATGCCCACAAGCCACATGGTCTAAAGCAGACGAGAGTTAGTAACTAATGCGCTTTTGTAAATGTAATGAATTCATTTAACGAGGTCTTCAATTGCATTTGTACCATTCTGATAACTGAGTCATGTTCTTCATACTGCAGTTGGAATCGACATGCGAAAGGGAGCTTCTTGCAATAAGGCTCTCCTTTAATGACGCAAACGACGTTAGGGGTGTTGTTTGTAGTTAATTGGATATATATCATTCAATTCGATTTTTTTCGATTTCAAATGAAATTGATTTCGAAATTAATTCTTTTTTATGTTTGAGGAGGTTTCAAAATCAGTTTCTATCGGTTTCTAGATAGAAACGATTTTTTTTTTCTGAAATCGGTTTCAAAAGGAAATCTATTTTAAACTGAATTCTTTTTTATGTTTGAAGAGGTGTTTAAAATCCATTTCAAATCAATTTTTAACTAGAAACCGATTATATTCAATTTCTTTAAAATAAGTTTTAAATCGGTTTATAAATGAATTCTTTCTTATATGTGAAGAGGTGTTTAAAATCTGTTTCTATTCAGTCTCAAATTGGTTTCAAAGAAAATTGGTTACTGAATAAATTCGTTTTTATGTTTGAAGAAGTGTTTAAAATCGATTTCAAATCAATTTCTAAATTAATTAATTTTTCATTCAAAATTGATTATCTGTGGTTTCAAATCGATTTATAAATGAATTCTATTTTATGTTTAAAGAGGTATTTAAAATTAGTTTCTACATTAATCATTTTGTAATTAAAATTTGATTATATGAGGTTTCAAATCGGTTTGTAAATAAATTATTTTTTATATTTGAAGAGATATTTAATAATCGATTTCTAATTAGAAATTGATTTTTTCGTTTACAAATTCAATGTCAAATCAATTTAAAAAGATATTAGTATCTAATTAGAAATTGATTTTTTTCGATTTTTAAATTCGGTCTCAAATCTATTTCAAAGTAAATTGGTTTCAAATCAGTTTTTAACCCTATACATTAGAGCGGTTCTAAATCAGTTTCTAATCGGATGCAAAACCCTAATGCTGTTTCAAATCTTTTTCAATATAATTGTCGGTCTCAAATCAGTTTCAAATATAATATTGAATATTAAGATTTATAGATTATAATTACGGCTTATAACGTGACGTCCTACACCTTTGAGGAATTTAGACAAATTATTGTGATCAACACATAGTTATTATATGTATTAGTTTGATTATATATATATATATATATATAATTATCTATAGTCGAGTAACAACTATATAATGTATTTGTTTTGTATTACTTATATTTAAGATATATGTTGATCTATATATACTTATTTAAATTATTATCGAAGTATTTTCTAATATCATCTAAGTGGTCTATAGTTAACACTCATATAAGTATACAAGTATGCAAAACAATAATTATATCTAATAGTAATATGCTGGGAAAATAACAAATTTAGTCCCGAAAGTTAGATGTCTAACATGTTATGCTCCCTAATATTTGTTTCTGTCGTTTTAGTCCCAAAAGTTAGGTGTCTAACATGTTTTGGTCATTAAAGTTTTTTTCTACTATTATAGTCCCGAAAGAATTTTCGATCTGCCAACAAAGAATTTTCGGGACTATAACGGTAAAAAAAATATTAAGGCACATAACATATTATACACCTAACTTTTGAGACTAAAATGACAGAAAAAAATTATGCATCATAACGTGGTAGACACCTAACTTTCGGGACTAAACTGACCATTTTTCCTAATGTATTTTGTCTATAGAAATACAATTCTAAATTTTTTATTAACTTGTAAATATACTTAACAAGTTAATAACATGAGTTTATAATCTAATAAAAATTAGAAATGCTTCATTAAGAATGAAATTTATTAAAATTTTCATTTTATTTTTCATTTTGTTAGTTTAGGAATATAAAACAATAGAAGTTGATTTTTGTACGAATGGTTTCTAATTTACATGGTCAGTTTCAAAATAATATATTAAAATATAATACAATAAGTTTGTATCTTATAATATTTTATTTTTATAATTTTATTATAAATAAGATTGTTTAAAAACATTATAAATACATATTATTTATTTAAAAATATAATATATAAATATATAGTACAAATAAAATAATTATAGAGAAATATCACAATAGAAAGCTTAGGCTGGTGGAGGAGGACAAGCATGGAATAAGAATTTGCCCAAATTACTGGCATGTACACAAATGCACTCACTTAGACGTACCGCCATGCGCCATGTGCATGTATGCACTCGTTTGATCCATCTCGGTGGGTTCCCTGGGTCGAGTCACCTAGCCCAGTCGACCCAATCCATTTGATCTTTTTTTTTTGTGATTTTATTCTTTATTTGTTCAAATTGTTCCAATGCGGTTGTAAAACTAGTTGTTATAATTGGTTAAAGAAGTTAGTTCTTTTATCAATTTTGAAACTGACTATATTCGATTACAAAATCAGTTTCAATTCGATTTCAAATCAGTTTCAATTTGATTTCAAATTTGTTTCAAATAATTTATTTGGTTTTAATATTAGACCGCGACCAACAAAATTGAAACTGATTTTGGATTGTTTCAAATCCTTATTTTGAAACCGATTTGTCAGTCTCAATTTTTTGCTTGGAGTGAATTAAAAAATTTTAATCTCTAAAAATTTGCCTCAAAAGTTTTATGCAAAACTGCATTTGGAAATTTTTTAAGAAAAAGACAAAGTGTTCCTTCTCTGATTTTCTTATCAAACTAATTTCCGAACTATCAAGCTAGAACAATTATTGTCAATCTACTTTTGCTAGACTGTAGAATTTCAAGCGAGTCAAGTTGACATTGGCTAATCATTATTTGACTGATACTGTGTCAATGTGACTTTACAGTCTTCCAGAAGAACTTTTTGAAAGCTGTCAGCCTCACCTTTTCCAAGCTTACACAGAATTAGCACAAAAGTATTTTGAACCATTTTTGAGACAAAATGAAGAGTAGACTTTCTGTAAAAGAATATATCAAGTTAAAATGACTGAAAATCACATGTGCACATACGCTTTGCAAAAAGGCTAATTTTTTCTTAAAAAGTACTTTGACCCTTTGAACAAAACTTGACCAAAGCACCATATGACTATAGTAGCTTTTATCTTTTCATAGGTTTTTTATCTCTCATAGGGTTTTCATAGGGTTTCTTAAGAGATGAGAGTTTCTCAAGAGTTGAGAGTAGAAAGGCGAAAACATTGAGAGAAATACATCCTACCGCAAAGAGAAAATGTGCAATGTATGAGCTAATGTTAAAAGTTAGTGAAAGGTGCAATATTTTCATGTTCATCTCTTTAAGGTTCACAAGTACTAGTTTTAAACTTGTGTCACCAAGGCTGAGGAGGTTTTTGGATGGAAAATAGTTGTCAGATCTATTGAAAAGTAATGGTGATATAGTTGTTAGATTTATTTGTAAAATTAGTATATACAACTTAAGAGTATCTTGGATGTAAGTTACTTATAAATATTGTATGGTTTGATCTCTACCTTTAAAGAGGTTGTTTCTAGATTCTCAAGGAGTGGATATAGGCATAATGTTGAACCACTATAAAATATTTTTGTACCACTTTCATTTCTTGCTTTACTTTGCTTTGGTTATTTGCGTTCTTTACTTTCATTTACTCTTTAGATGACAAACATATTTGCTGCAAGAATGATTAAGTTCAAAGTATACTTTCCATATAATGGAAAGGCATGTTGAAATTGTCATTTTTATTATATTACAGAAATTATCTTTCAAACTCACCGTTGAAAAAATTTAGCCTGATAACTTTTTAAATCTATTTAGTCTTACAATGATTAGCTTGACTATTTGCATTTGTGTATCTTTCAAAATAATAGAAAGTTACACTTTGAGTTCAACAAAACTCTTATAAGATATTCCTTGATTAGCTCAAACTAAGAAAAATAGTTTAATACTCAGATTGGACTTCAAATTCTGTTTAGCTAATCATCTAATAGCATTTCAGCTTCTATGTTTTTAATTTCGCTTCAAATAGATCAATTTTTTATAAAATTCAATTCACCCCTTCTTGGACATTGTTTGGGACTTATAATCACTAATCTCATTTTTTTATAGTTTAATTTCTGTTCCATAATTTCTTGTGAAATTATATTCATCTAACATGAAAATGTAATATATGCATTTAAAAATGATACATACCTGAATTTCTTTTGATGGCTCATTGCTTGGAGTAAGACATGCCCGTGATCAAAATTTTAAATTTTAATTTTCTTTCAAAAAAATTTTAAAAATCAATGAGGTTATTTATTCATTATTGAAATAAACTAAATACAATTCTTAAAAATGCATACTAAAATTTTGGAATTGAACGTACCTACCCTCGTTGATTGCTTCGATAATTAGCTTCCTCTAACCAACATTTTAGCCGAATAAAAAAGTATAAAATTAAGGTGTTTGCGTCAATGAGGAATTTTTGCTGCTAATTTTTTTGCGTACTAATATACTAACACCTAATATATAATTTATTTTATTTTTTTTCAACTAATAGCCTTGCATGATGTTCTCGCTCAACTTCCACCTAATCAATCATTTTAAGTTTTTTCATTTTTTCAAAAAGATATGTTTCGGTCAGATTGCAATTTATTTCGTGTTTAACTGGATGAATCCGGTAATACTGCATGTCGGCAATATTAAACCAAGTAGGATTAGAAGATTTATTAATTTGGTTTATTATATTATGTTTTAATTTAGTAGATTCCTATTGTTGTTTAGAATAGAATTCCTAATGTGGATAGGTTTAGTAATCTAGCATTGAGAGCTCTATATATATGAGTTTGTATCTAGAGTTATTTGTGGTATAGAGTCATAATTTAGAGATTGGTACAATAAAAACTTGAGAGACTCTTGAGAGATTAGATTTTCTTTGTTGTTAAAATTTTAGGTCCTTCCACCTTAAAATTTATAGTCAATATATATATATATATATATATTTAGATCATTCAAATTGGTATCAGAGCCAGAATGCTAACAGACATGGAAAGATTTTCTTTCCCTTCTCTTTATTTTTCTTTACAACAAAATTCTTTATTCTCGTCCAAGGTTTATCTTTGATGGAAAAAATAATTTTGATTTGTGGTATCAATACACACAAGATATTCTTGAAAAAGTTGGAGTTTGGGATATTATTGAAGAAGATGTTGAAGAACCTGCTCCCAATGCTAAATTAACGAAAGACGAGAAGAAGAAAAAGAATCAGAATATCCTTGTGTGGTTTCATCTTCAAACTACAGTTGTGATAGATGTAGCAAAGAAGTTTTTCTATGCAAGATCAGTAAAGGAAGGTTGGACTATTTTAATGCATTCTTTTGGAGGTAAGATTTATGTTTTGAATTCTAGTAGAAAAGGAATAGTTGAGAAAGAAAAGGTTTTTGATTTAAAAAAGGTTGATGAGAACCTTTTTTTGATGTGGAAAAGAAAAAAACTTTACCATCTCCAAATGAAAGAAAAGATTCAAGATAAAGTTGAATCGTCCAATTTAGAGAATTATGATTTGATTGATAACTCTCCAGTTTGGGTTAGAAGAAAACATTGATTTGAGTGATAATGGAAAAATTACCTCCAAAAATTCTCCTTGTCGTGATAGTCAAATTTCTTTGTTGAGTCCTATGATTGATGATGTGTTGATTGAAAGCCTTTCAAAAGTTGCAATTTTTTATTGGATGGATTGTAGCGATAATTTTGGATTTGATAAATTATTTGAAGAAGAAGAATTCAAGAATGTTGTTGAGCAACAAGGAAATCACGTTGATGAATTGTTTCATATTCAAGCCACAAATAAGGTGAATGAAGGTTACATTTGTCCAAAGCTAGAAGAAACAGAAGCGTTGGGTGAAGATGATTATCAAGGACTAAAAGAAGTCCAGGGAATAGCAGGAGTAAATCTAGTCAGACTAAATGGTAGCGCAAATCTTGTTGGTGCTGATAGCAAGAGCATTCTGGAAACAATAGTGAAGGTTTCAATGGATTTTAACTTGGAAGAGTATATTAATCAAGATGAGCTAGCAACAACATTATTTACAAAATATCAAATTCGTCCACCTTCTTGTGTGAAGATGAAAATTATTCAAAATTTGGTATTGCGTAAAGTACTCATTGCTAAAGAGTACACAATGAAAATTTTGGCTCGTGATGGAATTGAATCTAGTTTCTTGCCAAGGTTGGTTTAAGGGAGGCAATGTTGGCAATATTAAACCAAGTAGGATTATAATATTTATTAATTTGGTTTATTCTATTAAGTTTTGGTTTAGTAGAATCCTATTGTTGTTTAAAATAGAATTCCTAATGTAGATAAGTTTAGTAATCTAGCATTAAGAGCTCTATATATATATGAGTTTGTATCTAGAGTTATGTGGTATAGAGTCATAATTTAGAGATTGGTCCAATGAGGACTTGAGAGAGTCTTGAGAGATTAGATTTTCTTTGTTGTTAAATTTTTAGTTCCTATCACCTTGAAATTTCTAGTCAATATATATATTTTTAGATCCTTCGTTGCATCCCGTGAAACTAGGTTGATTTTCGAGTTGCCGGTGTGCTCAATCCTGATTGGATGATTTTTGATGTTTGTGAGTTGAAGACCTCTTTGCATCGGCACCACAAACATTTCCATGAAAGTGATAACCAAGGGGTTAGTGGAAATTTCACAATTACACTCTTACAAACTTCTACTTATAAAGATAGATGTGACAATTTCTATAATAGGTCATTAGTAACATTCTCTATAACTTACGTAATTTAGATAATAAAGAAAATGAGGATAGTAGTATTTAAAGGATGAATACCTCTAACCTTCTATATTCCATAACTTAGATAAATTATCTCTTACGATAATAGGCATTCATAATATTTCATAATACTCCCCTTAAATGTCTATTATATAAAGAACATGCCTCGTTAAAACCTTACTTGATAAAACATTCATATAGAAAAACTCTAGTGAAGAAAAAAGAGTACACTAAAGTTTTTGTAATTGTTACTCCCTTGTTGAGATAATCCTTTAAGATTTCTTAGCCGACGCATTCCAATTTTGTTCAAACGTTGTTGTCAGTAATATCTTAGTGAATAGATCTGGTAGATTATCACATGATTGAATTTGTTGCTCATTATTGTCACCACTCTTCTGGAGTTCATGATAAGTAAAGAAAATTTTTGGTGAGATATGCTTTGTTTATCTCCTTTAATATATCTTCTTTTTAATTGAGCTATACAAGTTGCATTATCCTCATATATTGGAGTTGGAATTCTATTCCCAGAGGATAATCCACAATTCTCTTGAATATAATAGATCATAGATCTCAACCATACACATTCTCGACTTGTCTCATGAATAGCTATAATTTCTGAAAGATTAGATGTGGTGGCTACCATGGATTGTTTCACAAAACGCCATGAAATAGTATTACCACCATAAGTAAATACATAACCAATTAAGAACGTACTTTGTGTAGATCAGATAAATATCTAACACCCTCATAATCAATCAACTTCGGGTTGGTTTTATTTGAAAAGAATAATCCGAGATCTATGGTACCTTAAAAATATCTAAGGACATGCTTCACACCATTCCAATATCATTTTGTAGGAGAGCAACTATATCTTGCTAATAAGTTCACGAAAAATAAGATATCAGGTCTTGTGTTATTAGCAAGATATGTCAGTGTACCAATTGACTAAGATAAGGTACTTCAGAACCATATAATGCTTCATCCTCTTCTAGTGATTGGAATGGATCTTTAGAAACATCCAGAGATTGGACGACCATTGGAGTACTTAAATGGTGTGCCTTGTCAATGTAAAACCTTTTCAGGAATATTTCAACATATGTTGATTGATGAATATAGATTCCATCTTCTAAACGTTCAATTAGTAAACCAAGACCGAACTTAACCATTCTAAAATCTTTAATCTATCTCAAATTCCTTCTCAAATAATCTCTTGCTTTTAGGAGTTCTTCAAGAGTTCCAATAAGATAATATCATCAATATATATAGCAATTATCACGAAGCTTATTTTAGACTTCTTGATGAAAACACATGGACATATTGGATCATTTTTATATCCGACTTTTATCAAGCTCTCCATGAAACAATCATACCACATTCTTCCAGGTTGCTTCAATCCATATAGGGATTTTTGCAATTTAATGAAATAATTTTCTTGAGTGCTTGATGTACATGCTTCAAGCATGTGAAATCCTTTAGGGATTTTCATGTAAGTTTCACTATCAAGATTCCCGTTTAAATATGCAATAACTACCTCCAAAAGACGCATATCAAGTTTTTCATGTACTGCCAAACTTACAAGATATCGGACCATGATTGCATCAGTCGTAGGAGAATATGCCTTCTCATAATCAATTTTAGGTATTTTCAAAAACTCTTGTACTACAAGTCGTGCTTTATATCATACGACATCAATTTGTTTTCGTACAAATACCCATTTATAACTAATTGGTTTTACATATTCTGGTGTTCAAACTACAGGTCCAAAAACCTCACGTTTGGCAAGTGAATTTAGTTCTGATTGAATCGCATCTTTCCATTTCAACTAATCTGGTCTATGCTGACATTCCTCTACCGACCTTGGTTTAGGATCTTCTTTATTACTTAAAACATCAAGTGCTACATTATATGCAAAAGCATTATCAAGAATTTTATTTATTCAATTCCGACTTCCACCTGTAGCAACAAAGTTTATAGAATTCTCCATATTTTCATTATTTTTTAAATCTTGAACATTAAGATCAGGAATCTCCTGGTCCTTTGTTTTTAACTCTTTAGGATGAGCAATTTGATCATTTAATCCTCTTTTTTCAAATATTTTTATCTTTAGAACCAAAAGATCAGCCATACTTTAGTCGTGCTTTAGAATCATTAGCTATAGTATTTATATTTTGTTCTGCAGGGATATCAACTAGACTAAGATCATCTACAGCAGGAATATGCGATTTAGTTACTTTTGTAGAGTCAACAAAAAATATTGGGTAATTGATTTGTAATTTTCCACAAATGGATGATCTTTTGAACTTCTAGTTTACTTGCGCTTGTGCACAGATCAAGATAATTTAAAGTGGATGTTGCCCATGTAATTTCTTGGTTTTGCTGCATATTTTCTTCCTCCTAATGTAGGAAAAATTGTCTCATCAAATTAACAATAAAAAAATCTTGTAGTAAATACATCTTCCATTAATGGTTCAAGATATCTTATTATAGAGGGAGGTTCATAACCAATAGAAATTCCCAATCTTCTTTGAAGGTGCATTTTAGTGAGTTAATTTGGCACTATTGGAATATAAACAACACACCTTAAAATTTTCAAATGAGAAATGTTAGGTTCAAAACCAAAAGCTAATTGAAAAAGAGAGTAATTATGTTAGTTAGTTCATCTAATGCGTATAAGTGTTGCAGCATGCAAAATAGCATGTCCCGGAATAGATTAGAAAGTTCTGTACTCATCAAAATGGTCTAGCAATCAATTGCAAATGTTTAATAAATAATTCAGCTACTCTATTTTTGTATATGAACTTGAGCTATAGAATGTTCAATAGTAATGCCAATGGACATACAATGACATCAAAAGCATAAGATGAATATTTACCAGCATTATCTAGACGAATTTTTTTAATTGGATATTAAGAAATTGTGCTCTTATGCAAAATATTTGGGCAAGTAATCTTTCAAATGCCAGGTTACGAGATGATAATAAACATATATGTGACTATCGGGTCGATGCATCAATTAAAACCATAAAGTATGTAAATTGCCAACATGGTGGATGAATAGATCCACATATATTGCTATGAATCCTTTCAAAAAATGTTGGGGATTCAACTCCCACTTTTTAATGATTAACTTCTTCAAGCAGCGCATAAGAATTCATTAGAATTCAAGACCTCTTCATTTTTCAATGAATGACCATGCGTATTTTCAATAATTTTTTGCATCATTATAGATCCATGATTACCTAATTGTTCATGTCAAATAATAAATTATTTGGATTAGTAAACTTCTGGTTTACTAAGTGATGCATTTCAATTACACTAATTTTGGCATAATATAAGCAAAAAGAAAGGGATGGTAATTTTCTACTACATGTTTCTTTCTTGAAGAAAAAGTAGTAACATATAATGCTTCACTACCACTTTCTTTAACTATCTCGATATGATATCAATTAAAACGAATATCTCTAAAACTTAATAAATTTCTTCGTGACATTTTAGAGAATAACGCATTTTTTATGACCAACATAGTACCTTAAGATAAAAGGATATTAGCTCTTTCGGAGCCTCTAGTTAATTTTGCACTACCACTTATGGTATGCACTTTTGTTTCTCCCATATTTAAGTGAGAAAAATATTTTTCATGTTTTAATATAGTGTGTGTTGTTCCACTATCAATAAGACATAAATCCTCGTCGTCAATCTTAAAAGATGGAACAATAGTCATATCTTAGTAAAAATATAACTTTTATAATCGAAATAAAACTAAATAAAGATTACATCAAAATAAAGAAGATTACAATCAAATAATTATTCCAACGAAACTAAAATAAAACATAATAATTTTAATTGTTTCTAACATGCCCATCACTAATCAAACGGTCAATCTTTCATTCTAGATGCTAAAAAAAATCCGGTACATCAAAATGTGTTACATCAACATAAGCATCATCAACATTATCACTAGTAAATATCAGAGTAAAATTGGCCTCTGCACTTTTATCTTTCCTTTTGAGTAAAGCTTGATAGAGTTCAAAAGATGTTTAGTCGTATAACAGGTAATTGACCAATGCCCTTTCATACCGCATTGATACCATTTATCTTCATGGATTGCTGAGGTTGTAGTATTCCCTTTTTCATCAATTTTCTTATACTTTTAGTGATTTTAGTAAGGCATATTTACTACGACCACGTCCACGATCACAACCATTTACTTCAGGGACTGGGAGAAGAACCAGTTGGTCGAGTCTCATGATTTTTCATGAGTAATTCATTATTGTGCTCAACTATAAGTAGGCATGAAATCAACACAGAATATTGCTTAAGCCCCTTTTCTCAATATTGTTGTTGCAAGAGCATATTCAAGGCATGAAACGTAGAAAATATTTTTTCTAGCACATCTTCTTGAGTGATTTTTTCTCCAGATAATTTCAATTGTGAAGTAATTGTAAACATGACATAATTATACTTACTAGTAGTTTTAAAATCTTGTAGCCTCAAGTGTAGCCATTCATAACAAGCTTTTGGTAAAAAGACTATCTTGAGGTGGCTGTAACTTTCTTTTAAATTTAGCCAAAGAATAAGTAGATCTTTCATGGTAAGGTATTCAGTCTTCAGGGCTCCATGAAGATGGTGACAAAGGAAAATCATTGCCTTGGCACAATTTTTATTCGACTTAGTATTATTTTCTCTAATGGTGTCTCCTAGACCCATTGCACTAAGGTAGATTTCAACATCAAGAATCCATGATAAATAGTTCCTTTCTATAATATCAAGAGTTATGAATTCGAGTTTAGAAAGATTTGGCATGAAGACAAGGAAAAGAAAGAATGTTTTTATTTGAACCTTCAAAGAATCGTTCTTCAGAAAATCATACCTCAAAGCAACTTCAAAGAATAACACTCTAAAGAATCGTGTTGATAACATATTAAAAAAATTTTGTTGCAATGGATACAAAACTAACTATAAAATAAGAATGAACAAAACTTTAAACTATAATAAAGAGACAAAAGGGAACTCAAGAAATATAGAAGTTATAATTTTAATGAGAATTTTTCACAATACATCCACACTCTTATAAGTTTCTATTTATAGAGTTGGAAGTGAATTCTCTCATATAGGTCATTAGTAGCCTCTTGTATAACTTACATAACTTACCTCCTATGACTATCATATTCTCTAAGATAATAGAGATAATGGGAATAGTGGTCTACAAAGGATGAATATTACAACTTTAGTTGTAACCCCTAACCTTTCATATTCCATAACTTAAATGAATTATCTTTTAGAATAATTGACATTTATAATATTTCATAGAATTGATTAAATAACAATTATATATACTTTGGTCTGAAAACGATTGCTTTATTCGATTGCGATTAGGCCCGTTTGACCTAGACATCCTCTGTAAACATTCTTTCTAGAAATTCCAAAACTCCGTTTAACCGAACTTGAAGTGTCAGTTAACCGAACTAACACTTAAAAAAAATTGCTGAAGAAACTAAAAGATCTAGTTGGGGAATCACATCTGTTAGCAAATGAGAAGAAGCAAAATATAATGTACAACATCATGAAAGTTAAAACATCATGGGAGGAATAAATTTCTTGTGGAGGAAAATGAGAAACCATGTGCATGTGCAACATAAAGTGATTTAATATATATACATACAAAGAGCATAAAAGCTGTCTTGATTCCTTTCATTTATATCCCATTCTGTGGGAATTTCTTACTATTCCATTCAGAAGAACAAGTTTTAAATAATACATCACAGCCTACATTACAGCCATAAATTAAGAAGTAGTTTCCTAACTATACCTCTGCCTCATATGAACACAATCTCACAATCCTAGTAAATAAGGTAACTAAATCATAGGCTATGTACATATGATATTATTCTTCTAATACTCCCCCTCAAGTTGGAGTATATGGATCAAATAGACCCAACTTGCTACTCAAGTATTCAAACTGCTTAACGTTTAGAGCTTTGGTTAACATGTCAGCCAATTGCTCTCGAGTTCCAATATGGCGAGTGATCAATTCTCCTGTCTATAACCTTTCACAAATAAAGTGACAATCAATCTCGATATGTTTGGTCCGCTCATGAAAGACGAAATTTGCTGCAATATAGATGGCTGATTTACTATCACAATGTAGCTTGGCAGGACCAATTTTCAATCCTAAAAATCTTAACAAGCCTCTTAGCCAAACAAGCTCACTTGTGGCGTTTGCCATTGAGCGATATTCGGCTTCTGCAGATGACCTGGACACAACCTGTTGTTTCTTAGATTTCCAGGAAATAGGAGCATTTTCAAGTTTAACAAGGTAGCCGGTAATTGATCTTCGTGTCATTGGACAAGCTCCCCAATCAGAATCACAATAAGCCAGTAAACTGAGGTCTGGATTATTTCTAGGAAGCATGATACCTCGACCAGGATTACTCTTGATATACCGAACTATACGCATGGCAGCTTCCAAATGTCTTGTTCTCGGATTTTGCATAAATTGGCTTAAGATATGCACGGCATAGGCGATATCTGGCCTTGTGATAGTGAGATACAATAACCTCCCAATAAGACGCCGATATCTCCCTGGATCTTTAAGCAGCTCGCCATCTTCCTCAGAAAGCTTGTGTTGCTGCTCTATTGGTGTTGTTGCTGGGCGGGCACCTGTCAATCCTGTTTCTTGGAGTATGTCTAGAGCATATTTTCTTTGGCATAAGAATAGGCCTTGTGAAGAGCTAGCAACCTCAAGGCCAAGAAAATATTTTAGGGTACCGAGATCCTTGATCTTGAATTTAGAGTCCAAATATTGCTTGAGCTCCTTGCATTTGATGAGGTCATTTCCTGCAAGTACAATATCATCAACATAGACGAGCAAGGTGAGGATGATCTTGCCGTGTCGGTAGACAAACAAAGAATGTTCTTGTTAGCCCTAAGGGCAAATCATGTAGTTTTGATTAATGACAAATATTGATGAGAACTAATATGTTTATATTGTGTGATAGGATTTATGAAGAAAGAAGTTTGAAGTCTCATTGCCTTCAAGACACAGAGCAAGAACAACCTCAGTAAGCTATGAGTCTTTTGAGGTTTATTCAAAGATGAACTCAAGGCATTGAAGACTTGAAGTGTAGAGTAGGAATGATGATAGGTAACATCTATGTAAACTCTACACTTGTATGTCTTGGAGTCAATTGAATGCATAAGAGAGCATAAAATTGGTTTCTTAAGTTTAAAAGTTTTTTTTTTTTGAATGAATTCTTAGTAAATGAGGTTTTGTGTCCTAAAAGTTTTTAAGTTAACTTTATATGATCAAATGAGTTTGATTTTGGTTTTCAAACTTATGTTTGTCTAAATAAGTTATCTATATATATCAAATGTATTTCAAATACTTGGAAGATTGATTTCAAATGATTTTACAAAGTTTGAACACAATTCCATAAAATTCGGTCGTCCAGATTGGGTAGCAAAAAGTTTGCTACTGTTCTTCCGAAGAAATTCGAAAAGAAGATTCGGACGCATGAAGAAAAATTCGGTCGTCCAATTTTGGTCTTCAAAGCATGGTTCATCGTTATTCCGGAGAAATTCGGAAGAAGATTCGGGACGCAGCGAGGAAGAATTCGGTCGTCCGAAAAAATTTTCGGACGCTAGAAATTCGATCGTCCAATTTCTGAAAGTAGCCGTTAACTAGCCGCTTTTATGAACGTTTTAACAGATTTTCAAATTCTATAAAAGCCATAAACATGCAAATTTTTGTAACTCTTGAAATCTTGAAAACTCCAAGCATTCAAAAGCATTTAGAAAACATTTCTTAAGCTCTCTTATG
Source organism: Rauvolfia tetraphylla (assembly GCA_030512225.1). Classification (NCBI taxonomy): domain Eukaryota; kingdom Viridiplantae; phylum Streptophyta; class Magnoliopsida; order Gentianales; family Apocynaceae; genus Rauvolfia; species Rauvolfia tetraphylla. The sequence continues at coordinate 473,194 of JAJQKT010000017.1, read as the reverse complement.
TCTTGTGCATTCAATTGATCCATCCAAAGACATCAAAGTGTGAATGTGCAATTTTGTGTAAATTCTACCAACCAGTGGTAACATCTACACACTCTTCTTTACTTAATCAATTGTATTGTTCTACTAAGCTCTAGCAAGGTTATCTTGATAACATAAAACCCTTTAGATAAGGGTGATCCTTGAAGTTGTGATTCAAGGTTGTTTGAGATATAAAACCATAGGTTGGTGAGCCTTGTTTGTAAAAATTACAAGTAGAGGTTGTATGTGTAAAACCAAAGTGTGGTGAACCTCTCCCTGTAATCTGTGAACTTGAGCACATAGTAGAGTTATTGAAATCCTTAAGTGTATGCTTAAGGTAGTGGAGGTAGATCTTGAGGATCGAACCACTATAAATTGTTTGTGTTTATTTGTTTACATTTCTTATACTCGCTTTGTCATAAACCGAGGTTTATTCTCATTCACTTAATCTGCAATAGGTCCCGCTCATCTATAAAGTTTGAATTTGAGAAAATTATCCAAATACCTAATTCACCCCCCCCCCCTCTTAGGTATTTCAATTGGTATCAGAGCAGGATCTTCTTTGTGTGGCTTTACAACCTAGAAGACAAAGATTCTATGGCCAATATGTCAAATCTACCTTATCTAGAAGGATCTTCTACAAACAGTACCTCCATTGTTTGATGGAACAAATTATACATTTTGGAAGTCTAGAGTTAAAATATATATTTGTTCTATTAACTTTGATTTATGGAACATAATTGAGAAAGGTCCATATGTCCCAATGAAAATGAGAGCGAGATGGAGTAACCTCGAACCCAAATCTACTGATGAATTTGATGAGCATGATTCAAGGAAAATGACTCTAAATTATCAAGCCATGAATATATTGAGTCTGTGCTCTAGATGTTACTGAGTATAATAGAGTTAGTGGGTGTGATTCCGCACATGATATGTGGAGATTACTTCAAATTACACATGAAGGTACTAATCAAGTTAAAGAATCTAAACTTGCTATGCTTGTTAGAGATTATGAATTGTTTACTATGAAACAAGGTGAAAATATTAGTGATATGTTTACTAGGTTTACTAACATTTTCAATGGCTTGAAAGCTTATGGTAAAAGCTATACTATGGGAGAGCAAAACAGAAAGATCTTGGATGCTCTACCAAAATCTTGGCAGCCAAAGACACTAGCTATTGAGGAGTCCAAAGATCTAAAAACTCTTCCTCTTGAAGAACTCATTGGATCGCTACTTACTCATGAAATGAAGATGAAGAGGTTGAATGATAAGGAAGATGAGGAAAAGGGGAGAAAAAGGAGTAGTGCTAAATGCCTCAAACAACTTGAGTGAACAAGAACAATCTTCAAGTGAAGAAGAAGGTGGAAACAAGTGGAGAAGAAGAAATTGCAATGGCAGTGAAGAAGTTCAAGAGATTCTACAAAAAGGAATTTCTCAAGAAAGGAAGAAAACCAGATCAAGAAGAGTGGACAATCATCATCATATAAACCTCAGTGCTTTGAATGCAAAAAGTACTGAGCATCTTATTGCTGATCGTCCCCGAGTGTTGGAAAGGGAAAGAGAAAGCAAAAACAGAAAGAAATCGCCAAGAAAGGAAAAGGACTAGCTGGAACATGGGATCAACAGGGAAAGTGAAGATGAAAGTGAAGGAAAGGCCAACTTATGCTTCATGGCCATTGATGATGAGGTACAATCTTCTACTTCTATTTCAAATTTGTGTGATGATGATATTGATTCTAGTGATTTAATTCTAGAATTGTATGAAGAACTAAAAAAGGCTTCAAGAAGAAATAAAGAAATAAAATCCAAAATTAGTGATCTTTCAAATGAAAATTCAAAATTATGTCGTGAAAATGATAGACTTCTTGAGACCATAAATTCTCTTACTATTGAAAAGGAAGTTTTGAACACTACCATACAAGATGTGTCTTTTGAAAACAAAAAGCTGTGTTCAAAAATTATTTCTCTTGAATCAATGTTAAAAGATCATGAGGTTTTAAAAAGGAAAGTTAATGATCTTACTTTATGCATTGAGAAATTTACAAATGGAAGAAACAATTTAAATAAATTACTTGGGTATCAAAGATCCTCATTTGTAAAGCATGGTCTAGGTTTTACACATGATTTCCTTCATTCAAAACCAAAAGAGACATTTGTTAAAGAAGCTTCTCATTATAGATCTCATACTTGCTGTACATATTGTGGTAAGCATGGACATAAAGTGTTTAAATGCATTATAAAAAGAAAGATAGAAACTGGAGTAAAGACTATATGGAAAGTTAAAGGAATCATCACTAACCCTCTTGGACCCAAGAAGATATGGGTACCAAAAATCACTCTTTCTAATTTGGTATAGGTACAATTTGCTTCAAGATCAAATGCCACAGAATGGTTTCTTGATAGTGGTCTGTTCAAGACACATGATCGAAATGCATCACTTGTTAGTGAGCTTCAAGCTACAGTGAAGGCTTTGTCACTTTTGGTGACAAGAAGAAAGGAAAAATACTTGGAATAGGTAACATTGGTAAAGGTTCATTCCCTCTTATCAAACAAGTTTTACTTATTGATGGTTTAAAATATAATTTACTTAGCATTAGCCAATTATGTGATAATGGTTGCAAAGTAGAGTTTAAATGTGATACTTGTACTATTCTTGATAATGCAAGCAATAAAACTATCTTTGTAGCTAAAAGAGTAAGTAATGTATATGTATTATATCTTGATGAACTTATTACTAATGACATTAAATGCCTTGCAATACATGACAATGATGGATTTTTATGGCATAGAAGATTAGGACATGTGAGCATGGATTTATTGAACAAACTTTCTACTCAAGAACTAGTTAGAGGATTACCAAAAATGCATTTTGACAAAACTCGGATTTGTGATGCTTGTCAATATGGAAAACAATCAAAAACATCCTTCAAACCAAAGAAAATGGTGTCTACCTCAAAACCTCTTGAACTAGTTCACATGGACTTGTTTGGACCTATGAGGACTACTAGTCTTGGTGGTAAAAGATATGCTTATGTGATTGTTGATGATTTTTCCAGATTTACATGGGTAATATTTTTATCACAAAAAGATGAAACATTTTATGAATTTTCAAAACTTTTTAAGAAGGTTCAAATTTCTCTTAATTGCAATCTAATATCTATTAGAAGTGATAATGGAAGAGAGTTTTGCAATCAAGATTTTACAAAATTTTGTGATGAGTATGGTATCACTCATAATTTTTCAAGCAGTCAAACACCTCAACAAAATGGAGTTGTTGAGAGGAAAAACAGAACATTACAAGAAATGGCTAGATCAATGCTTTGTGAAAACTCTTTACCTAAGTACTTTTGAGTGAAGTCTGTAAATACTAAAGCATGCTATGTAATGAATAGAGTTTTACTAAGACCTTTTATAAGAAAAACACCTTTTGAACTTTCATTTAATAAAACTCCATCAATTGTTTATTTTAAAGTATTTGGTTGTAAATGCTTTATTTTAAATACTAGTGACAATCTTGGTAAGTTTGACAGGAAATCTGATGAAGGTATATTTCTAGGCTATTCATCTAATAAAAAGGCTTATAGAGTCTATAATAAAAGGACATTGTGTGTTGAAGAATCTATTCATGTAACTTTTGATGAATCTAATATTTATCTTCAAAGAAGAAATGAAGATGATACGAGGTTCATCAATGGTTGAAAATCAAACTCAACACCAAGTACCCACATTGGAAGATCATGCTAAAGAAGAAGAAATAATGGAGCAAGAACATGATGGTCAATCAAGCAATAATCAAGAGCTTCCAAAGGATCTCACATATGCAAGAAGTCATCCTAAGGAGCAAATCATTGGTGATGTCTCTCAAGGAGTTAAAACAAGACGGTACTTTATTGATAATTTTGCACTTTTATCACATATTGAACCTAAAAATATTGATGATGCATTGTGTGATAATTTCTCGGATTATTGCTATGGAAGAAGAGTTAAATCAGTTTGAGAGAAATAAAGTTTGGAATCTTGTTCCTAGACCTCATGATCATTCTGTTATTGGTACAAAATGGATATTTAGAAATAAGTTAAAAGAACTAGGAGAAGTAGTTAGAAATAAAGCTAGACTTGTTGCTCAAGGCTTCAATCAAGAAGAAGGTATTGATTATGATGAAACTTTTGCTCCAGTGAGCTGATTAGAGTCTATCAGAATACTCTTGGCATTTGCTTGTTTTAAAGACTTTAAACTATTTCAAATGGATGTCAAAAGTGCTTTTCTAAATGGTTTTATTGAAGAAGAAGTTTATGTAGAACAACCTCCTGGATTTATTCATGAAAAATTTCCAAATCATGTTTTCAAATTATCTAAAGCTCTATATGGACTGAAACAAGCTCCAAGATCTTGGTATGAAAGATTAAGTGGTTTTCTTCTCTCAAAAGGTTTTACTAAAGGAAAAGTAGACACAACTCTTTTTATTAAAACATCTTCTAAAACTGATATTTTGCTTGTACAAATCTATGTTGATGATATCATTTTTGGTTCTACTAATACTTCTCTTTGTGAAGAGTTTGCTAAAACTATGCAAAATGAATTTGAGATGAGCATGATGGGAGAACTAAGTTTCTTCCTTGGACTACAAATTAAGCAAACCAAAGATGGAGTCTTCATCAACCAAGCAAAATATACTAAGGAGCTATTGAAAAGGTTTGGAATGGACCATGCAAAAGGAATTAGTACTCCAATGAGTTCATCAACTAAACTTGACAAAGATGAAAAAAGGTAAAAGTATTGATGAAAAAATTATATAGAGGTATGATAGGAAGTTTACTCTATCTCACCTGCTAGTAGACCGGGATATTATGTTTGTCTGTATGCTTGTGTGCTAGATTCCAATCTTGTCCTAAAGAATCTCATCTAATTTACGTTAAACGAATTTTTCGATTACTTGATTGATACTCATGATTATGGCCTTTGGTTTTCGAAAAATTCATCTTTTGAACTTATTGGATATTCGATGCGGATTATCGCTGGATGTAAAGTTGAACGTAAAAGCACAAGTGGGCATTGTCAATTTCTTGGTAGTTGTCTTGTATCTTGGTTTCGTAAAAAGCAAGCTTGTGTGTCTTTATCCACTGCAGAAGCTGAATACATAGCTGCAGGTAGTTGTTGTGCACAATTGTTATGGATGCAGCATACTTTACTTGATTATGGTCTTAAATTCAATTGTGTTCCCATATTATGTGATAATACTAGTGCCATTAACTTGAGCATAAATCCTATTCAACATTCTAGGACTAAGCATATAGAGATAAAACATCATTTTATTCGTGACCATGTGATTAAGAAAGATATATGCTTAGAATATATAAATACAAATGATCAAATTGTCGACATATTTACAAAGCCTTTGGCTGAGGAAAGGTTTAATCACCTAAGAAGACTCTTAGGAATTTCAAGATTCAATGACTAATGTGTTTGTTGAAGTCATAATGAATGCAGGGAAATTTTTGATTCAAAATTGGATGCACTGCAGAAGATCTGGTCGACCGAATGTTCCGAGTGTCGAAACAGAGACTTTTGATCAAGAATTTGGGACGCAGTCGAAAAATTCGGTCGACCGAATTTTTCGAACTCAAGAAACAGAAACTTTCGCTCGAAAATTGGACGCAGACCTGAAAAAATCGGTCGACCGAATTTTACTGACTGAGACTTTTTAAATAAAGTCGAAACAATCTCTTCAACATTACTACTTCCGAATTTCACATTTTTTTTAAAACATCTCACACCCATTCACATCCAAATCAAAATCTCTTCAAAATCCCACACTCTCATCCCGATTTTCCTTCATTTTTACACGTCCAAGCCCTAATTTCATACGGAAAAACAAATCCTTCTCAAGAGAAAAACATCATGGTGAGAACAAAGATCCCCAATGTTGAGAAAGGAAAAGGAAAGGCTAAGGAAGGAGATAGAGATCCAATCCTCAATCGACCAAGAAAGATTCGCATTCCTCAAGCACAAGGAGTTGACAGAGTTTATCTCTATCAAATCTACTCATGAATTTGAAGAATGGAATAAGAATAATAGAAAAATCATTCCCTGGATACAAGGTTGATATTGATAAGTCAGTCAAATATGGATATTGTCATATCTCATTTCAATGATATTGGTTGGAGTAGTTTGCTCTTCATTGATGAAGAATTTTATCCCACTTTGATATATGAATTCTATGCAAATCGAAAGAGGATAGAATTGAGATGATAGGGGATAATGTGATACAATGGTATTCATCCGAGTATCACAAATGGACATTGAATTCAATGAAGGATTGATAAATAGAATATGTGGAGTAGGAGATGAGGGAGCTAGATATTATTCAAAGCATCCATGCATTGCTATGATCGTGAACTATTCACACATGTTAGATTTGAAGATGCATTTACAAATGGAAGAGAGTTTAGGGCCATAAAGGAAAGGGAAATTAAGAATTTGGATGCTAGAGGTAGAGTTTTACATCACATGGTGACCACAATGATTGTTCCTAATTTTGGACATAAGTCATCGGTTGGAAATATGCATATGGTAATCATGTTAGCCCCTGCATGAAAATAGAAGGATGAATTTTGGGTATATAGCATTGAAACATATGATTGCAGCTGTAAAAAACAGATTACCAAGGCATTCCCATTTGGAAGGTTATTAACTGGAATATTCAAGCATTTTAAGATCAAACTTCTTGGAAGAGGGCAAACTTTTAAGATTGGTGAAATTTATACAAATGAAACTCTTAAGAGAATGCAATTAGTTCATGATGAGGATAATGTATGGAGGACAAAAAGAGAAACTCCTCCAAAAAGGATAGAAAGAGAGAAAGCTATAGAAAGTGAAGAGGAAGAAGAAGAAGAGGATGAAGAGGAAACCCTTGCTAGGGAAATGAAAACAAAAAGAAAATATGACACCTCAAGTGAGGGGAGCAACCCCTCAACAAAAAGGAGATTATTTGAAGAAGAAGCTGGAGTTAAGTCTAGCAAGTAAAGGAGTATCTAGAGGGGACACCATTATAGCCAAAACATTCCAAGAAGCCTTGAACAATCATGTCAAGGAAATGGAGAAAATGTATAAATTCTTTGAGTCATTTGCTCCAATGGTTCTTGGAAAACTAGATGGATTAGAAAACAGAGTAAAACACATTGAAGATATCCTTATGAGAAATACTCAAAGTGGTGAAGGAACCTCTAAACCTCAAGATGGAAAGGAGGAGGAAAGAAAAAGAGAAGCGAGAAAAAGAAGATAATCAAGATAGCAGTGATGAAGATGATAATAAGGGTGGAAATGAAGAGACTATAGCAGAAGAAGAAGAACAAGAACATGCTCTTGAAGATCCACCGATGGCTGGGAGCCAAGTAGCTCAAGCCGCAATTGTATCTCCAACAACAATCTCTTTCAGTCAAGGAAGAGTCAAGCACTTGGCAGATCAAGAAAGGAGTGAGCCGAGCCTCTCCATCAACCTCATCATCACAAGACTAAGCCTTCTCTTCTAATCTCTTTACTGTATTTTGTTCAGTTTTTCTAAGCATTTTGTTGCATTTTCTATTCGAACCTCGTTAAATATTTTCTATTCAAGCTCAATGATGAAATCATAGTGATGAGAGCTTTTTATATGCTAACTTGAACATCTCATTTTCATTGATCCCTTTAAATTTTTTTTTATGATGACAAAAGGGGGAGAAAAAATATGATGCAATATGAACTCAGTCCTTAATGAAATTCGGATGCAAGGTTTTAAGATTGGATGCATTCATATTTATGGTCAAAATTTTTTTTTCCCGTTTATCCACATTGCTTCAAATCTGTCTTACTCTACTCCATTATGTTTGAACAACAATATGAAACCTTTATATCATTTCAAACCTTCAATTATATTGAATCTGTTGCAGTTTGGACATGAGTTTAAAAATTCGGATGCATGATATAAAATTCGGATGCATCCATATTGTGTTACCAAAAAAGTGCTCATTTGTTGTTCAAATTGATTCAAATATGTTTTAATCTCTTCTAATATGTTTGAACAACCTTAGGAAAGCTTATTCACAAAATTTGGAGCTTTCATTTATCCTATTTTAAAGTTTGGACTTACTATGCACAAAATTCGGATGCATGATATCTCTAGTCCAAATGTGTTGAAAAAATGAGTACAATCTAAGTGAGCATTGATAAGCTTTTAACAACCTTAAAACCTCTCTTAGAAGTTTTCTAAATACTTAAATGCTATATCTTCTATCCTAATTGTTGGAAGGAAGGAGGCAAATGGAGGTTGGTTGGGTCATAGGCTCATATTGAGCCTTTTGCATGTCAATGTGCTAAATTGGTTATTATCCATTATTGACATTAATGCTTCTTTGTACTACATTGTTTAAATCCATCACATTTTGCATCAAAGTTTGTCATCATCAAAAAGGGGGAGATTGTTAGCCCTAAGGGCAAATCATGTAGTTTTGATTAATGACAAATATTGATGAGAACTAATATGTTTATATTGTGTGATAGGATTTATGAAGAAAGAAGTTTGAAGTCTCATTGCCTTCAAGACACAGAGCAAGAACAACCTCGATGAAAGCTATGAGTCTTTTGAGGTTTATTCAAAGATGAACTCAAGGCATTGAAGACTTGAAGTGTAGAGTAGGTATGATGATAGGTAATATCTATGTAAACTCTACACTTGTATGTCTTGGAGTCAATTGAATGCATAAGAGAGCATAAAATTGGTTTCTTAAGTTTAAAAGTTTTTTGAATGAATTCTTAGTAAATGTGGTTTTGTGTCCTAAAAGTTTTTAAGTTAACTTTATATGATCAAATGAGTTTGATTTTGGTTTTCAAACTTATGTTTGTCTAAATAAGTTATCTATATATATCAAATGTATTTCAAATACTTGGAAGATTGATTTCAAATGATTTTACAAAGTTTGAACACAATTCCATAAAATTCGATCGTCCGAATTGGGTAGCAAAAGTTTGCTACTGTTTCTTCCGAAGAAATTCGGAAGAAGATTCGGACGCATGAAGAAAAAATTCAGTCGTCCAATTTTGGTCTTCAAACGATGGTTACTCGTTCTTCCGGAGAAATTCGGAAGAAGATTCGGGACGCAGCGAGGAAGAATTCGGTCGTCCGAAAAAATTCGGACGCGAGACTCGGTCGTCCGAATTTCTCGAAAAGTAGCTGACTAACTCAGCCGCTTTATAGTCATTTCAACTGATTTTCAAATTCTATAAAAGCTATAAACGTGCAATCTTTTACATGAACTTACAATTTGAATATTCTAAGCTTACAAAAGTCTATTACAAACATTTCTCAAGCTCTCTTACATCTTGTGCATTCAATTGATCCATCCAAAGACATCAAAGTGTGAAGGTGCAAATTTGTGTAATATCTACCATCAAGTGGTAACTTCTACACACTCTCCTTTACTTATTCAATTGTGTTGATCTACTGGCTCTAGCAAGGTTATCTTGATAACATAAAACCCTTTAGATAAGGGTGATCCTTGAAGTTGTGATTCAAGGTTGTTTGAGATATAAAACCATAGGTTGGTGAGCCTTGTATTGTAAGAAATTACTAGAAGAGGTTGTGAGTGTAAAACCAAAGTGTGGTGAACCTCTCTTGTAATTTGTAAACCTGAGCAATTAGTAGATTTGTTGAAATCCTTAAGTGTGAGCTTAAGGTAGTGGACGTAGATCTTGAGGATCGAACCACTATAAATTGTTTGAGTTCTTTGCTATTGCTTTCATTATTGTCTTGCTATCAAATATCTATAATTAGCTCACATAACTTGTTCTTGGTCTAAACTTAATAGGTTTGAGTTTGCGAAAATTATCTAAATACCTAATTCACCCCCCCTCTTAGGTATTTCAGAGATCAACTTAATAGGTTTGAGTTTGAAGTCTCATTGCCTTCAAGACACAGAGCAAGAACAACCTCAGTAAGCTATGAGTCTTTTGAGGTTTATTCAAAGATGAACTCAAGGCATTGAAGACTTGAAGTGTAGAGTAGGTATGATGATAGGTAATATCTATGTAAACTCTACACTTGTATGTCTTGGAGTCAATTGAATGCATAAGAGAGCATAAAATTGGTTTCTTAAGTTTAAAAGTTTTTTGAATGAATTCTTAGTAAATGTGGTTTTGTGTCCTAAAAGTTTTTAAGTTAACTTTATATGATCAAATGAGTTTGATTTTGGTTTTCAAACTTATGTTTGTCTAAATAAGTTATCTATATATATCAAATGTATTTCAAATACTTGGAAGATTGATTTCAAATGATTTTACAAAGTTTGAACACAATTCCATAAAATTCGGTCGTCCGAATTGGGTAGCAAAAGTTTGCTACTGTTCTTCCAGAGAAATTCGGAAGAAGATTCGGACGCATGAAGAAAAATTCGGTCGTCCGAATTTTGGTCTTCAGCATGGTTACTGTTCTCTGAAATACCTAAGAGGGGGGGTGAATTAGGTATTTAGATAATTTTTGCAAACTCAAACCTATTAAGTTTAGACCAAGAACAAGTTATGTGAGCTAATTATAGATATTTGATAGCAAGACAATAATGAAAGCAATAGCAAAGAACTCAAACAATTTATAGTGGTTCGATCCTCAAGATCTACGTCCACTACCTTAAGCTCACACTTAAGGATTTCAACAAATCTACTAATTGCTCAGGTTTACAAATTACAAGAGAGGTTCACCACACTTTGGTTTTACACTCACAACCTCTTCTAGTAATTTCTTACAATACAAGGCTCACCAACCTATGGTTTTATATCTCAAACAACCTTGAATCACAACTTCAAGGATCACCCTTATCTAAAGGGTTTTATGTTATCAAGATAACCTTGCTAGAGCCAGTAGATCAACACAATTGAATAAGTAAAGGAGAGTGTGTAGAAGTTACCACTTGATGGTAGATATTACACAAATTTGCACCTTCACACTTTGATGTCTTTGGATGGATCAATTGAATGCACAAGATGTAAGAGAGCTTGAGAAATGTTTGTAATAGACTTTTGTAAGCTTAGAATATTCAAATTGTAAGTTCATGTAAAAGATTGCACGTTTATAGCTTTTATAGAATTTGAAAAATCGGTTGAAACAGCTTTATAAAACGGCTAGTTAATCTGCTATTTTCGAGAAATTCGGACGACCGAAATTCTCATGTCAATTTTTCGGACGATCGAATTCTTCCCTCGCTGCGTCCGAATCTTCTTCCGAATTTCTCTGGAAGAACAATAACTCATGTTGAAGACCAAAATTCGGACGACCGAATTTTTTCTTCATGCGTCCGAATCTTCTTCCGAATTTCTGCGAAAGAACGATGAGCAAACTTTTGCTACCCAACTCGGACGATCGAATTTTTATGGAATTGTGTTCAAACTTTGTAAAATCATTTGAAATCAATCTTCCAAGTATTTGAAATACATTTGATATATATAGATAACTTATTTAGACAAACATAAGTTTGAAAACCAAAATCAAACTCATTTGATCATATAAAGTTAACTTAAAAACTTTCAGGACACAAAACCACATTTACTAAGAATTCATTCAAAAAACTTTTAAACTTAAGAAACCAATTTTATGCTCTCTTATGCATTCAATTGACTCCAAGACATACAAGTGTAGAGTTTACATAGATATTACCTATCATCATACCTACTCTACACTTCAAGTCTTCAATGCCTTGAGTTCATCTTTGAATAAACCTCAAAAGACTCATAGCTTACTGAGGTTGTTCTTGCTCTGTGTCTTGAAGGCAATGAGACTTCAAACTTCTTTCTTCATAAATCCTATCACACAATATAAACATATTAGTTCTCATCAATATTTGTCATTAATCAAAACTACATGATTTGCCCTTAGGGCTAACAATCTCAGCATGCATGGCAGCACACCAGCGAGGGTCACAAACAGCTTGAGAATAAGTCTCAGGCTCGGTTTCAGAGGAAATGGCAGCTAGATAGGCTTTATAAGAAGGAGACAATCGAGAGTAAGAGAGACAATTTGCAAGAGAGTGAACCGTACCTGAAGAGGATGATTGATAGGGAGTTTCACTGGGGGTACGAGAGTAGTGTGGCACACGTAATCTTGGAGCTTTGCAGGTACTGTCCGTGATCTGTGAGAACGACGAAGTGGTGCTGGCGGATCAGGAGGTGCAAGTTGAAATGGTTTAGTCATACTCGGGGCAGGTAAAGAGGATGGCTGAAGCAGATTGGTGGGCGTTGCAGTAGACTGTGGTCAACAGTGTTTGTATTGGAGAGAGCAGATGGAGACTCTGGCGTAGGAAGTGGACTGGGCGACTCTATGCTGGTCTCAAAATCTTCCTCCGGTCTGTCAGATTGCAGAACAGGGAAGCTTGGTCCCAGAAGATGCGGATCATCTGCAGGATTAGTGTGTTGCGGTGATCCAAGTTGTCCGTGTTTATGATCCGTTGAAGGGCAAGAGTTCGGGCTAGAATTCAAGAGGTAAGGAAAAATGTTCTCACAGAAATATACATCACGAGATACTAGAATTTTTTTGCTTTCCATATCATAAACTCGCCAGCCTTTTTGGCCCATGGGATAACCAATGAAGATACACTTTAGTGAGCGTTCGAAAAATTTATCCTTTGCGGGAGGACGATGATGGACATAGCACAAACAGCCAAACACCTTGAAATGGGAATAAGATGAAATTTTGCCAAAAAGAATCTCATATGGTGTCTTACCACGCAGCACTTTACTTGGAGTTCGATTAATGATGTATCCTGCAGTGAGCACACATTCTCCCCAAAACTGTAAGGGTAATCCTGCCTCGAACCTTAGAGCTCTAGCTATGTTTAAAATGTGAGGATTTTTGCGTTCCACACGTCCATTTTGTTGTGGGGTTCCAATACAGGAGGTTTCATGTAAAATTCCGTGGTCCTTAAAGTAATCCCTTAATACCAAAAATTCAGTGTCGTTATCACTTCGGACTCTTTTAATTTGTCCATTGAACTGTGTTTTGATCATCTTGTGAAAATTAATGAAGACACTCCGAGTTTCACTTTTGTCTTTCAGAAGGTAAACCCATATAGCTCGAGAAAAATCATCAACAATGCATAAAAAAATAATGTGCCCCACTGAGAGAACGTGTGTGATATTTTCCCCACAAATCACAATGAACCAGCTCAAATGGTGATTCAGCTTTGCTATTACTCAAGGAAAAAGGGATCCGAGTGTCTTTAGCCTTGTGACAAATTTCGCATGAATTAAAAGTTCTAGAAGAAACCGAACTTTGTAAAGGAAATTGTGCCAAAACTGAAGAAGAAGGATGACCAAATCTTTGATGCCATAACCTGGCATCTGTATCATCACCTCGGGTTGAAGCCGCCGAAGCTCTTGTGTGTGCCACACTTGTACTCTTGAAATAATAGACCCCTTCGTGAATTTCACCCGTACCAATCGTCTTCCTCTTGGTTCAGTCCTGAATAATACAAGAATGTGCCGTGTAAGTAACTTGACAGTTGTATTCTTTTGTCAACTGAGGTATAGAAAGCAAATTGCATGTAAAATTAGGAACATAAAGTACTCTAGAGAGAGTAATTTCATTGTTTAACTTGACTGTCCCATATTGTTTGGCAATTATAGTGATGCCATTTGGCAGTCCAATATGTATAGGTATCTCCAGATTCTTCAAACCTTTGATGATAGAAAAATCATGTGTCATGTGATGGTTGGCTCCGCTATCTAGTATCCAAGGAACAAAGAATTCCTTACCAGTCATTGGTTGGGGAGTCCGACTTTCCTTCAGCAAGTTAGCTACTTCTACAGCCAATACCTTCAAGTGGTCTTTGCCAATTATTCCACTACTACTTGTTGCAGTCATTGCTATCCCTTTCTCTTCCGTGCTGATATCTACCTCGGCAATGTGGTTTGCTGAAGCGATTCTGCCTCCACGGCCCTTGCCTCTACCTGGGGTCCTGCCTCCACGTTGTCGACCATTTCTGTCATTTGGTCGACCATGCAAGAACCAGCAGTCCATTTTCTCATGACCTATCTTACCGCAATGTTCGCACGTTGGCCTTACATTCTGCTGGGCTGCGAATGTTGCACCTTCAATTTTTGCTTCTGGTTCAGCAATGGTTTCATGATGCTGTTCTTCCCGAACAGCATTTGCAAAAATCTTGTCCAAATTTGGAAGCGGGTCTGTATTCAATGTCTGACTCCTCATAATGCTGAATTTATTGTTTAAACCCATCAAGAATTGATGGATCTTCTCGTCCTCTCTCTGTTGGACAATGACTTTGGTGGTTTCCTCACAACCACATACAGGAATGGGAACGTATTTCTATAAATCGTCCCATAAACCTTGGATTGTTCCAAAATACTCTGTGATACTCATAGTGCCTTGCTTGAGTAATTGAATCTCCTTAAGCAACTGATAAATTCTTGGTCCATTCTCTTGTGCGTATCGCGTTTTCAGAATGGAGAACGTCTTTGGGTGTGCGAGCATGTGTCAACATATTCCGGAACTTGGATTCAACGGAAGACATTATCCAACCCTTGACATAAGAGTTGCACCGATCCCATGCTGCTGCTAAAATTGGGCCGGTTGGCCGAGCCAAAGTTCCATCAAGAAACACCATTTTGGCCTTGGCTTGGAGGCTGTTTTCAAGCACAGAGGCCCAAGCATTAAAGTTTTCTCCGTCAAATAAAATAGGGGTAATGGATGTGCTGGGATTATCAGAAGTTGAAATAAAATAAGGTGAACTTGGATCTGTAGTGGGAAAAGACATTGTTGTGTTCTCTGTTAAAGGATATTTCTTGCTGTATGTTGCAGGGACGAAGAACGAAGGCTCAAATTAGGGTTGAAGAGAAAAACTATGGCTCTGATACCATGTGGGAATTTCTTACTATTCCATTGAGAAGAACAAGTTTTAAATAATACATCACAGCCTACATTACAGCCATAAATTAAGAAGTAGTTTCCTAACTATACCTCTGCCTCATATGAACACAATTTCACAATCCTAGTAAATAAGGTAACTAAATCATAGGCTATGTACATATGATATTATTCTTCTAATACATTCATTTATATCTAAAACAGAAAGACATAGCCATGGAAAAAACAAAGTGACAAAGAAGGTTGGAGTGATGCAAGAAAGCAACAAAGGATTCAGAAGAGGCCAAGAAACAACTAATTCTGATGATCATATTTTGTGGGCAGAAACCAAGCGATGAAGTTCTGCAGTGTAGTTACATCAGCTCTGTAGTGCTTTTGTGTGAATTCTTGCAAATCCGACCATGTGAAATCAGGGTACTTTCTTGGCCCTTCTCTGTCAATAAGATCCTGTGGGGGTCTCACAACTTTGTCTTTTTTTGGGCAGACGAAGAAAGCCAAAGATCTTCTCACTCTCTCGCTGTTCACCACTGCTCTGTGAAGACAGCTCTTGTATCTCCCATTAGATAACGCCTATGTGGAAACACAATACAAACAAATAAATAACTTGATAAATATGGATAGTTTATCTTAGAGATTAACGTACCAGAGGCACGGCTATTCTTAGCTTCTGTCACGAGATCTTCCTATTATGTCATCTGTCAATCTTTTTTTGTCATACGGCAATCAAATGTTTATGGGAGCATACATGAATGTAATATCATTCATGGAGAAGAACTAATAAATATGTAATGTCATGCTTAGAAAAGAACTATTTAGGAAGCATAAAGACTAGAAATTTTCAGTTTTATGTGTACTCCCAACTATTGTGGGAATAGATGTTGCAATGTTCGACCAAGAAACTCAATAATATATATTCATTCCTCCTCTTATTTTTGACAAGAAGGGCAGTAATTTAAAAATTTTATCAGCCAATATAGGATGGAATGCTTTAAGATGATTAATGGAACTGATCATAAACTATCTTTCTTCCTCTATTTCCTAATAACACAAGTTTAGTACAAAAAATACAAATATTTAGCTAGCAGCTCGTTGGGTAACGTAATAAAAGGTTTCAAACCTAAAATTCGTATATTTTTTCGCAAATATTATAATTTTTAAAAATTTTAAAATAATATATCAAAAATCTAAAAAATGGCATAAGAGTTATCAAAATGAAATTTTGGTTTAATATTAAAGTTAAAAAGCTTTTCCACACCATATCAAACCATTTTGGATGTTTCTAATGGCTCAATTTTGACATTTTGTAATTCTAAAGTGGTTTGGTACAAATGTGCTATATTGGCTACCATCAAATTGTCAACCCCAAGAAATTCCATATTCTGAGAAGACCAAGATTTAAAAAACCCTTTGAGGGTATAGTGTCATGCATGGAACAACTAGCATAAGTTTACTGGTAGAACGCATAACAAGCGCCTTCATAACACCCAAAGTTTTATTTACATTTTTCATTGTTTTTGATCCTTTGATACCTTCTTTCCGCATAAATTTCCTAATTGACTCTAAACCCTCTTTATCTGGACTCATTCTTCGACGAATATTACTAAATATTAGTCCAATTTTTTCTAATTGTAACCCTTATTATTATTTTTTTCCCTTATGCAATACGCCCCAAATATTTTAGGATAGGAAGGTGACTAACATCTCTTGACTTTTCAAGTGCTCCTGCACGGGTCTCTGACAGTTTTTTTTTCTTTTTCTGGTAAATCAACTGTTTTTCCGGCGATTTTAAAGAAATTTTGATGTAAAATGATAAAATAATGAGTGTGTAGGGAGAATCTAACCTTATTTTGCAAAATTTGAAGCCAATTCACATAAATTTAGCTTGTTAGTTTCCAAAGAGTTTGGGATTAGATAGAGGGAGTGAAAGGGTGAAAATAAGAATGTTTGGAGTTCTATAGGCAAATTGGCAGTTAAATTTAGTAATAGATTTCTTGGATATCTATTGGAACTTAAATTAGACTAAACATGCGTATAAATAGATATAAATTATACGCAACATTAGCACAATACGAAAAGTTTTGCATAACAATATTTGCATCATTATAGAGTATTTTAGAGTTATTTATTATTCAGTGTAATTCAAAAAATCAAATCGAACTGAATTTCTTATTTTGGTTCCATTTTTTGTTAATCCAATTCAATTTATGAAAATTCTATTTAATTCAATTCAATTTTTAATTTTAGTTCTCAGATTGAAAACCGAATCAAGAAATCAAAATTTAAAAAAATGTATATATTCATGAACGCAATTTAATCATGCGTTTAATCGAAAACAGATTTAAAAAAAATTATACATAAACGCATTACAGAAAATTCATTTATTTATGCAACCCATTTTCATATTGCATTCTTTTTCTTTCTTTTTCTCTCCCTTTATTTTTTTTCATCTTTAAAAATTCAGTTTGGAGCCGAACCGAATTGAATTAATTTATTTTGATTCAATTTTTAAAAAATTTGATTTGGTTTAGTTTTCTAAAAAATTTACAAAACTAAAATGAAAATCAATATTTCAAATCAAAAATTGAATGAACACCCTACACTGAGAGAACAATAATTTAACACCACAATAGTAGTTTTGTGATTCTAAGATTAAAGCATGCATGCTCATATATAATTTTAAGCTAAGAAGCATGTGACAAAATTGCGCATATTATGTTCACCAAAAGATTTGCTAGTTGCTTTTCTTCTCTTACCACAGTATTCTTTCCTTAAAAGAATTATAAAAAAAACTTTATGAATAGAATAAATGAATATTGCTAAGAAGTGAAAAAGTCATGACATAGAAGGTTATTACTTTACCAGAGAATGTTCATATGAATATTTTAACTCCTCCCAGGAGAAATATGTATTCATTTTATCTCACTAGAATGGCCAAAGTGGCTCAACAAAAGCCAAACCTGTTTGGATCCTTCAATGATTCTAATATTGCTCTTTGGCAATGTTTCCAACCCTTTGAAATATGCCATTGGTCAGAACTTCACATCAGGGCGTAAATGAGACATTCAAATATACCCTGTCAAAATAGATTCTCACAAAATTTTCACTCTTTTTTACTCTGTCCCTCGAAAATTAAGAAAAAGAAAACGGTTTAAAATGTAATTCCGCCCCCCTCTCATCAAACCTTGGTTATACTTAGCTTTTCAATTTTTTAACATATGGGAGATCAGAACTCAATTCTCCCCCCCCGCAATTTACAACGTAATTAAAACACACTTTTCCTTAGTCCAGAAAAATATGTGCACAAAAAAGCCTTACATTTCGATATTGTGAGAGAGTAAAGATATCAGAAGCAAAGAGTATTTAATCGTTTACTACTACAGGTAAAATCAACCCAAGCTATTACCCAAAGACGGAACCAAGGGGGACGGGAGTGGCCATTGCCCCGATATTTTTTAGAATCTTCTTATATGTATTTATGTTTTAGACTTTTAGTCACATTTTCTTCAAAATTGCCCTCAATGTTTGGGTTTTTTTATTTTTTTATATATGAAGTAGTCTAGATTTTCACACAAAATTAAAGTTCTAATTTAGTCTATAATATTACCGTAAATGTATCGCCAATATTGATGACAAATGCATCGGAGCGAGGTCGAATAGCCTGCCATTTGTTATTTGCAAAAACTTCAAGGCCTCCAACTTGATCTTGATGAAGTATTGTTATGGTTGTTGGATCACAGTGAGGACCGGTGCCGAGGGTGAGGCCAAATTCTTTGCAGGGTGGATAGTAGTTGCATCTTATGAGTGAACAGCCATCTTCGAAGAATTTCCGGTAATGCAGACGTTCAACTCCTAAGCTTATTGCCAATAATTCCATAATAACTAGGCAAAGATTCTCCATTGCCTCACAATATTTTTCATATATCAACCTACAAATTCAAAGTCACCATGTAAACTTTGCTTGACATGATAATGAATACCGAGCTGGGAAAAATAATAAACATCCAACTGAAATATTACATGAAACAAAATTTAAGAAAAACGTAGAATATTAAAGCAACTACAACGTAAAGTATAGCATAAATGAGTCAAGTAGCATCTTCTTCGAGATTTAGAAGTTCGACATCTACATATGTAGATATGTGTAATGGAGAATCACTAAATATATGTAGCGGACGCTCGGAAGTTGATGCCAAGAGAAGTAGAAGCAGGTTAGGCTACTTTTTTCTCATGAACTTAGCAGGTGTTAAGGTATACAAATTCTTAAATTTTGCGCCCAAAAACAGATTAGCTTGTAAAATTCAATCTAACTAAGGTAGTATATGGTCTCACCTTGTCTTATGAAATTCATTCCCGAGGACGGATGTAAAATATTTAAGCACAGCAAGCTGTCCGTGGTTGCTTCCATGGTTATATGTAAAAGAAAAAGTCTCCTTCCATGGAAGTTTAGAGGAATATCTATGAGAATGAGCACCCGAGTAGCCGGAGAGAGTGCCCGGTTCCCTGCGAGCACGGAGCTTGGTCCCAACAGGAAGCTTAAAGAAAGCATCCATATGTTCATATGCTTCACGAATAAGATTCACGTCCACGCCATGGTTGATGACTTGAAAGAAGCCATGGTTAAGACAGGCTGCACAAATTAGCTCGGCAGCATTTCTGGTTGCCTCCTTGTCGCCCTTAAAGAAGCCCTCAAGGTTAACAACAGGCTCTCTTAGCTCATCTTGGGTATGAACTAAGTCTTCAAGGGGCCAAAGGAATTGAGTAGGCAACTTTGCTTGTTTCTGTAAGACGGCCATGTCGAAATCCAGAACATCTTTGTTCAAATCAATCGAGGGATTGAATGGAGGACAAAGAACATGAGCTGAAACACTAGAGTGCTGACTCATCTCTAAGAAGATTTGGAATCGATAAGCAGCTTTTTATAGAACATAAATGGTTAAAAGACTAGTAGCTAGTTAACAAGACAAGGCACCTAATATGTTGTTTTCTTTTCCCTTTTTTGCTTTTTTGTTTTTAAAGTTGGTAAAGATTTGTTTGGACAAAATCCCGCATGAAACTAAAGGTTCTCATTATCTGTTTCAAGTGGTGAAGACATCGACGTTCTTTGGGTGAAAATAAAACCTATAAAACTTTTTAATAATGAATAGGAAAAAGGAAATATTATTTTGAAGAGTAATTTGCATGAGAAAAGTTTATGCTTCACTTTCATAACTACATACATACACAGACACACACATACGTATATATATCATGTTGGACCTTTGGATGGTCCAAATGTAAGAAGTTGGTCTTGATTAAAAGACCTTAATGTGGCCCACATATTATAAGTAGTTATCATATTTTTCTCCTATCTAAGTAAATCAGGTAAATATTAATAAATACATGATTGGTTATGATTTTGGAATATAATCCGGATGTTTCCTTGATGGAAGGAAACTCTAATTGGTATCCATCATATGAGGGTCCATAGCCTAGTCTATATAAAGCGCATGTAACACCATCGATTCAAGGGGTTTTTTAACGTTGATAGGCATAGGCTAGAAGACTCCCATACAAAACAACACAGAAACGGAGGAATCAAAGCGGGACAAATCAAGGTATTATCTTTACGCAATTACTTGAACAATATTGGCTAAAGGTACGCATTTTAATTTTTTTCCGCTGTGAGACATATTCAGTTAATGTCTATATTAAATTTCTTTCATGTGGTATCGAGCCTTCTTTAGCCATATTGTTTGGTATATATATTTTTATATAGTAGAAGTTGCAAAAACCTTGAGCTTTTGTCTTTTTGCGTTTTTTACTTATTTTGCTATGAATTTACCAAATCCAAAATTAGTTTATTTTGGTTTTGTATGGAGTTATAAAAGGCTTTTTGTTTTGCCTTATTTTATTCGGTTTTCAGTGAAGTCCGCTCACGAAGGCAATGCTTTTGCGAGATCAATTGGGAATTTTGATTTCAAATATGCGAAGCTAATGAATTGAAAAAAAGTTCACGGTTTTTCCCTTGACTTGCATGAGTATGTACTTTCGAATTCAATAGTGGGGAAGATTGATGTAATGTCAATTTTGTTCTTGTCTATTTTTTTCCCACATAGAGGAATGTTTCATATACTGCTAATTTTGCACTCAAATCTATTGCATTGAGAATTTGCATGTTGATAAAATATGATCTTTATCAATATGGATGGCTTCAATTTTTATAAATTTATGGTAAGGATATTTTATTCCTTCCATTAAAGCCTTAAACTTTTAGGGCATCAAGATATTTTTTTTAAATAGTGCCTCTATAAAGTCTCTTTGAACTTGGGACGTTGATTTATTTTATTTTAATTCAATGACATTTTTCATTATATTTTTTGGATTCTATTTAAAAAAAATGTCATGGAATTATATATGGTATGATGATTAAATCTCATGTCCCTATGTATTTTTGTGTAAATCAACATTCAGTTAAGTTGATTTTTTAAATAATTATTTGTGATGTCATAAAAAAAATATTTATATTTGTGTCAATTGTTTAAGAGTAGCCAAAGCATCTTAAATACTTGACACATAAAGATTTTAGTCACATAAAGTTTTGGTGACTAAATAATGACATCTATAAGGTAACAAATAATTTTAGAGGCATATTTATTACATTATGTGTACATACAAAAATATTATCAACATAATGATAGTTGATATTTTGGAGGTGTTTATCAGATATACAATTACGTTATGTATTTGGGAGTAGCCACAGCATCCCAAGTATTTTAAAATACTAAGGATTATTAATTACATTAAGTTTTGTAATTAGTAATTATCAAAATAAATGTTTATTATTCACCTCATTTATTGTATGTATGTACACTATTTTGGTTTTGTCAACATTAAGTTAAGTTGACAAATTTAAGAATATTCTTGAATGTCATCGTGAAATTTTATTTTATTTTATATCATGTGCTTAAGAGTAGCCAAAGCATCTTAAGCATTTGATACATAAAGATAAATTCAATCTCATAAAGTTAAGAGGTTGAATGATGACATTTAGAATAATGAAAAATTAATTCATTGAAATAACAACTCGGCCCCACAGGGAGGTTATTATTTTGATGAGATTAATTGAAATAAGACTATAAACTAGACATTTAGAAGATTATCCTATACCCACAGGTATGGATGATTTGTCTTACTAGTTTAGTTTATTAGTCTTATTATAAAAAGTATTTTTAGTAAATTCTACTATGGTTGGTGGTTTTGACCATCAAATGAAAGAATTTACTTTTGAATTGGCATTAGTTGATTCATTAGCTGATGGTTTGAAATTCATAGCATTAATGTGTCTTTATCCTTGGTTATTATGTTTTTTCTTTGATTATGAATTGGGAAAAATTTCTTATTTTACAATTTCAATGTTATTTTGTGATATCCTTTGCAATGAAAATTTTGGGCATGCACTAATATAGTAGGAGTGTGCAAAAGTAAAGGACAATGTTAGATTATATGTTCCATTTGATTTTATGTTTTGAGTCATATATTGATATTTCTTTTTGGTCTATTTTCTTGTGTGCTCATAATTGCATACATGTTTGTACACACATAAAGATGAATGGTCAATTATAGAATCTTTGACCATGTGTGTTAGGAGAAAAAGAGACAATATAAGACACATAAAGTATTATTCGTGTCTTATGATAAAAAGAAAATATTTATAAATGGGTAAAGTATTCCAATTAAAAAATACCAATATGGTTTAATGGTATTTCATACGAACAATTTTGGAATGCTATAAAGAAACTTACCTTCATTTGTTGAATGACTCATAAGAAATCATCTCATTTTGTAGTCCATTTTATGGAATTTGATAACATAAAAAAAGTCATTTTGTAATTCATTCGCCAATTTTGTGCGGGATTTTAAGAAAATAATTTTTTTTAAAGCATCCATATAAGATGTATTTGGATGAGTGGGAGTTTAGAATCAATGTTAAAATATTATTTTTGAAAAATATTTTCTATGAGCTACTATTTTTTTTTTTTTTTGAAATTTTATTTCAAAGTTAAATTGCTTAACTCTGTTTTCAATTTTGAAATTTGAAAATATTTTTCAAATTTTTAAATCAAACTCTCTCATCCATTAGTTTTAATCCTGCATAATAATGTAATTGGCATAAAGTATTATGTTATCATTTAGAACTCATCTATTTTTGACATATTTATATAAGAGGTTGTAAAATATCTCCATAAAGATTACTAAATGAGAAAAGAAATCCTTAAAGTTCAGGATTTCTTCAATCCTTTAGTAATTATTGGGATTGCATAAAGTAAGGCAAGCCTATCAAGATTATTAAAAATGTCAAATGAGTTCTGAATTCCATGAAATCATAAGTATTTTTAAATGCTTTTATTTCTTTTGTGAATAGTGAGAGATATCTTATCTCATTTATTGATAATTATTCACAATAAGGCATTTCTTATCCTTATTTGATAAAAGCTGAAGTACTTGATGCTTCGAAGATTTGAAAATAAGGAGAAATGAAGAAATAAAAGATGGAAAGGAACAATTCTTGATATTACGTTTATTTTCACCATAAAGTATCTTTGTGAGATTAGAAAATGGAACTATAATTGTTAATTGTGGGAACAAACGTAGTGTAATTTAAGTTACATCTACCTTTGGAAAAGTTTTAGAACCACTTTTTGTGTATAAGATGAGGTTTCTTTTGAGTTTTCTTTACAAGAATGTTTGGAAACCACATCTCTAATGACTACACATATGAAAGTTTCCAATTGAGGTAAGGAATTTAAAACCCATAGCAGATGAAATTGGATAAGGATAATAAGTGGTTATTATTTGATATTGTTTTTAACTCTAAAGGGTTTAAATTTATTGTCCTTTTATACTCTCCATTTAGTTTTTCAAACTCAAAATGAGGATTTCTTTGAAAAAACCACATAAAGAGCACTCTTTTCATTTATTCCATTGATTAAAGTTTTTTTTAAAAAAGAAAACAATGGGAGTTATAGGTTCTTTATGAATTTAGAGTTTTTAATCACTTCTACTCATCGTATACCTTCAATATTCTAACTTTTTTTGTTAGAATAAAAGCTGGTTCAATTATATTTTTCATAAGTCATGAATAATTTAGACTCCATATTTTGGTTTGATGCCATAAAGCATTGCTTTGTTTGAGATTAGATTTCAAGTCTAAATCTTGTTCAAATTACTAGAGTTAACCTCTATTAGTGCATACTAATATAGGTCATTATGTTGTTATCTAGTAATGTTGAGTAGTAAAGTTAGACTTATTTCTCAAATTTTTTATTTAAAGGGCATCAATTATCATGAAAACTTACTTTAAGTTTTAATGAAGGATTCTATTAAAGTATTCATGACATTGTAACTCATTTTGATATAGAGTTACTTTTAATGGATATGAAATATGATTTGACATGCATCATATATAATGGAGAGGTATACATGTGCATGTATAAAGTTTTTCATATATTTTGATACTTCATTTTTGCAAGATAAGGAAAATCTCTAAATGTCGAAATTATTTTCCTCCAATGGTATATCTAAAGTTATGATCTTTGTTTCTTCATTTCATTTTGAAGTGAATCATTGTTTATTTATATACCTCAAGGTCGAGTTGGAGTAAATAAAGTTTATTACTCTCATATGTTGATATTTATTTTGTAAAAATTTGGCAAAAGGATGTATGTGACTTTTGAGTAATTTTATATTTTGAATACCAATATAAGGTGGTTTTAAGTATAATCTCTTGTATTATTTGCATAGAGATTAATGAAGGATTTTAAAGAACATTTTATCAATGTTCTTGTGACCAAAATTATGGTATTCTTATTAAGTTATATAAAATACCGCTTATTATTTAAGCTTGTCACATTTAAGATGATTATCTATTTGTTACAATACATTGAAATAAAGGAAAATCCAAGGATGCTATGATGGTATCACGAGGCATATAATTTGGCATATTGTTTGTCGATTTTGCTATTAGCTAAATTTATGTTATTCAACTATATTGTTCATTTTGAACAATTTATTTTGATAGTTGAATAAGCAACTCGATATAAAGTTTCTTTGTCGAGTTTACGGCAAGTGGCTATTGAGTATAAAGTTATAGAGTTGAAATTTTTAAGTTGCTTGAGCTGATTTGTTATTCAACTCTGGTTACTCAATTAACACATAAAGGTATTGCAATAATGACATTATTTGTCTAGACATTTGAGTAATTTTACTCACATGTTTGTGCACATAAAGTTAATGTATCCATTTGTGATCCATATTGGATCCATAAGGTTTGACCACTGAATGACTTATATTAAGTTCATTCATAAAGTTTAGAGGGCTTGATTAGAAGATGTTTTACATTGTAATACATGGAAGGGAGTGTTCAATAGAAGAACATAACTAGCTATGATTCTTGTATTACATTTCACGATTAAGTAATGCATTACATAACCATATTACTAATAGAGTGATGTACGGTTTCTTGGCCATACTTTGAGTTTTTTTCAATCACTCATAAAGACATTTACCCGATTATAACATGTGGGCCAAGTGGGAGAATGTAAGAAGTTGGTGCTTGATTAAAAAGACCTTAATGTAGCCCTACATATTATAAGTAGTTATCATATTTTTCTCCTATCTAAGTAAATCGGGTAAATATTAATAAATACATGATTGGTTATGATTTTGGAATATAATCCGGATGTTTCCTTGATGGAAGGAAACTCTAATTGGTATCCATCATATGAGAGTCCATAGCTCTAGTCTATATAAAGCACTGTATGACACCATCAGTTCAAGGGGTTTTTTTAGCGTTGATAGGCGTAGAGCTGAAGACTCGCATACAAAACAACACGAAACGGAGGAATCAAAGCGGGACAAATCGAGGTATTATCTTTACGCAATTACTTGAACAATATTGGCTAAAGGTACGCATTTTAATTTTTTTCCGCTGTGAGACATATTCTGGTTAATGTCTATATTAAATTTCTAAGAAGATTTGGAATCGATAAGCAGCTTTTTATAGAACATAAATGGTTAAAAGACTAGTAGCTAGTTAACAAGACAAGGCACCTAATATGTTGTTTTCTTTTCCCTTTTTTGCTTTTTTGTTTTTAAAGTTGGTAAAGATTTGTTTGGACAAAATCCCGCATGAAACTAAAGGTTCTCATTATCTGTTTCAAGTGGTGAAGACATCGACGTTCTTTGGGTGAAAATAAAACCTATAAAACTTTTTAATAATGAATAGGAAAAAGGAAATATTATTTTGAAGAGTAATTTGCATGAGAAAAGTTTATGCTTCACTTTCATAACTACATACATACACAGACACACACATACGTATATATATCATGTTGGACCTTTGGATGGTCCAAACCCTCTTACTCATTACCATCACGCTATCATATTGTAACATATTATTTTCTAAAAAAATGAAGGGATAAGAGAGAGAAACTTTTATTTTTTTGGCTTTTGCATGGAACATGTGACACGTTTTAAGGATAATATAGAAAAAGGTGATAGAGAGTGGAACAGAACAAGATGGTTGCAGAGCAATGGAAGCATGAATTTGTCCTTGATAATGGGAAAAAAGTCCTCAAATTTCCTTTCTACAATATCTTCAAAATAAAATACAAAGAAAAACACACGTCCAATGTCCATTATGCTTCTCATTAGATCAAAGACAGAATTCAAAATTGAGAAAACAAAAAAACAAAGGACGCATATTGCACACGAGCGAGAGAGAGAGAGAGGAGAGTGAAGAAAATGCCAAGGCCGTCCATTGAAGAGGTTGGAAGTTTGTTATCTTGTTAAGAAGCCAACAACAGGGACGAGTGACGCCCTTTAGCCCTTTGGTCACTTTCTCAAAAGAAAACAAATCAAACACCATGCACCAGTCTCCATCTTTTCTTACTCTCCTTTGCTGTCCCCTTTGTTTGTTCTGTTTTTAAATTGCACAAAAGAACACTGGGCAAATTTGTCTTTTTAAATATGTTCATAACTAAAAAATAATTTAAATTTGAGAAAGTTTCTAATTATATGAACTCCGTTTTTCTAAAAATAATGAACTAAAGCGCGCGAGCACAACCAAACCTAAGAAACATCCCATTATGGATTAGTACTGATGATATGAACTTGGCTTTTCTTTTAAATCTTTTGGCGAAAGATCACTGTTATGGCAGTGTAAGTATAAAATAACGTTATCACATCAAACAAAAACAAAATCACAATTCCTTGAACTAATAGTGAAGAGGCGAATGCATTTATAAAACATCAAATTGACAAATATGCCACACCTATACCTTGATTGGGAAACATGGTTGCGCCTAGGGTTACAGTGGGTGTTAATGTAATATGTAGCCTTTTTTTGTTCTTTTTGGAGGGGGATTTGAGTGTAACGTGACACATTGTTAATAAAAAAATATTGAATCTGATTAGTTTTCCATTTTCTTTGATTTGCAGAGAGAAAAAAATGAATTCAATCCCCTATTTTATCGCTTGGTGGCTTGTGTGATTGTTATAGGGATTGTTCTTGATTGTAGAGACATTTCCTAAATTGTTGAAAAAAGGTACTTATGAAAAAAATTATATTTGTTAAACTAAATAATGTTATTATTTTTAACAGTTTCAATGAGCGAATCCGTTTTGAAAAGCACTACTAAGGTAATTTTTTAAAATATTTTTTTATTTTTAAACTAAAATTAGAAATGACTAAGCAATTAAGAATAGTTTGAAAATAAAATTTTAACTTATTAAAAAATGATAAACTACTTATTTTAAACAATTGGAGAACAGGTCCATATTGTATAATTTTAGGTTTGGGGGGGTCATTTCTTTGATGTTCTCTATTTTTTTGCACATCTTGAAACTTTTAATATGTCAGCTTCCTAGCCATACAGCAGTCTTTCTGTTTTTATCATGTCAATATGTTTGTCCTAGTCGTACGTTGTCCAGCCAACAATAACATTTTCATCGTTTCCTTTGTCTTTTCATTTTCTTTACCTCCTCTCTTTTATGCTTATTCAAGCAAACAAAAACATATTTCGTGTGTTTCTTTGCCAAGTATATATATATATATATATATATATATATATATATATATATATATATATATATATATATATTTCTCGTGAAACAATTCAATGAATCTTACCATTTGATGTCGTGCAATTCAATAAAGGGAGTGTAAGGACATGTCTTTTGTTTCATGCAGAAAGTTTAACGCTTTCCCAGATAAATATAAATATGCAGCAAAACATGGAAAACGTTCTGTAATGTAGAATAACAGCCACCTAATATTATTATTGCTAATCTACAAAATGCGTAATAAACGAGAGTGATCCAATTATTTCTTCAGAGGTAGTTCGTATTAAATAAAAGTATTGGATATTTTAGATCAAATTTTTATAATGCTTGTACAATGTGCTTTTAACAATTGTAATTGTACAAATCATGATTTTTAATTTCGCAGTCATAGTGATCATGGTATTAAAAAAATCAAGATAATAACTATATTTTTGATAAATTTTATTTTAAACATCATTTTAAAACAAAAAGAGTCAAATATATCTGTAACATATAATTCTTCGGATCGATACTATGCACTTTGGTTAAAATCTCGAATTTAACTATGTTGATATCAATTCTTCATAGGTAATTTGTCATAACATTTTTATATTCTTCGTGTTTTATTCGATATTATGTAACAAGTATTCTTCATAAAAAATCAGCAGTATAAAATGAAGAAAATATAAATTAAAAGAAAATATTTTTGTGGGGATAAAAATATAAAATATAGATATTGATACTTAACAAATACAATCATATTCCAACATATTGCTATTTTTGAAACAAGTGAAAGATATTTTAATTAAACGTTTTTCTAGCAGTCACGCAGGTAAAAATATTTGAATTATTAAGTAAAAAAGTGACGCATATATTAAATAAAGAATATGTAGTCTAAGAAATTATTAGAGTCAATTTGCACCTCAATGTTAGGAACTAGTAATAACACTCTTCGCGCGTGCACAAAATATGAGCAATATCTATTTAAATCTTAAAGTTAACTACAATTACATACTTTTATTTTGAATAAAATACAAATACATCCTTATGAATTATAAATTTATAACTATTAAATCCATACTATTTAATTGCAGTAAAAATATTTTTTCAAAGAATAATAATTTCGTGTCAAAGAATATATAATCTTTCCAAAATATCCTTTTGTGGGCAGAGTTTCTATTTAGTATCATATATTAATGGAAAAATACCCTTCATTACAAAAATTAAACTCTCAAAAGAATAGTTTAGCAAGGATATTTTTGTTTTAATATATAATACTAAATAAGATTAGGCCCACCAGAAGATATTTTGAAAAAAATATAAACTCTTTGGCCCAAGATCATTGCTCTTTCAAACACATTTCTACCACAATGAATAGGGGTGTTCAAACGATTTTTTTGCTCGGTTTCGGTCTTACTATTTAATTTTCAGTTTGTTTTTTTTCTTTTTTCAAAAAATCGAACTGAATCAAACTGTTTTACTATTCGGTTTTATAGTTCGGTTCGATTAGATACAAACCGAAATGAATATAAGAATTCATTACCATAATATATTTTTATTCGGTCCGATTCGGTTTTTGAACACTTCTAACAATGAATAGTAGAGCTTCATTAATTATGAATTTATAAACTACAAGGATGCATTTGTAATTTGATTAAAATAGATGAGATAAAATTATAATTTAGAGAAACTTCGAGGAGAAAATTGTAATTAACCATAGGGTGGACAGGGGAAGGGGTTAGGGCATTGCGGCCAATAAGCATCGAACTGAAGACCTTCTACTCTAGTAAAGAACAATCTACCAAGAAAGCTATTGCCTTGGCTCAACCATAAATATTATTGATCATATACTATCTGTGTTATGTATTTATATAAATTTAATATACTTGACATTGGCATTATGTATATAATGTTAAATAGTAATTTTGCTGTTTAAGTGATGAAGTATTAGAAGTTTTTCTTTAAAAAAATTGCCATTTTAGCCCAATTTCACGGAAAATAAGAAAAAGAAATTAAATTCATAAATGATTTGTTTCTATGAGATTTTTTTATTAAGTAAAAGATTCGAAGAACATTTGCTTTCAAGATCTTTGTAGCTAAACCTAGACACTGATGATGGTCAAAATGTCTTTGTCTAAAAATATACTAATAGTTCTTCGGAAATCCAGAATAGGTCAAAAGTAAAAACAATAAAACAAATCAATGAGTTTTGCATTTCTCAAGCATATGATTCTTGATGTGACCTTAGTTAAAAATATGAAGATAGATTATCATAATTTGAGGAAAAAACATTAGCTTTTAAGGACATTCTGTGTTTTACCTTTTGTTTTGGATATTAGTAGTTAACTATCTGGTCAATAAAAACAAATATGATACAAATGAATACTCACGTCAGTCAATTCTTTGCTTTGTATTTAAAAATTTTGAGCAATTTCATGAATTGCTACCTCTCAAATATTATAATGCAATAACATATGACGAAGTAATTAATTTTGCATTAGCTTTGTTACATACACCTTTCGGTTCAAAGTAAGTCTCAAAAATTTAATTCTGGCATAGATTAAGGGCTTTAGTTTATTGAGTCAAATGACCAAAAAAATAATCCTAAAACTTTGAATATAATGTAGTGTTGTGTTTATTGAATTAATAAACGTGAGAATAAAGTGAAAAAAGTGAATAAATGTTGTCTTGAATTCACAAGAAAAATATAATTTTTCGAGATGTAATTATGGGATGAAGGGAGTATATCGATTAATATAAATGGGTGAACCGTTCACCCGTTTAAAAAATTGGATCGTTTTCTAACAAGGCTACTTTTTCGTTAAAGGAAACACAAAATCGGGTTGTCAATTGAGTCCTATCTGAGAGATAAGCTCAGATAACCAAGCTCGAGCTCGTGCTAGAGCTGAGCAGGCTCATAAAAGTTGAGCCCCAGCTCAGCTTCTCCTCGAGTCAGGCCCGGATCCAATACATACTTATTCCATTTCAAAATATATATATTTTAGTTTTACCTTATATAAGAATTAATATTTTGATATATTTTTTTTAAAAAGATAAATATCTAAAATGAGCTTATTTAAAAGTTTTTTGTTAGTGTTCCAAAATCAAATTTAACATTGGAAAACTAATAGTGTTGGGAAAACAAAGTATTTAAATGATTAGTTTTGAAACAAGGGTAAATTTGAAAAAAAGGTAATAAGTGAATATTTTATAAAGAAAAAGGACAAATATCTTCAAATAGACCAAAAAGAATGAAACGAAAGGAGTATAAGGAAAAATAAAAAGGAAAAGGGAAACTTGGTCTCTAAAGTTAGACTATTGTCATCGTTTTATTTTATAAGTATTTTTCAACTTTTAAGACCCCTATATATGTTATGTGTTGTCAAAATAGACTGACATAATCTCATCGGTAGATTTCTGCTAGAAAATGCTACGTGTTGAAAATATAATATTTTTGTGAAAGTATATTTATCTAATTAATATTAAAAAATTTTAAAAATAACCTAGTTTATCCCAAAAATTAACATCTCATTATGGAAATAGTCAATTTTTTCAAGTTCTTTATATTATTTATTTAGACAAATATGCTTTAAAGAAATGTCACATGCTTAGTGTGTGCTATTTTTTAGTGAAAGTTCACCGAAAAAAGTGGTGGCGGGACCACTTTAGTAGCATTTAAAATGTTTAGAGACTATAAAGACTAAAAATATTTGTGAGACCAAACTTTGGGGATCAAATTGACTATTTTTCTCAATAAAGATTATTTATAGAAGAAATAAAATTAATTTCGCTTAACACTTTTAGTAATGAAAGTTTTAGTTGTTTTAGCTTCTTGTTCTTTTCTTTTAAGTTGTTGAACTACATTATTATCATTCTTTATTTATGAATGTAATATTCTATGATAATGATTCTATAATTAGTTTTCAAAAGATATTATACAATGTATTATTACTATTATATATGTTATGTATAATATATAACAATTATTACAAGTTATTATATCTGCAGACTGGACCTACTCAAGCTTCAATTTGCGCTTCATTTTAAAGCCCGAATTCAGCTCAACTCGAGCTTGAATTAGGCTCGACATGATTAATATTGGGCCTAGTGGACTAAAATTGGGTGGACTAGATCCGATTGACAGTCCTATTAAGACCAATGTTGAAAATTAGATCTCCTACGGTTTCTAAGTTCTCTCCCAAAACTCTAAATAGATATTTTATCTTAATATATGATACTAAATAAGATTAGGTTTACCAAAAGATATATTAAAAAGAATGTGAACTCATTGACACAAAATCATTGCTCTTTGAAAAGCATTTCTACTGCAATTAATAATAGAAATTCATTAGTTATGAATTCATAAACTATAAGGACGTATATGTAGTTTGTTCAAAATAAAGAGATAAAAGTATAGTTTAGACAAACCTAAAAGGAGGAAATTGTAATTAACCCTAAATATTATTGATCATATCTTCTCTTTTTATGTATTTAGATATATGTAATATGCTTGACATTGTCATTATTTATCTAATGTTAAATAGTGATTTTAGTGTTTAAATATTGAAGTATTATAAGTTTTGCTAAAAAAAAGTATAATTATAGCCCAATTTCACGGAAAATAAGAAAAGAAATTAAATATATAAATGATTTGTTTCTATCAGATTTTTTATTAAATAAAAGATTTGAAGAATATTTTTTTTAAAGATCTTTGCGGCAAACCCAAACTAGTGGTAATGGTCAAAATGTCTTTGTCTAAAAATATGCTAATAGTTCTTTGAAAATCCCGAATAGGTAAAAAGTTGTATAATAAAACAAAACAATAAGATTTGGATTTCTCAAGGATATGATTCTTGATGTGACCTAAGATAAAATTATGAAGTAGATTATCAGAATTGGAGGAAAAAACATTAGCTTTTAAGGAATAAGGATATTCTGTGTTTTACCTTTTGTTTTGCAGATCAGTAGTTAATTAGTTGGTCAATAAAAACAAGATATGATACAAATGAATACTCACGTCAGTCAATTCTTTGGGATAATTGTATAATTTCATCCCAGTTATTTTAATTCTTAGAAAATTTATTCCTTGTCAAATTCTTTTAACTTTTTTTATCTCTTACCTATTTTCGCACAAACTAATTATCCTTTCGGTGAATCTAAGAGTGTTTTCTAGCCAAACCAAGCACGTGCCATTCACATGAGACAAATTTGAAGTGTAAATTAGGCAATGCAAGTTGTCTCTCTTCCAAAACGTTAACTCATGTGACATCTTTCTCCTATATTTTACCAAATGTAGACAAATGAGGGCTAAGCTCCCAAAAGGTTCAATTTTCACAACTCCCCCTCCAAGATTCCCCCAACGCAAAGTGCAAGAGGCTCTTGAAGACATAAACATGAAGAATAAAGAGGGGAAGAATATAGAGAGAGGGAAGTAGAATTCAAGAATTAAGATTGAAATCTCTTATTAATACCATCATATAACTTGTATAAATATAGGCTCACAATACAAGTGTTTAAGGAAATACATACTCTATTAGGGAAAGGAAATCAAATCTAATCGCGAGTAATATTTTAGAAGTCTAGGTATCTTCTTGAAGCTGACTAATATGGACATCCACGTATTATGAATTATTTCATAGCACACCCCTTAGATGTTCATAACATAAAGAATATACCCGTTAAAATCTTACTAGAGAAAAATATTTTGTGAAAGAAAATATCTAATTAAAGAAAAAGAGTACACCATTTTTTATGTTTTACTCCCCTTGTTTAGAACACTGTTAAACCAATGTACTTAAAATCTCAATTCTCAAATGTTGCAGTTGGTATGTCTCAGTGAATAAATTTTTACAATTATCACTTTTGATCAAAACCATTGCATATCAATTTCATTCTTCTTAGAAATAATGATTCATCCTATCTCCTTCAATGTAATCCTCAAATTTTATTTCAATCCATTAATATGGTTGGAATTTCTCTCGTGGAGGATGTTATATAAATATCTCAAATATAATTGATTATTAATCTTGAATCTCTAGTTTTTCGTCCAATCACATGAAAAACTATTTATTCAATATTAATTGAAGAAGTAGTAGCTATATACAACATCACTGCATCATCAAATCACTAAATGTGTATGCATAACTTGTGGGGGTTAAATGAATAATCAACACCTTCGATATCCATCTCAACAGAAGTTTAATTTTTTCAATAATCTAAGATCAATATTTCATAAAGATATTGGATTTTTTTGAATAATCCAAGATCAATTTTTCATAAAGATATCGAAGGACAATTATATATTATTTCAAAATTAGAAAATAATCAAACGACATTAGTGCACTACATATGTAAAATTATAGTATTTCAAAACAAAATAGTTCTTCATTATTGTATCACATAAAAAAACCTTTATAACTAAGTAATGATGGAAATATTTAATAATTTGAAATAAGTTTTGGCCGTGCAGAACCTTTTATGAATTAATTTCATCTTTCTAGATGTTCACTTAGTATATCGAGATAAAAATTGATTTTTGTAAAATCTGTACCTACAATTCTGATTCAACAATCACTTGCCTTTATAAACTCTTCAAGAGGAGAATTTTGATCCATATATCCTCTTTCTT
This sequence comes from Rauvolfia tetraphylla, assembly GCA_030512225.1. Taxonomy (NCBI): domain Eukaryota; kingdom Viridiplantae; phylum Streptophyta; class Magnoliopsida; order Gentianales; family Apocynaceae; genus Rauvolfia; species Rauvolfia tetraphylla. The sequence continues at coordinate 438,566 of JAJQKT010000017.1, read as the reverse complement.
TTGAGAATCTTTATCTCAGAATCAAGAAGCCACAATGATTCAGGCGTGCTTTAGAATCATTGGTTTTAGAACTTATATTTTGTCCTGCTAAGACATTTAGCTAATAGAAGTATCCATAAATAGAATGTTCTACTTGACAACTCTTCTAGAGTTAGCAAAAGCATCATTCGATTAATTTGCAACACTTGATTAAAATAATGATCTATTGAACTTCTAGTTCACTAGTATTTGTGCATTGATCAAGAAACTTTAATGATGATATTCCCACATGATATCTTTCTTCTATTGCCATATTTATCCCCTTAATTTCGAGAACACTAATAATAGAAGAGAATCATTTAAGGTACATATAATCAAGTATAATAGAAATTTCATAAACTTATTCGATCTTTTAATATCTTGCTTTTAATATGTGTTTACTAAGACAATGGTGATACAAACGATATATTCATATCCTTCAAGCATATCAAATCCTACTGGACTTTATATAAATACCATGTATTTTGTGTGCTATTTAAATAGGAACGTACTTGTATCTGCCACTAGAAAATTTATTTCCTCATAATTTATGTCAGGTCTTCTACGAAGAATCATATGCCACGGGTAATAATAAATACTTATTTCACAGTTCACATCGTATTTTCAAAAAAATACCAATTTTTATCCTTTTGGGATTGAAAGATCTAAGAGGGGGTCGGTGAATTAGGTCTCTGGCTAATTTTTGAAAATTTTTTCTTTTTGAGAAAATAGCTTGGAAGAGTTTTGAAATCAAATTCACAATAAGATATACAAGATAGCACAATGAGTTCTCAAATTAAAAGAGAGAGGCGAGAAGATCACACAAGCAGTTTATAGTGGTTCAATCACACAAGATCTACATCCACTACCTTGAACCCTAACTCAAGGATTTTAACCAAATACCACTATAACAAAAGTTATACAAGATACAATAGATGCTCACCCAACAAGAATTTTACTCCACAACCTCTTTTTACTTACAACAATCAAGGTTTACCCTTTCAAGAGGGTTTTATATCCTTGAAATAACCTTGAATAAATCAAGTAGATGAAGTAAGAGAGAAGAATGTTACTAATATATTGGTATATGAAGACAAAGCTAGCACCTCTTCACCTTTTTGTCCATGGAATATTGAAAAGTTACTTTGAAGCACAGGACGAAAGAAATCTTTTCAATAAAGAATGATTGGGAAGAGTAAAGATTCTTAAAGGCTCAAGAACTACTAAAAAATCTAAAGTTTATGTCTTTTATAGGGTTTAAAAATTAGTTGTAACTTCAAATAATAGCTAATAACAGTAAAATTTATTTGACCGAACATGGACTCCTGTGTCCGAATGATTGTCCGAATTTTTTTATTTTCAAGCTGTCAGGATAAATTCGGTTGACTAAATTTGGACACAAGCATCCGAATGGTCGTTTGAATTACTTTGGAAATTCAACAGCCAAGGTTTTCAGTTCAAAAGTTTGAATTGGAGTCCGAACTATTCAAACTTTGTCAAAATAATTAGAGATCAAGCACAACAAGTTTAAAATAATTTTGGACTATAAAATAGATCTTTTTAAGAGCTTTTAATCCAAAACCCGGTGTTAAGAACTTGGTAAAACATGTGTAAGGAATACCTTTTAAGATTGAAAAACCAAGTTTTGAGCTCTCTTGAAAATTCTTTAGATTCGAAAGACAATTAAGTGTAGGGTTTGCAAGGATATACCTATTAAGCAAGTGTAAACCTACACTCAAGTCTTCAAAGCCTTCAATCCTTAGGATATGCTCTGTACACTTTAATACTTGAGCAAATTTGAGTTGTCCTTAGCATCTTATCTTCAAGGCAATGAGACTTCTTATCTTCTATAATCCAATAATCATATCGCACAATAAGTACTCAAGTTAGCTCATATCAATGTTTGTCATAATCAAAGCTATAAGATTTGCTTTAGGGCTTACAATCTTCCCCTTTTTGATGAAGACAAAGTTTGATACAAAAATGTGATGGATTTAACAATATATTACAATGAAGCATTAATGTCATAGATTAATGATGAACAATTTGGCACATTGACATAGAATGACTCATGAATGAGCCTATGGCCCAAACAACCTTCATAATCCTCCTTCCTTCCATGAAGATAGAAAATATAGCATGAAAACATTTAGAATTTCCTCTAAGAGAGGTTTTAGAGGTTAGAAGTAGTTTTCAAAACTCCCCCTTAGATAGTGCTCATTTTTGGACTTGAGATGTGAAAATCAAAGTTTTGAAAAATCAAGTCATAGATTCAAAAATATTCAACATAATGAATTTATTTTCTAAGAATAAACATTCCCAAGGCTTCTTAATCATTTTAGGGAAGATCAAGACAATTTTAAGCAAAAAAATGTTAAATCAACATTTCTTAAAGAAAGTTCGGACAACCGAATTTTTTGTTTGCATTTGAACTTCAAGTCTGAATTTTTGGTAAAAACTTCAAAAGGTAAAATTTGCAGCATAAGTGCTTAAAAAAATTCACTCAATCATCAAAGCATGGTGATCAACTATAACAATCATACATAAGCATCTTGATCAACCAATGCTCTACTCAAAATCATATGGACTCAAAATCAACTTGAGGAATATAAACTACTTCAAAACCCTCATTCTCAAAACATCAATGCTAATAAGCACAATAAACCACAATTCAACTATGATGATTCAATCACAATAAACCACAATGGATTCATCATAGTGCTTAGAAATATCAAAGTACATTTTGCAACACTTCTTCTCCCCTTTTTGCCATCATCAATTATGGGGTAATGAAAGTGAAGCTGTAAGCCCTAAGGGGAAATCATGTTGTTTTGATTAGTGAAAAACATTGATAAGTGCAATGTCCTATGGAAATCATATTTATCAATCTTGATAAGGACTAATATACTTGTATGTTGTGTGATAGAACTTTTGGATTGAGAAGAAAGCAAGTGTCATTGCCTTGAAGCCAAAAGTTCACGAACAACTTGTTGTGTTTTGTTGTCTATGCCTTTATACTCAATTTTACCACAATCTTTAACAATTTGCACACAAACACAAGGCAAGTGCACCTATCGTTTAGATTAGTATAATGGCAAGCAAGTTAAATATCGTATCCACGGGGATGGTCAATTACCATTACTCACTTGTAATTCTATTGTTTAGCCTATCAAATTTTCTTGTGAAAATGATGGAAATAGTTGCTTGGAAACGAAATCTAATTTGATTAATTAAACTAACTTAACTAATTTTTGTTTGCAAGAGAGAATCCAATAGAGAAAACAATACTTGGATGGTTAATCCCCCTAGAATTACCTATGTGATAGAAATGTCCCTTGGTTGATGAATTTCACTTCTTATGTTTAATAAAATTCCAATGATAGAACTCACTCTATCTCTAGATGAAAGTTCTCTAATCTTAGATTAATTAGTTGAAATCTCTTTCTAACCAATTCAACCCAAGAATGCATTAAGAATTGTGAATTTCCAATTAGATTTCTCTAATTATCAAGAAGATATTTAGATTTCTATCTCTAGCCACCTAAATCATCTCCATTGTTTGTGTATGGTCTATTTCACCCTTCCTTTCTCAATTCCAAGTGCAAATTTCCAGATTTTGAATCAATTGTCAATCACCCTTCCTTTCTCAATTCCAAGTGAACACAATTGTAGATTATGCATCAATAATCCACTCAATCAATTCAACCATTCATACCCACAAACAATCCACAAGAAATTCAAACTCAATCAACCAAGGAAACAATTCATTTACATAGATAAAAACTAGGGTTCATACCCATCCAAGTATTCAAAAGTTTAGTTCATCAACATATTACAATTCATAGAACAATAACCAACAAAGAAAGAGAAAGAATTGCTCATTTTCATGGTAGGAATCCTCTCTTCTTCAAGGTTGAAATTCGTCACTGTAGCATGGACGAAATTGCAGCTTTTTCCATGAATCTTCAAGGTGGATGTTCTCCTTCTTCAAAGATTCAATCTTCTCTCTTGATTTCTCTTGCAAAGATGAAGATTTGGGATGGGATTTGAGTGAGTTTTTGTTGTTTTTGGAGCCTCCCAGCCTTCTCTCTTGTTTCTGCCCTAAAGGGGTATGAAAATCTCCCCCAAAAGAGAGAGAAATGCAGCTTAAAATCAGCCTCAGATCGACACAAACGGCGCCGCTTATATCACACCAAACGGCGCCGCTTGTCCCCAGTTTTGGTGCAAGTTTCTGCTGCCCGACTGTGACACTGTTTTGATTTCTAGGTGAATTCAGACCCCCAAATCGGCTGATCTAGGTCTTGATGTCTTCATGAAAGTTGTATATCAGGATCTTATCTTTCCACAAATATTTGAATCACATCAATTGGGAATCTATAACGCAAGATATGATCATTATACCAAACTGTGTCAAAAATGGAGCCCAATGCAGAACAGATGAATTTGCAGCATAAGTAGGGTAGGCAAATGAACTCCGATTGACACAAATTTTACCATTCTGAAAACTTCAGAATGTCTTATATAATTGTCTAGAATACCACGTTTGCATTTGAAATCTTCATAGAGGTCAAAATCCTACTTGAAATATGTCTACCAGTCTGTTTTTCCTCTGCATTTCTCTATTGTTCTTCATTGTGTAAATATCCCTTATTTGCTTCATTTAATTCCAAATCTTCAATAATATCACCTAAAGCAAATAAGAGATAAAGGGAGTATAAATGGTGATTAAAACACCAAAATTTAACATAAAATCAAGCTCAAGATGATAATTATATGAAGCACAAATATAGAATATCAAACTCCCCCACACTTAGATATTGCTTGTCCCCAAGCAATACTACAAAACAATTAAGAAATTTGAACAATAATCCACAAGAAAAAAAAAGAATTGTTTGAAGTATTACAAAGGAGTGCAAAACAGAGAAAGCATTGCTTTTTGAGAAATCTTGAGCAATCTACACAATCAATCTAAAAGTCATCCTAAGTATCCATCACAAAGATTAAACAATCACCCCTTGTCTTACAATGCAAGCAAGAATCCGTGTGTGTTGTGTTTCCAACTAATGTAAATGTTCAAAAATTATAAGAGTGAATTTCATGTTATTGACCAAGGAATTCTCATCAAGAAAGCATAATACCCCATAAGCCCGGCATTCACAAAACCTCTCCACTAATACGGTAACTAAAATTTAATCTCGATTAGGTAGGACTTTCATGCTTGTAATATTAGGCTCAGGGAAAGTTTAGGGTGCCAAACGAAGGTAAGGAATTCAAGATCAAAGAAATGAGAGCTAAAGAGAAAGGAATGAGATATAAAACAAAAGCAATAACCCTTATTAGTCACAAGGAATATCACCATTCCCCTACATTCAACCACATACTCCCATTCTCTACTAAATCCCTTCACTTTGGATTCAACCACTTGCACATATTAAGCTTCAACCCACAATCTTTCCATCATCACCCATCTTTATCAACTCATAAATTTAACCTCAATCATGACAAAATTTACAATAATAATAATGAAAACATATATATATCTTGAAGGCATCAAGAAATGTAAGAAGCCTTCTCAATAATAGACAACTATATAACAAATTTTTTTTTCTTTGCTCATTTTTTTTTCTTTTTTTTTCTCTTTTTTTTTGACTGAGGTATAATCCAATTCCCAATCATATAAAGTCATCTCACCACTCTTTTTTTTTCTTTTTTTTTACACCCTTTTGTTCTAATTTCCACAATACTCTTTGCTAATCTTAAGGGTAAAAATGCATTTAGCTCTCGCAAAGAATGGTTAATTATAAAGAGTGGAGTTTAAAATTTGAAAAAAGAAAAAAAAAGAAAAAAAAAGAAAAAGAAAAAGAAAAAAAATCTAGAATATAGATTGGAAAATTTATGCACAAAGGCTTCAAGAAATGGTACTACGGATAAAATAAAGAGCGGTGGCTAGAAAGACTCAATCGGGACAAAGAAGGCCTATTACCATCATTTCGAGATCAAACTAAGGTTACTTACTCATTTCGCCTCAAGGCAAGTAAATGCGGGTTCTAGGGTAAAAGTTATGTTGAATTCTAAAGCCAATAACACAAGATTCAATTCCATAATCATCACAACAAAAGCAAAGTGGAATGTGCCTAAACGATTAATTCCATACAAGCAAAGAATACAAGGGGTGCTTACTTAATCCAAGTTTAAGGTACTAGTCATGACCTTTAGAATGTTTGTATAACTACTCCTTGAGAAAAGATGACACATGCAAGTCTTGAAGTACCTTGAAGATTCCAAAAAATAAAAACAAGCAAATTCAAAAAAAAATCATGAAAATAGTCTATACTACCATGAAGATAGCCTATACTACTAAAGACACTAAACTCCCCACACTTAAGACAACATTGTCCTCAATGTTGGGAGGAAGATAAACAACAGATTGCATAAATAGAAATATGTAACACAAACTACACAAGAACGCCATACCAAATGACCAAACACACAAACGGTGAAAAACATGGTTGTTTCGTACATGAAGGCTAGGTAAAACCATATGAGCAGCAAGGTGGACCTTCTATATACTTCACAGCAAAAAGGAATGAGAAAAAGCTAGAAACAATGACATAATGAAAGCAGAAGCATAAAAACATACCAATAAAATAAATAAATACAAGGACCAAAATAGAAAAGAAAGAACTCCCCTTTGTTCATAAACTACCGGCTCCACCACTCAAGCCTGGGCTGAAGGAGCTTTGCGTGATATTCAGCGATGCCGGCAAATTGATGGCCCAAAATTTGTTGTTTCTCAAGGATTTGTTAATGGGCTATTTGGAGTTCCTCGAGCCGCGGTTTTCGATGAAATGCTTTCTTTTTCAAAATCAACCGATTTCGTGTTTTCCTTTAACGAAAAAGTAGCCTTGTTAGAAAACGATCCAATTTTTTAAACGGGTGAACGGTTCACCCGTTTATATTAATCGATATACTCCCTTCATCCCATAATTACATCTCGAAAAATTATATTTTTCTTGTGAATTCAAGACAACATTTATTCACTTTTTTTCACTTTATTCTCACGTTTATTAATTCAATAAACACAACACTACATTATATTCAAAGTTTTAGGATTATTTTTTTGGTCATTTGACTCAATAAACTAAAGCCCTTAATCTATGCCAGAATTAAATTTTTGAGACTTACTTTGAACCGAAAGGTGTATGTAACAAAGCTAATGCAAAATTAATTACTTCGTCATATGTTATTGCATTATAATATTTGAGAGGTAGCAATTCATGAAATTGCTCAAAATTTTTAAATACAAAGCAAAGAATTGACTGACGTGAGTATTCATTTGTATCATATTTGTTTTTTATTGACCAGATAGTTAACTACTAATATCCAAAACAAAAGGTAAAACACAGAATGTCCTTAAAAGCTAATGTTTTTTCCTCAAATTATGATAATCTATCTTCATATTTTTAACTAAGGTCACATCAAGAATCATATGCTTGAGAAATGCAAAACTCATTGATTTGTTTTATTGTTTTTACTTTTGACCTATTCTGGATTTCCGAAGAACTATTAGTATATTTTTAGACAAAGACATTTTGACCATCATCAGTGTCTAGGTTTAGCTACAAAGATCTTGAAAGCAAATTTTCTTCGAATCTTTTACTTAATAAAAAAATCTCATAGAAACAAATCATTTATGAATTTAATTTCTTTTTCTTATTTTCCGTGAAATTGGGCTAAAATGGCAATTTTTTTAAAGAAAAACTTCTAATACTTCATCACTTAAACAGTAAAATTACTATTTAACATTATATACATAATGCCAATGTCAAGTATATTAAATTTATATAAATACATAACACAGATAGTATATGATCAATAATATTTATGGTTGAGCCAAGGCAATAGCTTTCTTGGTAGATTGTTCTTTACTAGAGTAGAAGGTCTTCAGTTCGATGCTTATTGGCCGCAATGCCCTAACCCCTTCCCCTGTCCACCCTATGGTTAATTACAATTTTCTCCTCGAAGTTTCTCTAAATTATAATTTTATATTATCTATTTTAATCAAATTACAAATGCATCCTTGTAGTTTATAAATTCATAATTAATGAAGCTCTACTATTCATTGTTAGAAGTGTTCAAAAACCGAATCGGACCGAATAAAAATGTATTATGGTAATGAGTTCTTATATTCATTTCGGTTTGTATCGAATCGAACCGAACTATAAAACCGAATAGTAAAACAGTTTGATTCAGTTCGATTTTTAGAAAAAAGAAAAAAAATACACTGAAAACTAAATAGTAAGACCGAAACCGAGCAAAAAAACCGTTTGAACACCCCTATTCATTGTGGTAGAAATGTGTTTGAAAGAGCAATGATCTTGGGCCAAAGAGTTTATATTTTTTTCAAAATATCTTCTGGTGGGCCTAATCTTATTTAGTATTATATATTAAAACAAAAATATCCTTGCTAAACTATTCTTTTGAGAGTTTAATTTTTGTAATGAAGGGTATTTTTCCATTAATATATGATACTAAATAGAAACTCTGCCCACAAAAGGATATTTTGGAAAGATTATATATTCTTTGACACGAAATTATTATTCTTTGAAAAAATATTTTTACTGCAATTAAATAGTATGGATTTAATAGTTATAAATTTATAATTCATAAGGATGTATTTGTATTTTATTCAAAATAAAAGTATGTAATTGTAGTTAACTTTAAGATTTAAATAGATATTGCTCATATTTTGTGCACGCGCGAAGAGTGTTATTACTAGTTCCTAACATTGAGGTGCAAATTGACTCTAATAATTTCTTAGACTACATATTCTTTATTTAATATATGCGTCACTTTTTTACTTAATAATTCAAATATTTTTACCTGCGTGACTGCTAGAAAAACGTTTAATTAAAATATCTTTCACTTGTTTCAAAAATAGCAATATGTTGGAATATGATTGTATTTGTTAAGTATCAATATCTATATTTTATATTTTTATCCCCACAAAAATATTTTCTTTTAATTTATATTTTCTTCATTTTATACTGCTGATTTTTTATGAAGAATACTTGTTACATAATATCGAATAAAACACGAAGAATATAAAAATGTTATGACAAATTACCTATGAAGAATTGATATCAACATAGTTAAATTCGAGATTTTAACCAAAGTGCATAGTATCGATCCGAAGAATTATATGTTACAGATATATTTGACTCTTTTTGTTTTAAAATGATGTTTAAAATAAAATTTATCAAAAATATAGTTATTATCTTGATTTTTTTAATACCATGATCACTATGACTGCGAAATTAAAAATCATGATTTGTACAATTACAATTGTTAAAAGCACATTGTACAAGCATTATAAAAATTTGATCTAAAATATCCAATACTTTTATTTAATACGAACTACCTCTGAAGAAATAATTGGATCACTCTCGTTTATTACGCATTTTGTAGATTAGCAATAATAATATTAGGTGGCTGTTATTCTACATTACAGAACGTTTTCCATGTTTTGCTGCATATTTATATTTATCTGGGAAAGCGTTAAACTTTCTGCATGAAACAAAAGACATGTCCTTACACTCCCTTTATTGAATTGCACGTCATCAAATGGTAAGATTCATTGAATTGTTTCACGAGAAATATATATATATATATATATATTCTTGGCAAAGAAACACACGAAATATGTTTTTGTTTGCTTGAATAAGCATAAAAGAGAGGAGGTAAAGAAAATGAAAAGACAAAGGAAACGATGAAAATGTTATTGTTGGCTGGACAACGTACGACTAGGACAAACATATTGACATGATAAAACAGAAAGACTGCTGTATGGCTAGGAAGCTGACATATTAAAAGTTTCAAGATGTGCAAAAAATAGAGAACATCAAAGAAATGACCCCCCCAAACCTAAAATTATACAATATGGACCTGTTCTCCAATTGTTTAAAATAAGTAGTTTATCATTTTTTAATAAGTTAAAATTTTATTTTCAAACTATTCTTAATTGCTTAGTCATTTCTAATTTTAGTTTAAAAATAAAAAAATATTTTAAAAAATTACCTTAGTAGTGCTTTTCAAAACGGATTCGCTCATTGAAACTGTTAAAAATAATAACATTATTTAGTTTAACAAATATAATTTTTTTCATAAGTACCTTTTTTCAACAATTTAGGAAATGTCTCTACAATCAAGAACAATCCCTATAACAATCACACAAGCCACCAAGCGATAAAATAGGGGATTGAATTCATTTTTTTCTCTCTGCAAATCAAAGAAAATGGAAAACTAATCAGATTCAATATTTTTTTATTAACAATGTGTCACGTTACACTCAAATCCCCCTCCAAAAAGAACAAAAAAAGGCTACATATTACATTAACACCCACTGTAACCCTAGGCGCAACCATGTTTCCCAATCAAGGTATAGGTGTGGCATATTTGTCAATTTGATGTTTTATAAATGCATTCGCCTCTTCACTATTAGTTCAAGGAATTGTGATTTTGTTTTTGTTTGATGTGATAACGTTATTTTATACTTACACTGCCATAACAGTGATCTTTCGCCAAAAGATTTAAAAGAAAAGCCAAGTTCATATCATCAGTACTAATCCATAATGGGATGTTTCTTAGGTTTGGTTGTGCTCGCGCGCTTTAGTTCATTATTTTTAGAAAGACGGAGTTCATATAATTAGAAACTTTCTCAAATTTAAATTATTTTTTAGTTATGAACATATTTAAAAAGACAAATTTGCCCAGTGTTCTTTTGTGCAATTTAAAAACAGAACAAACAAAGGGGACAGCAAAGGAGAGTAAGAAAAGATGGAGACTGGTGCATGGTGTTTGATTTGTTTTCTTTTGAGAAAGTGACCAAAGGGCTAAAGGGTGTCACTCGTCCCTGTTGTTGGCTTCTTAACAAGATAACAAACTTCCAACCTCTTCAATGGACGGCCTTGGCATTTTCTTCACTCTCCTCTCTCTCTCTCTCGCTCGTGTGCAATATGCGTCCTTTGTTTTTTTGTTTTCTCAATTTTGAATTCTGTCTTTGATCTAATGAGAAGCATAATGGACATTGGACGTGTGTTTTTCTTTGTATTTTATTTTGAAGATATTGTAGAAAGGAAATTTGAGGACTTTTTTCCCATTATCAAGGACAAATTCATGCTTCCATTGCTCTGCAACCATCTTGTTCTGTTCCACTCTCTATCACCTTTTTCTATATTATCCTTAAAACGTGTCACATGTTCCATGCAAAAGCCAAAAAAATAAAAGTTTCTCTCTCTTATCCCTTCATTTTTTTAGAAAATAATATGTTACAATATCATAGCGTGATGGTAATGAGTAAGAGGGTTTGGACCATCCAAAGGTCCAACATGATATATATACGTATGTGTGTGTCTGTGTATGTATGTAGTTATGAAAGTGAAGCATAAACTTTTCTCATGCAAATTACTCTTCAAAATAATATTTCCTTTTTCCTATTCATTATTAAAAAGTTTTATAGGTTTTATTTTCACCCAAAGAACGTCGATGTCTTCACCACTTGAAACAGATAATGAGAACCTTTAGTTTCATGCGGGATTTTGTCCAAACAAATCTTTACCAACTTTAACAACAAAAAAGCAAAAAAGGGAAAAGAAAACAACATATTAGGTGCCTTGTCTTGTTAACTAGCTACTAGTCTTTTAACCATTTATGTTCTATAAAAAGCTGCTTATCGATTCCAAATCTTCTTAGAGATGAGTCAGCACTCTAGTGTTTCAGCTCATGTTCTTTGTCCTCCATTCAATCCCTCGATTGATTTGAACAAAGATGTTCTGGATTTCGACATGGCCGTCTTACAGAAACAAGCAAAGTTGCCTACTGAATTCCTTTGGCCCCTTGAAGACTTAGTTCATACCCAAGATGAGCTAAGAGAGCCTGTTGTTAACCTTGAGGGCTTCTTTAAGGGAGACAAGGAGGCAACCAGAAATGCTGCCGAGCTAATTTGTGCAGCCTGTCTTAACCATGGCTTCTTTCAAGTCATCAACCATGGCGTGGACGTGAATCTTATTCGTGAAGCATATGAACATATGGATGCTTTCTTTAAGCTTCCTGTTGGGACCAAGCTCCGTGCTCGCAGGGAACCGGGCACTCTCTCCGGCTACTCGGGTGCTCATTCTCATAGATATTCCTCTAAACTTCCATGGAAGGAGACTTTTTCTTTTACATATAACCATGGAAGCAACCACGGACAGCTTGCTGTGCTTAAATATTTTACATCCGTCCTCGGGAATGAATTTCATAAGACAAGGTGAGACCATATACTACCTTAGTTAGATTGAATTTTACAAGCTAATCTGTTTTTGGGCGCAAAATTTAAGAATTTGTATACCTTAACACCTGCTAAGTTCATGAGAAAAAAGTAGCCTAACCTGCTTCTACTTCTCTTGGCATCAACTTCCGAGCGTCCGCTACATATATTTAGTGATTCTCCATTACACATATCTACATATGTAGATGTCGAACTTCTAAATCTCGAAGAAGATGCTACTTGACTCATTTATGCTATACTTTACGTTGTAGTTGCTTTAATATTCTACGTTTTTCTTAAATTTTGTTTCATGTAATATTTCAGTTGGATGTTTATTATTTTCCCAGCTCGGTATTCTTTATCATGTCAAGCAAAGTTTACATGGTGACTTTGAATTTGTAGGTTGATATATGAAAAATATTGTGAGGCAATGGAGAATCTTTGCCTAGTTATTATGGAATTATTGGCAATAAGCTTAGGAGTTGAACGTCTGCATTACCGGAAATTCTTCGAAGATGGCTGTTCACTCATAAGATGCAACTACTATCCACCCTGCAAAGAATTTGGCCTCACCCTCGGCACCGGTCCTCACTGTGATCCAACAACCATAACAATACTTCATCAAGATCAAGTTGGAGGCCTTGAAGTTTTTGCAAATAACAAATGGCAGGCTATTCGACCTCGCTCCGATGCATTTGTCATCAATATTGGCGATACATTTACGGTAATATTATAGACTAAATTAGAACTTTAATTTTGTGTGAAAATCTAGACTACTTCATATATAAAAAAATAAAAAAACCCAAACATTGAGGGCAATTTTGAAGAAAATGTGACTAAAAGTCTAAAACATAAATACATATAAGAAGATTCTAAAAAATATCGGGGCAATGGCCACTCCCGTCCCCCTTGGTTCCGTCTTTGGGTAATAGCTTGGGTTGATTTTACCTGTAGTAGTAAACGATTAAATACTCTTTGCTTCTGATATCTTTACTCTCTCACAATATCGAAATGTAAGGCTTTTTTTGTGCACATATTTTTCTGGACTAAGGAAAAGTGTGTTTTAATTACGTTGTAAAATGCGGGGGCGAGGGGGGCGTGGGGGCGTGGGGGGGGAGAATTGAGTTCTGATCTCCCATATGTTAAAAAATTGAAAAGCTAAGTATAACCAAGGTTTGATGAGAGGGGGGCGGAATTACATTTTAAACCGTTTTTTTTTTCTTAATTTTCGAGGGACAGAGTAAAAAAGAGTGAAAATTTTGTGAGAATCTATTTTGACAGGGTATATTTGAATGTCTCATTTACGCCCTGATGTGAAGTTCTGACCAATGGCATATTTCAAAGGGTTGGAAACATTGCCAAAGAGCAATATTAGAATCATTGAAGAGTAAGGAATCTTTAAAGTTCAAGAACTCCCAAAAAATCTGAAGTTTATGTCTTTTATAAGGTTTAAAAATTGGTTGTAATAGTAAAATTTGGTCGACCGAATTTGGACAGGATCGTCCAAACATTCATACAATTTTTTCTGTTTTGAGACTACTAGTGTAAATTTGGTCGACCAAATTTGGACTCCCTTTTCCTAATCATCGTCCAAATTTCTCTAGAAGTTCAGTAGTCATGAGATCAAATTCGAACGTTCGAATTTGAGTCCGAATTGATCAAACTTAGTTAAAATGAGTAGAAATAAAGCACAACAAGTTTGAAATTATGTTGGACTATGAGATAGACCATTTTAAAAGCTTTTAGTTCAAATTACGTTATTGAAAACTTGGTAAAAGCATTTGTAAGATAGATCATTTGTGATTTAAAACTAAGTTTGATGCTCTCTTGAAAAATATTTAGATTCCAGAGACAAAAATAATGAAAGGTTTACAAAGATATACCTATGAAGCATAGCAAACCTACACTAGGGTCTTCAAAGCCTTCAATAATCTTGAACCAACTCTAACCATTTTGATAAACTTGAGTTGTGATATTCTATATTTGTGCTTCATATAATTATCATTTTGAGCTTGATTTTATGTTAAATTTTGGTGTTTTAATCACCATTTATACTCCCTTTATCTCTTATTTGCTTTAGGTGATATTATTGAAGATTTGGAATTAAATGAAGCAAATAAGGGATATTTACACAATGAAGAACAATAGAGAAATGCAGAGGAAAAAGCAGATCGGTAGACATATTTCAAGTAGGATTTTTGACCTCTATGAAGATTTCAAATGCAAACGTGGTATTCTAGACAATTATATAAGACATTCTGAAGTTTTCAGAATGGTAAAATTTATGTCAATCGGAGTTCATTTGCCTACCTACTTATGTCTGCAAATTCACCTGCTTTCGCATTGGGCTCCATTTTTGACACGATTTGGTATAATGATCATATCTTGCGTTATAGATTCCCAATTGATGTGATTCAAATATTTGTGGAAAGATAAGATCCTGATATACAACTTTCATGAAGACATCAAGACCTAGATCAGCCGATTTGGGGGTCTGAATTCACCTAGAAATCAAAACAGATGTCACGATCAGGGCAGTAGAAACTTGCACCAAAATCGGGGACAAGCGGCGCCGTTTGGTGTGATATAAGCGGCGCCCGTTTGTGTCGATCCGAGGCTGATTTTAAGCTGCATTTCTCTCTTTTTGGGGGAGATTTTCATACCCCTTTAGGGCAGAAACAAGAGAGAAGGGCTGGGAGGCTCCAAAAACAACAAAAACTCACTCAAATCCCATCCCAAATCTTCATCTTTGCAAGAGAAATCAAGAGAGAAGATTGAATCTTTGAAGAAGGAGAACATCCACCTTGAAGATTCATGGAAAAAGATGCAATTTCGTCCATGCTACAGTGACGAATTTCAACCTTGAAGAAGAGAGGATTCCTACCATGAAAATGAGCAATTCTTTCTCTTTCTTTGTTGGTTATTGTTCTATGAATTGTAATATGTTGATGAACTAAACTTTTGAATACTTGGATGGGTATGAACCCTAGTTTTTTATCTATGTAAATGAATTGTTTCCTTGGTTGATTGAGTTTGAATTTCTTGTGGATTGTTTGTGGGTATGAATGGTTGAATTGATTGAGTGGATTATTGATGCATAATCTACAATTGTGTTCACTTGGAATTGAGAAAGGAAGGGTGATTGACAATTGATTCAAAATCTGGAAATTTGCACTTGGAATTGAGAAAGGAAGGGTGAAATAGACCATACACAAACAATGGAGATGATTTAGGTGGCTAGAGATAGAAATCTAAATATCTTCTTGATAATTAGAGAAATCTAATTGGAAATTCACAATTCTTAATGCATTCTTGGGTTGAATTGGTTAGAAAGAGATTTCAACTAATTAATCTAAGATTAGAGAACTTTCATCTAGAGATAGAGTGAGTTCTATCATTGGAATTTTATTAAACATAAGAAGTGAAATTCATCAACCAAGGGACATTTCTATCACATAAGTAATTCTAGCGGGATTAACCATCCAAGTATTGTTTTCTCTATTGGATTCTCTCTTGCAAACAAAAATTAGTTAAGTTAGTTTAATTAATCAAATTAGATTTCGTTTCCAAGCAACTATTTCCATCATTTTCACAAGAAAATTTGATAGGCTAAACAATAGAATTACAAGTGAGTAATGGTAATTGACCATCCCCGTGGATACGATATTTAACTTGCTTGCCATTATACTAATCTAAACGATAGGTGCACTTGCCTTGTGTTTGTGTGCAAATTGTTAAAGATTGTGGTAAAATTGAGTATAAAGGCATAGACAACAAAACACAACAAGTTTTTGGCGCCGTTGCCGGGGAATTCGGTTAATATTAGGAAAGTTTGAACTCTATTGATTTAGTCATTTTACTTGTTAGTTTGTATAATAATTGTTGCTAGTATTAGTATTCATTTTGTTGATTGTAATTTTGTTAATTATTGGTGAATTGAAGTGTTTAGCTTCTGTTTTTATGTGTTTGCCCTGTTTTAGTGAGAAAACCTTGGTTTGAATTTTTAGTGAGCATTTTTGTGTTGAATTTTTGTTGTATTTATAGTTAAGGAATGAGTTTTTTGGATTATGATTTATCACCACAACCCTCTCAATTGATGATGTCTTATGACTTTTGTGGAGGTAGTTATCCAACCTATGAGTGTCAAGCCATGGGAACTTCCAATGCATGGTCAATGGAGCAAGGGAACTATCTTGGAGAAAGCAAGCAATCCCACAATTCATACAACAATACTTATAATCCGGGATGGCACAATAATCCAAACTTCTCATGCAGCAATCAAGGGCACCAAACACAAACGCATTCTCTCTATTTCCAAACTTCATCATGTTCCCAACCCCAAGAATTCCTTCCTTACGAATACCAACCTCCTCCACCTCCTATCTGAGAGATAAGCTCAGATAACCAAGCTCGAGCTCGTGCTAGAGCTGAGCAGGCTCATAAAAGTTGAGCCCCAGCTCAGCTTCTCCTCGAGTCAGACCCGGATCCAACACATACTTATTCCATTTCAAAATATATATATTTTAGTTTTACCTTATATAAGAATTAATATTTTGATATATTTTTTAAAAAAAGATAAATATCTAAAATGAGCTTATTTAAAAGTTTTTTGTTAGTGTTCCAAAATCAAATTTAACATTGGAAAACTAATAGTGTTGGGAAAACAAAGTATTTAAATGATTAGTTTTGAAACAAGGGTAAATTTTAAAAAAAGGTAATAAGTGAATATTTTATAAAGAAAAAGGACAAATATCTTCAAATAGACCAAAAAGAATGAAACGAAAGGAGTATAAGGAAAAATAAAAAGGAAAAGGGAAACTTGGTCACTAAAGTTAGACTATTGGCATCGTTTTATTTTATAAGTATTTTTCAACTTTTAAGACCCCTATATATGTTATGTGTTGTCAAAATAGACTGTCATAATCTCATCCGTAGATTTCTGCTAGAAAATGCTACGTATTGAAAATATAATATTTTTGTGAAAGTATATTTATCTAATTAATATTTAAAAATTTTAAAAATAACCTAGTTTATCCCAAAAATTAACATCTCGTTATGGAAATAGTCAATTTTTTCAAGTTCTTTATATTATTTATTTAGACAAATATGCTTTAAAGAAATGTCACATGCTTAGTGTGTGCTATTTTTTAGTGAAAGTTCACCGAAAAAAGTGGTGGCGGGACCACTTTAGTAGCATTTAAAATGTTTAGAGACTATAAAGACTAAAAATATTTGTGAGACCAAACTTTGGGGATCAAATTGACTATTTTTCTCAATAAAGATTATTTATAGAAGAAATAAAATTAATTTCGCTTAACACTTTTAGTAATGAAAGTTTTAGTTGTTTTAGCTTCTTTTCTTTTAAGTTGTTGAACTACATTATTATCATTCTTTATTTATGAATGTAATATTCTATGATAATGATTCTATAATTAGTTTTCTAAAGATATTATACAATGTATTATTACTATTATATATGTTATGTATAATATATAACAATTATTACAAGTTATTATATCTGCAGACTGGACCTACTCAAGCTTCAATTTACGCTTCATTTTAAAGCCCGAATTCAGCTCAACTCGAGCTTGAATTAGGCTCGACATGATTAATATTGGGCCTAGTGGACTAAACTTGGGTGGACTAGATCCGATTGACAGTCCTATTAAGACCAATGTTGAAAATTAGATCTCCTACGGTTTCTAAGTTCTCTCCCAAAACTCTAAATAGATATTTTTATCTTAATATATGATACTAAATAAGATTAGGTTTACCAAAAGATATATTAAAAAGAATGTGAACTCATTGACACAAAATCATTGCTCTTTGAAAAGCATTTCTACTGCAATTAATAATAGAAATTCATTAGTTATGAATTCATAAACTATAAGGACGTATATGTAGTTTGTTCAAAATAAAGAGATAAAAGTATAGTTTAGACAAACCTAAAAGGAGGAAATTGTAATTAACCCTAAATATTATTGATCATATCTTCTCTTTTTATGTATTTAGATATATGTAATATGCTTGACATTGTCATTATTTATCTAATGTTAAATAGTGATTTTAGTGTTTAAATATTGAAGTATTATAAGTTTTGCTAAAAAAAAGTATAATTATAGCCCAATTTCACGGAAAATAAGAAAAAGAAATTAAATATATAAATGATTTGTTTCTATCAGATTTTTTATTAAATAAAAGATTTGAAGAATATTTTTTTTAAAGATCTTTGCGGCAAACCCAAACTAGTGGTAATGGTCAAAATGTCTTTGTCTAAAAATATGCTAATAGTTCTTTGAAAATCCCGAATAGGTAAAAAAGTTGTATAATAAAACAAAACAATAAGATTTGGATTTCTCAAGGATATGATTCTTGATGTGACCTAAGATAAAATTATGAAGTAGATTATCAGAATTGGAGGAAAAAACATTAGCTTTTAAGGAATAAGGATATTCTGTGTTTTACCTTTTGTTTTGCAGATCAGTAGTTAATTAGTTGGTCAATAAAAACAAGATATGATACAAATGAATACTCACGTCAGTCAATTCTTTGGGATAATTGTATAATTTCATCCCAGTTATTTTAATTCTTAGAAAATTTATTCCTTGTCAAATTCTTTTAACTTTTTTTATCTCTTATCTATTTTCGCACAAACTAATTATCCTTTCGGTGAATCTAAGAGTGTTTTCTAGCCAAACCAAGCACGTGCCATTCACATGAGACAAATTTGAAGTGTAAATTAGGCAATGCAAGTTGTCTCTCTTCCAAAACGTTAACTCATGTGACATCTTTCTCCTATATTTTACCAAATGTAGACAAATGAGGGCTAAGCTCCCAAAAGGTTCAATTTTCACAACTCCCCCTCCAAGATTCCCCCAACGCAAAGTGCAAGAGGCTCTTGAAGACATAAACATGAAGAATAAAGAGGGGAAGAATATAGAGAGAGGGAAGTAGAATTCAAGAATTAAGATTGAAATCTCTTATTAATACCATCATATAACTTGTATAAATATAGGCTCACAATACAAGTGTTTAAGGAAATACATACTCTATTAGGGAAAAGGAAATCAAATCTAATCGCGAGTAATATTTTTAGAAGTCTAGGTATCTTCTTGAAGTCGACTAATATGGACATCCACGTATTATGAATTATTTCATAGCACACCCCTTAGATGTTCATAACATAAAGAATATACCCGTTAAAATCTTACTAGAGAAAAATATTTTGTGAAAGAAAATATCTAATTAAAGAAAAAGAGTACACCATTTTTTATGTTTTACTCCCCTTGTTTAGAACACTGTTAAACCAATGTACTTAAAATCTCAATTCTCAAATGTTGCAGTTGGTATGTCTCAGTGAATAAATTTTTACAATTATCACTTTTGATCAAAACCATTGCATATCAATTTCATTCTTCTTAGAAATAATGATTCATCCTATCTCCTTCAATGTAATCCTCAAATTTTATTTCAATCCATTAATATGGTTGGAATTTCTCTCGTGGAGGATGTTATATAAATATCTCAAATATAATTGATTATTAATCTTGAACCTCTAGTTTTTCGTCCAATCACATGAAAAACTATTTATTCAATATTAATTGAAGAAGTAGTAGCTATATACAACATCACTGCATCATCAAATCAGTAAATGTGTATGCATAACTTGTGGGGGTTAAATGAATAATCAACACCTTCGATATCCATCTCAACAGAAGTTTAATTTTTTCAATAATCCAAGATCAATATTTCATAAAGATATTGGATTTTTTTGAATAATCCAAGATCAATTTTTCATAAAGATATCGAAGGACAATTATATATTATTTCAAAATTAGAAAATAATCAAACGACATTAGTGCACTACATATGTAAAATTATAGTATTTCAAAACAAAATAGTTCTTCATTATTGTATCACATAAAAAAACCTTTATAACTAAGCAATGATGGAAATATTTAATAATTTGAAATAAGTTTTGGCCGTGCAGAACCTTTTATGAATTAATTTCATCTTTCTAGATGTTCACTTTGTAAATCGAGATAAAAATTGATTTTTGTAAAATCTGTACCTATAGTTCTGATTCAACAATCACTTGCCTTTATAAACTCTTCAAGAGGAGAATTTTGATCCATATATCCTCTTTCTTTCGAGAATCTTTATCTCAGAATCAAGAAGCCACAATGATTCAGGCGTGCTTTAGAATCATTGGTTTTAGAACTTATATTTTGTCCTGCTAAGACATTTAGCTAATAGAAGTATCCATAAATAGAATGTTCTACTTGACAACTCTTCTAGAGTTAGCAAAAGCATCATTCGATTAATTTGCAACACTTGATTAAAATAATGATCTATTGAACTTCTAGTTCACTAGTATTTGTGCATTGATCAAGAAACTTTAATGATGATATTCCCACATGATATCTTTCTTCTATTGCCATATTTATCCCCTTAATTTCGAGAACACTAATAATAGAAGAGAATCATTTAAGGTACATATAATCAAGTATAATAGAAATTTCATAAACTTATTCGATCTTTTAATATCTTGCTTTTAATATGTGTTTACTAAGACAATGGTGATACAAACGATATATTCATATCCTTCAAGCACATCAAATCCTACTGGACTTTATATAAATACCATGTATTTTGTGTGCTATTTAAATAGGAACGTACTTGTATCTGCCACTAGAAAATTTATTTCCTCATAATTTATGTCAGGTCTTCTACGAAGAATCATATGCCACGGGTAATAATAAATACTTATTTCACAGTTCACATCGTATTTTCAAAAAAATACCAATTTT
The DNA here is from genome assembly GCA_030512225.1 of Rauvolfia tetraphylla. Lineage (NCBI taxonomy): Eukaryota > Viridiplantae > Streptophyta > Magnoliopsida > Gentianales > Apocynaceae > Rauvolfia > Rauvolfia tetraphylla. The sequence continues at coordinate 417,431 of JAJQKT010000017.1, read as the reverse complement.
TATCCTTTTGGGATTGAAAGATCTAAGAGTGGGTCGGTGAATTAGGTCTCTGGCTAATTTTTGAAAATTTTTTCTTTTTGAGAAAATAGCTTGGAAGAGTTTTGAAATCAAATTCACAATAAGATATACAAGATAGCACAATGAGTTCTCAAATTAAAAGAGAGAGGCGAGAAGATCACACAAGCAGTTTATAGTGGTTCAATCACACAAGATCTACATCCACTACCTTGAACCCTAACTCAAGGATTTTAACCAAATACCACTATAACAAAAGTTATACAAGATACAATAGATGCTCACCCAACAAGAATTTTACTCCACAACCTCTTTTTACTTACAACAATCAAGGTTTACCCTTTCAAGAGGGTTTTATATCCTTGAAATAACCTTGAATAAATCAAGTAGATGAAGTAAGAGAGAAGAATGTTACTAATATATTGGTATATGAAGACAAAGCTAGCACCTCTTCACCTTTTTGTCCATGGAATATTGAAAAGTTACTTTGAAGCACAGGACGAAAGAAATCTTTTCAATAAAGAATGATTGGGAAGAGTAAAGATTCTTAAAGGCTCAAGAACTACTAAAAAATCTAAAGTTTATGTCTTTTATAGGGTTTAAAAATTAGTTGTAACTTCAAATAATAGCTAATAACAGTAAAATTCATTTGACCGAACATGGGCTCCTGTGTCCGAATGATTGTCCGAATTTTTTTATTTTCAAGCTGTCAGGATAAATTCGATTGACTAAATTTGGACACAAGCATCCGAATGGTCGTTTGAATTACTTTGGAAATTCAACAGCCAAGGTTTTCAGTTCAAAAGTTTGAATTGGAGTCCGAACTATTCAAACTTTGTCAAAATAATTAGAGATCAAGCACAACAAGTTTAAAATAATTTTGGACTATAAAATAGATCTTTTTAAGAGCTTTTAATCCAAAACCCGGTGTTAAGAACTTGGTAAAACATGTGTAAGGAATACCTTTTAAGATTGAAAAACCAAGTTTTGAGCTCTCTTGAAAATTTTTTAGATTCGAAAGACAATTAAGTGTAGGGTTTGCAAGGATATACCTATTAAGCAAGTGTAAACCTACACTCAAGTCTTCAAAGCCTTCAATCCTTAGGATATGCTCTGTACACTTTAATACTTGAGCAAATTTGAGTTGTCCTTAGCATCTTATCTTCAAGGCAATGAGACTTCTTATCTTCTATAATCCAATAATCATATCGCACAATAAGTACTCAAGTTAGCTCATATCAATGTTTGTCATAATCAAAGCTATAAGATTTACTTTAGGGCTTACAATCTTCCCCTTTTTGATGAAGACAAAGTTTGATACAAAAATGTGATGGATTTAACAATATATTACAATGAAGCATTAATGTCATAGATTAATGATGAACAATTTGGCACATTGACATAGAATGGCTCATGAATGAGCCTATGGCCCAATCAACCTTCATAATCCTCCTTCCTTCCATGAAGATAGAAAATATAGCATGAAAACATTTAGAATTTCCTCTAAGAGAGGTTTTAGAGGTTAGAAGTAGTTTTCAAAACTTCCCCTTAGATAGTGCTCATTTTTGGACTTGAGATGTGAAAATCAAAGTTTTGAAAAATCAAGTCATAGATTAAAAAATATTCAACATAATGAATTTATTTTCTAAGAATAAACATTCCCAAGGCTTCTTAATCATTTTAGGGAAGATCAAGACAATTTTAAGCAAAAAAATGTTAAATCAACATTTCTTAAAGAAAGTTCGGACAACCGAATTTTTTGTTTGCATTTGAACTTCAAGTCTGAATTTTTGGTAAAAACTTCAAAAGGTAAAATTTGCAACATAAGTGCTTAAAAAAATTCACTCAATCATCAAAGCATGGTGATCAACTATAACAATCATACATAAGCATCTTGATCAACCAATGCTCTACTCAAAATCATATGGACTCAAAATCAACTTGAGGAATATAAACTACTTCAAAACCCTCATTCTCAAAACATCAATGCTAATAAGCACAATAAACCACAATTCAACTATGATGATTCAATCACAATAAACCACAATGGATTCATCATAGTGCTTAGAAATATCAAAGTACATTTTGCAACACTTCTTCTCCCCTTTTTGCCATCATCAATTATGGGGTAATGAAAGTGAAGCTGTAAGCCCTAAGGGGAAATCATGTTGTTTTGATTAGTGAAAAACATTGATAAGTGCAATGTCCTATGGAAATCATATTTATCAATCTTGATAAGGACTAATATACTTGTATGTTGTGTGATAGAACTTTTGGATTGAGAAGAAAGCAAGTGTCATTGCCTTGAAGCCAAAAGTTCACGAACAACTCAAGTTTATCAAAATGGTTAGAGTTGGTTCAAGATTATTGAAGGCTTTGAAGACCCTAGTGTAGGTTTGCTATGCTTCATAGGTATATCTTTGTAAACCTTTCATTATTTTTGTCTCTGGAATCTAAATATTTTTCAAGAGAGCATCAAACTTAGTTTTAAATCACAAATGATCTATCTTACAAATGCTTTTACCAAGTTTTCAATAACGGAATTTGAACTAAAAGCTTTTAAAATGGTCTATCTCATAGTCCAACATAATTTCAAACTTGTTGTGCTTTATTTCTACTCATTTTAACTAAGTTTGATCAATTCGGACTCAAATTCGAACGTTCGAATTTGATCTCATGACTACTGAACTTCTAGAGAAATTTGGACGATGATTAGGAAAAGGGTGTCCAAATTTGGTCGACCAAATTTACACTAGTAGTCTCAAAACATAAAAAATTGTATGAATGTTTGGACGATCCTGTCCAAATTCGGTCGACCAAATTTTACTATTACAACCAATTTTTAAACCTTATAAAAGACATAAACTTCAGATTTTTTGGGAGTTCTTGAACTTTAAAGATTCCTTACTCTTCCCAATTGCTCTCTATCAAAAAGTAATCATTTGTCTTAATGCCATAAAGTTCAAAAGTCAAGATTCCATAGACAAAAGGTGAAAGTGTGCTACTTTGTCATCATCTACCAAAAGTATTGGTAACTTTCTTATCTCAAATTTGTCTCCTTACTGTTTTCAAGGTTATCTTGTCGATATAAAACCCTTTGGTTAGGGTGAACCTTGATTGTTTGTATTTGAGTAGAGATTGTGGTGTAAAACCCTTGAAGGGTGAGTCTCTTTTGTAAGAATTGATCAACTTGAAATTATAGTTGAAATTGTTTGAAATCCTTGAGTGAATAATCAAGGTAGTGGATGTAGATCTTGTGTGATCGAACCACTATATATCACTTGTGTTATCCCTTACTCTTTATTTCATTTACATTTGAATCTTATTGTATTTACTTGCATATTTTGTGAAGTAGTCAATTCCAATCATCTTCCAAATCTACTTTACTAAAAAAAGAATAAGTTTTTAAAAATTAGGCACAGACATAATTCACTCCCCGCTTAGGTGTTTCAGAAGCAAAATATGAAAACAAAAGTGTTAGCCCTAAGGGCAAATCATATTAGTTTTGAATAATGACAAACATTGATAAGGACTAAAATGCTTGTATGTTGAGTGATAGGATTGATTATTTGAGAAGCATGAAGTCTTATTGCCTTGGAGTCACAATGCAAGAACAACTCTACCATACCAAAGGTGATTGAAGATTGAAGAGTATGTTCAAAAAGAGTAAAGGCATTGAAGACTTAGAGTGTAGAGTTTTTATGTTAAATAGGTATATTTTTCTGTAAACTCTACACTTGTATGCCTTGGTTTCATTTGAATGCATGAGAGAGCATAAAACTTGTTTTTGAAATGATCTTAAATGAACTTTGTGTTAACAATTATGTTTTTGGAATCTAAAATGATCTTAAAAAGATTTTGGGTAATCAAAATGTTTTTGGTAAAGGTTTTTGTATCTAAATGTGTTTAAATGATGTGTCCATTCATGCAAAACGTTTTTGAAAGACCTAAGAGAGGGGGGTAAATTAGGTCTTTGGCTAATTATCAAAATCTTTTTCCTATTATGCAAATCCTTTGCCTTAATAAAAGCTCTTCTTTAAAACAATAAACTTCAAGCTTATATGTGATTTGATGGTTAACACAAGATCATCAAACAATAATGTCACAACCAATCAATCAACAATTATGTAGGCAAGTAAAGCAATAAGAAAATGAACATACGATTTATAGTGGTTCGATCTCTTCAAGATCTATATCCACTACCTTGAGTCCACACTCAAGGATTTCAACCAATCCACTATATGCTCAATTTCAACAATTACATAAGAGGTTCACCACACAATGGTTTTACACTCACAACCTCTTTTAGTAATTATACAAATAAGGTTCACCCTTCCACAAGGGTTTTATATCCAAAGACAACCTAAAGACATCTAATCAAAGGCTCACCCACACAATGGGTTTTACACCACATCCTTGATTAATCTAGTCTATGGCTCACCCTAACACAAAAGAGTTTTATGTCTAAAGATAACCTTGCAATGAGCTAGTAGAAAAACAGAATTAAATGAGGAATAGATGAGTTTGAATATTACCAACGCTTCTTGGTAGATAAATACAATTGCTAGCACCACTTCACCTTTGCCTTTGGAATCTTGAATGTACACCTTTGAGCACAAGGCAATTTGAGAGCTTTTCAATTTGATTTGATGTAAAATAAGTTAGAGCATGTAAGATTTGTTAAGTTCTAAGTTCTACTAAAAAATTTGGAGTTTATGGCTTTTATAAAATTTGAAAATCAGTTCAAACGGCTATAAAACGGCTAGTAACGGCTAGTTTCAGGAAAATTCGGACGACCGAATTCTGCGTCCGAATTTTTCGGACGACCGGATTTTTCCTGCTGCGTCCGAATCTTCTTCCGAATTTCTCTGGAAGAACAGTAGCAAACTTTTGCTACAAAATTCGGACGACTGAATTTTCATCCGAATTTTTTAAACTCTGTCAAAACATATTCAAATCAATTCAAATAAGTTGGAAAACATTCTAGCCTTAAAGATAAGTCATTAAAGACCTTTTATGTACCAAAACCATTTATGAAAACTTGATAATTTAGGTAACTTTAAAACCATTGAAACCATTTAAATCAAGTTTTGTGCTCTCAATTACAACTCATAGATTCCAAGGCTTAAGACTGTAGGGTTTACAAAGTTTACCTATTAACCACATTTAACCTACACTTCATGTCTTCAAAGCCTTCATTAATTTTGAACAAACTCTTCAATCTTTAATCACTTTGGCATATTTGAGTTGTTTTGCATTGCTAGCTCCAAGGCAATGAGACTTGCTTCCTTCTCAATCCAAAAATCCTATCACACAACATACAAGCATATTAGTCCTTATCAATATTTGCCATTAATCAAAACTAATCAAACCTACATGATTTGCCCTTAGGGCTAACAATCTCCCCCTTTTTGATGATGACAAACTTTGATGCAAAATGTGATGGATTTAAACAATGTAGTACAAAGAAGCATTAATGTCAATAATGGATAATAACCAATTTAGCACATTGACATGCAAAAGGCTCAATATGAGCCTATGACCCAACCAACCTCCATTAACCTCCTTCCTTCCAACTCAGATAGAAGATATAACATTTAATCATTTAGAAAGCTTCTAAGAGAGGTTTTATAGGGTCAGAAAAGATTAACAATGCTCCCCCTTAGATTGTGCTCATTTTTCAACAAGTTTGGACTTGAAATACTATGCATCCGAATTTTGACATATCAAGTCCGAACTATAAAATAAGTGAAATGAAAGCTTCAATTTTTAAAAATACTTTCCTAAGATTGTTCAAACATAGTAGAAGAGATTGAAACATGTTTGAATCAATTTGAACAACAAAAGAGCACATTTTGGCAACAAAATATGGTTGCATCCGAATTTGTAAACCTTGCATCCGAATTTTTGATCTTAAGTCCAAACTGCAATAAATTCAATATAATGAATATTTGAAGTGAAATAAAGTGTTCCTAAGGTTGTTCAAACGTAATGGAAGAGATTAAAACATATTTGGATCAGTTTGAACAACAAAAGAGCATGTTTTGGCAACAAAATATGGAAGCATCCGAATTTCTGAAACATGCATCCGAATTTTTAAATCATGCATCCGAATTTTGAGCTTTTTATTTCCAAACTGTAAAATATGTGAGATAACAACTTCTATTTTTGAAAATAAGCTTTTCTAAGATTGTTCAAATATGATAGGAAGGATTAAGATAGTTTTCAAACAATTTGAACAATAGGAAAAAACATTTTTGGCAAGAAAATCTTGATGCATCCGAATTTTTTTTTTTTTTTGTTGCATGTCAACAAGTTTGAAAAGGTGATTTTTCATTTTCAAATGAACTATAGAAGTACTCAAATATGTATAGCCACAATAACACTCAATTTAGCTTTGCAAAACTACAAAACTCATGTATTTAATTGTTTTCATGATGTAACTTAAAGTCATAGGTCAAGTCAAGAACCATGATGAAAAATTTCACAATCTCAACTCAACTACTTTCAAAATCTCAGAAAACAATCATTTTCAATTTAAATTTCAAATGCAACCATATATTTGTACAATACACATTTATTTTATATTTCAACCTATAGCACTCATACATAGCACATTTACAGCAAGCACATTACAATACAACAAGCACATAGCATATTTTGTAATCAACATTCTTTCTCTCCCTTGCCACTGCTATTTCACATTTTCACACATTTTGTCATCACATTTCTTCTCCCCCTTTTGTCATCAATCAAAGACAAAGTTTAATGAAAATGAGACAACATGTATCACATATAAGCAATATGTTGATCAACTCTCATTAACAGTATATGTCTAGTCAAATAATTATCATCCTAACAGCAATAATCATTATGTAGCATTTCAACAATGATAAATCAAATTCTTCTCCCCCTTTTTTTTTTAGCAGCAATTAAACTTGGGGCAAGAGTACTTGGACAACAAAAGTGAAATAAAAGAAGCTCTTATCACAAAAATTTCACATATTGAGCTTCAAAACATTATAATGACTAAAAAGGCACAAGTAAATTTCAATGTTAAAGTATAACGTGTGCATCAAGGAATAAACTAAAATAAGCATCAAAATAGAGTTTAGGGATAGAAAGACTTAGTCTTGGATGCGCTTCATGGTCTTCACTTCCAAATTTTTTTGTTATGATGGCCATGTCTCCCTTGAGCTCTATATGATGGGGTCCTTCATTTGTTGACTCCTTGCTCGTGTAGTTGTGCTTTGGAAAGTTACCAATTGAGAGGATCTTTGGATCTTCTTCCTTGGAACCACATTTTCCTCCTCCCTTGGATGAAGGAAATTGGTGATGGATTTGTGATTTGACTTTGTTAAACTCCCTTCACCTCCTTCTTCTTGCTTGTTCGCTTGAGCTTTACCTCTTTGTTTTTCATTCTAATGCTCTTCTTCTTCTTGGGATGCTTCACTGCCTTTTCCTTCATCTTTTGTCTTTTTCTTTAGCAACAAATTGATAGCCATCTCAATTTTCACTATCATTATTATCAACCTTATTGCTGCCATCTCCACCCATATTATCTTCTTGATCTTCTTCATTTTCCTCTTTCTCATCTTCTTTCTTTTCTTCTTCTTTGGCTTTATAGGAACTTGCACCATTTAAAACCACTTGAGAAATCTTTCTCAAGTCTTCTTCCATATTCTTGACTCTAGCTTCTAAACGATCAAATTTGCCAAGAATTATCAGAGCAAAATACTTGAAGAATTTGTCCATTTTCTTCATTACCTCTACATGGTTGTTCAATGTCTCTTGAAACACCTTGGCAACTATGGTATCACACCTAGTGAGATTATCATCTTCAACTTCTTTTCCTTCAATAGAGAGTACCTCTTCAAATAGTCTTCTTTTGTGGAAGGTTGCTCCCCCTCACTTCATGCCTCATTTTAGTTTTCCTTTTTCAGCAAGGATTTCCTCTTCATCCTCTTCTTCTTCATCATTTTCTTCTTCCTCAAACTCCTCACATTTTTGTTAATAGTCTACCATACGATAAGGCTTTTCAAATCTTTCATTTGTGAACAATTCATGAATAAAGCAATGCTGTCCCAATGAGTAATATCTTGCCTCATTATCATCTACTCCACAAATTTTGTTCACCAAGGCATCATTGAACTCAAAGTCCACTTGAGATACTTTAGAGGAATACCATTGAATTACATTATTCCCCTCATGTTCAACTCTCTCTTCTTTATAGTCTTGAGGCTTCTACCATTTGTACAGACATTCTCAATCCTTTCATGTGAGCATAACTTACTTATAAAACAATGTTCCCCGAAAGAATAATGTCTAAACCCAACATCCTCAACATCACAAATTCTATTGAGCAATGCATTATCAATTTCAAAAATCAACTTGTGATATTCTTGAAGAACACCACTGAATAGCTTTATTACCAACTTTCTCAACTCTTTCTTCCTTAATATTTGCATAAACTTCATAAACCATTTCGAATAGTTTGATGACATCCACCTTGTGGCTTGGATTTATCTTATGGTTCCTTTGTGCCCAATCATCAAGTTCAGTAGCAGCCTCCACTGTGACAAATCTATCCAGCCATGACATGCTTTGCAAAACATGAACCTTCCTTGGTTCATTGATCACTGATCCTCCTTCTCTTTCTTTGGCTTTTCCCTTTCCTTTTCCCATGCTAGGAATATTTGTCCTCACCTGAAGCTACAACACTTGAATACACTCATTAGTCATTGAAATTGTTTTTTAATTTCTAAGCTTCTTCTAAGATTGGTTAAACCTTTCTTCGGCTAATGGCATAGTAAGAATATCATTAATTTGTTCATTAGTGCAAATGTGCTTTAAACAAATATTACCCTTAGTAGAATGATCTCTAATGAGATGAAGTTTGATCTCTATATGCTTTGTCCTAGTTTGTTGAATAATATGATTGTCAAATTTGTTGCATTAGTATTATCACATAACATAGCCACATATTTGAAACATAGATCATACTCACTTAGAGTATCAATAAGGTAATAGTGAATGTGTTTAATAGCAATCAATTGAAACTCTTTATGACAAGATGAAATCTAGCACACAAACACATTGCAAACATAATATTGGCTCTACTTGCAGTCAAATAGAGTTGACTACTCCTATGAAACCATTTTATTCTTGTCATGCATAGTTGATAAACTTATGAAAGTGCTTATACCTTAACATGATTCATGAAAGTGCCATTCTTGGTTTGCTTGATTTGTAGGCCAAGAAAGAAATTGAGTTTTCCTATCATGCTCATTTCAAATTTACTATGCATCAACTTGGAAAACACATCACAAAGTAAAGTATTAGAATCACCAAAAATTGTATCATATATTTGGACAAGTTATAGATCATTGTTGCATGAAGATTTTATAAAAAGGGTAGTTTCAGTTTTTTTTTTTAAATCCTTTTGAAAGAAGGAAACTACTCAATCTTTCACACTAAATTCTAGAAGCTGGTTCTAAACCATACAAAACTTAGGATAGTTTGAAAATATGGTTAGGAAACTTTTCATGAGCAAAACTGGGTGATTGTTCCACATAAATCACTTCCTCAATAAAACCATTTAGAAAAGCACTGTTGACATTCATTTGAAATAACTTAAAACTTTTTAAAGCAAGTACAAGTCAAAAGCATTCTTATGGACTAAATTCTACATTTGGAACAAAGGTTACATCATAATCAATTCCCTCTTCTTGATTGAATCCTTAGACAACAAGTCTAGCCTTATTTCTAACAACTTCTTCGGATTCAATAAGTTTATTTCTAAAACCATTTAGTTCCAATAATGGAATGATCATGAGATTTAGGAATATCAAAAATTATATATATCTTTCAAATTTATTTAATTCCTCTTGCATAGCAATAATCTAAAAATCATCACACATTGCATCATCAATACTTTTAGGCTCATATGCGATAAAAGAATAAAGTTATTGACAAAGTACCGCCTTATTTGTACTCCTTGGGAGATATCATCAATGATTTGCTCCTTAGGGTGGCCTCTTGGATATCTTAAGTTCTTTGAGAGCTTTTGGTCACCACTAGGTTGGTTATCTTGTTCTTGCTTAATCATCTCTTTCTCATTGGTATGATCCTCCAAAGTTGGTGCTTGAGGTTGGGTTTGATAGTTATTCATCAATGTACCTACATCATCTTTATCTCTTCTTTCCAAATAAATGTAAGATTCATCAAAACAAACATGAATGGTTTCCTCATCATATAAGGTTCTTTTCATTATAAACTCTATATGCCTTTTCGTTAGAAGAATAGCTAAGAGATATACCAATATCCTGTTTTCTATCAAATTTAAATAAGCTATCACAAGAATTTAAGATAAGACATTTATAACCAAATATTTTAAAAATATGCAATTTGAGGCGTTCTATAAAAGAGAATTCAAAAGATGTTTTTCTTCAAAATAATCTTAAAAGAATTCTATTTATCATAGCATGTGGTGTTTAAGGCTTTGGCCCAAAAATATTTTTGAAGAAGAATTTTCACAAAGCATAGACCTAGCCAATTTCTGCAAAGTTCAAAATTTTCTTTCAATAACACCATTTTATTGTGGAGCTTTTGCAGTTGAAACAATTATATGAAATTCAATTTTCAAAGCAAATTTTGTAAAGACTTTGTTGTAAAATTCTCCCATTGTCACTTGTGAAACGCTTCTCCAATTTTCAAGGGAGGTTTGAACCTTTTTGAATAATTTACAAACTTATGAAACACTTAATCTTTTCGAACAATGAATAATGCTAAAATGAATATTTAGAAATCATCAACTACTAGTAAGGCATACTTCAAATCATCAATACTAGATTTCCATATAAGTCCAAAACAATCCATTTGAAGAAGCTCAAGATGTTTTGAGGTCTAAAATCATTTTCATGGGTTTGAAAGATTCTTTTGTTTGTTTTCCATATGGATAAGTATCTCAAAGGCAATTTTCTCAAAACACATTTTTAGCAATCCTCTAACTAAATCTTGATAGAAAAGTTTGTTCAACAAATCCATGTTCACATGACCAAATCTTTTATGCCAAGAAAATCATTATCATAAGCAACAAGACATTCAAGCTTATCAAGATAAAACACATATTCAAAAATTTGTAAGTGATTGATCAAAATCACAAAATATCATTTTGTCATATAAGTTCGGGCGACTGAACTTATGGTCTACATCCAAACTTCATGTCCAAACATTTTGTAAAGTTTCATAAATATGTTTTTGGCCAAGCAAATGCATAGATATTCAATCATAGCTATATTAATCATTTTATCATGACATATAATCAATTTCAAGAACATATCTACCATGAATTCAATCTCATATCATCAATGTTACCTAATCAACTTCATAAAAGCAATTGACAAGTTATGGTTGGCAAATTTTCAAAGCTAAACAAAATGGATTCTCAACTGAAACTTTGCATGTTAGAATTTTAACTTCTTATTCATTGTCACACAATTGACTAATGCTAATCAAGTTATAGTTCAAATCAGCACTAAGCAACATTTGTTTTAAAAAAAAGAGGAACCTTTACCAACATTGGATACTTCACGAATTCTTCCTTTCTTCTTGTCTCAAAAATAAATCCTTCATCAGTTGCTTTGACTTTGATTATGCATGAGGTGCTTTCTGTTATTCTTTAAGCCAACATCATCAATATGCCATTTAGTGGTGCTTGATTTTGAATTGGAGAGTACCTGCAATAAAGAAGAGGAAGTATCCTTTGGTACCCATACTTTCTTGGGTCCATGGAGGTTAGTAATAATTCCCTTAACTCTCCAAATAGTTTTTACTCCATTCTCTACTTTTCTTTTAACATAACATTTGGTGACTTTATGTCCATGTTTTCCACAATAAGTACAACAAGTATGATACATGGAAGTAGAAGTAGCTCTAACAAAGAAGTTTTTATATTTAGGCACATTGTTTACATAATTATAGCCAAGACCATTTTTAAAAAGAGGAGATCTTTGAGCTCCAAGAATTTTATCAAGATTGTCCCTTCCTTTTGTAAATTTTTCTATACATAATGTAAGCTCATCAACCTTCTTTTTTAAAGTCTCATGATCAACAAGCATTCTTTCAAGAGACAAAATCTTTTCACAAAGAATCTTATTTTCAAGGGACATGTTTTGTAAAGAGACATTTAAAACTTCTTTTTCAATATTCAAACAATCGATAGATTCAAGAAGCTTTTTGTTTTCACAATATAATTTTGAATTTTCATTCAATAAATCATTAATTTTGAATTTCATTTCCTTATTCCTTTTTGAGGCCTTTTTTAATTCTTCATACATTTCAACAAGTAATTCACTAGGATCATCAATATTATCATCACAATAAGTAGAAGTAGAAGAAGTAGATTGTACCTCATCAATTATTGCCATGAAACACATATTGGCTCTTTCCTCGTGTGTTGCTTGTAGAAGTCTCCACATATCGTGAGCGGTGTCACATTCACTCTATTGTATTCATTCACGTCCAATGCACAACTCAAGATGTTCATTGCTTGGTAGTTTAAGGTTATCATTCTTGAGTCGTTCTCATCAAGTTCCTCCATAGACTTTTGTTCCCTTGTAATTCCATCAGCTTTTATTCTCATAGGCACATAGGGACCTTTCTCAATGATGCTCCACAAATCAAAGTTAATAGAACATATAAAAATTCTAATTCTAGATTTCCAAAATGTAAAATTAAATCATCAAACAAAGGAGGTCTATTTGTAGAGGAACCTTCCATATAATGCAAATTTGATAAACTAGCCATATGACCTTTACTTCTAGGTTGTTAGACCTTAAAAAGAAGACCTTGCTTTGATACCAATTGAAAGACCTAAGAGGGGGGGTGAATTAGGTCTTTGGCTAATTATCAAAATCTTTTTCCTATTATGCAAATCCTTTGCCTTAATAAAAGCTCTCTTCTTTAAAACAATAAACTTCAAGCTTATATGTGATTTGATGGTTAACACAAATCATCAAACAATAATGTCACAACCAATCAATCTACAATTATGTAGGCAAGTAAAGCAATAAGAAAATGAGCATACGATTTATAGTGGTTCGATCTCTTCAAGATCTACATCCACTACCTTGAGTCCACACTCAAGGATTTCAACCAATCCACTATATGCTCAATTTCAACAATTACATAAGAGGCTCACCACACAATGGTTTTACACTCACAACCTCTTTTAGTAATTATACAAATAAGGTTCACCTTTCCACAAGGGTTTTATATCCAAAGACAACCTAAAGACTAATCTAATCAAAGGCTCACCCACACAATGGGTTTTACACCACAACCTTGATTAATCTAGTCTATGGCTCACCCTAACACAAAAGGGTTTTATGTCTAAAGATAACCTTGCAATGAGCTAGTAGAAAAACAGAATTAAATGAGGAATAGATGAGTTTGAATATTACCAACGCTTCTTGGTAGATAAATACAATTGCTAGCACCACTTCACCTTTGCCTTTGGAATCTTGAATGTACACCTTTGAGCACAAGGCAATTTGAGAGCTTTTCAATTTGATTTGATGTAAAATAAGCTAGAGCATGTAAGATTTGTTAAGTTCAAAGTTCTACTAAAAAATATGGAGTTTATGGCTTTTATAAAATTTGAAAATCAGTTCAAACGGCTATAAAACGGCTAGTAACGGCTAGTTTCAGGAAAATTCGGACGACCGAATTCTGCGTCCGAATTTTTCGGACGACCGAATTTTTCCTGCTGCGTCCGAATCTTCTTCCGAATTTCTCTGGAAGAACAGTAGCAAACTTTTGCTACAAAATTCAGACGATCGAATTTTCATCCGAATTTTTTAAACTTTGTCAAAACATATTCAAATCAATTCAAACAAGTTGGAAAACATTCTAGCCTTAAAGATAAGTCAATAAAGACCTTTTATGTACCAAAACCATTTATGAAAACTTGATAATTTAGGTAACTTCAAAACCATTGAAACCATTTAAATTAAGTTTTGTGCTCTCAATTGCAACTCATAGATTCCAAGGCTTTAGAGTGTAGGGTTTACAAAGTTTACCTATTAACCACATTTAACCTACATTTCATGTCTTCAAAGCCTTCATTAATTTTGAACAAACTCTTCAATCTTTAATCACTTTGGCATATTTGAGTTGTTCTTGCATTGCTAGCTCCAAGGCAATAAGACTTGCTTCCTTCTCAATCCAAAAATCCTATCACACAACATACAAGCATATTAGTCTTTATCAATGTTTGTCATTAATCAAAACTAATCAAACCTACATGATTTGCCCTTAGGGCTAACAGTTTTCAATGTTATTAACATTGATTTGAACAAGTTTTGACAAAGTTTAAAAAGTTTGGATGCAAGTTTGGTCATCTAAACTTTGGAAATGGTACTGTGCTTCCAGAGAATTTCGGACGCAAGTTCGGACGCATGGAGAAAGTTCAGACGTCCAAACTTTCTCTGATAAGCATGGTCACTATTTTTCCAGAAAATTTCGGATGCAAGTTCGGACGCATAAGGAAAAGTTCGGACGTCCGAACTTTTCCTGACAGCTTGGCACAGTAAAATTTGGACGCAAGTTCGGATGCATAACAGAAAGTTCGGATGTCTGAACTTTACTGTTACTAGCTTTACTAGCCGTTACTAGCCGTTTTATGACCGTTTTAACTGATTTTTGAATTCTATAAAAGCCATAAACTCCAGATTTTTTAGTAGAACTTTGAACTTAACAAATCATACATGCTTTAACTTGTTTTACATCAAATTAAATTGAAAAGCTCTCAAATTGCCTTGTGCTCAAAGACTGAAATTCAAGATTCCAAAGGCAACAAAGTGTGAAGGAGAAACATTGTGTAATCATCTACCAACAAAGTGGTAACATCTTACACACTCTCTTTTCTTATCTCAATTGTGTTTTCTACTAGCTCGTTGCAATGTTATCTTGTGACATAAAACCCTTTTGTGTTAGGGTGAGTCATAAACTAAATTAATCAAGGTTGTGGTGTAAAACCCGTTTGTGGGTGAGCCTTTGATTACATTGGTCTTTAGGTTGTCTTTAGATATAAAACCCTTGTGGAAGGGTGAACCTTGTTTGTATAATTACTAAAAGAGATTGTGAGTGTAAAACCATTTTGTGGTGAGCCTCTTATGTAATTGTTGAATTTGAGCATATAGTGTATTGGTTAAAATCATTGAGTGTGGACTCAAGGTAGTGGATGTAGATCTTGGAGAGTTCGAACCACTATAAATCATGTGTTCATTTTTTTATACCTTTACTTGTTTACATACTTATGTTATTATTATTTGTTCTTAAGAGTTTGTGAATTTGAAGAAGAGCTTTTATTAAGGCAAAGGATTTGCAATACAGGAAAAGATTTTGATAATTAGCCAAAGATCTAATTCACCCCCCTCTTAGGTCTTACAATTGGTATCAGAGCAAGGTCTTCTTTTTAAGGTCTAACAACCAAGAAGTAAAGATCATATGGCTAGTTTATCAAATTTGCCTTATACGGAAGGTTCCTCCACTAATAGACCTCCATTGTTTGATGGTTCTAATTATATTTTTTGGAAGTCTAGGATAGAGATATACATTTGTTCTATTAACTATGAATTGTGGAGTATTATTGAGAAAGGTCCCTATGTGCCATTGCGATTGAAAGCCGATGGAGTTACAAGGGAACCAAAGCCTATGGAGGAGTATGATGAGAGCGATTCAAGAAAGATGACATTAAACTACTAAGCAATGAGCATTCTTTGTTGTGCTTTGGTCATCGATGAATATAATAGAGTGATGGAATGTGATTTCGCTCATGAAATGTGGAAGCTACTTCAAGTCACTCATGAAGAAGAAAGAGCAAATGTGTGCTTCATGGCAATGGAAGATGAGGTACAACCTACTCCATCTACCTCTACTTATTATGATGATGATATTGATGATCCTAGTGAATTACTTGTTGAGATGTATGGAGAATTAAAGAAGGCTTCAAAAAGGAATAAGGAAGTGAAAACCAAAATTAATGATTTATTGAATGAGAATTCAAAATTGTTTTGTGAAAATAAAAAGCATCTTGATTCTATTGAATGCTTGAATATTGAAAAAGAAGTTTTAAATGTCTCTTTACAAAACATGTCCCTTGAAAATAAGATTCTTTGTGAAAAGATTTTGTCTCTTGAAAGAATGCTTGTTGATCATGAGACTTTGAAAAAGAAGGTTGATGAACTTACATCATGTATAGAAAAATTTACAAAAGGAAGGGACACTCTTGATAAAATTCTTGGAACTCAAATATCTTCTCTTGTTAAAAATGGTCTTGGCTATAATTATGTAAACAATGTGCCTAAATATAAAAACTTCTTTGTTAGAGTTGCTTCTACTTCCATGCATTATACTTGTTGTACTTATTGTGGAAAACATGGACATAAAGTCACCAAATGTTATGTTAAAAGAAAAGTAGAGAATGGTGTAAAAACCATTTGGAGAGTTAAGAGAATTATTACTAACCCCCACGGACCCAAGAAAGTATGGGTACCAAAGGATACTTCCTCTCCTTTATTGCAGGTACACTTTAATTCAAACTCAAGCACCACCAAGCTGTACATTGATGATGTTGGATTAAAGAGTAAAGGAAAACACCTCATTCATAAGCAAGGTCAAAGCAACCAATGAAGGATTTGTTTTGAGACAAGAAGAAAGGAATAATTCTTGGAGTAACCAATGTTGGTAAAGGTTCCTCTCTTCTTTTTAAACAAATATTGCTTAGTGATATTTTAAATATAACTTGCTTAACATTAGTTAATTATGTGACAGTGTGAAAAGTTGAATGTAAATACTTGCACTATACTTGATGGAGTCAATGGTAGAACTATTTTTTGTTGAAAATTGTATTAGTACATTGCCTTGATGAACTTGTTACTTATAAAGTTAGATGATTTTCCACTCATGATAATGATGGTTATTTACGGCATAATAAATTTGAATGTCTTGTTACTTATGATAATGATGGATTTTCTTGGCATAGAAGTTTTGGTCACGTGAGCATGGATTTGTTGAACAAACTTTCCTCTCAAGTTTTAGTTGGAGGATTGCTTTGAGAAAATTGTCATTGAAATACTTGTCAATATGGAAAACGAACTAGAGAATTTTTCAAACCCATGAAAATGCTTTTATACCTCAAAACATCTTGAACATGTTCATATGGATTGATTTGGACTCATAAGATACTCTAGTATTAATGACTTGAAGTATGCCTTAATAGTAGTTGAGGATTTCTAAATATTCACTTTAGCATTATTCTTTGCTCAAAAAGATGAAGTGTTTCATAAGTTTGAAAAACTATTCAAAAAGGTTCAAACCTCCCTTGAGTGCAAATTGATTTCCATTAGAAGTGACAATGGGAGAATTTTACAAACAAAGTTTTTACAAAATTTGCTTTGAAAATTGAATTTCATATAATTGTTTCAACTCCAAAAACTCCACAATAAAATGGTGTTATTGAAAGAAAATTTTGAACTTTTCAGAAATTGGCTAGGTCTATGCTTTGTGAAAATTCTTCTTCAAAAATATTTTTGGGCCAAAGCCTTAAACACCACATGCTATGATAAATAGAATTCTTTTAAGATCATTTTGAAGAAAAATATCTTTTGAATTCTCTTTTATAAAACGTCTCAAATTGCATATTTTAAAATGCTTGGTTATAAATGTCTTATCTTAAATTCTTGTGATAACTTACTTAAAATTGATAGAAAACCGGATATTGGTATATCTCTTAGCTATTCTTCTAACGAAAAGGCATATAGAGTTTATAATGAAAAGAACCTTCTATGATGAGGAAACCATTCATCTTTGTTTTGATGAATCTTACATTTATTTGGAAAGAAGTGATGAAGATGATGTAGGTACATCAATGAATAACTATCAAACCCATCTTCAAGCACCAACTTTGGAGGATCATACCAATGAGGAAGAAATGATTGAGCAAAATCAAGATGACCAACCTAGTGGTGACCAAAAGCTCTCAAAGAACTTAAGATATCCAAGAGGCCACCCTAAGGAGCAAATCATTGATGATATCTTCCAAGGAGTATAAAAAAAATAAGGCGGTACTTTATCAATAACTTTATTCTTTTATTGCATATGAGCCTAAAATTATTGATGATACATTGTGTGATGATTTTTGGATTATTGCTATGCAAGAGGAAATAAATATATTTGAAAAATAAAAAATTTTGGATATTCCTAAATCTCATGATCATTCCATTATAGGTACTAAATGGTTTTTAGAAATAAACTTATTGAATCCGAAGAAGTTGTTAGAAACAAGGTTAGACTTGTTGCCTAAGGATTCAATCAAGAAGAAGGAATTGATTATGATGAAACCTTTGTTCCGAATGTAGACTTGAGTTCATAAGAATACTTTTGACTTGTACTTGCTTTAAGTTATTTCAAATGAATGTCAAAAGTACTTTTCTAAATAGTTTTATTGAGGAAGTGATTTATGTGGAATAATCACCCAGTTTTGCTCATGAAAAGTTTCCTAACCATATTTTCAAACTATCCTAAGATTTGAATGGTTTAAAACCAGCTCCTAAAATTTAGTGTGAAAGATTGAGTAGTTTTCTTCTTCCAAAGGATTTTCAAGAGGAAAACTGAAACTACCCTCTTTATAAATTCCTCATGCAACAATGATCTATAACTTGTCCAAATATATGATACAACTTTTGGTGCTTCTAATACTTCACTTTGTGATGTGTTTTCCAAGTTGATGCAAAGTAAATTTGAAATGAGCATGATAGGAAAACTCATTTTCTTTCTTGGCCTAAAAATCAAGCAAACCAAGGATGGCACTTTCATGAATCATGTTAAGGTATAAGCACTTCCATAAGTTTATCAACTATGCTTGACAAGAATAAAATGGTTTCATAGGAGTAGTCAACTCTATTTGATAGCAAGTAGAGCCAATATTATGTTTACCATGTGATTGTGTGCTAGATTTTATCTTGTCCTAAAGAGTTTCATTTGATTGCTACTAAAACACATTCTCTATTACCTTATTGATGCTCTAAGTGATTGTGGTCTATATTTCAAATGTGTGGCTATGTTATGTGATAACACTAATGCAATAAATTTGATCATCATACTATTCAACAAACTAGGACAAAGCATATAGAGATCAAACTTCATCTCATTAGATATCACTTTACTAAGGGCAATACTTGTTTAAAGTATGTTTGCATTAATGTACAAATTAATAATATCATTACTAAGCCATTGGCCGAAGAAAGGTTTGACCAATCTTAGAAGAAGATTAGGGATTTCAAAATTCAATAACTAATGAGTGTATTCAAGTGTTGTAGCTTCAGGTGAGGACAAAGATGCCTAGCATGGGAAAAGTAAAAGGAAAAGCCAAAGAAAGAAAAGGAGAATCAGTGATCAATGAACCAACGAAGGTTCATGTTTTGCAAAGCATGTCATGGCTGGATGGATTTGTCACAATGGAGTCTGCTACTGAACTTGATAATTGGACAAAAAGGAACCATATGATAAATCCAAGTCACAAGGTGTATGTCATCAAACTATTCGAAATGGGTAATATACTCTCATTTTTAAATGATGTGAGCTGGACTAGTTTGCTTATATTTGATGAATGCTATTACCTTCCTTAGTTTATGAATTTTATGCAAATATTAAGGAAGAAAGAGTTGAGCAAGTTGATAATAAAACTATTTAGTGGTATTCTTCAAGAATATCATAAGTTGATTTTTGAGATTGACAATGCATTGCTCAATAGAATTTGTGATGTTGAGGATGTTAAGTTTAGGCATTATTCTTATGAGGACATTGTTTTATAAGTGAGTTATACTCACATGAAAGAACTGAGAATGCCTATATAAATGGTAGAAGCCTCAAGACTAGAAAGGAGAGAGAGATAAAAGCTTTTTGATGCTAGTAAAAGAATTTTGCATCAAATGCTTACTACCTTGGTTATAGCATACTTTGAGCACAAGTCTTCTGTTGATAATATGTATGCTGTAATTATGCTAGCCATGCATAAGAAAAGAAAAATGAATTTTGGATATATAGTGCTAAAGAATATAATGGCAGCTAGAAGAACTGAGCATAAGGCATTGCCGTATGGAAGGTTATTAACATGAATTTTCAAGTATCTCCAACTACAATTGTCTTCCAGTGGTTTACCAATAAAGAGTGAAGAAGTCTACATCAACAACTCACTAAAAAGAAATCCTTGGATAATTGATGAGGATGAAATATGGAGAACAAAAGCAGAAACTCCTTTAAGAAGAAAATAGGTTGAAGAAAGTGAAGAGGTTGAGGAAGAAGAAGATGAAGAAGAAATATTGGCAAAGTAAATGAAGACAAAGAGGAGGCATGACTCATCTAGTGAGGGGGAGCAACTTTACACAAAAAGAAGACTATTTGAAGAAGTACCATCTATTGAAGGAAAATAAGTTGTCAAGGTGTTTCAAGAGATATTGAACAGCCATACAAATTCTTCAAGTCCTTTGCTCTAATGATTCTTGGCAAATTTGATGGTTTAGAAGCTAGAGTCAAGAATATGGAAGAAGACTTGAGAAAGATTTCTCAAGTGATTTTAAATGGTGCAAGTTCCTATAAAGCCAAAGAAGAAGAAAAGAAAGAAGATGAGAAAGAGGAAAATGAAGAAGATCAAGAAGACAATATTGGTGGAGATGGCAGCAATACGGATGATAGTAATGACAGTGAAAATTGAGATGGCTATCAATTTGTTGCTAAAGAAGAAGACAAAAGATGAAGGAAAAGGCAGTGAAGCATCCCAAGAAAAAGAAGAGCATGAGAATGAAAAACAAAGAGGTAAAGCTCAAGAGAACAAGCAAGAAGAAGGAGGTGAAGAGAGTTTAACAAAGTCAAATCACAAATCCATCACCAATTTCCTTCAGCCAAGGGAGGAGAAAAATGTGGTTCAGAGAAAGAAGATCCAAAGATCCTCTCGATTGGTAACTTTCCAAAGCACAACTACACGAGCAAGGAGTCAGCAAATGAAGGAGCCCATCATATAGAGATCAAGGAGACATGGCCATCATAACAAACAAATTTGGAAGTGAAGACCATGAAGCGCATCCAAGACTAAGCCTTTCTATCCCTAAACTCTATTTTGATGCTTATTTTAGTTTATGCCTTGATGCACAAGTTATGCTTTAACATTGAAATTTACTTGTGCCTTTCTAGTCATTATAATATTTTGAAGATCAATGCATGAAATCTTTATGATAAAAGCTTCTTTTGTTTCACTTTTGTTGTCCAAGTACTCTCACCCCAAGTTTAATTGCTACTAAAAAAAGGGGGAGAAGAATTTGATTTATCATTGTTGAAATGCTACATAATGATTATTATTGTTAGGATGATAATTATTTGACTAGACATATACTGTTTATGAGAGTTGGTCAATATATTGCTTAATTGGTAAATGAGAGTTGATCAACATACTGCTTATATGTGATACATGTTGTCTCATTTTCATTAAACCCTGTCTTTGATTGATGACAAAAGGGGGAGAAGAAATGTGATGACAAAATGTGTGAAAATGTGAAATAGCAGTGAAATGTGTGAAAATGTGAAATAGTAGTGGCAAGGGGGAGAAAGAATGTTGACAACAAAATATGCTATGTGCTTGTTGTATTGTAATGTGCTTGCTGTAAATGTGCTATGTATGAGTGCTATAGGTTGAAATGTAAACTAAATGTGTATTGTGTAAATATATGGTTGCATTTGAAATTTAAATTGAAAATGATTATTTTCTGAGATTTTGAAAATGGTTGAGCTGAGATTGTGAAATTTTTCATCATGGTTCTTGACTTGACCTATGACTTTATGTTACATCATGAAAACAATTAAATACATGAGTTTTGTGGTTTTGCAAAGCTAAATTGAGTGTATTGAGTACTTCTATAGTTCATTTGAGAATGCAAAATCACCTTTTCAAACTTGCTACCAAAAATTTGGACTTGAAATTCGGATGTAGACAAAAAAATTCGGATGCATCAAGATCTTCTTGTCAAAAATGTTTTTCCTGTTGTTCAAATTGTTTGAAAATTGTCTTAATCCTTCTTATCATATTTGAACAATCTTAGAAAAGCTTATTTTCAAAAATAAAAGTTGTTATCTCACATATTTTACAGTTTGGAATTGAAAGCTCAAAATTCGGATGCATGATTTAAAAATTCGGATGCATGCATATTTTGTTGCCAAAACATACTCTTTTGTTGTTCAAATTGATCCAAATATGTTTTAATCCCTTCCATTATGTTTGAACAACTTTAGGAACAATTTATTTCACTTTAAACATTCATTATATTGAATTTATTACAGTTTGGACTTAAGATTTAAAAATTCGGATGCATGTTCTGAAATTCGGATGTATCCATATTTTGTTACTAAAATGTGCTCTTTTGTTGTTCAAATTGATTCAAACATGTTTCAATCTCTTCTACTATGTTTGAACAACCTTAGGAAAGCTTATTTTCAAAGATTGAAGCTTTCATTTCACTTCTATTATAGTTCGGACTTGACATGACAGAATTTGGATGAACAGTATCTCAAGTCCAAAGTTGTTAAAAAATGAGCACAATCTAAGGGGGAGCATTGTTAAACATTTACAACCTTTAAAAACCTCTCTTAGAATCTTTTCTAAATGCTTAAATGCTATATCTTCTATCCTAGTAGTTGGAAGGAAGGAGGCAAATGGAGGTTGGTTGGGTCATAGGCTCATATTGAGCCTTTTGCATGTCAATGTACTAAATTGGCTATTATCCATCATTGACATAAATGCTTCTTTGTACTATATTGTTTAAATTCATCATATTTTGCATCAAAGTTTGTCATCATCAAAAAGGGGGAGATTGTTAGCCCTAAGGGCAAATCATATTAATTTTGAATAATGACAAACATTGATAAGGACTAAAATGCTTGTATGTTGAGTGATAGGATTGATTATTTGAGAAGCATGAAGTCTTATTGCCTTGGAGTCACAATGCAAGAACAACTCTACCATGCCAAAGGTGATTGAAGATTGAAGAGTATGTTCAAAAAGAGTGAAGGCATTGAAGACTTAGAGTGTAGAGTTTTTATGTTAAATAGGTATATTTTTCCGTAAACTCTACACTTACCTTGGTTTCATTTGAATGCATGAGAGAGCATAAAACTTGTTTTTGAAATGATCTTAAATGAACTTTGTGTTAACAAGTATGTTTTTGGAATCTAAAATGATCTTAAAAAGATTTTGGGTAATCAAAATGTTTTTGGTAAAGGTTTTTGTATATAAATGTGTTTAAATGATGTGTCTATTCATGTAAAACGTTTTCAATGTTATTAACATTGATTTGAACAAGTTTTGACAAAGTTTAAAAAGTTTGGATGCAAGTTTAGTCGTCCAAACTTTGGAAATGGTACTGTGCTTCCAGAGAATTTCGAACGCAAGTTCGGACGCATGGAGAAAGTTCGGACGTCCAAACTTTCTCTGATAAGCATGGTCACTATTTTCCAAGAGAATTTTGGACGCAAGTTCGGACGCATAAGGAAAAGTTCGGACGTCCGAACTTTTCCAGACAGCTTGGCACAGTAAAATTCGGACGCAAGTTCGGACGCATAACAGAAAGTTTGGACGTCCGAACTTTACTGTTACTAGCCGTTACTAGTCGTTTTATGACCGTTTTAACTGATTTTTGAATTCTATAAAAGCCATAAACTCTAGATTTTTTAGTAGAACTTTGAACTTAACAAATCATACATGCTCTAACTTGTTTTACATCAAATTAAATTGAAAAGCTCTCAAATTGCCTTGTGCTCAAAGATTGAAATTCAAGATTCCAAAGGCAAAAAAGTGTGAAGGAGAAACATTGTGTAATCATCTACCAACAAAGTGGTAACATCTTACACACTCTCTTTTCTTATCTCAATTGTGTTTTCTACTAGCTCATTGCAAGGTTATCTTGTGACATAAAACCCTTTTGTGTTAGGGTGAGCCATAGACTAAATTAATCAAGGTTGTGGTGTAAAACCCGTTTGTGGGTGAGCCTTTGATTAGATTGGTCTTTAGGTTGTCTTTAGATATAAAACCCTTGTGGAAGGGTGAACCTTGTTTGTATAATTACTAAAAGAGGTTGTGAGTGTAAAACCATTGTGTGGTGAGCCTCTTGTGTAATTGTCTAAATTGAGCATATAGTGAATTGGTTGAAATCCTTGAGTGTGGACTCAAGGTAGTGGATGTAGATCTTGGAGAGATCGAACCACTATAAATCGTGTGTTCATTTATTTATAGCTTTCTTGTTTACATACTTGTGTTATTATTATTTGTTCTTAAGTGTTGATTGATTGGTTGTGATTTTATTGTTTGATCATCTTGTCTCAACCATTGAATCACATATAAACTTAGAGTTTGTGAATTTGAAGAAGAGCTTTTATTAAGGCAAAGGATTTGCAATACAGAAAAAGATTTTGATAATTAGCCAAAGACCTAATTCACCCCCCCTCTTAGGTCTTACAAAAAGAAACATAAGCTCTCAATACTAGTATGAAAACAAAATATGCAATCATTTAACTATTGATACTCATGTTAGTAAAATATATTTCTAATTACTATTTTTTAAAAAATTACTAACATTATGAGAATAAATATAATAATCACTACTTATGCATATATATTTAAGAAAAAATCTATATGGATAACGTATTATTTTAACAAATATAATATGCTCAAATACATATATGTAATAATTTCCTCTCCAAAAGTTACTGAGTAGCATTAACAGTATTGTGTTTCTAGCACATTATTACCTTTTCAATCTATTTTATAGTTAGAAATAATTATTTTCTTCACTAATATATACTCTAGTAAAGCATTACTCATTTTATATATATAGCATTATGTGTGTGTGTCTATATATATATATGTAGCGTACAATGCCTACATTTAATATATACATATCAATATAGTACATGTAGTATGATATATAAGATGCATACAAATACAAATACGTACATATATATAAATATATGTCTCTAAAAATAATAATTGTCTATAAAATACTAACTATTTGACATCTTAAACCCTGAAGTGCAAAAAAATTGTACAAAATAAAATTTTCACTTCCAAAACTTTGATTTACATTTCAATTTAGTCCAAATATAATTGTAAAATTAGGCCCTATATTTTTTAAAATGCTATTTAACCTCAAACTAGGGAATAAATTGAATATAAATTTCAAAGTATATGGATCAAAATAGTCTTTTTTTAAACTTGAGGAACTAGTGTAAAAATATTATTGGACCAAATTTAAAAATTAGATTAATATAGTCCACATTATATATGTAAAGGCATATAGTATATATTATCTATAGTGTATCTATTGTAAGTATAAAAAGTAGTATACATATATTGTAGTGTATTTGTATATATATATATATATATATATATATATATATATATATATATATAATATTTTGTGTATCTATTTGTGTAATAAGCTTTATCCATATATGTATAGGTTCTTGTACTAAAACGAAAATGTATAGGTATGTACTATCCATAGTATATATAATGGTATAGTATATATTATATATACGATATTTTTAATATAAGTAGAATATATAATATATGGTGTATCACATATAGTAGATAATGTATCTATTGATATATCTATATAGTATATATATAGTTATATATTTTACTTTTATCTACTAATATAAAGTTAATGCATGAAATGTCAGTTAAATGTACCTAAAAAGATTTTTTGATAATATTTAATTTTACTTTCCAAATTTACTAATAAAAATTGTATTAAAAACATAATGCAATAAGTTGACTTGTATAATCTTTTATTTCTCAAAGTTATAGTACAAATAAGATAGTGTAAAACTATATTATATTATTATTATAGAAATAATTATAATAAAAATTAAATTTAATGTATTAGAATAAAATTTATTTTTCAAATTTTAATTTTACATATTTTATTTTATAAAAATATAGTTTAAATAAATTATTAGCAACAAGATACTTAGCCAGGTGGAAGGAGCACATGCTCCATGTGCTCCTCCCACTGGCGACGTGAGTTTGATTTTTTGAACCAACATATTTGACAAATTATTGAAGCCCATTCACTGGGCGCTTGCATGCACTCACAAATGCCCAGCACTTAGCGGGTTGGGCTCACAGGCTGGCTCAGTAAGCGCAACCCGATTTATAATTTTTATTTTTGTTCTTTTTTTAAAATAAAATTTTAGTGACAAATTGTAGCGACATAAAATTTTGTCACTGATGAGGCAATATTTGAGACAAAAATATACTTTTAGTGACAACGAAAGTATCTTGTAGCGATAAAAATTTTCTCGTTAAAGGTTACCTTAATGGCAACGAAAGTATCTTGTAGCGACAAAATTGGTGTTTTGTAGCCAAAATCTTGTAGTGAAGGTAAAAAGCCTAGCATCCTAGCCAAGCTGGGTTGGTTGGGCTCTCGATGTCTCGGGCCAGTTGGATTGGGATCACAAGTTTGCCAGCGAGTCTAGTCCGATTTATAATTTTTTTAATTTCTTTTTTAAAAGAAAATTTTTAGCAACAAAAAAAATTTGTCACTAATTAGGTAGTATTGTCAACAAAAATATACTTTAGCAACAAAATTTCAAGGTTTCTAGCAATTAAATTTTCTTGCTAACTCAAAGGCGACAAAATTACTTTTGTCACCAAAGGGTACCTCTATAGCAACAAAAGTGTTGTTTTTGTCAAAAAGACCATGTTGCGACGGGGTATCACAAAGAAAATAGCGACAAAATTCTTTCCCTCGCTAACAGTCATTAGCTACGAAAAAATGACCTTCAACAACAAATTTTCTTGGTCATTGACGGACACTTTTCTTGTAGTGGCAGGACAAAGAAGCCCGAAAGGAAGGGCTGTATAGAGGGATACCTTTGCGGTGGTCGCCAATTCCTGGTAAGCCATGTTTTATCACCAAGAGCTATACGGATATGTAATCTTTAATTCCTAACTTTTAAGCCTCACAATACATTGCAGCCGAAATGCAAGAGAAGATGCTCCACACACAAGAGGAAGGAGTTATTGGAGTCATTGAACGACTTTCAAATTGATGCCGAGAAGGAGATAGGATTTGCAAAGCTACTGAAGATGAATGTATTCAACTTACGTTACGAGTTGTTCTCTGGCTAGTGGAGAGATTACGCTACGTGTGATGATCATACTGAAGGCAAAGGGAGAGAATTCCAGAGTATGGAAGTGTTGCTTACGAATCCGCTTCAGTTATTTCCAATGAAAAGTCTCCATGGCTACCATACTATCTTTCAGAAAGTGGATTATAAGCTACTGCAAATGCTAGACTTGCAATCATGGAATTGATAGACAAAGCTTCATGGGAGAAGTCTTTCTTTTGAGTTGTCTTTCGGTGTGTTTGTTAAGGACCAACAAAGCATCGACGAATCTTTGGGGGAAATGGAAGAGAAACAAGAATGCAAAAGCAAAGGTGATATTGAGAAAAAGAATAATACCTGCATGCGCGAAGTTTAATCGCGATCTGAGAGTGGAAGTGGTCGAAATTTTCTGTTGAAGATTTATCTTCCAGCTTGCAATTAAGAAAGGAATATCAAAAACCAGCAAAAAGGGAACAGTGGAGGATACTATATTCAGAAATAATTAAGGTGTTCATCACTGAGATAGAATCAAACAGCGCCGACTGCCCAAATAGCACAAAAAGCAGTATCAGAAGGTAAGATTCAAATAGTATTCTTGTAGTCTCAGGAAACAAAAATTATTTCATAATTTACAGGGAAATTTTTCATTTTCGTGTCTTGGATCAGCACTCTTCTGAAGTTCATAAATTTTTTCCGAAAATAAAACTCCAAAAATAGAAAGAGAAAACTGAAATATCCACCAAAGTTAGACATCTTCTTGCACTCTGCAGGTTGTCTGAGTGCAGCTTAACGATTGCAACAGGATGATGCTTCAGCAGTAGAAAGTTCAGGAATGCTATCTTTCAGTGAAAAGAGCGTAGACAAGATCAATTTGGTAGTACCGTGCAGGTCGAACTGTTGAACCTGTACATACAAATAGTCTTAGACTTAGTTTGTCCAGGCCTATATTTTGCAAGTTTATTCAGTTTGCCCCATTTAGCTTGCAGGCCAATATATAGACTGGCCTGCGTAAATTTTTTATTATTATTTATTAATTTCTTCTCTATAATATTGATATTTTTGACAAACTTATTAGTAATTTAGTATAAATTTTTGAGTAACATTGATGCCTTTTGTAATTATAAGTATTTCATTGATATTATGACTTTTGTAGTGATATGATAATGTTTAAATTCAACACACTAAAAATATTTTACCTCAACAAAATTGTAAAAATTCGTGTGCCAGCTTGGCCCTTGGACGTGCTAAGGAGGTACAGACTAGGGTTTCTCGTGCTCCGTCTGAGGCCAGCTCCCACGGGACAAATTGAGCTTGCCCGCTTGGAGAATCCAAGAATAAAAGCGCATAAGCACAAAAAAGAAGCACCATGCATCTTGATTTTCAAGTCCAAAGCAATGTAGTTTAAGATTTTCCAAATAAAAGATAAAAATTGAATATCTATTTTCTTATTCATTTCGTATTAAAAAAATAAATATTTAATTTTAAATGAATATCTATTTTCTTGTTTATTTTATATTAAAAAAATAAATATTCAATTTTAAACAATATAAGATAATTCTTTTTGCCAAGACTATCATTTACTTAATTCGCTCGACTTCCCATCTTCAATTTGAGGCAAGTCGTAAACTTGCACATTAGCACATAGGATCCTTAAATCATGATCACCATTTTGTAAATCATAAACTTCAAGGCTTGCAATTAGGGGCAAACATTACTGAAAACTATGGGGTGTCTTATGTCTAACTAGGCTTGTCAATTGGGCTCTGTGAGCCAGGCTTAGCCAAGCTCAAGCTTGGCCTGAGCTCGGGTTAAGCCCGAACGAATTCACAAATGTTCAGCTTGAACTCAGGCCTTAAATAATTTTTTTTAGTTGATCTTTTTAAATAATAAAAATATACTAATTACTATTAAGTAATAGAAAGGATATGAATATTAGATATAGGTACTAAAGAATCATATGTTGCAAGAAATATAAATATTAAATAATTAGATTCATCTATTAACTATTAAATAATAAAATAAAAAGGATATAAATATTTTTTTTTGTCTTTTTAAATTTAAGTTGGGCAATGAAAGACAAATATATGTGTGTGTAAATGTGTAAAGTATATTTTTTTATATGATCTCTCTTACAAGGAAATTTTATCAAGAACAATTATAATTATAAACAAATTACATGCTTCAAAAACTAAAACTCATTAACATTGTTTTCATATATCAATTAAAATAATTAAAGAAAAGAAGTTAATAGTATGAACTAATATAATAACATATGAAGATATAAACATACTATAATAAATATAATAATAATATATACTTTAATAGTCACTATAATTAATAAGATTGATTTATCTCTAGCATAAGGAAAATGAATTATTCATATAAATAAGCATATGTATAAGTGCCAATAAATATTTATAATGAGAAAAAGTTAATTTATGATTATAATATTTTTGATATACACAAATATATAGAATCAAGATTCTTTCCTAAGAAAAAAGAAACATACAACTAAATAGAATCATAAATCTTTTAAATCTTCACTCCCTTCCTTTGGAAAAAATAAGGAAAATCCTTTTCTAACATAGATACATATTGATTTTATAAATTATAATATATAATTATAAATAATATATATATATATATATATATATATATATATATATATATATATATATATATATATATATATATATATATATATACTCGAACTGAACTTATAACAAGTTAAACCTATATAAGTCCAAACTCGGCCCAAAAGCATATTAGGGCTCAAAATTAAAGCTTCGACCTAGCTTCGTCTTATCTTAGAAAAAACTCGATCTTTAGATAAAAATCGTATGTCTAATTGATAAGAGGTGATTATAAGTTCAAAAGACTTACAATGCAATGATAAAAGAATGAAAAAGTCCTTCAAAATATCCAAGTGTATTTTGAGGAATAATTTGTCCTGATTGATTTATCGCTCCAAAATGTTGCACGAGAGTTATACTTGCAAAATCTCGTTGGAAATTATCGTGTGGATAAGAGACTTTGTATTAATTAATACACAAAATTAACTGATGGTATAAAAAATTAAAAACAAAGAATGAGGATAAATTGAGACTCCAGCTTTTGAGTATTTTGAGATGTTTTCCCTAAAATAATTTTCTGTTAGCATTAATCTAAACTTGAAATGAAAGCTAGCTTGAAGGGGGTAATGGATATTGATTATATAGCTTAAAATGTCAATCTGCTTTCCTGTAGATTGTTGATTTGTACAGTTTCCTTTACTTTTCAACTAGCACCATGCACGTACAACTTTAATATGTGATAATGTTGATCTTGAAATTTTGAATTAGTATAATTTTTCTTTCTTTTCTTTTAAAATAGTTTCTAGTTTAGGCTTTTGCGTATGCACCACCATTTTTTTTTTTTCCCCCTTTGGTGGATGTAGCGGAAATCAAAAGTGACTTTAGGGTTGTGTAAACCATGTCTACAATAACTAATTCAACAATGCCCGATCAACTGCCAAGGGCATATTAGACCATTCGAAACTGTTTAGCAACAAGAAAATCTGCTCTCTTACTTAATCACTATTCAATGCCTCCAGCCAATAATGGACCTTTAGAACTCAGTGAAAGAAGCTCTTCCCTTTCGTATACTAAGAAACAATTTATTTGTCAAAAGATTTCTACAAGCAGCAACAACCGAGAAAGAGCATGAAAAGCATTTTGAAAAGCCGGTTTTATGGAGACATGGTCCAAACGGCAATCATTTACATAGTTCTATACGCTCTAAATAGTATTTTCAGAAAATCCTAAGAGTTCTTTACATCCTTTTACTTTCCTATATAATATATTTACTTAGTACTTTGGTGTCTGGGTTACTAATTTAAAATGACTTCAATACAAACATTGAAATTTAGGTTCGCAACCTAATCTTGCGTGTCATCTTCAGTGTCTTGCAATAGAACTCCTCTAACCTTTGCCCTACAAAAGGAAGATGCTTAATATCAAAATCAGGAATCTGTAATTCCTCAAGTCATTATTTTGGTATTGCTAGTGACCTGCGATAGGCTGGTACGACACGGTTACTGGCTTTTGCTGGAACTTGAACCGCTTCCTTACCTGCAATTTGAAAGTTTGGGATTATCCCTGCCAACTAATTGATGGAAACTATAATACATGATCATGCAGTAAATAACTGCAAGACTAAACTTCCCAGGTGAACTAGACTGGACTGGTTAAACCCCAAAAGTTAAGAAATAAATTACTTAGGCTGCTGCTGCCTTCCAACCCCAGTTACAGGAAAGAAGCAATAGGAAAGACAACCCACATAAAAGGAACATAGAGAGTTATGGACTTAACCCCAACCATCCGTTGCTTCAATCAACATTATAGCACAACCAGCTAAAACACTAAGAAGATTGGGGGGAGTAAAACAGTCTACAGAACCCAGCCAACTTTTTGAAAGGAGGCAAACTATCAAATTCCTTCTCAACCACAACCACTGCAGAAATCCTCGAGGATAAACTTAAAAGTACTCATGATCATGTCCAATTCTAAACCATACCAGCTGTGACTTGTGAGACACAAAAGGAAGAGCATAGTACTGTAACCTTACGTGACTAGAATGCAAAGTCCTACAGCATTGCAATTCAGACCGGAAAAAGGCATTAGGGAGATATTGTTAGATTAAACAGAAAAGGACTAAATTACAAAAGTGAGGGTTTCAGAACTCAAAATCTAATGGTTAGAGGTAAACAGGAAGAATGGCTAAGAAAACAAAAAGAAGCCGTATTTTCTTTTTTGTTCTCCTTTTTCTCTGTCTTAAAGTGTAAAATATTGGCATAACATTTAATGTGTATTTTATTCCTTGCTATGCTCTTAAACTGTCAATTATTTATGGTATATCTGCCTCTCAACATAGATGCACCCTACCTCAGGTTAAGTTAAAGTAAGATGCTTATCAGAAAATGCAAATGATATAGAGAAAAATGTATTCAATACTACGAGTGATAGAATGCAGCAAAATCATGAATTTCCTCTCCTTTCATAGCCTGTCCCGACATAATCAGTATAAACATACGTTCACCTATATAACAATTAAGAATTTCACTTCTATTCTCTCATCCATACCAAACTTTCTCAAGGTGACAGAGTTTAACTGTTACTTAAAAATCTAAATGGAAAGATCTCCACAGCAGTAGAAGAACAAAATCATAAAAAGGCAGCACATACAGAATTGAATACCTGGAGAATCTTGAGAGGCCGGAACTGAAATACCTTCTGAGGTCACTTTGTCATTTACCTTCAGCAATTTCTGCTTTTTGGGGTAAAGCATAGTATCCAGTTGCCTCCGAAGGGTTTCATTCTTTTCCTGGCAATTAAAGGGAACAATTAGAGGGAGCAACAGCCAGCTTTGTGAGTGATTGTTAATCTGTTTTATGTCTAATGGAAGATCCATCTGTTATACAACAAAATGGTAGCAAATAACTTGCAAAGGTTATTGTGCTGCATTCCAAATGCTGTTGAAAGTTTATTAGGCTTAGATAAAATAATATAATGATCTTATTCAATTTGTAAAATTCCTTACCGAATATTTAAATACTTGCTTTTTTTGAGAAACTATTGCTTATTTGAGCTATTACATATAACATTTTATTATTAAACTGGTTTTCCTGCTTTTTGCTAATAAGATTGTACTTTCTGTATTTCATTCTTCTATTCTGTTGTCCGTAACATTGATAGGCAGTCTCCCCTTCTCTCTAGTACTTTTAAGGGGTTTGCCCCTTTTTTGTGGGCAAACTATTTGTAGTATATAAATCAAACAAAACAAAATTCAACTCATAATACCCTCATATGAGAGAAATAAAACTAATAAAATGAAAATGAAGAAGTATCCACCAAAAACAAAGGCAGACATGAGAAACACAGCAAATGAGTATAATAAGGCTGAATAAACCCTAGAGAGGGAGATTACTGTTAAACTTGTTTCAGAAATCTGAGCAACATATGTTGGCATGAGTTCAGGTTCATAATCAAGACAAATAGATAAGAAAATCATTTTCACAACGGACCTAATTTTATTGGTTCATCACTGTTAAGCAACATAAAGTGAAATGCCAATGATGAGACAGGAAACTGAAGGATCTCATACAGAACCAATTAAAATTCGACAACATCAGTAATCCAGACACAATCATAAGAATTATATGCAAAAAGACCTAGTATTCTTGCTTATTGTGATAAAAAAGTCACACAATATGAAGTCATCTGAGACAGCAACAGCTCAGGTCCATTAATTTTCATAATGATAATTTAGCACTGTTACATGCCAAATTACTGCTATGATTTGTCTTTATAACTACTTTTTACATGTTGAAAAAGAGTTAAGAAGCTCCAAGAAGTTGATTAAATTATTCCTTCAGCATATGGAGGCACACATGTTCAGAGTTCAGAACAACTCCATTATAAGCAAAAGAAAATTAACTAACAGATAAAAACAATTATAGACCTCATGTAGCAAGCCTTGGTCCAAAAAAGTTTTTAAAAGATGCATCCATCTAAACGATACTGAATCCAAATGATGATTGAAATGTTAAATTTAGGGCCAGAGATAAGTAGGATACCTGCTCAGCTGATAAAAGGTTTGTCAAATCACACCGATGTTTCTCTTCTGAAGGAAATCACAGAAATAGTAAGTGAACTCTGAGCTTTCTATCCATTGTAATTGTCCTGAATAGTTGAAAATTAATATGCTAAATAGAGCACAGGCAAGTTCAGCACAAAAGATGGCGAAGAAATGTCAGGAGTACGGGCATAAGAATGGATACTATGATGGAAGAAACATAAGCACATTCAAGACTATTGCATCTCTTTGTAAATCTATTAAGAGAATAAAAGAGAGCAAAATGAACAATAATGATAACAAAAATATTTTGAAGAGGTTACTGGCTCCTTTGCTTTACGATACTGAAGACTGGGCTTTGATAGCAGCACAACCTTTGAGCTTGAAGAAGCAAAGAGCATGCATCAAATTTAAATGTTAACTGCAGTGCACCTTTAAGTCCTGACCTAAAGCTGAGAACTGTGCACAAGCACCATGACCATTCCATGGAAAGATGTGGAGTAGACTCAGCGCCTCCTCCACTCCACATTTGCATCCTTTAATTATATGTTTGGTTATATCACTGCCTCCCAACACTCAACATTTACAACGAATCTGCATAATACAATGCTCAAACCGATGACCTGTCGAAGCTTAGCACTGATCTGATCAACTTTAGTGCTTCACCCACTACACATTAGCATCCTTCCATTAGGTCGTTGCCTCCATAAAACTCTATATCTAAACCAGTATCACATGATGCTAAACGGAGTGAAATAGTGATTTAATTTCTACCAAAACACCCCTGTTTTTGGAATACGCAATAAAGCTCTAGTTTAATTCTAAACTTCTATTGCTAAGGTGGCTGGTACACAAGAAGCAACTAATCCTCCTTGGAAGAGTGCAGGCCAGAACTATCACTTTCTCATTAGTTATTCAAACTATTATTGGTATGACTCGTTCATCCATATAGACAGGCACTATCTCCAAACTCAGGCTATATTTGGGTTGTCACTTCACTTCAGTTTTTCAACTCTGACCGAGTCAAATTTCGAAGTTTGCACCTGGACAGTCAGTCAACTTCATGGATTTTTCACTCAACTCAAGTGTAGTTAACCCACCAAGAAGCCATAATAAGAGAAAGGACAGAACAGTGGCTGAGGAATCCTTGCTGTTCACCACTCCCTCCGTTCCTGAATAACAGCCACAATGTGGCTTTGCATCAAGACTAAGGAATTGCACAGATTCATGAAATTTGAAATAAAAAAACTTTTCTACCCTTGTGTAATTGTGACTCAAGTCTACTATTTCATTTTCAATGAAATTATTTAATGCACAATTGTGTTAATTGAGAAAGGGTATAGTCGGAAGAAACATACCAATTTTTCTTGGAAATGATAAATGTGGCCAACATTTTGGAACAAGTTTAGGAACAGGGGGAGTATTTTTCTGGACTGTGTCATAACATATTTGACTATGTAGGCAACAATGTATGCACTGGACATTTGACTATAGTGCTGAAATCTGCATTTGCAAAGAAAGAGCTGAACATTTGGATTGGCTAATTGAAGTTGGAAATCTAAGCGAGATATCTGGGAGACACTCCTTTGGTTTTACTCTTTGTTCATTGCAGTAAAAACAAGTATAAAAATAGACCCTTCTACTTCCTATCTAAACAGTATTAAACTCACCAAGATAAAACCCACTTTTAAAAATTTGAACTCAGTTCCCTCCATTTTGCACTTTTCTTGGGTTGAGTTAAAATACTTAAATGAAGTGGCAATCCAAATATAGCCTTAATCTTCCTTTTCTTTCTATAACATGAAGATTGCATAAGCTTTTAAGTTCAGCATCTCAGTTGGTTGGGTTTTGCCCCCAGAAGGATTTAAACCAGCGGTGTTTAGGTAATAAGGGGTTCACATAGATTTTGGCCAATATTTCAACTCGCCCATAGTCCTCATAATCTGCCTTTTGCTCCTACTGAACTACCCAAAAGCATTTTCAAACTAAATATAATCACTATCAGGAAAGGCTTAATGGTTTAGGATTTTTGGAAGAGAAGGCAAGACCTTTTATGGAAATTAACCAAATTGGTTTTATGAGAGGACAGGCATCCCAGTACTTGCAATGTCAAGCCACTACCAGCTGCTCTTAGCAATCAATCACTGGCAGCCATAAGCGTAATGAAGCTTTGCAACATTACTCTCTCTTCACTCCTTTTTATGCATCCAGTTCACATCAAGAGCCAATATTCCTAAATTCTACAGAAAAATAGAAAAAAGAGAGAAATGTAAAGTTGCACTAGAACTGTAGAAACTAGAACGATCTTGGCACTAGAAAATTCAGTTAGCTTGTACAACTTCGTAAAGACAAATCATCTGCAGTCGTGAAAAAGGAATTTGTTTGCACATATGCTATTAATTGATTCTTGAAATTTTCTAGATAATACACACCACTTCACATTAATCCCATCCTACCAAATGTAAAATAGTCATTTCTTCCTAGGCTGCAGCACTCTTGTCCGCTGCTAAACATAGTTATGCTTATGCATTTATACAGTTTACAGAAGAAAAATTATGAACATTATCATTTATATGGTTTACAACTACGTAATCAATTAAGATAAGAATTTAAACCATGAATATTAATAGTCAATGGAGAAGACAAGACAAACCCTTTATCAATGAATTATGCACATTTCTGTAGGCCTTGAACAGCTCCAATGAGAGATTGGACACAGCATCATTTGCAGCAGCATCTACAAGTTTTACAAGGGAAATAATGATTCGTGGCATTCCTTTTGCTTTCTGAGCAATTAATTTTGCACAGGCAGCACCTGGAACAGTAAGCATACTTCACACATACAATGGATATATCCTTCTCAAAGATAGCAATTACACATGCAAAGTGAGGTGCATTCACATAAAGGAAACCATAGAAAATGAGACTTATTAAGTACAGAACTCATCATACTAACACAAATCTTCAGAACAAATTTTACAAAACAAGTAGTCAAAGTGTTCTCATTGTTTCACTCAAAGATATTAAGAAAGAAAATAATTACATTATTTTAACACATTAAAAATTATGCTTTTGAGAAAGATTATTGCATTTCAAGCCTCAACAGGAAATAAGCATGTACATTAATCACAAATGTGCACACTGCAAATGTTACTTCCTCAATAGAATTGAGAAAACTACAATTCAAGGAACAAAAAACTACAATTCAAGAAACTTTTGTTTGGGAGCATAGCAACCCTCTTAATATATGTAATCAAGAAAATTTTAAATGCCTTTTGAGGACCCAAAATGCTGGATATTAGCACCCTTATCTTTTGGATAATCAATGTTAGCACAATAGTCTCTCATTAATTTCCATTTAAGGAAAAAACTATATGCATACAAATTAGGCAATGCTATTGTGCATGTGTTGCAAAACCTTGGAGAGCCTTGTATTAATGAAAACCATGACAAGGGAAAGTTTTGGATTCAAGAAGGGATTCCTGATATGGTGGAATTCATTAAGTCAAATTTATGGTGAAAATACTCTTTAATGAGGAGCTATAAATTTCCTACCACTAAGAATGATTACTGGATCCACTTCTTGCGCAAACTAATCCTCAAACACGCTGATGGCAGAAAGCTTGAAACTAAACATCTTAGTGTCAAGGCACTTAACCTCCCAAAGCTGATCCTTTGGTAGAAAAATATGCTTGACCTACATTAAGTGGATGTATGAGCCTACCAGGAGATCATTTATGTTGATGACCTAAACCCTGGTTTCGCCAAAAAGATTCCAATTGCAATTTTTAGCAACAGAAATATATTCCTTCAGAAAAGCATTTGAAGAAAAATACTCTGTGCTAATTTGTAACAGAAAAGAAATGTAGTTAAGACCTCCTGACATGGACTGTCCCTCCATAACAAGCTTTATATCTTCGGATTTTATGGAAGCTACAAAATATTCTACAAAATCAGACCACGATCCCCCAATTCCAGTGCTGTCCCTCTGCACATACAAAATAGAAATTAAAACAATCAACAATCAACAACAAAAGAAACTATATATAAATATTAATAGTGTTGATTGTGTATTCTAATAAAACAGCAAGCATATACAAGCAAACTCAACAAGTAAAGCATTCGTGAAAGAACGATCTCCAGTTTCTCATCCAAAAGACAGAATTTTTCGAAAGAACACTAACAAAAAATTCCTCTTTTTCTCATAATCAAGAAGACCGGAAACCTCTCGGCTATTGATTACTCAGAAGATGATAGAACCTTCTCTTGAAACACTATCACTAAATTCCACATTCACAAAATTTGAAATAGCATAATCTCATAACAAAAAATAGTAACTCTTAAAAAAAGAACCCTGTTTACATTGATAAATCATAACTCCTTTTAAATGTTTTCACATCCCAATGAATAAATAAACAAGTAATGGAGAAGAAAAACTTTCATAGCATAAAATCTGTCCATCATGTTAAAAAGGTTATACTTTCTGCAATGTTCCAAATAATCAACAGAAAGATTTGGAAAAAATTAGAATAAAAAGTAGCATAATTACCATGTCTTCTAGCTGGGACGGGGACTTGAGGGCTTCCCAGGTGTTGGAGTGGAAGTCTGTGACCTGGATGCTGAGGGTAGAAGGTTCAGTTGGCAGGGCGTGGACGAGGAAGAGGAAAGGCCGCAACCGCGCCGTCTCAGGCAAAACTGGCCATTCTGCTTTCAGCTCTCCGAATACGGGCTCCATCTCCTCAAACCCCATTTTCTTCTTTACTTCCATTTAACAAACCGAATCAAATTTTTTAATCAAGGTTTTACATGTGTCTCTCCTAAGAGAAAGTGAGTGAGCAGAGAGAGATCTTTCCAGAGATATGGAAAGAGAACAGCGGGAAAGAAATAGGGAAGTCAATGAGGGGAATATGAGAGCAGGACGAATGGCCTGGGAAAAGAGCAAAGCAATTCAAATTCCCCTCTGCGCTACTCCCCTGGTTCAAAATATAAGGATATTAAGAAATGCAATCTTCATTTTTATATTTACAGTCTTCTAATTTTTTATGGCCATATAGTTAGATTTTGTATGTATGAGATAACATGA
This sequence comes from Rauvolfia tetraphylla, assembly GCA_030512225.1. Lineage (NCBI taxonomy): Eukaryota > Viridiplantae > Streptophyta > Magnoliopsida > Gentianales > Apocynaceae > Rauvolfia > Rauvolfia tetraphylla. The sequence continues at coordinate 378,502 of JAJQKT010000017.1, read as the reverse complement.
TAAAATGGAATCAAATATTAGAATAAGATTTTATTTGTTCTTTAATAAAATAAAACAAATAAGAAGATAAAATAATATCATTTACAATTAAGTTTAATTATAACTGAAAAAAGTAATTAAAATAAAATTATTTACCATAAAAAAGAAAACTACATCAAAATTTATTAAATTGTTTAATTTTCAATTCTTTAATAATTTCAATACCAATGAAAGGCAAAAAAACAAATGAAATTAGTCTTTCACAAAAAAAAAAAAAGAACTACACACGGTGATAGATTAGTGATCTAATTAGTGATCTTTTGAGCATATAGTCAACTTTTGTGTGTATAATACGATCGAATAGAATCAAATACTAGAATTAAGTTCATAAACTAAACAATGAAATATAACATGATAGGTAGAATAAAGGGTGAGAGAAGCTTATATTCAATTTTCTTCATAGTCTTCACTCTATATTAATTTGTAGTTGTTGCTATGTTGCCCTTGAGCTCAATGTGGAGTGGACCCTTACTTACACGTTATTTGCTAAAGTAGTTGAGCTTTGGAGTTGTAGCTAATTGTGATGACCAACTGTTGCCCTTCTTTCATACTACTTGCTTTACTCTTCCTCTTTCGAATGGAGTGGTGGTTGGAGTAGCAATGTCAACTTTATGAATCAACCATGAAGTGCTAACATCACAACCATGTACATATTACCTACGAGGAATTTTGATTACAGATGGAAATTATCAATGAGGTAAGCATATAGTGTAGGACATGTCCTCAAGCACCAAGTACTTCAATTTCTCTATTCTTTACTGTTCTAAATCTAACCCCATTTGTAAAGGCATCTTCAAAACTTTCACATGTAAAAAGTTCATGAATATAGCAATGTTGCCCTGATAAATAATATCTAATCCCTTCATCAATCCACAAATTCTATTCACTAAACCATCATCCAACTCCAATTCAATTTGAGATACTCTAGAAGAGCACCATTGCACAAGTTTACCACCAACTTTCTCTACCCTTTCCTCCTTTAGATTTCATAAAACTCATAAACTAGAGATGGAAAATAATCATCATCCACAACCAATAAACTACTTTAGTCAAGTTCACCGAAAAAGATAATACATTATCCATACCAGAGAACTTTTGTAATTCAATCTTGTGCCCAAGGATGATCTTTGGGTTCCTCTTGCTCCAAACTTCAAACTCAACACCAACTTTCATTGAGATGAATGTGTCGAGCCTGGTGGATGCTTCAGGCACTCGAATCCTCCTTGGTTCGTTGATGATTATCTCGATATCCACTTGTTTGCCTTTTCCCTTTCCCTTGCCAATGTTAGCTCTCTTTGATCTCACCGTAATGTGTTTTTGTGAACTAAAGTGGGTTTGAGATGAAATCAAGGGTGTAGAACACAAAGTAAGAAAGATTTCAAGAGAAATTGATAAAAAATAAAGGGGTGAAATTTAGGTTTGAACGAGAGAGGGTTTGATGGGTTTTGAGAGAGAAGAAGAATCGGGTGTGAGAATTTTAAATTTAATGAGAGAAACTGTTGTTTGGACTTCTTATAATAAGCTGAAACTACCAAATTTGGACAATAGAATTTTTAGCCATGGACCCAAACCTGTGACTGAACTTCTTAAATCTATCTTAGCTTTACCAAATTCAGACAACACAATTATGGATAATGCATCTAAACTTGCATCAGAATTTTTTTGTCTGGATTTCAAAAGTTCAACTTGGACTACTAAATTTTAGGGCATGTGTCCGAATTTTGTATCTAATTGTATCTATTTTCCCTATACTTGAATAGACACATTGGTGATGAAAATTTGATATTCCTAAGCTTCTTTATAGATAGAAAAGCATTTCCTCGGTCAATAGATTTGTAAAAATGCCAACAATTTATTCATTTGTGCAAACATAATCTAAGCACACATCATCTTCAACAAATTGATCACGAATAAAGTAATTATTAATCTCTATATGCTTGGTTGTAGAAAGTTGGATTGGATTAATTGTCAAATTTATAGCACTAGCGTTATTACATAAAATAGACACACATTTGAAATCTTGACCAAAATCAAGTAAAGAGTGCTTCATTCAAAGCACTTGAGTACAACAACTACTGCGGCGATATATTCGCCCTCGAAGGTAGACAATGAAACTCAAGCTTGTTTCTTTCTATACCAAGAGACAATAAAACTACCAAAAAGTTGACTATGACCACTATTACTTTTGCGCTCGTCTTTGCATCCGACATAGTTGACATCTCTGTATAAGTAACAAGTTCAAAACAAGAAGATTTTGTAAACCATAACCCCATGTGTATCTATAAGGCAATGAAGAATACATTTAATGACAACCAAATGAGATTCTTTTGGACATGATTGAAATATAGTACATAGGCATACGACAAACATAATTTTGGGTTTACTTACGGTAAGATAAAATAAGTTACCAATCATATCTGACTATTTGTATATACTTTTTAATCAACATTTTTTCCTTTTCCATCTTTGTCTAGCTTGGTTGATGAACTCATAGACGTACCAATTCCTTTAGCTTTATCCATTCCAACCTCTTTAATAACTCTTTGGTGCATTTTGCTTTATTTATGAATGTGTCATCCTCTCTTTTCTTGATTTGAAGGCCAAGAAAGAAGTCGAGTTCTCCCATCAAGCTTATTTCGAATTCTCTTTGCATCATCTTATCAAACCCATCACAAAGAGAGATATTAGTAGCATAAAAGATAATGTAATCTACATAGAGTTGTACAAACAAGAGATTAGTGTTGCAATAGGCTTTCATAAAAATTGTTGTATCAACCTTCCCTCTTCAAAATCCTTTTGAAAGTAGAAATCCACAACATCTTTCACACCATGCTCTAGGAGCTTGTCTCAAACCATATAAAGCTTTAAAGAGTTTAAAGACATGATTTGGAAATTTTTCGTGAATAAAATCAGAGGTGTTCTACATGTACCTCTCTTCTTCAATAAAACCATTTAGAAAGGCACTTTTGGCATCCATTTGAAATCGTTTAAAACTTCTAAAGCAAGAAAATGCCAAAAGCATTCTTATGGATGCAAGTATAGCCAGTGGAGCAAAAGTTTCATCATAGCCAATGCTATCTTCTAGATTCAATCTTTAGGCAACAAGTCTATCTTTATTTCTAATAACTTCTCTGAATTTGTTGAGTTTGTTTCTAAAAACATTTTTGTTCCAATAATGGGGTGATCATGGGATCTTGGGACAAGGTTCCCAACTTTATTTCTTTCAAATTTGTTTAGTTCCTCTTGCATAGTAATAATCCAAAAATCATCTCACAAGACATCATCAATGTTTTTTTTGGCTCAATATTAGATAAAAGAGCAAAATTATCAATGAAGTATCGTGTTTTTTAACTCCTTGGGAGACATCATCAATGATTTTCTCCTTAGGGTGGCCTGTTGCATGTCTCAAGTCCTTTGGGAGTTCTTGATCTCCACTAGGTTGGCTTTCTTGCTCTTGTTCAATCATTTCCTCCTCATTGGCATGATTTTCCAAAGTTTGTGATTGAAGATAAGTTTGATCATCATTCATTGTCACACATACATCATCTTCGTCTCATCTTTCAAGATACATGTTAGATTAATCAAAGTTCACGTGAATGGTTTCTTCAACACTTAAAGTTCCTTTATCGAAAACTCTATTGGCTTTTTTATTCGAAGAATAGCCAAGGAAAATACCTTCATCCGATTTTCGATCAAATTTACCTAAGTTATCACGGATGTTCAAGATAAATCATTTACAACTAAACACTTTACAATATTCTATTGAGAGAGTTCTACCAAAGAGAAGTTCAAAAGGTGTTCTTCTTAAAAATGCTCTTAAAAGAACTTTATTCATCATATAGCATGTGGTGTTTACAACTTTGACCTAGCCATTTCTTGTTAAGTTTGATTTTTTCTTTCAAAAACACTATTTTGTTGTGGAGTTTCGGTGACTAAAGATTATGTGAAATAACATTTTCATTACAAAGGTTTGTAAAGTCTTGATTGTAAAATTCTCTCCCATTGTCACTTCTAATGGAGACTAATTTGCACTCAAGGGAGGTTTGAACCTTTTTGAAAAGTTTTAAAAATTCATGAAAAGCTTCATCTTTTTGAGGAAGGAAGAGTACCAAAGTATATCTTGAAAAATCATCAACTATTACATAGTCATACGTCTTACCACCAAGAGCAATGGTCCTTATTGGTCCAAATAAATCCATCCATATGAACAAGTTCAAGAGATTTTTAAGTAAAGCCATTTTCTTGGGTTTGAAAGAGGTTTTTTTTTTCCATATTGACGAGCATCACAAAGACGGTTTTTCTCAAAACACATTTTTGATAAACCTCTAACTAATTCTTGAGAAGATAGCTTGTATAACAAATTTATACTAACATGGTCTAGTGTTCTATGCCACAAGTAACCATCACTTTCATAAATGGTAAGAAATTTAACATCATTATCAACAAGTTCATCAAAATAGAGCACATATACATTTCCAAGCCTATTTGTAACAAAAATAGTTTTTCTACTAACAATATCAAGAATAGTACAAGTATCACATTGAACTTCAACTTTGCATCCATTGTCACGTAATTGACTAATGCTAAACAAGTTATATTTGAAGTCATGAATAAGCAAAACTTGATTGATGAGAGGGGAAAAGCATTTACCAACATTACCTACACCAAGGATTCTTCCTTTCATATTGTCACCAAATGTAACAAAGCCTTCATTTGTAGCTTGTAGCTCACTAATAAGTGAAGTGTTCCCATCATGTGTCTTAAGCATCCACTATCATAAAACCACTTATTGGAACTTGATCTTGGGGGAAGATGCACCTACACCAAATAAGAGGAAGTTACTTTTGGAACCAACATTTTCTTGTCGAAGGGGGTTAGTGATGGTTCCTTTAACTCTCCAAATAGTTTTACACCATTTTGTACCTTTCTCTTAAAATGGTATCTAGTAGATTTGTAGCCTTGTCTTCCACAATAAGTGCAACAAGCATGAGGCATTGAACTAGAAATGGCTCTAAAATAGAAATTTTTGTATTTGGCCATATTGTTCACATAATTATAGCCAAGGCCATTTTTAACAAAGGGGGATCTTTGATATCCTAGAAGCTTGTCAAGATTGTCCCTTCCATTTGTAAATTTTTCAAAACACAAAGTAAGATCATCAACCTTCTTTTTCAAAATCTTATGATCAACAATCATTTTCTCAAGAGAAGAGATCTTTGCACAAAGAGCATTATTTTCAAGGGACATGTTTTGCAAAGAAACATTCGAAACTTCTTTTTCAATTTCAAGAATTCAATAAAATCAAGAAGCTTTTTGTTTTCACAAAATGGTTTTAAATTATCATTCAATAATTCATCAATTTTTTGTCTTATTTATTTGTTTTTCTTTGAAATCTTTAACAACTCACCATACATATCTGCAAGAAGATCACTAGGATCATCAACATCATCATTATAATAAGTAGAGGTAGAAGAAATAGGTTTTACCTCATCTTCCATTGCCATGAAGCATATATTAGTTCTCGCATCATTCTCTTCTTCACTTTCTACATTTGCATGTTGATCCCAAGTACCAGCAAGTCCTTTCCCTTTCTTGAATGATTTATTCTTCTTTTGCTTAGCTTCCCTTTTCTTTTCCAAGGCTTTTGGGCAATCGGCGACATGATGCTCGATATTTTTGCATTCATAACATTGTGGTCTAAATAAGGATATTGACCACCTTTTCTTAAAAGTGTAAGCCCTAAGGGCAAATCATGTTGTTTTGACTAATGACAAACATTGATAAATGCAAATTCCTAAAGGAAATAATGTTGATTAACCTTGATATGGACTAATGTGCTTAATTGTTGTGTGATAGGATTTTTGGATTGAGGAGAATACATGTCTCATTGCCTTGAAGCTAAAAGTGCAAGAACAACTCAAGGTTACCAAAGTGGTTGAAGATAAAAGAGTTGAATCAAGATTATTGAAGGCTTTGAAGGCCTTAGTGTAGGTTTACAAATGCATTATAGGTATATCTTTGTAAACCTTGCACTTGTTTGTCTTTGGAATCTAAAACATTTTCAAGAGAGCTTAAAACTTGGTTTTCAATCTCAAATGATTTATCTTATAAGTGTTTTTTATGAAGTTCTTGACAACAACCTTTGGACTAAAAGCTTTTGAAAAGATCCATTTTATAGTCCAAAATGATTTCAAATGTTGTGCTTGATTTCTATTAATTTTGACTAAGTTTGAAATGACGTCCTAACTTTATTGCCGGGCTGCTGAATTTCCAGAGAAATTTGGACGACCATTCATATACTTATGTCCAAATTTAGTTGACCAAATTTATCTTGGTAGCCTGAAAACATAAAAATTCGAACAATCATGGATGCAGAGGTCCAAGTTTGGTCAACCGTACTAGCTGTTATTTGAACGTTGCAACTGATTTTTAAACCCTATAAAAAACATAACTTCAGATTTTGGGAAGTTTTTCAACCTTTAAGAATCTTTACTCTTCCCAATCATTCTTGATCAAAAAGCTCTCTTTTGTTTTGTGCTAAAAATTTCAAATTCAAGATTCCTTAGACAAAAAGATGAAGGCGTGCTAATTTGTCATCATTTACCAAGTTGTTGGTAACTTTCTTATCTCTTACTTCATCTACTTTTTGTTTTCAAGGTTATCTTAAGGATATAAAACCTTGTGTTAGAGTGAGCCTTGATTATTTGTAATTAAAAAGAGGTTGTGGAGTAAAACTTGCAAGACCTAAGAGGGGGGTGAATTAGGTCTTTGGCTAATTTTTTAAAACTTTACCCTTTTGAAAAAATTAACTTGGAAGATTCTTGGAATCAAATACTTCACAAAATATGCAAGTAAACATAATAAGATTCAAATTTAAAGAAAGTAGAGAGCAAGTGACAACACAAGTGATTTATAATGGTTCAATCGCACAAGATCTACATCCACTACCTTTGGCACCCACTCAAGGATTTCAACCAATCTCAATTATAATCACAACTTAATCAATTTCTACAATAGAGGCTTACCCCTCAAGGGTTTTACATCACACCCTTTTCTCAGATGCAAATAATCAAGGTTCACTCCAACACAAGGGTTTTATATCAACAAGATAGCCTTAGAAACAATAAGTAGATGAAGTTTGAGATAAGAAAGCTACGAAAAACTTGGTAGGTGATGACAGATTAGCACACCTTCATATTTTTGTCTAAGGAATCTTGAATATGAACTTTTTAGCACAAGAAAAAGGAGAACTTTTTGATAGAGAATGATTGGGAAAAGTTAAGAATATTTGAAGCTCAAAAATTACCAAAAAATCTAAAGTTTATACCTTTTATAAGATTTGAAAATCTGTTTCAATGTTCAAATTATGGCTAGTAACGACTAGTAACAATAAAATTTGGTTGACCGAATTTAGACTCTTGCGTCTGAATTGTCATTCGAATTTCTCTAAAATTTTCAATGTAGCACAAATTCGGTCGACCAAATTTGGACAACCTCGTCCGAATTTCTCTAGAATTTCTACTATAGCACAAATTTGGTTGACCAAATTTGAACACCCTTGTCCGAATTGGTCGTCAGAATTTCTTTGAAAATTCAGCTTTCATGAGGATTTTTCTAACTTAGTTTAGAATGACTTGAAATCAATCACAATAAGTTTGAAAACATTTTGGACTATGAGATAGATCATTTAAAAGTCTATTAGTCCAAATGCCGTTATTGAGAACTTGGTAAAAACAATTTGTAAGATAGATCACTTGAGATTTAAAAACCAAGTTTGAAGCTCTCTTGAAAAACTTTTACATTCCAAAGACAAAAGAGTGTAAGGTTTATAAAGATATACCTATAATGTTTAGTAAACCTACACTAAGGTCTTCAAAGCCTTCAATCATCTTGAACAAACTTTTCTATCATCTTGACATATTTGAGTTGTTCTTGCATTGTAGCTTTAAGGCAATGAGACTTGTATACTTCTCAATCCAAAATTCCTATCACATAATAATCAAACACATTGGTCCATATCAAGGTAATCAGAATATTTTCTTAGGACTATGCAATGATCAATGTTTTTCATTACTCAAAACAACATGATTTGCCCTTAGGGCTAACAAAACCCTTGTAGGGTGAGCCTTTGTTATATTTTTGATCATCTTATATTATAGTTGAGTTTGGTTGAAATCCTTGAGTTGGAGTTCAAGGTAGTGGATGTCGATCTTGAGTGATCGAACTACTATAAATTACTTGTGTTGTCTCTTGTCTTCTCTCTTTAAATTTGGAATCTTATTGTGTTCACTTGCATATCTTGTTAAGTGTTTGATTTCAAACATCTTCCAAATCAATTTTCTCAAAAAAGAAAAGATTTCAAAAATTAGCCAAAGACCTAATTTGCCCTTCCCCTCTTAGGTCTTTTAGAAAGGTCTCTTGCCCTTTTCAAGAAATTCCTTTTTGAAGAATTCAATGAACTTCTTGATCACCATTTCCATTCATCATCTTCACCATCTTCTTCTTCATCACTTGATGATTCTCCTTGTTCACTAGGATTATCATTGGCTTTGAGGATAACTCCTTTTCTTCTCTTTTCTTCATCCTCTAGACCATTTAATCTCTTGATCTTCATTTCATATGTGAGGAGTGATCCTATAAGCTTTTCAAGAGGCTTGAAATCCTTTGATTCTTTAATGGAGAGTGTCTTCGGTTGCCATGACTTTGGAAGAACATCCAATATCTCGTAAATATATCACTAATGTTCTCTCCTTACTTCATTGTGAATAATTCATTGTCTCTAACGAGCATGACAAGCTTTAATTATTTTACTCAATTAATCCCTTCATGTGTTTCTTAGAGTAGCCTTCACATATCATGGCAGTATCGCACCCACTCACTCAATTGTATTCGTTGACGTCTAAAGCACAACTAAGGATGTTCATTGCTTGATAATTCAAGGTCATCCTATTTGAGCCACTTTCATCAAATTCTTTACTTGTCTTTGATTCCCTTGTAATTTGGGTGCTCAACTTCAGTGGGACATAGGGACCTTTCTTAAAGATATTCCACAATCAATTTTAATAGAACAAATATAAATGTTAATTCTAAATTTTCAAAAAGTGTAGTTTGTGCTATCAAAATGTGGAGGTCGATTTATGGAAGATCCTTCCAAATAAGGGAGGTTTGCAATATTAACTATAGGATCTTAACTTCAAGGTTGTTAAACTACAAGAAAAAATCTTACTCTAATACCAATTTAGAGACCTAAGATGGGGTGAATTAGGTTATTGGCTAATTTTTAAAATCTTTTCCTTTTAAGAAATCTCAACCTTCAAATATTTAAAAGCCTTGATAGGAAGTAGTTGAGGAGAAGATAGAAATTAAATGAGAGAGCAATAAATTTCAACTACCCCTGAAGACAAAAGAGATAAAATCAATAAAAAGAGAATCAAAGAAAGAAGAAAAAAGAACACAAAGATTTATAGGAGTTCGATCTCTTTAAAATTTACATCAATTACCCTGAGTCTATACTAAAGGATTTCAACCAAATCTATTATTATCACAACACAACAAGTTCACAAGAGGTTCACTGTGATACCCTTAACCCCTTCACTAGGTTCCACTACGGCTAAGTAAGGTACTAGTGTGTCTCTTGGCACTGATATGCACAAATACGAAGTTTGTCCAGAGAATAAATAAGGAATAAACATATATACAATAATACAACAAATGAAAACAACAACAGAAGTTTTATACATACAAGTTTTCTCTCTCAAACTAGCGAAAGTGAACAAAAGATACAATATCTCACAATGGATCTCATACTATACACAACAAAAGTTCTTCCTTGAGCAAAAGTCACGATAAATAGGAAGCTCACAACTCAATCTCTTGGTACAGTTCATTTGGATTAAGTATTAAAATACGTGTGAGCTAGAAAGCTCAGTCAGTTTACTTGTGTGCTTGTGATTTCAAAATTATATGGTAAAATGCACATACATGGTAGTGTTCAAAGTTCTTTACATGCAAATAAATGTCTTTTCTTACAAAAATACACAAAACTGATGAGAAATTTGGGTGTAGCTGGAAAGTTTGAGTGAATCAAGACACATCAGCTTAACTCCTCAGCCAAAATTCTCAAACATGACAAATATTCAAATTTTGGCTCAACGGTAAATATACCAAAACCAATAACGAGGTTATCAAGAGTCATTTTCAATACTACCATACGCCAAGACAAAAGTTCGATTTCACAAACTACCTTATGCCTCCTCACACAACGACCAGGTTGATGATTTCTTGGGTACCTACCATTCCAATCCTGGTGATCAACCTCAACATTCAGTCATTCCTGACTCATTGTTAGGTGACCGCACACAAATAAACATAGTAACAGTTGAGTCAAGCCCTCCCTGACATACTACTCCCCATTTCAAGTGGATCCACAATCTAGAGTCTCTGTGTTCCACGCCAGCGGAAGAGGCCCTAGTACGGGGGATGAGCCGCGTATAGTGCAATTCACCTACGCTTTAGGCTCAAATTATATTCCAATCACATCATATTCATATTCAACTCATATTCCAAATCATATCTGGTCGAGACGAAGTTTTTATGCAAATTTTTAAACATAAAGGCCACTCCAGTAGCCATCCAAATCTAATTTCAACATAAGTTCAAAATAATAAAACACCCACTAGTCCAAAGATATAAATGCAAGTTTTTCCAAAAATGTCATGAAAATGCACATGATTTTTCAAAGATACATAATAAAACATTTCCCAAAGCTTACTTGCATCAATAGAACATGTCTAAAAATTATAATATTCTAAACCAAATAAATATCTATTCAGCGCACTACTCCTAAGTATTTCTAGTGCACAAGTAAAAACAGATTGTGGAGAACCTCTCCAATTTAAAAATAAGTAACTAAAGTAATTTCTAAAATAATATATATTCACACTTGTGAATAGAAAATATTCTAATTTATAAATATTGATGGCACTAAAAATATATTGAGTCTCGATTTGTAAACTTACCTGATAGCAAGTATTAGAGTTACTTACTTTCTTACTAAAAGTGTGAATTTCCTATAAATCCAAATGGCTAAATCTTTGTCAAAATCTCTGAAGATGATAAATTCTAAGTTATCGAGCAAGTCTCCCTAAGATATTCTAGGCATACGTCTAAGCCTAAACTTACAACTATAAAAATATTCAATTATTGAATATTCTACAAGCATATATTCTTATAAATAGTCATATATATGATTATCATTATATCATAATAAAATAGTATTATTATTATATTCTCAAATATTTATATATAATGAAACTTCTCAAATACTAAATATGGAATGTTTAAGAGAATAATAATATAGAATGAAAATGTCACTTTAATTTAAATCTCAAACTTCAAAATCTCAATAGTTACCCATTTTCAAATCCATTTCAAATCCATTTCAAATTCTAAAGGATAAAGTTGCAAATAAAACAAAAAAATTTAACTCAAATTAAACTAAAATAAAAACTTTAAACCAAAATATACTAATTTTACTAAAAAAATATTTTATACAAAAAAATCTAAGGAAACCATAAAACAAACAAAAAAATCACAAACAAAAATTATAGAAATTCTCACCTTAAAGAAGAGGAGGAAGAAATAGGTTGAAATGGAAGAGAAAAAGAACAAAAGAAACAAACTGAGAAGAAAGAAAGCAAAGAGAAAATGAAAGAAGAAAAGAAGAAGCAAAAGCTTAAATATAAAAGGAGAAAGTCAGTGGCTGTCACCGACTTAGAAAAATGATGACAAGTGACCTGCGTGTCACTTGTTCATTGGCCTTTTTTTTAATAAAACATTATTACAAATAATCCCAAAAATAAATTAACCTAACTCATGATAGTTTCTACGTGTCACTTGTTCATTGGCCTTTTTTTAATAAAACATTATTACAAATAATCCCAAAAATAAATTAACCTAACTCGTGATAGTTTCTTCAATTTTTTATATAAAAAATTATAAGCTTCACTTCAAAACGAACACGCCTACACTGTCTCTAGGGTGGGATGTTACATTCATCATACAAGGATTTTACACCACAACCTCTATTAAATTCAAGAATCAAGGTTCACCCTCTCCAAAGGGGTTTTATGTTCCCAAGGTAATCTTGAATAGACAAAGATAAGATGAGATAAAGAAAGAGTTTTTCAACAATTTTGGTAGATGATTACAAATTCTAGCACCACTTCAGTTTTACTTTTGGAATCTTGAATGATCACATGTAGCACAACACAAATGAGAGCTTTTTGATTTTCTCAAGATAATGGAGTGTAAAGCTTTTCAAGGTAGAGAAAATTTGTTAAATATATGAAGTTTAAGCCTTTTATATGGTTTAAAATTCAAGTACAACGTTCAAATAAAGACTAGTAACGGCTAATAACAATGCAATTCAGTCAACCAAATCGAGCTTACTGCATCCAAATTGGTCATCTAAACTTTATTGAAAATTCAGCAATAGTTATAATTGGAATGTTCGAATGGGAGTCCAAACTTTCTAAAATCATTTAAACTTAACCACAACTAGATTGAAATCATTTTGGATTAGAAGATAATTCATTTTAAAGCTTTTGAACAATAAGCCGTTATCAAACACTTGATATTTCAAAGAATGATCAAAATCTTTTTGGCTTATTACCGAGGTTAAAAATGGTTTGTGCTACCATATGCAAAGTCATTATTCCAAATGCAAAAGATATAAGATTTACAAAGTTATATCGATAAAAGCAAGTATAGCCCAACATTATAGTGTCTTCAAAGTCTTCAACTATTTGGACATACTCTTTATCCTTCAACTATTTGAACTTATTTGACATGTCCTTAGCAATTTACCTCCAAGGCAATGAGGTCACTTAGCTTCTTCAACAAAAAAATCCTATCACTCAATCATTAACCAAGTTATCCAACATTACTATTTGTCATTAGTCAAAACCACAAGATTTGTCCTTAGGCGAACAAACTTAACAAATCTCTGTATGGTCTTAAACAAGCAAGTTAACAATGCCACAACAAGTTGACGTATGCCTCATATTCTCAAGGCTTTCATTCAATTCCTACCTAGCCTTTTTTTTGTGCTATTCTTCTTCCTTATCTTTCATTGTTGTTTTATTATATATCGATGATGTCATTCTTGGAAGAAAAAGCATGGATGGGATTACTTGTTTAAAATCCTTTCTTTATTACCAGTTCTGCATCAAAGATGTTGGGAAGATGAATTATTTTCTGGTTCTTGAAATTGCACTTTCTTCTTTTGGAATAAATATTTGCCAGTGCAAATATTATCTTTGATTCAATAGTAGCTTTTGTAGATATCAATCGTTCCACTCCAATTCTTGATTCTGGAAGTTGAACCCAACTTGGTTAGTTGAGGAAGAGTCCTTCATCACCAACCTTGGCTTTTCCTTTTCCCTTTGCTATATTTTCATTTGTTGCATGAACTACAATGGTATTCTATGAAGAAAGAGTGATTTCAGAGATAATAAGGGGTGTTGAACACAAAAATCATGTTATTTTTCAAGAAGAATGGTGAAATTTTGGATGAAATTGAGTTTGGACTAGAGGGTGTTGTATGGGTTTTGAGAGGGAAGAGAATTCGAATGGTTTAAAATGAAGAATTCGAGTTTTTAGGTCTATATCCGAACATGCGTCTGAATTTCTCTGTCTCTTCTTTTCAACAAATTCGAACGACTGAATCTTTGGTCATGCATCTGAACTTGCATCCAAATCTTTCTGTTTGGAGTTTTCTGGAGGAAATTTGGACGACCAAATTTTACTCCATGCATTCTAGTTATGCGTCCCAATTTTTTCTGGTTTTGCCACACTTCACCATTCACATTATTAATTAAATTTTAAGATACCCAAGCTTCTTCTAAGGTAGCAAAAACCTTTCCTTGGCCAAAGGCTTGGTAAATATATCAACAATTCGATCATTAGTATTCACATAATCTAAACACACATCACCCTTGGCTACATGATCTCTAATGAAATGATGTTTGGTCTCCATATGTTTAGTTTTAAAATATTGAATGGGATTTATGCTCAAATTGATAGCACTTGTGTTATTTATCACATAGAATAGGCACACATTTAAAATTAAGTAAAGTGTGCTTCATTCATTGCACTTGAGCATAACAACTACTGGCAGCAATATATTCAGCCTCAACGGTAGATAATGACACACATGTTTGTTTCTTACTATACTAAGATACGAGGCAACTATCAAGAAATTGACAATGACCACTAGTACTTTTACGCTCGACTTTGTATCTGACATAGTTGACATCCAAATATGCAATAAGGTCAAAGAAAGAGGATTTTGAAAACAAAAGACTATAATCATGTATATCAATCAAATATTTAAGAATGCGTTCTACAGTAACTAAATGAGACTCTTTAGGACACGATTGCAATCTAGTACATAAGCATACGACAAACATAATATCCGGTCTATTTCAGTAAGACAAAGTGAACTATCAATCATGTCTCTATAAACCTTTTCATCAACATTTTTACCTTTCTCGTCTTTGTCAAGTTTGATTGATGAACTTATTGGAGTGCTTATACCTTTAGCTTGATCCATTCCAAATCTCTTCAAGAGTTCGTTGGTATACTTGGATTCATTTGTGAAGGTGCCATCCTTGGTTTGCTTGATTTGTAGCCCAAGAAAGAAGTTGAGTTCTCCCATCATGCTCATTTCAAACTCACTTTGTGTTAATTTGGAAAATTTCTCACAAAGTGAAACATTGGTAGCTCCAAATAGGAAATCATAAACATATATTTAAACAAGTAAAAGATCTTTATTGCAAGAGATTTTTATGAAGAGGGTAGTGCCAATTTTTCCTTTTGAAAATCCTTTTGAAAGAAGAAAATCACTCAATTTTTCATACTAAGCTCTAGGAGCTTGTTTAAACCATACTTTTCATGAGCAAAACTGGGAGGTTGTTCCAAATAAACATTTTCTTCAATAAAACCATTTAGAAAAGCACTTTTGACATACATTTGAAATAACTTAAAACCTTTGAAGTAAGCAAAAGCCAAAACCATTCTTATAGATTAAAGTCTAGCTACCAGAGCAAAAATTTTATCATAATAAATGCCCTCTTCTTGATTGAATCCTTGGGCAACAAGGCTAGTCTTGTTTCTAACAACTTCTCTAGATTCATTAAGTTTATCTCTAAAAACCCATTTTGCGTCAATAATGGGGTGATCAAGGGGTCTTGGGACAAGAATCCAGACTTTGTTTCTTTCAAATTGATTTAATTCTTCTTGCATAGCAACAATCCCAAAATCATCACATAATGCATCATCAATATTTTTAGGCTCAATGTGAGAGAAAAGTGCAAAGTTGTTGCTCTAACACCTTGAGATACATCTCCAATGATTTGCTCCTTAGGGTGGCCTCTTGCTTATCTTAGATCCTTTGGTAGCTCTTGGTCACCACTACGTTGATTTTCTTGTTCTTGCTTAATAATTTTTTCTTCATTGGCATGATCTTCTGAGGTTGGAGCTTGAAGATGAGTTTGATTATCATTCAGGGATGTACCTACATGATCATCATCTTTTCTATCCAAGTAGATGTTAGACTCATCAAAACTCACATGTAAACAAAGCTTTCTTGTTAGAGGAATAACCAAGGAATATGCCTTCATCCGATTCTCTATCAAATTTTCTCAAGTTGTCACCATATTCAATATGAAGCACTTGCAACCAAACACTTTGAAATAGGCAATAGATGGTATTCTATCAAATAGAAGTTCACAAGGTATTTTTCTCAAAAATGGCCTCAAAAGAACTATATTCATGACATAGCATGCGGTATTTATGGCTTCTGCCCAAAAATAATTTGGCAATGAATTCTCACAAAGCATAGACCTAGCCATTTCTTGTAAAGTAAGAATTTTCTTTTCAACAACTCATTTTGTAGAGAAGTTTTGGCAGCCGAAAAGTTGTGCACAATCACATTTTCATCACAAAATTTTGTAAAGTCTTGATTAAAGAATTCTCTCCCATTATCACTTCTAATAGAAATCAATTTGTAATCAAGTGAGGTTTGAACCTTTTTGAAAAATTTTCCAAATTCATGAAATGCTTCATCCTTGTGCAATAGAAAGATTACCCAAGTGAATCTTGAAAAATCATCAACTATGACATATGCATACCTCTTACCACCAAGACTAGTGGTCCTCATTGGTCCAAATAAATCCATATGAACAAGTTCAAGAGATTTTGAAGTTGAAACCATTTTCTTGGGTTTGAAAGAAGTTTTTGTTTGTTTTCCATATTGACGTGCATCACAAAGATGATTTTTCTCAAAACACATTTTTGGTAATCCTCTAACTAAATCTTGAGAGGAAAGTTTATTCCACAAATCCATGCTCACATGACTTAGTCTTTTATGGCAAAGGAAACCATCATTGTCATGAATGGCAAAACATTTGACATCATTGGCAACATGTTCATCAAGATATAGCACACATACCTTCCCAATTCTATTTGCAACAAATATGGTTTTCCCACTTATACTATCAAGAATGGTACATGTATCACATTTAAACTCAATCTTGCATCCATTATCACATAATTGACTAATGCTAAGCAAATTATATTTCAAGTCATCAATGAGTAAAACTTGTTTAATGAGAGGGAAAGATCCTTTACCAATATTACCTACACTAAGAATTCTTCCTTTCTTCTGGTCACCAAATGTGACTAATCCATCACCTGTAGCTTGAAGTTCACTAATGAGTGAAGCATTCCCTATCATATGTCTTGAGCATTTCGTGGCCTTGATCTTGAAGAATATGTACCTATATCAAATGAGAGGAAGTGACTTTTGGTACCTACACTTTCTTGTGTCCAAGGGGGTTTGTAATAATTTCCTTAGCTCTCTAAATAGTCTTAACACCACTTTCAACCTTTCATTTCACAAAACACCAAGTGACCTTGTGGCTATTTCTACCACATTAGGTACAACATGAATGAGGCATAGAGGAAGATGTAGCTTTAGCAAAATAATTTTTGTATTTTGAAACATTATTCACATGATTGTATCCAAGGCCATTTTTGACAAAAGGGGATCCTTGATATCCAAGAAGTTTGTCCAGATTATCACTACCATTAGTAAACTTTTCAACACATAGGGTGAGATCATCAACTTTTCTTTTCAAAATATCAAAATCCACAATCATTTTCTCTAAAGAAGTTATTTTGGCACAAAGTGATTTGTTCTCAAGAGATATGTTTTACAAACAAACATTTAAAACTTCTTTCTCAGTATTTAGACAATCAATGGATTCAAGAAGTTTTTTGTCATCACAAGATAATTTTGAATTCTCCTTTAACAAATTTTCAATTTTGAACATTATCTCTTTGTTTCTTTTTGAAACCTTTTTGAAAGACCTACGAGGGAAGGGGGTGAATTAGATTTTTTAGTAATTTTTTAAAACTATACCCTTTTAAGAAAATTATCTTGGAGGATGATTGGAATCAAATACTTCACAAAATATGCAAGTAAATGCAATAAGTTTCAAATTTAAAGAAAGTAGAGAGTAAGAGACGACACAAGTGATTTATAGTGGTTTGATCACATAAGATCTACATCCACTACCTTGAGCACCCGCTCAAGGATTTCAATCAATCTCAACTATAATTTCAACTTGATCAAGTTTTACAATACAGGCTCACCCTTCAAGGGTTTTACACCACAACCTCTTCTCAATTGCAAAATAATCAAGGTTCACCCTAACACAAGGGATTTTTTTATCAACACGATAACCTTGAAAACAACAAGTAGATGAAGTTTGAGATAAGAAAGTTACCAACAAATTGGTAGATGTGACAAATTAGCACACTTTCGCATTTTGTCTAAGGAATCTTGACTTTGAACTTTTGATCACAAGACAAAAGAGCACTTTTTGATAGATAATGATTAGGAAGAGTTAAGAATCTTTAAATCTTAAAAACTACTTCAAAATTTGAAGTTTATGTCTTTTATAAGGTTTGAAAATCGATTACAACGTTCAAATAACTGCTAGTAATAGTAAAATTTGGTCGACTGAATTTGGACTCCTGCGTCCAAAATTGTCGTCCAAATTTCTCTGAAATTTTCACTGTAGCACAAATTTGGTCAACCAAATTTGGACACCCTCATCCAAATTGGTCGTCCGAATTTCTCTAGAATTTCTACTGAAGCACAAGTTTGGTCGACCGAATTTGAATACCCTCATCCGAATTGGTTGTCTGAATTTCTCTGGAAATTCAGCTTTCTTGATGATTTTACAAACTTAGTTGAGAATGACTTGAAACTAACCTCAGTATGTTTGAAAACACTTTTGAACTACGAAATAGATCATTTAAAAGTCTTTTAGTCCAAAGGCCATTATTGAGAACTTGGTAAAAAATTTTGTAAGATAAAACACTTTATATTTAAAAACAAGTTTGAAGCTCTTTCAAAAAACTTTTAGATTCCAAAGACAATAGTGTGTACGGTTTACAAAGATATACCTATAATACATAGTAAACCTACACTAAGGCCGTCAAAGCCTTCAATGACCTTGAACAAACTCTTCTACCTGCTTGACATATTTGAGTTGTTCTTGCATTGTTACTTTAAGGCAATGAGACTTGTTTACTTCTCAATCCAACAATCCTATCACAAAATAATCAACCACATTAGTCCATATCAAAGTAATCAACCATATTCTTTTAGGGCTATGCAATGATCAATGTTTGTCATAACTCAAAACAACATGATTTGCCCTTGGGGCTAACAATCTCTCCTTTTTTGATGATGACAAACATTAATGCAAAATATGATGGATTTAAATAATTTAAAGCTTAGAGAAGTGCAAATCTCATAAACTAGTTGAATATGATACCAAATGAAAAAGATGTAACAAAATCAATTTTAACAAGCTCTAGGAGCTTGTTTTAGACCATACTAGGCTTTGGAAAGTTTGAAGACATGGTTGGGAAACTTTTCATGAACAAAACTGGGAGGTTGTTCTACATAAACATCTTCTTCAATGCAACCATTTAGAAAAACACTTTTGACATCCATTTGAAATATCTTAAAACTTTTGAAGCAAGCAAAAGCCAAAAGCATTCTTATCGACTCAAGTCTAGCTACTGGAGCAAGAGTTTCATCATAATCAATGCCCTCTTCTTGATTGAATCATTGGGCAACAAGTCTAGCTTACAACTTCTCTAGATTCATTAAGTTTATTTCTAAAACCCTATTTTATACCAATAACCGGATGATCATGGGTCTTGGGACAAGAATACAAACTTTGATTTTTTTCAAATTGATTTAGTTCCTCTGGCAGAGCAACAATCAAAAAATCATCACATAATGCATTATCAATATTTTTATGCTCAATGTGAGATAAAAGTGCAAAGTTGTCAAGGAAGTACCATCTTTTTCTAACACCTTGAGATACATCACCAATGATTTGCTCCTTAGGGTGACCTCTTGCATATCTTAAATCCTCTAGTAGCTCTTGGTCACCACTAGGTTGATTGTCTTGTTCTTGCTCAATCATTTCTTCTTCATTGGCATGATCTTCCAAGTTTGGAGCTTGAAGATGAGTTTGATTATCATTCATGGATGTGCCTATATCATCATCATCTTTTCTATCCGAGTAGATGTTAGATTCATCAAATCTCACATGCATAGTTTCCTCAACACATAAGGTTCTTTTATTGTAAATTCTATAAGCTTTCTTGTTAGAGGAATAACCACGGAATATGCCATCATCCAATTTTCTATCAAATTTTCCCAAGTTGTCACGCATATTCAATCTGAAGCACTTGCAAGCAAACACATTGAAATAGCCAATAGATGGTATTATACCAAATAGAAGTTCAAAAGGTGTTTATCTAAAAAATGGCCTCAAAGGAACTCTGTTCATAATATAGCATGCGGTGTTTACGGCTTCAGCCCAAAAATATTTTGACAAAGAATTCTCACAAAGCATAGACCTAGCTATTTCTTGTAAAGTACTATTTTTCCTTTCAACAACCCATTTTGTTGATGTGTTTTGCCAGCCGGAAAGTTGAGAACAATACAATTTTCATCATAAAGTTTAGTAAAATCTTGGTTGTAAAATTCTCTCCTATTTCACTTCTTATGGAAATTAATTTGCAATTAAGGGAGGTTTAAAATTTTTTGAAAAGTTTCACAAATTCATGAAATGCTTCATCCTGGTGCAATAGAAAGAGTACCCCAATTGAATCTTGAAAGATCATCAACAATTTCATATGCATACCTCTTACCACCAGGACTAATGGTTCTCATGGTCCAAATAAATCCATATGAACAAGTTCAAGAGGTTTTGATGTTGAAACCATTTTTTTTGGGTTTGAAGGAAGCTTTTGTTTGTTTTCCATATCGTGCATCACAAAGATGATTTTTCTCAAAATGCATTTTTGGTAATCCTCTAACTAAATCTTGAGAGGTAAGCTTGTTCAACAAATTCATGCTCACATGACTTAGTCTTCTTTGCCAAAGAAAACCATCATTATCATGAATGGAAATAAACTTAACATTATTTACAACAAGTTCATCAACGTATAGCACATATACATTCCCAACTCGATTTGCAACAAAAATAGTTTTTCCCCTTACACTATCAAGAATAGTACATGTATCACATTTAAATTCAACCTTGCATTCATTATCACATAATTGAATAATGCCATGCAAATTATATTTAAAGTCACCAATAAGTAAAACTTGTTTAATGAGAGGGGAAGGCCCTTTACCAATATTACCTGAACCAAGAATTTTTTCTTTCTTCTTGCCGCCAAATGTGACAAATCCATCACTTGTAGCTTGAATTTCACTAATGAGAGAAGTGTTCCCCGTCATATGCCTTGAGCATCCACTATCAAGAAACCATTTGGTAGCACTTGATCTTGAGGAAATATGTACCTATATCAAATAAGAGGAAGTGACTTTAACTGCACACTTTCTTGGGTCCAAAGGGGTTATTATTAATTCCCTTAGCTCTCCAAATAGTCTTAACACCACTCACATCCTTTCCTTTCACAAAACACCTAGTGACCTTGTGACCAATTTTACCACAATAAGTACAACATGAATGAAGCATTGAGGTGGATGTAGCTTTAACAAAGTAATTTTTGTATTTTGAAGTATTGTTGACATGATTGTATCCAAGACCATTTTTAACAAAAGGGGATCTTTGATATCCAAGACGTTTGTCAAGATCATCTCTACCATTTGTAAACTTTTCTACACATAAAGTATGATCATCAACTTTCTTTTTCAACATATCAGAATCCACAATCATTTTCTCTGATGAAGATATTTTGGCACAACGAGATTTGTTCCCAATAGATATATTTTGTAAAGAAATATTTAAAACTTCTTTCTCAATATTTAAACAATCAATGGATTCAAGAAGTTTTTTGTTTTCACAAAATAATTTTGAATTCTACTTCAATAAATTTTCAATTTTGAATCTCATCTCTTTGTTTCTTTTTGAAACCTTCTTCAATTCACTATACTTGTCTTCAAGCAATTCACTAGGATCATCAATGTCTTCATCACAATGTGTGGAAGTTGAACGAATAGATTGTACATCATCATTCAAAGCCATGAAGCACACATTTGCTCTTTCATCATTGACATCTCCACTATCTTCATTAGCTTGTTGATCCCAAGTGCCTACCAATCCTTTGCCTTTTTTAATAGACTTCTTTTTCAATTTAGCATCCCTTTCTTTCCTTTTCCTTTCTTAATAGACTTCTTCTTCAATTTAGCATCCGTTTCTTTCTCTACTGCTTTAGGGCAATCGGTTATAAGGTGCTCGTTAATCTTACACTCATAGCATAGAGGTTTGAACAATGAAGATGATTGTCCTTCTTTTTTGGAGGGCCTCTTTCCTCTTTTCTTTATTGAGAAATCCCTTTTTATAGAATTTCTTGAACTTTTTGACCACCCTTGCCATTTCATCATCTTCTCCATCTTTTTCTTCATCACTAGATGAGTCTTCTTGTTCACTTTGATTCTTGGAGGCTTTGAGTGCTACTCGTTTTCTCCCTTTCTCCTCATCTTCAAGATAATTTTATCTTTTTACTTTCATCTCATGAGTGAGCAACGATCCAATAAGTTCCTCAAGAGGAAGAATCTTCAAGTCCTTTGATTCTTCAATTACAAGCGTTTTTTGTTGCCAAGACTTGGGTAGAGCATCCAAGATCTTTCTTTTTTGTTCACCAAGTGAGTAGTTCTTCCCATATGATTTCAAAGCATTTGAGATGTTTATCAATCTTGTGAACATGTCACTAATGTTCTCTCCTTTCTTCGTAGCGAATAATTCATAATCCCTCACTAGTATGGCAAGCTTTGACTCCTTCATTTGATTTGTGTCTTCATGAATAAGTTGAAGAAGTATCCATATGTCATGAGCGGTGTCGCATCTGCTTACTCAATTATATTCGTTGATATCCAAAGAACAACTCAAGATGTTCATAACTTGATAGTTCAAGGTCATCTTTCTTGAGTCACTTTCATCGTATTCGTCCATAGGCTTGGGTTCCCTTGTTACTCCATCATCTCGCATCCTCATCGGTATATAGGGACCTTTCTCAATGATATTCCACAAATAAAAGTTAACAGAACAAATGTATATCTTAATTCTAGATTTCCAAAAAGTATAATTTGTTCCATCAAATAAGGGAGGTCTATTTGTGGAATATCCTTCCAAATAAGGTAAGTTTGAAATATTAGTCATGGTATCTTAGTTTCTAGTTGGTAAAACCATTACAAAAGAAGTCCAAGCTCTAATACCAATTGAAAAATCTAGGAAGGGAGGGGGAGGGGGAGGGGAATTAGGTCTTTGACTAATTTTTGAAAACTTTACCCTTTTTTACAAAATTAATTTCGAAGATGATTGGAATAAAAATTTTCACAAAATATGCAAGTAAATACAATAAGATTCAAATTTAAAGGAAGCACGGAGTAAGAGATGACACAAACGATTTATAGTGGTTCGATCACACAAGATCTACATCCACCACCTTTAGCACCCACTCAAGAATTTCGATCAATCTCAACTATAATTTCATGTTGATCAAGTTCTACAATACAGGCTCACCCTTCAAGGGTTTTACACTACAAACTCTTCTCAAATGCAAAATAATCAAGGTACATCCTAACACAAGGGTTTTATATCAACACGATAACCTTGAAAACAACAAGTAGATGAAGTTTGAAATAAGAAAGTTACCAACAAATTGGTAGATGATGACAAATTAGCACACCTTCACCTTTTGTCTAAGGAATCTTGACTTTGAGCTTTTGAGCACAAGGCAAAAGAGCACTTTTTTGATAGATAGTGATTGGGATGAGTTAAGAATATTTAAAGCTAAAAAATTACTTCAAAATATGAAGTTTATGTCTTTTATAAGGTTTGAAAGTCAGTTACAACGTTCAAATAACGACTAGTAATAGTAAAATTCGATCGACTGAATTTGAAATCTGTGTTAGAACGTTCGTCCAAATTTTTCTATCTTGAGGCTTCTAGGGTATATTTGGTCGACCAAATTTGGACACAAGCATCTAAATGGTTTTCTGAATTTCTCTAGAAATTTAGCAGCCATGAGTTCAAATTCAGAGGTCCGAATTGATCAAATTTAGTCAAAATGATTAGAAATCAAGCACAACAAGTTTGAAATCATTTTGCACTATGAGATGGATCTTTTAAAAGGCTTTTAGTCCAAAGGCTGTTATTGAGAACTTGGTAAAAGTATTTATAAGGTAGATCCTTTGAGATTTAAAACCAAGTTTGAATCTCTCTTGAAAAGTTTTAGATTGCAAAGACAAATGAGTGCAAGGTTTACAAAGATATATCTATAATGCATTGTAAACCTATACTAAGGTCTTCAAAGCCTTCAATATTCTTGAATCAACTCTAACCACTTTGATAAACTTGAGTTGTTCATGCGCTTTTAGCTTCAAGGTAATGAGACTTGCATTCTTCTCAATCCAAAAATCTTATCACATATCATACAAGCATATTAGTCCATATTGAGGTTAATCAATATTTTTTCCAATAGGACATTGCACTTATCAATGTTTGTCATTAATTAAAACAACATGATTTTCCCTTAGGGCATACAATATGTACTCTTGTTATTGCATTCCTGCATATTCATCATGTTACCCATCTTGAATTTGAGCTGAACTTGCTCATTTTTAATGTAATACATAGCTGACATATCCCAAATTAATTGACTGGCTGGACCATGAATAATACTGGTTGTGTATTCTTCTCAATTCTCTAGTTTCCTCCTTAATTCTGCCTTTATGATCATTCTTGAAAGGAGATCAAAGTATATTGTCAAGACAACATGTGACATAGGATCTCCTTGTCTCAAATTTTTGATAGGGAAAGAATCCAAAGAGTGAGCTATTGAGCATAATAGAAAAGGAAGAGGTAATAATACACTCTCTGATAAGGTGAACAAATTTATTGCAAAAACTATTAGACTCTAACATTTGTAATAGCAAATTCCATTCAACCTTGTCATATGCTTTAGCCATATCGACTTCAAAGCCATAAAACAAAGATTATCATTTTTCCAGCTAAGGTAATGCACAATTTCATGGGATATGATTATGTGTTCATGCATACCTCTATCCGGAATAAAAGCAGCCTATGAGGGAGAGATAATATGCTTAAGAATTAGTTTCAATCCTATAGTATAAGTCTTTAATATGATTTTGTACACTATGTTACACAAAGATATGGGTCTGAATTGCTCCACCTTATGGGATTTGTCATGTTTAGGAATCACTGCAATGATGGTGTGACTAATAGCTTTTACCATGTGACCATGTATAAAGATAAACTAGACAGCTTTAGTCAACTTCTTCTAAATAATGTTCCAATATGTCTTGCAGAGGCAGGAGGTTAAACCATCCAGGTCCAAATTTTCCCTGAATTCATAGAAAGAACAATGTTATGTATAGTTTCAACATCTGGTGTAGCCACCAAAGATTGATTCAAATCATGAGTAGCAAAAGTCAAAACTAAGTTATTAAGCTCTATAGGGAAGGAAGAGTTGGTAAAGGTAAATAGATTGGTAAACCACTCTTGAAACAAATGTCCAATAGTATTCCTATTGGAAGACTAGCTATTATCATGAGTTAAGATATAATCAATATGGTTATGTCTTTGATGAATAATAGTTGAAAGGTGAAAGAAATGGGTATTTGCATTTAGGTTTGTTCCACCAATAAATTTACTCTCTTTTTAGGAGTTCATCCAACTCTTCCTGAAGTTTTTTTTGTTGCTTAAGATTAGGGTAAAAAAGGAAAATTGGGTTGCGCTATATATATGAAAGAGTATACAATAATGATGTATTTGGCAAATCGCATGGTCTAATATCAGATTAGTTGATAATATTAATTAGTATTAGTTTTAGTTGGGAATTTTGTGAAAGATTCCTATGAAAGGGTTCATTAACAACTAATTCATGTCGAGTAGATCTTGTTGTTGTGAGAATTCTTAATTCATGAGTTGTAGGGAGAGATTTATGTCACCACAAACAGAGACTAAAGCAAGTGTTGGATTCAAAGCATTTTGAACGTCTCTAATTCAAAACCGAACATGAAACTTTGGTTTCATTCGGCTCCTTTATGGATGTGAACAAAGTTACAAAAAAAATTC
Organism: Rauvolfia tetraphylla; assembly: GCA_030512225.1. NCBI lineage: Eukaryota > Viridiplantae > Streptophyta > Magnoliopsida > Gentianales > Apocynaceae > Rauvolfia > Rauvolfia tetraphylla. Next base: position 352,736 of record JAJQKT010000017.1, on the reverse strand, counting down.
TACCCATAACATCTATGTCAACTTTTGTCTGACTACAGACAAAACAAATCGCTTTCTAGATGATCCCCCTAGAAGAGAGTAATTTTAACAATCTTTCTAGTTACTTCGTTCTCTATTTTTATTTCAGAAGGTCCTGAGGAAAGGGATTTTGTTTCCACCGAGCTAAAACAACAGGTTGATGTCTCTAGTAAACCAAAGTCATCGGTTAATAGCTATTTTGATTCTATTTTTTTTAATAAAAAATGGAAGATTTAGTTACGATTAGAAACCTACTTTCTATCTTCATCCATGGATCCTTTACTCATACTTATTCAATTGGAAGTATTAATCCAATTCAAAAAAAGGACTCTTTCCTCTCCCCAGCCATTTCCATTTCGGGTTAAGAAGATGTGAAGGCGCGTTTATCTCTATAAGAGGTGCGTTCCGAGGTGTGAAGTGGGAGAGAAGGGATGTCATAATTGGGGTTTTGAATAAGACGGCCTTTTGATTTTTCATTTTTTCGTTTTCATATTGAAAAAGTAATAAGAATGAGAATTTAGCATGTTTTACATAATCAAGTAATGGTAAGGGTAAAACCAGAAATAGGGCAAGACCAAGCATTATAAATTACATCAACATTAGATGGATCACGAGTCCACATTGTTTCAAACTTGAAGGGGTTAAAAAGAGATTGACCTTGAAGATGAGAATTAAGCAAGTGTGGCTTATGATCCGAGGCTAAAGTTGTGAGATGAAAATTAGTTGCTTGTAGGAACAGAAATCTCCATGCGGCATTTACAATGCCTCAATCCAGTTTGATCTGGATATTAGCCAAACCTTCTCTCTTATTATTCCATGTATATGGGAAACCATTGGAGCCCAAATCAATCATTCCTTTTCCATTAATTCATGAAACACTCTTTTCATTTTATCTATGTACAGTTTTCATCCTTTTTCTCCTATATTAGCAAAATAGTTTAGATCTCCCATTGTTAGCCGAGGAAAAATAAAAGTAGAACCAACTTGATTTAGATTATTTCAAAACAATTCTTTTTTGTGAATATTGATTGGGTCCATACACCCCAATAAACAACCAAGGTCAGTTGGGAGGCTCTGACAGACAATTGATCATATTGGGATTCGAAATAATGATATGCAAATTAACATGTTTCCTCCAACACATGGTCAAGGCTCAAAAAATGCCATCATACGAAACAAAATGAAACTAAAAAAATCCTATAGAAATAACAATCTTCATTATTTTATCAAGGGAGAAAATTTTGATCTCAAACAAAAATAGAATGGATGGTTTGAGAGTTAACAATAACTCTCAATGTTTGAACTACCTTAGGCTTAGAAAGCCCTTGGCAATTCCATACAATTCAAATCATGGTTCATTAGAGAGGCATGGTTTTCAAGCCTGCCTCCTCAGCCTTTACGATCCAGTAATCACTATCCTCTTGTACCTCTTCAATCCAAATACGAGAATTCTTGTTAATAGAAGCATCAGTCATCCTAGCCCTTCTTTTGATATGAATAAACCTTATACAAACCATGGCTATGCTCTCTTTTGTCACACAAACTTGATTCTTAGTTTTTTTGACCCTGTATTGTGGACGGTTTCAATGTTTTCTTTCACAGGGAACATAGAACCATTGGTTCAGAGGTGTAATAGGGATTGAGAAAGTTACGAATAGCTTACAGCTAGGTTTAAATTTCTTGAATGAAGGTGGGGTGGTTATCATTGGTCTTTTTGCATCCTTTGTGTTTATTTGATAATTGGAAGAGCACCAGGTTAGGTAGGTGGTGGTTGTAGGTTAGTAGGTTATGTACACTTGGGCTTAGTTGGCCTTCTAGCACGTGGGGTAGTTCATGTGGGCTCACAAGGTTGTTTATGGGATTGTGAGGCCACAATCATTGACAACTTGTCTTTTCTTAGCAGAAATTGTCGTCTGAGTACTGCTGGTAGAAGAAACATCTTAACCAATTAGCACGTGGTTGTTACCAATGTCCATAAGAGGTTTGCTGGGTTCTTTCTCTCCAGCATTCTTGCTACCTCTAGAACTATAGTATATGATATGAAGCATGCATCCAAGGACCGAAAGCTTTCCTTGGATCTAATATACCAATTATGGTTTGTGGTTCCTTTGGGAACTGAGATTCCATATGTCCAAGTATGCTGCATTGGAAGCTAAAGTTAGCTAAGCATTTAAATCTAAATGGAATCTACCTTTTACTACCTTCCTCCTCTTCTATAAAGAATCTAGTTACATTGAAGATATATAGAAGAACACAGTGGAGAAAGGGGTTAATTGATTAAAACTACAAGGAATAGGATATAAAAGCTAAAGAAACATGTAGACAGCTCGGGAAATGTAGATTTGGAAACAACAAATAAATAATAAACTAAAGGAAAATATATTAAAGATGAGACTATAGATATATAGAAATCGAAGGCGGGAGAGTCACTAGGAGAGCTAAAATATCCAGAACAGTCTCATTATAGAGAAAAAAGAGTTCTACTCCCTACAGAGAGAACAACTCAATTACATATTAAAAAAATCACAATTGAAATTCTCCACTATCGAAATTGTTTTGCCAGCCTTAGAAATCAACACAGCACTTCCTTAGCCACTGCAAGTAGACCGCACAGTCTAGATAAATTATATTTTTAAACGAAGATTTATATGACTTCGAAGCCAACAAACAGCTCCAACAAACACTCAGAACAGCTAATTTCTTTTTCTAGATATACAAATTCGACAAAGTAAGTTTTGATCTTAATAGAAAGAATCAACACAAAAGTATTAAAATTAATGATCTCTTTTGATATGTGGGCTTTGAGCAAAAATGGCCAAAAAAACTTTTAAAGTCTCGTCAAAATTTTCAGGCATAAAGTGAAGAACTTGACAAGTTTCAAAACAATAGTAGAGAGATGAAAGAGAGTGAGAGATTGAGAGAGAGTTGATCAGAGCAACAACGAAGCAAAGAGAGAATACAGAAACAAGTGAGAGAGAGAGAGACGACCTAATCTAAAAGAGTTTGAATTTCTTTAGGACAAAAAACACTTTTTGGGTGGGAAGCAAAATGCTTTTTAGTCTCCAATATACTGCTACTCTCTCTCAGCCAGTAAGTCAAAAGTTTCCAACCCAATGACCATGAGGGTAGTTTCACACACATTGAGAAAAAAACCCCTTATCATATTTAACCAAATTGACCAAAAAGTTGGCACATGAGTCCAAAATCAATAATAAACTGGCCAAGATCAAAACTAGCATCAAATTCTAAAATTTACCTTATTGAAAAAGAAAAGGTACAATGGCGTCCACTTGATAGACTGCCTTGATATTTGATGACATTGAATATTTGCTAGTCCCACCACCTATTAGCATAATAGGTCACCCATAACGGGGGAGGGGTGTCCTGCTTCTCCTTTTCTCTCTGTCTTCCTACTCGACGATCTGTGCTGCAACTTCTGTGCCGTCTGCTTTCTCCTTCATTTTATTCAATTATAAATAATTATTCACCACAAAAAGTACACATTTGTATAATTATGCATTTGAAATTATAAATATATAAAAAAAATTGTATCAAAAAATTTACAATGATGAAGGTAATATGTGCTTCAAATTATCATAGTAAAATCACATTATATTCATTCATCTCAAGGATATAAATAATTATTCACGCTGTCTTGTATAGTTATGCCAAAAGATTGAAGAATTATTCACACAAAGGTAAATAATTCCTCACATAGATTTGAAGAATTAATCAACACATAGTGTTCTTTGTTGAATAGCTAATCTATAGAACAATGATAATTATTATTCAAATCTCGGTGGCAAATAAACATTTAAATATTTATGAACAAATATTCAGCAAAGAGTTCAAAAAAAAATCAAAAGATTATGATTATGTAGCAAAATGTTCATATTTATATTGATTATGTAATAAAATTTTTTGATTTTATTTTCTCATTTACTCCCCTTTACTTTACGTTACTTTCTCGGTTATTTTTTTAATTTTCTATAATTATTCACCACGTGGTGAATAATTATTCATAGTTGAATAGTTATTCATGGAAGTTTAAATAATTATTTATAACATGATTCGTGGTGAATAATTATTCATAGTTGAATAGTTATTCATGAAAGTTTGAATAATTATTCATAACATGATTCTCACAACACAATTTATCCTTAACAATCAAAATCATTCCCTCAAGCTATGGGAATCAACACAAACCAATCTACCCTCTGATTTCTTTAGAACCACTACAAAAGAAGTCAATGTAAGATATGAATGTCTTTTATTTAAAAAAAAATCACCGTTGAAATCATCCACCATCGAAATCATTCCTCAAGTGATAGAAATCAACACAATACTTCTTTGTCTCCGCAAGTTGACTACTGACAATCTAGATAAATCTTATTTTTAAATGAAGATTTCTATGGCCTCAAAGGCACTAAACAGCCCCAACAAAAACTTAGAATACCAAACTTCTTTTTTTTTCGTGGATCAGAGCAACAACAAAGCGAAGGGAGAATTGAGGAAGAAGCGAGATAAAGAGAGAGAGTCGATCTAATCTACAATAGTTTAAATTGCTTTTGGATTGAAAGCATTCTTTGGGTAAAAAGTAAATTAATTTTTACTCTTCAATATTCCCCTACTCTATCTCAATCATTAGACTAAGAGATTTTGTTCTGATCACAATGGAGGCAATTCCACACATAATGAGAAAAAGACCACTCAACGTATTAACTAAATTGGCAAAAATGGGAGGTGAGGGAGTCCAAAAGCAATAGTTAACTAGCCAAGATCTAGACCGACATTAAAGTCTAAAATTTACTTTATTGTAATAGAAAATGTATAAGGTTGTCTGCATGACAGATCCCCACTATTTGATGACAGTGGATATTTTCCAGTTAGATCATCTATTAGCAAAATAAGTCACCTATATTAGGAAGATTTATTTTGTTCTCTCCCCTAAGAGCTAGGAGTAGAACCCCTTTTCACCTTAAGTGAACTCCCTCTGGGTTTCTTAATGGTTCTCCATCTCTCCTCCTAGATCTCTGGCGATTATTGGTATCAGTTCGAGTAACTAGGAGCCTTTTTTCTTCTCTCATTTCTTCCATTGATCATTTCCCAGGGTTGTTTCCTTTTTTCCATATTTGCTCTGAGTGGTCCCCTTTCCCTCATCCCCAGTCCTCTGCATTTACTCCTCACCTTACTTTGGGTGTCTTTAATTTGTCACTTTCCCATGGAATATTCAAACTACGAAGAAGGATTTCTCGCACTTTCGCACAGTAGGCCTTCAATTAATTATACTTTGGTTGCCAAGCTTCTTACTGTCTAGCGTACTAGTTTTATAGCATCGAAATTGATCCTGGAGATCACTTGGAACTTGAGCCACATAGTGGATATCTCCTAGTTAGAATAGAATTTCTTTTATGTTCATCCTAACAAGAAAAGAACAATGACAAAGTCATAAATAATGGTCCCCGGAACATTAGAGGAACTCATCAAATTCTTAAATAGTGGAGACCGGATTTGGCAATTGTAGAAATTGACTTTTCCACATCTACATTCTGGGTTCATATACATAGACTTTCATTGAACAGAATCAGCATTGGGAATGCTAGGAAGATAGGTAGTTTCATTGGAACATTCTCTGAATTAGATAAATTCAAAGAAAGCAAAAGGGCGCCAAAGGCTTTCTGAGAATAAAGGTTGAAACTAGTAGCCATGCACAGTTAAAACCAAGTTTCTTCATGATTGGGGAAGATGGAAGGTATAGATGGATCCAATTGAAATATGAAAGATTAGCTAACTTTTACTATCGATGCGAATAATTGGGGCACAATTTGTCCCTCTTTGATAAGGAAGAATGTACCTTTCATTGCTTGAGGGACCCTTGCAAAGAATTAGGACCTTGGATGCATGCTCAGGTGAACTAAAATGGCTGACTGGAATCCTTGGAAAATAGAAATCTGGAAAAATATTTGACAAGAGTTCCACTGTAAGGCATCAGTAACCTTCACAACCCACCCTCAAGCAATTAGGAAATAGAAAGTAGTCCTGCTGACATAGAAGTTACGGATGTTCAAATTAAGATGACTGATAATAGTAGTAGGTATGCTATCTCAAGTCAGCAAAGTCAAAAGTTCAAAATTCTCACTAAAGAAGAAAATTTTACCTTACCCGCTCCAAATTTTAGCACGGGCTCAGACCCAATTGGACAACAATTTAAGTCCACAACTCCTCACCCAATTGGCCATACCTGTCCCAATTCAACCCAACCCAAACCACAAGAATCCTTAGCCTCCCACCCTAGACCCATTATAACCTTTTCTCCTTCTGAACCCAAAAGAAATCCACATAAAAGAGCCTTGATCACTTGCTAAACTACCCAGAAAAAACCAAACTCAACTTCAAACTTAATCTCTTTGACTGGTCCAACCCTCAAATATACAAATTACCTGCCCATAACCAGCCCTATCTTCACCAAACTTAAACCCCGATTCACCTGAATTGCTAGTAGAACAAGAATTGAAAGAGGAGGAAGTTGTTACTGTGATCAAGAGAAGATTTATCCATGCGAAGAGGAAGGTGATACAAATGCACACCAATTGTAGTTTTGGATCGAATCATGGCGATAGGATGAAATTTGAAGAACTACAGAATGCCAGAATTGAGAAGACTCATACAACCAAGGAAGCAGGCCTTATCAAGCCCCCAACGCAGCCATGATTACTATTATTTGGAATTGTCAAGGGATTGTAAAACCTTCGTCGGCTAGAGCTTTAAGAGCTCTAGTTGAAGCTCACAACTTCTCTGATTTTTCTTTCTAAACTCAAAATCACCTCTCCTATTAAAATTTCTAAAATTCTCAATGTTTTGGGGTTTCCCTACCTAGAGTTTGTCTCTGCTAGAGGTAATAGCCTAGTTATTAGACCGAAAAGAAACATTGATCTTCAAATTATTGTGAAAAATGACCATTTTATCAACAATCTGGTTCTTTTTTACCCACCCATTAATCTTTGGATGTTAACTGGAGTCTACGGTCCTTCATAAAATTCTCAAAAACCTATCTATTGGGACAACTTGCTGCAAACTTGTAGTGCATGTTTTGGACCTTGGATAATCTGCGGCAACTTTAATAGTTATTATGGTCAAGAAGACAAGTTAGGAGGAAGGACGTATGTTCCAAGTAACCAAGATGGATTTCAAAACTTCATTAACAATGCTGGACTCACTGACATGGGATTTTTTGGCTACCAGTACACATGGAACAACAAAAAGGTAGTTAATTCCAGCATTCAAATTCATCTGGATAGGAGTTTGGTCAATGCTTCTTGGCACTTCTTGTTTCCTAAGGTGTTAATTTATCATCTTATTGCCTTTTTCTCTTATCACAAACCTCTTCTCCTAAATGGTTTCACTATAAATACTTGTAAATCGTAATGATTTCTTATTTGAATCAGATAATCAATGGAATTTGGGTATGGGTAGTCAGGAGGAAAACTAGGAGGGTTAGTTTGGATCATGGCAATAACGGGTTTGGTTTTGAAAAAGCTGGGTTTGGACAGGAAATCAGCAATGACATTGGTCTTACCTTTTATGTGTTTGACGTCGAATGAATACTGAGAGAACCACGTTGCCCACCTGAGCAGTTGAGGATGTGAAACTTGTTTCTGTTTGATGGTGAAATCTAGAAACTATAAATGGTATCAAAGCCACTGGTGTATCAGAAATTAAGCTAGAGTTGAAGAGACCTTTATACATTCATGAACTCAGATATTTCCCGTCCATATATTTCCTTAGACAGTATTGTATATTTTCGACAAACACCTTTTAAAAAATTAGATTATCTTTATGAAGTTACTGTAGACTCTTCTTCTCAGTTCTTACCAGAGAATCATCCTTTTATGAGCCCATACACTAATTATGCTAAGTCTATTACCTCTCCTTGGAAGACTATCAAATCTCTTATTGCTACTGGTAAAGAGCAATTTATTACTCCTTACATTCCTGAGGATTTCCCTTGATAATGGAAGCAGCACTGATCTCCCATCTCTATTTTGGAGCTGTCCAAATAGCTCTCACACTTCATGGCAGAAAAGGACTTCCTATGGTTTTTGACACTCGATTTCTAGCACATCAACATGGTTGCATTGCTACTGTTGAAGCTACTTAAATGCAGGCACTGTTTTTATTACCCTATATCCAAATTTTAACATGTTTCTTGCAGATCCACATCTTCTGAAAGCTCTTAAAGTGCAAGTTCAGATATCAAGAGCCTCACAAGTTCATGATGCTCTTACTACAACTCTGCACCATCAGATGATATACAGATTGCAGAATCATGCCATCGATCTCTCTCTCCCTAGATGAGATGATGCTCTTTCGATAAGAGTAGATAACAAGCGGTCAACAATATGTACTCATGTGCCAAGGCAAATTCCTAAAACAAAACTTTTACATCTTCTTCCAGACGTCTGGGTTACAGAGTATGAGAATATTCATGAGGCTGCCAATAAGCCTCTAGAATCCTCCTCCTCTAAGATCTCTCAAAATACTGATTGCACTATCTCCATCAAATTTGACCACAAGTACCTTCATTTTGTTGTTCACTCATATGCAAGGATCTCCATGATCCAACTTCCAATGCATAATTCTCTATCAGACCATCAAGGCCATCCTAATATGGATACAAAAGCTGGACCAGACAATCCTTTGGTGTCTTATCGAGATACATTTACTGATATCACCAAATGGTATACTCCTAAAGCTCAGCCAATTGTTTTTAAAACAGATCCATTCTCCTACTACTGTTATTAGAGACACTATGATTCTTGTAAAACATGCCAGAACTATTGTTCTTAGTGCGAAATTGAGCGAAAAAGATTTACTTATTAATTTTGATATTTACAGTAAACTTCACAAGTTTCAGATTCTCCCTCATGGTATTCGTTTTGGTAGACAGTTCAAAGAGTATGTTTTTATTCCTAAACTCTACCAGATTACCATGATCCTGTCCAAGAAATGCACCAGTTACTCATTTAACAATCCTATGCTAAATCTCACACTGATTTTCTCACCAAGTGCTCCAATCTTTGCGGCAAAACCCTTAATTCTTCATTAAACTTCATTTCAAGAAAATTGAGGATATTAATCCTACCAAAACCAGTCATTCAGGTATGAACCCTGACCATCTCCAGTTAGCCACAAAAGAATGCCAAGACCTTCTCCATTCAAATCTCATGGAACCCACAAATTCTCAATGGTCTTGTGAAGCATTCTATGTTGTTATACGAGCTAAACAAATTCATGGAAAAATGAGATCGGTAATCAATTACCAACCTCTAAACCATTTTTTGCATGATGACAAATTTTCACTTCCACACAAGCACACCTTGTTTTCACAACTTTATAGTGTAAAATGTTTTTTAAAGTTTGATCTTAAATATGGTTTTGGCAATTGTACATTCATCCTGATGAACGTCCCAAAACTGGTTTTTGTATCCCTAATCAACATTTCCAATGAAAGGTAATGCCTTTTGGATTAAAACTTGCACCATCTCAGTGACAAAAAGCCATGATCAAGATTTTTAACCATTGTTACACACTGCACTGATCAAAAAGCCATGTGATGTCTAGTCTACTTTACTTTTCAGCTTATTAAAGCTGATAGTGTGCTATGACGTATATAGTGACGTCACTCTTTAATAATTTAATTTGTTAGAGTTCACGTGGCTCTACAGACCCTTTGGCTTTTCAGATTTGGAGTTCTATGTAAACTCCTGCAATGTAATTCAGAAGGGCAAGGAACACTTCCCTATGTTTTCTAAGTTTATATCCATTTCCTATGGCTTTCTAAATCCTTCTGATTCTTTTTCTCTACTTCAATTTCTGATATGGCTATTGCTTAAGAACCTTTGTTTGTGATTCTTAGAAACTGTGTTTATTCCTCCTAGAATTGTCAAAAGATAACATGGCAAGATCCTTTAAGTTGCCTAGAAAAGGGTCGTTGTGTTGATCTAGCCATATCTTCTGAGAAAAGTTTCTAGTTTGATGACATCCTTCTTTTCAGCTCAAATTTGGATTATCATATAACCCTTTTACACTAATTTTCCGATCTTGTAAAAAAAACATGGCGTAATGCTTTTTCAAAAGAAAATAATCTTGGCAAAATAGAAAATTACTTTCCTGGGAATGTATTTCTCTGCAGGTGGTTACACACCTGGGGATCATATCTCCACAGAACTTTTGATATTTCCTGATTCAAATCTCTCCCAGAAAAATGTTTAACAGTTTCTTGGCATAGTCAATTATGTCAGAGACTTCATCCCTCGAGTATCCGAGCTTATTCATCCACCTTGAGGATTATCTCATACTCAAGCTGTAGCTACCTTGAAAACTCATGTCTCTCAGATCTAGAAACTACACCTACCATCTAATGGACAAAAAATTCTTCAGACTGATACTAGTGACAAGTATCGTAGTGCCATTATGCTAGAAGAAGTTGATGGGATCAGAAAATTATATGGATTCTCTAGTGGCAGATTCAAAGAATCAGAAATTCAATATCATTCTACTTTCAAAGAAATACAAACAGTCAAGAATGGAATCAAGAAGCCCAGTTTCTATCTAATTGGTTCTAGATTCTTGGTAGAAACGGATATGAGCTCTATTCCAGAAATGCTACAGTTCAAACAGAAACAAGTTCCACATCCTCAACTGCTCAGGTGGGCAATATGGTTCTCTCAGTATTCATTCAAGGTCAAACACATCAAAGGTAAGACCAATGTTGTGGCTGATTTCCTGTCCAGACCCAGCTATTTCAAAACCAAAACCGTTATTGCCATGATCCGGACTAACCCTCTTGGTTTTCCTCCTGATTAACCATACCCAAATTCTGTTGATTCTCTGATTCAAGCAAGAAATCATTATGAATTACAAGTATTTGGAGAATTTGGGAGATCAATCCTAAAACCTTCTGGTGTTAATCTATTTTACCCATTCGGTTAAGTCTTCATCCTCAGACCTGCTGATATTCCTTCACCTTCAAAATGATTTTTTTGGTACCTCTATGAGCAGTATCATATTCTTTTTGAAATTGACAGTGCATTATATCTTAAGGGTTTTATTGTGTTTGTGAATTTTTAATATGGTTTAAGCCTCTTGAAGAATGGAAAAATGTATTTCTTACTTTTCCCAAACATTTCCTTACCTTTGACCTTTACCAATCAATAGACCGAAACCTTTCTGTTGATCCACAATCCATCCTTTACCAAACCAATGCTATTACTCTGTTAGACCTTCCTCACAAATATTCTGAGGCTTAGAGATATATCTTTTCTCAAAACAAAATTATCCCTCAGGATATTTGGCCAGATGATTATGGTTCATGAAATTTTTCCAGCAATCATCCACATGAGATAAATCTCAAAATTTCTAAGGAATGGTACTTACACCACCCATCAGATTCTCAGTCAGAAGAAAAACTCCTTTCAATTACTTTTTCCATCAACTAGTCAGCTCATCAAAGCCATTGCATCAGGATTCCTTTAGTCATATGGCCTTTGATAAATCTGCCAGAACTACTTGTTTAACTTCGGTCAGAAAGGCAAAGAAAAAAGCTAAAGCAAATGCAAACCATGCTAACTCTATTATTGAATACAATATGACTGATCCCGGTTCCACTGATACAAATGTCTCATTACCATCTGATTCCACAAATTATGGGCATGATGGCTTTTTTCTTTAAAAGCTTTGCCATATGTTGTCTACTTTACTTTTCAGCTGATTAAGGCTGATAGTGTGTTGTTAGTGTGCTATGACGTATGTAGTGAGTCACTCTTCAATAATGTAATCTGTTAGAGTTCATGTGACTCAATAGACCCTTTAGCTTTTAAGATTTGGAGTTCTATATAAACTCCTGCAATGTAATCAAGAAGGGCAAGGAACACTTCTCTTGGTTTTCTAAGTTTATATCCTTTTCCTTTGGCTTTCTAAATCCATCTTATTCTTCTTCTCTAGTTCAATTTTTTATATGGCTTTTGCTTAAGATCCTTTGTTTGTGAATCTTAGGAACTGTGTTTATTCCTCCTAGAATTGTCAAAAGATAACTGGGCAGGATCCTTTAAGTTGCCTAAAGAAGGGTCGTTCTGTTGATCTAGCCATAGCTTCTGAGACAAGTTTCTAGTTTGAATGTTCATAGTTTCTAGGTTCCACTATATATGGTATCAGAGCCACTGGTGTATAAAAAATTAAGCTAGAATTGAAGAGACCTTTATACATTCATGAACTCAGATATTTCCCGTCCATCTATTTCCTTAGACAATATTCCATATTTTCGATAAATAACTTCCAAAAAACTAGATTATCTTTATGAAGTTACTGTAGACTCTTCTTCTCATTTCTTACCAGAGAATCATCCTTTTATGAACCCATACACTAATTATGCTAATTCTATTACCTCTTCTTAGAAGACTATCATATCTCTTATCCGCCAGACTTCTTCTTCGAATATGTTTCGTGTTAAAAATTGGACAAACATCCTATCATTGTCACCGGTAAAGAGCAATTTATTACTCTTTACATTTCTGAGGGTTTTACTAGACAATGGAAGCAGCATGGATAATCCCATCTCCATTTTGGAGCTGTCCAAATAGCTACACTTCATGGCAGAAAAGGACTTCCTATGGTTACTCGAGTTGCCTTGCTAGACACTCGATTTCTAGCATATCAGCATGGTTGCATTGCTACTATTGAAGCTACTTTAAATGCAGGCACTGTTTTTATTACCCTATATCCAAATTTTAACATGTCTCTTGCAGATCCACATCTTCTGAATGCTCTTAAGTGCAAGTTCAGATAGCAGGAGCCTTACAAGTTCATGATGCTCTTACTGCAACTCTACAATATCAAATGATATACAGATTGCAGAATCATGCCATCGATCTCTCTCTCCCTAGATGAGATGATGCTCTTTCGATAAGAGTAGATAACAAGCGGTCAACAATATGTACTCATGTGCCAAGGCAAATTCCTAAAACAAAACTTTTACATCTTCTTCCAGATTCTTGGGTTACAAAGTATAAGAAAATTCATGAGGCTACCAATCAGCCTCTAGAATCCTCTTTCTCTCAAATCTCTCAAAATACTGATTGCACTGTCTCCATCAAATTTGACCACAAGCACCTTCACTCTGATGTTCACTCATATCCAAGGATCTCCATAATCCAACTTGCATAATCCTCCATCGGACCATCAAGGCCATCTTGATATGGTTACAAAAGCTGGACCAAGCAGCCCCTTGGTGTCTTATCGAGATACATTTTCTGATATCATCAAATGGTATACTCCTAATGGTCAACCAGTTATTTTTGAAATAGGTCCATTCTCCAACCACTGTTATTGGGGACACTGTGACTCTTGTGAAGCATGCCAGAACTGTTGCTCTCAGTGCAGAATTAAGCCGTGCATTTGTGATACTATGAAAGCTGAAGATGGAGAAGAAAGAAAAAACAATGTCTTTCCCATGTTCAACAAACGAGCCCACATAGATCCAGATTATCAAGAAGGATCTCAGGTCATTCATACTCGTAGCAGGTACAACTCTTCACTTGCTGAAATTCCATTGACTTGGTTACCATCTATGCCTAAATTCCCTCTCCATCCTTACTATAAAAAATGTCTATGTATCCTTGCCAAAGTAAAACCAGCAAAACTATCTCAACCATGTCAGCCTACAAATCCATTTTATAATCCTCCAACTCCAATTCCAGCTATTTGTATGTTCTAACCTACAAATTTTACACCACTTAATCCTTTATTCCCTCAAACTTCTTCCTCTATCGAAGATAATGCCAAGCAATAGCATAAAGTTACCAATACTTCATCCACCATCCTACCCAGTGGACAGTCAACATCAGCAAATGCTGTTGAAACAGTCTTGGATTGACAGTCTGAAAATATAGTGGCTCCGAACAAAATCTTGAGCCAGACTGATCAAAAGGTCACTCAGGTAAACTTTCATCTCACTACTGTTGAAACAAAGTGATTCACAAGCTCAAGATCTTAAGGCTACCAAGCATCTCATTGGGAATATGGAAAAGAGGTTGAGACAAATTCCTTACGATCTTCCCATGCCAGGTGTCAATCCTTCTACCCTTATCCAACAGAAATAAAGAAAAGATGGCTTTCTTACAAGCTTATATTGCATATCTGAAGGCTAAAATAAAAGAATCACCCTCTTCTAATCCATTACCAGCCACTACTGCTCCTCAACCATCTTCCAGTTTCTTTCCTCCTTTTATCAATACTTTTTTACCACCTTCAACTACCCAGTATTTTGCATCTTGTACAATGGAATATGAACAGTCCAAACCATCCCCCACTTCCTTTAATGCTGCCTAGTGTCTCAAAGCCAAACAAACTCAGAAAAAATAGAAACAGCATGCTCCTTCATCACAAACTCCTTTTCAAAGTGTTCAGAAGCAAGCAATGATCCAGAACCCATTCATTCCAATGCTCCAACAAGCTGCTCTACCTCATATTGCTGCTGTTCAAGAACATATGTCTTCTGAAACTCATTATTCTTCTTCTGAATAGCTAGAGTCACCTTCTAGCCCAGATTTCTCATATCTATCCTCATTAGAAGACTCTGATCAAGAGATACCTCAAATCAACATGACTCATGAAGAAGCAGATGAAGGAGACACATCTGAAGCAACTCTAATAGTTGATGAACCTAACAGCACTCATCATCCAAAAAACTTATTACCTTAGACACTTTCACTTTTCAATTGGATGATATTTCTCTCACAAAATGGGCATTCCGAATACAAGAATTTCATGCCTGGATGGCTACTAGAGAACTGTCTGGCATTCCCACAAAAACCATTCACACAGAGTTCACCTCCAGATTCATTGGCATCTTGAAACTCTAGTTTACAACTCTAAATTATGTTGAGAGAAATCAATCCTTAAATTCTTCTATTATTCAAGCTGCCTCTTTATTTTATTACTGTTTTCTTGGTGAATCTAATTTTGATCTTGAATTAAAAAAAAAAAGAGTTTTTTCAAATGAAATGTTGCTCTTTTCAGAGAAATGATTTAGATAAACACTTGCGCCGAATGACTCAATTGTTTTATATTCTTGGTGCAAATGTTAGTTTTAAGCAAGCATTCATCAATTCTATTCCCCAAGCCTTGGCACAAGGAGTTGACGCATACATCCGTCAAAAGTATCAATCCATCATTGGCATGACTCCTCAACAGATCAGACAAGACATTCTTCAAGGACTTGAAGATCTTTGTCATAAGAGACAAGTTATCAGACAATATCTCAAAGGAGATCGAGAAGTTGAACAAGATGCAAAAGGGCAGATCTCATCATCAAGTCTCCATGTTGCAAGAGTCCTTCATTCAAAAAATATTCCAAGAAGAAGAAGTTCTCAAGAATCCATACTTCAGATCGCCCATCTTTCAAGAAGAAATGGTGTTACTTTCGCAAGAAAAGAAGGTTTTGCAGTTCTTCCAGCCAAAAGGCAGATCATTGTTATATCTGCAAACAGAATGGTCACTATGCCAAACAATGTCCTCAGAGAAAAAAGAGACAGAACCTTATCTCCCAGATTGAACAGGTCTGCCTGCTTCATGAAGAAAATGATCTTGAATCCATTTTATGTGAACAAGAAGAACTTGATGATCATACACTCTTTGCTATTGAAGATGAAGAAATCCCATCTTCATACCATATTCCTCCCAAACCAGACCTTCTGAAACCCAACACAAGTTCACTCCCAGTCCTCTTCATAAAATCTCACCCCCAAGCACCAGTCCAAATCCAGACGTCCAAATATGCTAAACTCATTTCAGCAATTGCCTTCTTTGATACCGGAGCTACAGTATCCATGATGAATCCAACTCTATTTTATCACATAAATTTTGGACAAAACACAACCAAGAATTCGCTACTGCAACTAGTAAGCCTTTCTTCACTTCTCTGATTACTAAGAGACCGATTACCATCAAGTTTCTTTCCAAATGTGAAGTTTGTCTTAATCTTATTAGTTGCTCTGAAACTGAAAAAGAAATCCAGCAGTTACCCATGACCCTATCCATGAAATCCAGCAGTTACACATTCAACAATCATGCGTTGAATCTCACACTGAGTTTCTCACCGAGTGCTTCAATCCTTTGTGGCAAAACCCTCAATTCTTTATTAAACTTCCTTTCAAGAAAAATGAGGACATTAATCCTACCAAAGTCAGTCATTCATGTATGAACCCTGACCATCTCCAGTTAGCCACAAAAGAATGCCAAGACCTTCTCCATTAAAATCTCATTGAACCCACAAATTCTCAATGGCCTTGTGAAGCATTCTATGACAAGTGAGCTGAACAAATTTGTGAAAAAATGAGATGGGAAATCAATTATCAACCTCTAAACTATTTTCTACAGGATGACAAATTTTCACTTCCATACAGGCACACCCTGCTTTCACAATTTTTTGGGGCAAAATGGTTTCAAAGTTTGATCTTAAATTAGGTTTTTCGCAATTGGGCATTCATCCTGATTAACGTCCCAAAACTAATTTTTGTATCCCTAATCAGCATTTCTAATGGAAGGTCCTTTTAGATTAAAACTAACAGTGGTTCAAAATTCTTGATCATGACTTTTTGAAAAAGAGATGGTGCAGGTTCTAATCCAAAATGCATTACCTTCCATTGAAAATACTAATTAGGGATACAAAAATCAGTTTTGGGACGTTCATCAGGATGAATGTCCAATTGCGAAATACCTAATTTAAGATCAAATTTGAAAACCATTTTGCACCATAAAGTTATGAAAGCAGGGTGTTCCTATGTAGAAGTGAAAATTTGTCATCTTGCAAAAAATGGTTTAGAGATTGGTAATTGATTATCCATCTCATTTTTCCACGAATATGTTCAACTCGCTTGTCATAGAATGCTTCAAAAGGCCATTGAGAATTTCTGGGTTCAATGAGATTTTAATGGAGAAGGTCTTGGCATTCTTTTGTGGCTAACTGGAGATGGTCAGGGTTCATACATGAATGACTGACTTTGGTAGGATTAATGTCCTCATTTTTCTTGAAAGGAAGTTTAATAACGAATTGAGGGTTTTGCCACAAAGAATTGGAGCACTTAGTGAGAAACTCAGTGTGAGATTCAGCACAGGATTGTTGAATGAGTAACTGCTGAATTTCATGGATAGGGTCATGGGTAATCTGGTAGAGTTTAGGAATGGAAACATACTCTTTGAATTGTCTACCAAAATGAATACCATGAGAGAGAATCTAAAACTTGTGAAGTTCACTGTAAATATCAAAACCAATAAATAAATCTTTTTCGGTTTTCGAGCAACTGATAGGATTCAGACGGACTTCATATTTGGAAAAAAATTGGATGGTAATAGGTCTCTTAGCAATCCGAGAAGTGAATAAAGGTTTATCATCTGCATTAGAGAATTCTCGTTTATGTTATGTCCAAAATTCAAGTGGTAAAACAGCTAAATTCATCATGGATACTGCAGCTTTAGTATCAAATAAGACTATGGCTGGAATGGACTTAGCATATTTGGATGTCCAGATTTGGACTGGTGCTTGGGGGTGAGATTTTATGGAAAGGTCTGGGAGTGAAGTTGTGTTAGGTTTCGGGAGGTTTGGTTCTGGAGGAACAAAGATATGGTAAGAAGTTGGGATTTCTTCTTATTCAATAGCAAGGAGTGTATGATCATCAAGTTCTTATTGCTCAGAGAAAAGGGATTCTCATTTTCTTCATGGAACGAGCAGACCTGTTAAATCTGGGAAATGAGGTTCCATCTCTTTTTTCTCTGAGGGTATTGCTTGGCATAGTGACCCTTCTGTTTGCAGATACAATAATGATCTGCCTTTTGGTGAGAAGAACTGGAAAGCCTTCTTTTCTTGCGGAAGTAACGTCATTTCTTCTTGGAAGATGGGCTATCTGAAGTATGGATTCTTGAGAATTTCTTCTTCTTGGAAGATTTTTTGCATGAAGTACTCTTGCAACATGGAGACTTGATGATGAGGTCTGTCCTTTTGCATGCCTGTTCAACTTCTTGATCTCCTCTGAAATATTTTCTGATAACTTGTCTCTTATGACAAAGATCTTCAAGTTCTTGAAGAATGGCTTGTCTAATCTGTCCAGGAGTCATGATAAGGATGGATTGATAGTTTTGACGGATGTATACGCCATCACCTTGTGCCAATGCTTGGGGAATAGAACTAAGAAATTCTTGCTTAAGACTAACATCTGCACCAAGAATGTAAAACAATTGAGTCAATCTAGGTAAGCCTTTTAGATTCGTAACCATGTCGCATAGGGATGTCTCTCCTTTGAGGTTGTTGAAAAAGTGTGGTCCACTCCTACCAAATGGATCACCTCATTTCCAACTCTTTTCCAGCTTGAAAAATACAAAGAAGGCACTCAAAATTTGGAACAGAAGAGTGTTTGGTTGTATTAAAACAAAATTTGCTCTCTCAAAGAAAATATTGGCAAACTCAAAACCTTTCCTCAATCTATTGAAAATATGGACCAGGAGAGCTTATTACAGAAGGAACTTGATGAGACTTTAAAGAGAGAACAAATTTTATGATGGAATAAAGCCAAAGTGAGATGGTTAGATAAGGGAGATGTGAACACTCACTTCTTCCATATTTCAACCACAGTGCAAAAGGGGGAGATTGTTAGCCCTCTACACTGCAGATCAAGGCATCATCTTCTGTGTACTCTTCTGCATAGTTCGTTTCTTTCTTTTCATTCGGACACTGATTCCTAAAGTGTCCCGCCTCTTTACATTTCCAACAGGTCACATCATTCCGAGCCCTAGACTGACTCTTTTTATTGTTCCCACTCCTACTACCTCTGTTATTCCTTCTTCCTCTGCCAACATTCAACAATTCACTAGATGATTCACCTGAACTTCTTCGTATGACGTCTTCGCCCAGAATAATATCCCGAATCCCATCATAAGTGAGCTTGTTGGTGGAACTAGTAATCGCTTTAACAGTTCCAGACTAGCTATCTGGCAATGAAGATATCAGTAGTAAAGCTTGAACCTCATCCTCGAATTTTATATCGACCGACCCAAGTCTAGACAAAATTGAGTTCATATTGTTGATGTACATTGTTACTGGATTTCCTTCTTTCATCCTTGTGTTCACCAGCTCTCGAATCAAGAAAACCTTGTTAGCTACCGATGGCTTTTCGTACATATTAGACAGTGTCTCCATGATACCCTTCGCTGAGGTTTCCTTCAGAATGTTGAACGCAACATCCTTCATCAACGTCAGTCTAATAAAAGCCTTGGCCTTCTTATCCAAAGTCTCCCACTCAGCTGGTGTCATCTTTTCTGGTTTTTCTCCTAATGCCAAATCCAAGTCCTTCTGAATCAACAAATCCTCTATTTGCATTTTCCACCAACCAAAATCTTTACCATTAAATTTTTCAATCCGAACCTTCCCGTCTTCTGCCATCTTGAACGACTAAAACGAGAAAATAACTAAGATTGAGAACAGTGAACATACACGGCAATGGCACGTGCATGAACTTAACGGCTGTTCTACTGAACACTGCCAAGGACCTCAACCTACTGATCTCGTTTACAAGACACTTGGTAAAACTTATTTTGAATCTCGGTAACTCAATCAGAAACTGAAACTGCTGGTGGCGGCTGAAACCCTAGCGGCGGCGGCAACGACTGTTCTATAGAAACTCTAGCGGCGGTGGTGGCTGTTCTATATAAACCCTAGCGGCGGTGACTGAAGCTCTGATACCAGTTGTTAAGGATTCAGGTATTAGCACACACACACAATCTATACTGTAAAAAAGTAAAGAACACGAGACACAAGGATTTATGTGATTCGTTCGATGTGACCTACGTCCACAGGCTGCAACCAGGATTTTTTTATTGCATTCTGCCTCACACACTCGTGTTAAATTTCAAGTACAAGATGTTATATTTATAGAGACTAACTAGGGTTTCTAACTTAGGCAACAAGAAACATAAAACAAGCCCAATTAAACTAAGCCCATCAAGACTCCATAACCCAACAGGTGATCAATCCCATTTTACAGAGACGAAAGGCCCTTCCAAAACTGAAGATTCAATCATGCTTTTCTTATTAGAGATGAAAGTGGGGAGGTTCTAGAGGGGGAGACTCAACAATCACAGGCAAGGGATGCGTACGAAGCAAAAGCAGCAGCAACATCATTAGCTACCCAGATTGGAGATTCAACAGCCTCTTCTGATACCATCATTGAAGGAGACACACTTAACATTATTCGAATCTTAAAAGTACACTCAGCAGCTAGAAGGCAAAAGTATTATCTCCAAGTGGTCGTAATGGAAGCTGCTCTTTACTCAAATAAATGGTAATAAAGCTTTACACAGAATAACTAAGTAGGCAAAAACTAATGATGTAATTGGATATTTACCACCTCCCTTATTCCCCTATTGTACTCTATGATAGAGGAGGCACTGATGATGTTTCCGATAATGTTGTTGTAGAAGATGAAATTTATGGTTAACTAGTTATTCAGCAAAAAAAATCCACTTATATTAGGGAGCATCCTCTCTCTCCTTTTCTCCCTCTCTTCCTACTCGACCTTCTGTGTTGCAACTTCTTTGCCGTCTGCTTTCACCTTCTCTGGCCAAGATAAAATTATGGCTTCGCCGGAATTCCTATCCTAATCAAAGAACTCTTTTTTCATTTATTTTTGTTTTTTAAAGTAATTTTTTGTCTACAATCTATTTTAGTTCCACTTTTTTGATCCTTTTGGCCTGATCTATAATTCATATGCATGGTTTATGTTTGATATCTTCAAATCAGAGCTTGTTTCTTCTTCTTTCAAAAGAAGATCTACTTGATGTTTGAAATAGAGTAGGGTAGGGGAGTTTGGGGTGAAGCCGAAAGCATGTTCAATTAGTAGCTAAAACAAGTTTACTATTGCTAGAAGAAGGAGCTATCTCAGCAACTTGAACTTCAATTATCCATGAATATAAGCAGAGAAAAAAGGTATCCAAGGAAATGAAAACTAATAATAGAAACAATTTTATCCTTGCCTTCAAAACTTAAAATTGACCTTCCATATTTACTTACCTGTGCCAGGGGGTTGAGGGGCTGGGTGCGTACATAGAATAGGATAATTGAATGACCAAATATGGCAAAGCCTAAAGAAGAAAGGCTGCTCCTTTGGTTCTTGAACGATCATCAACATCAATGACCCAAAAAAAGACTCTGCAGAAGAGATCCCAGATTCCTAAACATGCAGCCAGTTAATCTAGCTGCTTTAGAAGAATTTAAAATACATAATAAAGAGACAATCTCAAATCGGAAGGGAAAAGCAGTAATTAATGATCTGAAATGTGCCATTAGACGTTGGGTGTGCCAAAATTGGAATGGCAGAAGTACAGGGCGGCGATGATAATGTTCACATGAGAGCAGAGTTTGATATTCCTAATGCTTGTGAGATTGGCACAAATAAATGGAATATGAAACATGGCAATGATGCAAGAACTTATGGTTGATGACATCTTAGAAGAAGAAGTGAAGAACTTATGGCCTTGTCATTCTTCTGCTCCATTCATTTTTCACACAGACGTTTTAACATGAATTATTATGGTATCTGTCATACATAAACATCATTTTTTATTGTATAGTTTAACATGTTATCTTTTTTTTTTTTTGAGTTTTTTCAAGTAAAGTGCTTGATTTTATCTATTTTTCTGTACTATTGAATCTAAATCACGTAATAGAGTCTACATAATTTTAAAAATACTTGATAAATAAGACATCACATATTCACTTCATATCGTGTATCTTACAAATATTGTCAATGCTATCACACACGAACACTACTTCTACATTCATTGCCTGAAATAAATGACATATACTTATCTTCTGTAGGTATTATCAATAAAAATATGTTTTCTGCCATTTTTTCCCTCAAAAGAACATAGAACCTCAACTTCACTTTCATTCAACTTGGTTTCTCTTCTTACTATTAGGGATCTGTTCGACTGTAGTAATTCTAAATGGACTAAATTGACATTGGAGCGTTGTTGCTTTTATTAAACACATGTTTTGACTAGAGCATAGTACATTTTACTTATTCAAATTCTTTCTCTCTTTATATTTTAAAATTATCTCAACCTTCTCTTTAAAATTTAAGTATATTTTCAAGTATTACTAACTTAACTATGAGTAACTTAATTATATACAAGTTACTAAATTAATTATTATTAATTTATATATAAATAAGAAATAGACACAAAGTAAGTTTTTTATACAATTATTATTAATTTAAAATACAGATTCAAGTGTCTTAAAAGTCTTTATATTGAAGAAAAAAAGTCCTAGACTATATCTCTGTTCAAATGGGTAGGACACTTTGACATGATGACCCGCCATAATTGGCGGGACTTCTTGAAATAAGTTATTTTGTAAATTTTTATTCAAAAATCATTGATATTTTGTTTCAAATCATCACTCACTATATTGATTTGCTTGTACAAGTATAAAATTTTCAAAATCAACTTAAATTTTTTTTAAAAAATATTAAGTATAAAGAGTGTGATATTTTAAAAAATAATATAATACCGCACTACCGTCAAAACTACTATTAAATCGGTAGTGTAATTTGTGTTGATGTATAAGGTTGTCGACAGTTAAACATAAATTCCACTACAGGAAATGCATATATGCAACTCAGACTACCAAATTCACTCTACATGTCAATTGGAATATTGATACATGGCATATTCTGGTCCCTAACTTTTGTTTCCCATGACAACACTTCACCGGACCAACTGGCTACTACAAGCAGCCAAGACCAACTTGAAATTAGTGCAAAAATCATTTGCTATCATGCAAAAATCATTTGCTCACATCAATACAAAAATTTCCGCCAACACAACTCGACTAGTCCCTTCACTAATACATTAACGCATGTTTTAGGATCTTTAAAAAACTATCACATTTCCAAAAGTTTTTAATTGACTAATTCCAAAAAGAATTATCACGTTTAGAACCCTCCTCTGGGATATCTTGCTAGTTATTCCACCATTTCAAAGCCGGGTTAGCTCTCCCCTTGTCATCCCCTTTGTAGATATATTGAATTTTTGACGCATTGCACTAGCCCACTAGTAACAAATTTTGCCAAGGTGATTGTAGGTTTTATTTTAATGTGTCAACACCGATCATCAAGTACCCCAACTAGTTTAGAATCTAGGAAACACTATATCATCTGACCCTTGGAAGACGAAGATGTTTGTGTCGGGGTTAAAAGACACAAATGAGATAGCAAAGAAAGTAATAATATGAAAACAATAAATAGAATATAAAAATTACTTGATTTGGTCAATTAATCTATATTTATGAATGAAAGAGAAGCAAAATAACTAATTCAATTGTAGGGAATTACAAAATAGAAAATACTTATACAAACTTACAAAGTCTAAGTCCAACTTAATTTCTTTCGAGAAATCCAACTAAATGAACACCTATAGCCCATAATTGAACAAGTGACTAAAGCCAAGTTGTTTCTCACTCCAAAAGCTCCAACACAAACTCCTTATATAGTGAGTAGTACGGGAGTAATTTTTTTGAACAAAATCATGTATGACAAAACAAGTGCATAATGACTCGTATTCTACAGAACACTTCAAACCATTTCTATTTTACTTCATCTTCTCCAAGCAAAATCCTAAGTAGAGTGTTAACCATTAGGAATATTCAATTTGTTGGTGAAATTCTTCAAGTAGCACGCAGCTTCTAGTTTCACCCATAATGTTGGGAAAGATATTTCCAATAGGAAGAAATATAGTTGCACATGACTGACTATTTTACAATTTATCTTCTTGTTCTTCTTCATGATGCCAAACCCAGACATTCTCAATATTATGATTGACATTGATAGTAGCCATCTCATCTGGAACTTTTGCTTTGATCCAAATTGTTCGGTCTAAAACAAATATACGAGTTAATATAAAAGCAATAAATAACACCTAAATTTATGCAATTTGGTCAATTGCCCTACATCCATGGATGAAGGAGAAACAAAACCACTAACTCAACTATGATGAATTACAAAATAAAGAAAACTTTCTCAAACTCAAAATGCCTAAACCCAATTAAAACTACTCCTAAAAAATTCAATTTAACAAATGGCTATAGCCCATAATTGAATAAACGGGCTAAGGTCAAGACACTTTTCATCTTCCAAAATTTCCAACACAAACTCTTTATATAACAAGTAGTTTATATAATAACTTCTAAAAACTAGTTTATTTAAGCTTACATAATAAATAAATAAATAATAAATAATAATTCAAAATAACTTTTAATTTTAAAAAAAATATATGTCGCTTATTTTAAACAATTGCAAACAGACTTCCTATGAATACAAGCTAAAATACCTAATAGTTGGTTCCACCACATAAAGTGGTTAGCTGGGCTATGGGGCACGCAATTGATTGGAATTCTTCTTTTTTATTTGGTTCCCCGGAAAGAAAGAAGAGAAGACGAATATATTTTTTTGGTGGAAAAATTGGGAATAATGATTCATTCTTTCTGTTTTTGAACGGGAATGTATTCTCGATTTTGTCCTCCTTCAAATTAGCATGCGAAATACACGTTATTAGTTCCACCACGATCTAAGGTGGTTGTGCTCCAAAATAAGGTAACTAAAAATAATCAGTGGGTAAAAAATGATATAAAAGTTTTTGGATAGAATGCAAAACTTGAAAATAGTTTCACTTTAATTTTTTTTTCTATTGAACTCCGATATGTATTTGAATGTTAAACTTTTGCAGTTGCCCGCTAGGCCCTTGTATGCATGAGCTTCAGATTAAACCCCTACACAGTTTCATGAGGTTCTTTCAAACCATGGAATTGACTATTAGAGTGAAACCTACAGGGATTTTCATCAAGATATGCAAAGCCGATATAGCTTGAAATTGACCAAATGCAAGATATAACTAAATCGAAAGAGTAGCAAATGAAGCTCGACCCTTTGATCTGAATCTCTCTGCAATCTCATCCTCCATTCTTTTGAAACTGACGCGTGTTTTTGTATAACTCTATTTTTCATAAGAGTCTAATATTTAATACAAATTTTTTAATGATGGAGAAAAGAATGAGAAAAGGATTTGAAGAAAAATGACCGAAATGAGAACAGATCAAAATTCAAACAAAGTTCGATTCAACTCAACTTGTTTCTCATGGATGCCTAAAGTTCAAAGAGTCAATTTGGCCATCTAACCATATTTTGATTGACTTTTTAATTAAATAACTTTTTTCACTTTAATCTTTTTTCTATTTTCACAAGTAATTTACTTTTATATTTTTTAATACAACTAAACTAAAAAAATTTCAAATAATTCAATTTTATACTTTCTAATATAACTCAACTGAAAAAAACCCAAACCAAATACACCGAGCAATAAAGTTTGAAAAGAAGTTTAATCCCCCCATCATAACATGCATGAAAAATTTTTAAAAAAGCTTCCAAAACCCTTGCTTTTATCGAGACATCAGGGCATGTAATATGCCGGTAAATAAACCAGAGAAAAGGATTCATGGAAACGAAACCAACAATTCCACTTGTCCTCCTTATTTCAAATAATCTTATTATTATATTAAAATAATTCAAAATATCTTATTTTTTCCTAAAAAATTAATATATTATATATTATCAACGAATTATTATCCATACTATATATTATTTTTATATATTTAAATTCACATAAAATACTTATTAGTCAAGGATTTTTATTTTTTATTATATTATATTTCTTTTATAATATAATTTAAAACAAACTTAAATTAATATTTAAACTAACATTTTTTTACTTTCTCCACTTTTTTGTCTTTGAACCCCATTCATTCTCTCACAAACAATTCACTTTTTTCATTCTCAATAAAACTTAACTCAATCAAAAATCCAATTCAAATACGCCCTTACACTTTTACATAAAATCTCATGTTCTATCAAACACCAGTAATAAAAATAAAGCTGAGGAGGAGTATAATGAGAGTCGTAGTAATAAGTCATCCAGCAGCAACCTTACACATAGATTAGTATTTCCCATCAACTCTCAACTAGGCAGGGTCCTGTCTTAGTATAAGAGCCTATACATCTAATGCTACACACACCCTTCCCCATAAACAAAATTACTCAGTTTTCTCACAAGCACCATCCCATCTTTTCTCATTTTCCTTTTGTCTTCAAGGGATGGCTAATGACTAATGAGGGAGGGTAAGGCAAAAAGAATATACATACAAAAGCGTATTTTTGAGAGAGAGAGAGTTGAAAGTGCAGTAAGGCAATAGGCTTTAAAAAACAAAATCTAGTTCTAACTTCAGAAATATGTATTGGCTCAAGAAGTCTTCTCAACAGGCTGATCAAATGGCTTGGTCGTGTTTCCTGGCTCCAATTTAACTTTTGTTTCATCAACAGCAACTGAAACTGAGTTGGGATCCTGATAGAGAAATTTAAAATACTACAAATCATTAGAACCATGGATTGCTTGCTATATAAATGGACATATAGGCTACACCTTCAACTCAGTTGTGTCAGTTATCATCGAGTCTGCTTCCCTAGGATGCTCGTCTTCTTCCATGTCATCCTGAAGATTTAGAGCACAAGAAGCTAAAATTGCTTGCTACGAAAAGTTAAACAAGCAAAAACATGATATACAATCCATATTGATCCACCATTAAACAAAGTGGGAAAAAATAAAACCCCTGACTAGCATGTTCTGTCAAGAATGAATATGGTAAACAAGTTAAGTAATAAACCGAGAGAACAAAATGCCACTTCTGACACTGCAAAATGCCAATCACGAGGCAAATAATAACATATTTAACTCACATGGAAAAGAATAATATAGTTCTTTCACGTGTATCCTTTTCCTCTACATGAATGATAGGCAGATAAAAACCCCTAGCTACAGAAGAGATGCCCTTCAGGATTCTGACATGCAAAGATCAAGAGACTAGTAGTATTTCTCCATTAGCCTTCTACGGTGAAGGCTGACCAATATCCTTCAACACTAAAATGTATCTAGCATTATGGAAAATTATTAGAGGAGATCTGTAAAGGATAATGCTTGACTCCCTAATCCAAGAATACCGACTAGAGATATTAGTACTTCCAATTTCAGCGACTCCGACAAAAAGAAAAAAGACTGACTCTGATGAAAATATTTTGCTATGCGGCAAGAAGTGCGCAGGGCATGAGTTCATCAAAAGGAAGACAGAAACAATAATGAGAGAAAAGCAAATAACAGAACCAACAATGAAAGAAATGCAAATAGTTTCTCATTGATATGCCCTGGAAACATACCCTTCCGTTTGTTTCAGGCTCAAATTCTCTCTTGACTCTCCTGGACAATGGACTAGATGAAACAGACAAGTCATAGATTAGAGTTAGCTGGGTAGCATTAAGTGCTAATAAGAAGAAACACAACATTTACAAATTTAATAAGGAAACATACCGATCATCCTGGGCCATATTTACATCTGAATCAGGATCCGATCTTTCATCTGCATCATCTTGATCTTCATCTGCCTGAAATATAATCCCCCAGTAAGAAATATGTTGTGGCTTCCTAGATAAAAGAAGAATTTTAATCAGTGTTGTTAAGGCGCGGGCCTTAGCTGCGCCTAAGACGCAAGGTGCTCAGGCACAGGTCATGGGGCTTAAATTCTCAGGCGTGCCTCAAATTGGAGAGGCGCTCACCTAGGAAAAAAGACGCAAGGCTCAAGGCACAAACAAGGCACGCCTTTGTGTATTGACTGCTAGGAATTTTTTTTAAAAGGAAAAAAAAAAGAAACCGAAAAGACACCCATTTTACCCAAAAAAAGGAAACTGAAAATGATGATCGGGTGTTTGAAGATTTAGATTTGACTTGGTTTGAGGTTTCTAGGGCAGCTGAAGTAAATGAACCACAATACTCATCTAGGTCAAAAGAAACTAGTGCGTCTCGTTTTCAACCTTCGCATTCTACTTTAAGGTCATCGTCTCCCAAGTGTTGCTAGTTTTGATGAGTATGATGAAGATGAGGAAGAAGAAGAAGACACTCTTTTAGAAAAGGAGGATCAAGTTGAAGACATTTCTCTTGGGGATTCAGATGATTATGCTGATTAGGCATTAGAGTCTTTGGTTGTTTCATTTAACTATGCTATTTATGATTATCTATTATTACATTTTTTAAAATTCACATGCCAAGAATAAATATAATATTTATAAACAATTTATATTAAATGGGTGCCTTTTGTAAAAAAGGCAAGCGCCTTTTTGCGCCTTGGGCCTCAAGGCTCTAGACCCCCTTTGCGCCTTCTTGCGCCTTGGGCCTTTAACAACACTGATTTTAATAATGAAAAGAAGAAATACAAGAAAGAGGATGAGGCATCTTGAACAAAGTAAAATAGAAACTACACCAATGCAGCGCTGCAATCTCTTTGCAAATCAACTGATGCTAGGCCCCCCGAAATACCAGATACAATTTTGCCCCAAGCGAAGATAGAAAAATAATTATCTCAAAGCAACTGAATAGACATAACTGATATTTAAAAATCCTGTTATTCCTTTATGCCTATATCACCCAAAACATTGCAGCTGAAGCACGTTGCCACAGAAAACTTCTGTATGATTTCTAGATCCGTGCTAGGACACGCCCACTTATCTTATCCCCCAAACAGAACAAATTCTCCTGAAACTTCCTTTCTAAGTGACAGTGAGGGGAAAATGATTATTAGTTTGACTGCTGGACTTACACAGAGCAAATCTGAACTAACAGGCCTCCTCAGCTGTAACAAATGACTAGTAACCATTGTCCAAGCGAATTCTTCAATTTCGAAAGGGATCTGGATTACTTTCTCCAAAGGGAACAAGGATCGACGGTGACTGAGTAAATGAAAAATGATTTTGAGGGACAAAATTCCAGTCCCCAACCCTCCATGTTCTGATATCTACTCGAGCATGGAAGGATATTAGATAAAGGTACTGATTCATCTAATTCCCCATCTAACAAATCTCAAGCTAAACAAAATCCCAAGAAATAGAATGATCATCTAAAGGAATAGAATGAACATATGAAGGTAATAAAGGCAAAACAGATTTGGAAAGGCCACAGAAAAAGATCCGTCCCCACACCTCTCCAATGATAAAGCTTGATAAGAAGCCGTAAAACAGCGAATTGGAGGAATTCTGTTTATCATCCCTTGCTTATCAATAAAATGATTCAACCAAAGAACACCATCAAGGTGCATCCATATCCATCTTACTAATCATTTCTCTCTGGGACACAATAAGGGTCAAATTCCTAGATTGGATCTCAAAAGAGAAGACTGTCTCACAAATACTAAGACATTCTAGTAGCAATAGAAGAGGTAACAAAATTATAAACATAAACTTTTGACACATTATTTCATTAGGATCAATTCTGTTTGTTGCTTAACTCATCTTGTGTGAGATCTGTGGTTGTCCTTGTGGAGGACCAGCACATTGTATCTTATCCTTCAGAAAAAGAGTAGGAAATTGGGAGTTGAGAGCACTAAAATAGAAAAGATTTCTAACTAACTGGACGATGAGTGGCAATCGCAGCTGTGAAGGACAGCAGCACATTATTGTATGGGTCATATGCAAACAAGGCTTAAAAAAAATTAGATTATCAACTGATTGTGCAACAGTTTATTAGATCATCTTGTACTTCTAAAGTCCCAACAGTGTAAAAGCTTAAAGAGAAAATAACTTCCTTTTTTGTATGCCCAAGTAGAGATGGATTGAATTCCTTACAGAAAAACCATGATGCAGCATTGAGAATTAAAACTTTTTCATAACAACATGTTAAAATACCATCTAATCTAAAAGTTTTAGCTTCTAGAGCAGAAAATAATTAATGAATGTCTGAACTCCAAAATAAAGCATATGCAAAGTCACTGAAGTGAACCATTGACTTCCATTCTGATAACGCTCGTTCAGAAACAGTAGAGACTGAAAGGTTGCAAAAGCAGAGTAAAATAACTTTTTGTTGATTACAAAAGAAATTTCCAGATCAAATTGATCACAATTAGACATGTAAAAATATCGTCCAATTATAGCAACAGCTATAGATGGTAATTCCAAACTGAATAATGAACAGTTACTCAAAGACATTCAGTTTAAACACATGTAGCGGAAGAATCATACAAATAATAACGACACCACCTAGCTAAGTTAAGCCCATGCAGAAACTTGCTTCACTAACCTTAGACCTCCAAAAGCAAATATTTTAAAGATTCCAACTTCCGCAAACAAACAGAATTGCATATATTTAGAAACACAATAAAATTCCTAAACTTAAAGTGAAATCAAAGAGATAAAATAAGTTTCAGATTATGAAATTTGCAGAAACAGACTTCTTCAATTATAAGAAATGCATCACTACCTCCCGTTCAAAGATACTGTCAGATATAACTAAGCTATAATGTATGCCACTCCAAACTAAACTGTCCAGTTCTCTCAGCATAAGTTGACCATCAGTGCCTTTCAGAAGGTAGATATTTGTTTGACAAGAAGAACAAGATATGGAAAGAAGGAAACTACAAGATGTAAAAGCATCAGAAAGCATCTTAGAGAAGACATTCATGCCTTACTTTGTACATAAGATCTATAATGTTCCTAATCTAAAACAAAAAAAGAAATAATTTTAATCATAATAATATTATTAATATTAATTTTAATAACAGTACTGATAATACTACAGAAAGAAGGAAAGAAAAGGCAGAGTATCACATGTAAGAATAATCACCAAATGCAAAACAAACCTCAGGAAGTTCAGTATCTGGTGGCCTCTCCTGGAACTGCACACTAGGAGCATGCTGAAGTTTTGTAAGATTATCAAGAAGTTTTCCTCTTATATCCTCCAATATCTGACGAGAATTCTTGTTTTCCATGTTACTTGGGGCAACATGAAGGGTATAATCTGGACCAAAATATTCAAAGTATTCATGCTGTGGCATCTTATCTTCGAGCTCGACTCCAAGAGCTACTCCTGTCTGCAAAAAAGAATGGAGTGACGAAACCCGGGTTGAAAGATATCAATCTCAAATGGGCATACAAGACAATGGCAACATCTTCTTTTGTCTTTTTTTCTTTTAACTTGACTAGAGAAAATTTTTTACCATTATATCTATGATCACATTTGGTTATTCTATTTTCTCTTACTCTAATGAATGGTTGTGGAGGTGCAGTGATGTTGGCATTTCTAAATGAAATATAGTGTTTAACTTATTTCTAGTAACTTCTTCTGGCATGGAAAAAATTTACTATTAACAACAGGATGGTAAACAAAATAAAGTCTCCTGCCAAAAAATATGTAAAGTGATCACAGAAAGAGCCAAACATGGATGAAATTCCTAGATATCAAGCATAGTCTAAAAGTCAAAACCTGAAAAGGTTTCAGCGTGACTATCAAGCACTGTCACTTCTTACCGTTCAAGGAGCACTTCTTAGAATTATAAATCATGAACAAGAGAGGCATTACCTCATAGCACCAGCAACGCGCAACATTACGTATTGTGTATCCACCCCCACCGAGCAAAAGTAATGGTACATTAAATGATCTCATATATTTAACGCACTCTGCATGGCCCTTAATCGACAGATTAAAGCAGCCCAACCTGTCCCCAGACAAGGAATCAGCACCACATTGCAAAACCACTGCACCCGGCCTGAAGACCTCCATCACCTTGCCCATTATTGGCTTAAACAAGGACTGATAGCTTTCATCATCTATTCCATCATCTAGTGGAACATTAAGAGAGTGATATTTACCCTTCCCAAATCCAACATCTCGGACATCTCCTGTACCAGGAAAATAATCCCCAAATTTATGGAATGAAACAGTCATGACCCTGTCTGTAGTATAAAAAGCCTCCTCAACACCATCACCGTGATGAATATCAATATCTACATATAAAACACGCTGCAACACAAAATAATAGAAGGAAAAAAATTAGTGAAGTTTAATGTTAATAAAGATACTGTGACCATAAGTCAAATAGAGGGATCATCTAAAATTTCAGACTAATAAATAAGATGTAAAATTTATTCTTTCTATGATATCCACTATGCGCATGCAAAAATTTCTTTAAAATCCCAAATAATAAGATGATAATACCTAAAACTAGGATCTTGTAGAAAGTTACCACCTATTGAAAATATTTGAGCTGTCAAGAAATGCTGTATAATAATATAAGTGTTCAATATATGTAATTGTCACTGGCAGCAGCCATAAAGTATAGGAAGATTACATGCCTATCGAACAGACTAAGAATATCAAGATCACAACGACCATATGTATAAAGAAATAGTTTGACCATGAAATAAGGTAAACCTAAAAAACGAGTATCTCAAGAGTCAAGTTATCATCTTTTAAACCTTGGGCCTTAACTCATGGAAGGAAACGCGGTTTCTGCTCATTGGGATCTCGTTTTCATAAATATTTTCTGATCAAAGTGGAACAACCATTGCATTGTAAGACACTTTTTCAAATTGAAAATGCAATGCAAATTTTCCTTCAGGAGAGCAATGCATCAAATGAGCAAAGGCTAAATATAAATGGAACATTGTTAATAGAAGCAAAACCACGCCACAACACAAGACAATCCAGTTACAAGGACAAAACTGATAATCATTCATCTGTGAATAACAAAGAGATCAATTTCATTTTAAATTTATTTTCCCAAGCAAGGATTTTTAAACCATTATAATATTAACAAATATCAATACTTCCTCGTATCCAAAGGCTTACTTTCATGCTACATTCAGCTAAACAAACTAAAGATAAGATCGCAAGTAGTAAACCAACAAACCTCATGTGTTTTGAGAAGTTCCAGAATTGCCAGCACTATATCATTCACATAGCAGAAACCAGAAGCCTCACATTTCTTTGCATGGTGTAATCCACCAGCCCAATTGATAGCAATATCACAATGGCCATGATTTAACTTCACTGCTCCACCAACAGAGCCTCCTGCATATGTTTGACAGAAGGAGTAGAGACCATCAAAAACTGGGCAGTCTTCACCAACATTAAATCTCTTGAGTTGCCTCAGCTGATCTTGCTGTGTTTCAGGGCTTATACTACGCAAGAAAGCAACATAATCATCAGCATGAAACCTGCAAAGGTCCTTCTCTCTAGCAGGGTTGGGCTTAAGAACATGCATGTTCTGCAATAACCCATAATGAGCAAGAAGAGCATGCGTCATCCGAATTCTATGAGGCTTCATTGGATGACCTTGCCCATAGTAGTAATTCCCAATCTCTGGGTCATAAAAGTAGCTCACTTTCCTCTTCACCCCATCTGGACCAGACGGTAAGGAATTACCTCCTGTTTCCATTGCCCAATATGCAGTCAACGAACAAATCAAACCCTAACAAAAATAAATGGAAGTGATGAACAATGTTCAAAAGGTTAAATCAAATCTAATATGCATTTAAAAGATACAAGCAAGGAAACAAACAGGAGATTCCAAGAAATCCGACGGGTTTTGTAACAATAAGCAAAATTGGAAAGTTAGATTTTAATCACTGGTTGAAAAGCTTTGCAATTAAGGGGGAAAAAACTCAAAAACATGCTATCCGAAGAAAGAATCATATGGTTTGCATTGAGTTTCTGTTTCCAATGACAATGAATTCACCAATTCCTTTATAAATAAATGTCTAAGTGGAGGATTTACCCCAAAAAAAAATAATAATAAGCGGAGGCTTAAGCTAGTCAGCCACCAAATAGTAATTAATACTCCTTAGTTCTGAACCTATAAAAGAAAAACCAAAATTTTGAATTTCCCCAATTCATCTCAAGAGGAAACCAATTAGAAAAAAATTATGCAGAAACTGAGAATCTTACTGTAGACATCAATTGACTCCAAATTCAAAATGTAACCCACAATTCGAAGCTTTTTGGCAAAATCAGTTAGCTTTCTTTTTTTTTTTTTGTCCTTCTTACAAAACCAGAAACTTAATGAAGCCTGAACGTCGAAAAATTTTCCAAATTGACAAGCAAATAGTTCAAACAAATCGGAGCAGAAGACAAATTCTGGAACTAATTTTCAGGTAAAAGTCCACTCATAACTATTAAAAATCAAGATTCAATTTTTCAAGCCGCTTCTCCTAAAACTCAGAAACGAAGAATTCAGTTTTCCCCAATCCCAAGAATGACCCATGAAATCTACAAGCAATTATGGCAAAGGATATCTACCATAAAGATTACATAAGATAGATTAATCTAAGACATAAACATATATATACATATACATGTATGTATATATATTTCTTATGCCTTGAATCTGTCTGTCCTGACATACCAATGGAGATCCCACTTGCAACACAAACAAGCGAACCCAGAAGGTGAGGTGTAGGGGAGCAGTCTGGAGGAAGGTGGCAAAGAAACCAGAGGAGTGAAGACCCAAAGAATCTCTGAGTTAACTTAAACACAAAGACAAAGCCGGGCGTCGAAACTCCCAGACACCTGCCTAATGCCTCCTAAAAAAAAAACTCTAGACAAAATTTCAACGCAATTCTTGATTCAATTTTGTGCTGCGAAGAAAGTTTACACGAAGAAAAGAAGACAGAAAACCAACAAGCTGAAAAGGTTAAGGGACTTCATACCTTGTCTTGGACGCTGGAGACGTACCAGAGCCAGAGGTACCAGAGGAAGCTGGAATTCTCGAGTATGGTCCTTCGACGGCCTTGTATATACCGTAATTTAGGGTTAATTATAATTTACTCCTCCAAATGTCTTCCATTTTCTATTTTTCCCTATATTTTAATAAATTATAAATGCATCTGCAATGTTTATAAATTTATAATTTATGAATCCTTACTATTAATTGTAGTAAAAAAATTTATCAAAGAATAATGATCATATATTTACATTCTTTCTAAAAATATTTTTTTTGTTCATTTAGTTCGTGTTTAGTATCATATATTAAGACGATAATACCATTTCTAACATATTTTTGCATACTTAGTTCTTATAAACTCTTTTATATGGGATTATTATTCTCTAAAAAAAATTATTGGAATTAATAATAGAAATTTATTAGTTATGAATTTATAAATGATAAAAAGAGAATAGTCATAATAAGCATGAAATAATTGTTATCTTTCTATGAGTGGAACTCTCCATTCTCCCTTGAGAGAATGCTTTCTTTAGTTTATCCAGCCTTAGATGTTTTTTTTTATCCTTTAGATTTTTCTCCATCATGCTCCTTAAAACTACTTATCTCAGTCGATGTGATATCTTCGATGCTTACATTGTGTCTCGTAATCCTTTGTTCCTCACTAGCATCCCATTGTGTTTTTATTCTTTGTTTCTTTTCTTTTCTACCAAGCTGGTTCCTATATAGATTTGGTCTCTTCTTTTGTTGTGTTCTTTTAGTGCTTTTATTTCTCTATTTTATCTTCTCTCCATTTAATCCTTTATCTTTGTATTTGCACTATTATCTCACATTTTTTATGTAGCATTTACTAGCCTTACATCTGTGATATCTGAAATAGAAGAAATTTTATCACTAAAAGCTTGTGGAGGAGAAGAACTACATCTGTCCTCATTTACTATGGTTGCCAAGCTTTTCAGAGAAAAATGCATTAGTTTGAAAGCTGTGGAAGCAGTCCTGCAGTTGGTGTGGAATATGGGAGACAAGGTGAATATTAGCACCATTGATTATAATATGTTCATGTGTTCATTTAAGAATTGGGGAGATTTGATGAGAATTCCAGAAATGAGTCCTTGGACCATTCTTGTTGTCCATCTAGTTCTAAAGCCATAGACCACCAATTTGGCCTTGGAAGACTTGGGATTTCACAACTTTAATTTTTGGGTGCAGGTCGTAGACTTCCCCTAAACAAGATGAATGAAAAGAATGTAATGAAAATTGGGGAATTTATTGGCAAATTTAGTGAAATGGATAGCAAATCTATAGGAGGCTTTAGAGTGAAAAACTACATCAAAATCAAAGTTTCCTTTATGAAAATATGATTCTTCCTTAATGATAGATCTGGAGAGCAATGATGGTTTCAATTGCACCATGAAAGATTGGCGGACTTCTGTTATTGGTATGGAGTTCTAGGCCATGTAGAACAAAAATGTCTGGAGGAGAAAGAAGTTGATGATTATGGCCCTTTAGACCCAAGGAAGGCCTATGGACCTTAGGTCCATGCATTAAGTCAAGTCTCAGGAGAAGCTCAAAGCTCATTTACTAAGGAGAAGAGAGAACACCAAAGCAGGACCCCTCTTCTGGACAAAACTAACAATCATGCGCAGGTGGAAGAGGGTATCTCTAATCCCAAAGAAAGTCAAACCCAATGTCAGATGATCTATAATAAAACCTCTATGAAAATGTCATATCGCTATTCACAATCACAAATCCAAAATTCAAATGCCCCACAAAGAAGGACTCTAAAAATGATAGTCTGATAGCAAGTGGTGGAACCAGCATAACCAAAATCAACCAGTTGGATCTCTCAACCCTTATTGTAGCCCATAAAACCCATAAAGTAGCACAGTGCCAGTAGAAAACCCAAACCTCTTCATAACACCCATTCAAACCACAGTTAAAACACATAGCCTAAACTTAAACTTCTCGAACATCTTAAAAACCAAACCCATTTCACTAAAAAAGACCAAATCAAGCAACCCATTCTTTCTGAAAAAGCCTAGACCTAACCCTAACCCATTTATCAGCAAGTCCTTAGCCCCAGTTACACCTTTAAACTTGAGCAAGAAACTGCAGAATCGCAACCTGACCCCCACCTCTTCCTCTACTGATGGCTCACCAAAAGACTTCAGGGATATGACTTTGGATTGCTCTATGTGTATATCTAAATAAAATATGAATGTAATAAGGAGAAGATTTATCCTCCTCAAAAGAAAACCCGATAGGTTGGAAGGAGCAATGTGAGCAAGGTGCTTTTTGCATTAAGTAATAGATTGAGAATTGAAGAGATTAAAGATGATGATTGCTACTAGCTAGTGAAGGCTAAGGAAGCAGGCCATATCAAGCCCCCTAAGTATTTATGATTTGCACAGGGTGGAACTGCCAAGGGTTGAATAAATTGAGGCAATTAGAGCTCTTGGTGTTTTGGTGAAATCTAATAAACCATCTTTATTATTTCTTTCCAAATTGAAGATTGTCTATCTGAAAAAAATCACAAAAATTTTCATGTTTTCCATTTTGTTGCAGCCATACCTACTTGATGGTTTAGTTTTGTGTTGGAAGAAACATGTGGCTTCGCAGGTGGTTGTTTTGAATGAGAATATGATTAATTATTTAACTTTGTATAAGCCTTCTAACATTCTGTGGTAATTAACTAGGGTGTATGGACCACCAAAAAAAGCACAAAAGAGATTGTTATAGAATCAACTTAAGGAGTTAGGTGAAGCTTTTAGTAGACAATGGATGGTAATAGGGGATCTTAATAATTTCAATAACCGAGGGTAGAAACTTGGAGGCAAACCATAGTTGGATTACAAATAGAGAGGCTTCCATCAATTCATGGAGGAGTTTGGTTTGATAGATTTGGGATTCAAAGGAGCACCCTATACTTGGAACAACAAAAGGGAAGGCATGGCTAATTTTAGATTAGATTGGATAGAGGCATTATAAATGCTACATGGATATGTTTATATCCTAAAACATTTGTGTTCCCCATAACATCGTTGGCTTTTGATCATGGGTTGATCTTGCTCAACAATATTCCAAATGCCTCCTCTCTCCCTAAAATTTTTAAATCTGTAAGCATGTGGACCCATGAGTTTTCTTCTACCATTGTTATTCAAAAGGTATGGTCCAAGTATGTGTATGGTTCCTATTCGTATCAATTTCTAGGTAGTTTAAAAAATATTATATCAGCCCTTAAGACCTATAATAAGGACACTTTTGGGAACATTCAATAATCCATTATGAATCTAAGATATCAAATTGAATGTTTGCAAAATTCCCTACAAGCGAAACTTAATCCTGGGAATGAGTAAAAATTTCAAATGGACTTTGAAGAACTTCTTAAGAGGAAGCGAGTCTTTTGGTGGAATAGAGTGAAAAATGGTTAGAGGAGGGAGACATCAATACTCATTATTTCTACCTTTCTACCATCATCCATAGGAGAGATAACCATATAGATTATCTATTATTGGTCTTCTGATAGAGAAATCATAGGAACCCGTTTCCAAGATTGGCTCACTGATCTCTTTACTACTTCAAGATCTACATTCTCTTCCTCCCTTGATAATTTAATTTTACAATCTATTTACTCATGATCAAAATCAATCCCTCACAAATATTTCGATTGTTGACACAATTAGAAGTGTGGTTTTCTCTAAGTGTGGAGGAAAAAATCTAGGGCCGAATGGCATTACACCCTGTTTCTATAAGACTTACTAGCGAATCATCAAAGAAAACGTAATCTAGTTCTTCTTCCAACATGGTCACATGATAAAAGCCATTAACTACACTTTTATAGTTCTGATTCCCAAGAACGAAAGATCTCCTAAAGTGGAACAATTTAGACCAATTTCAATGTATAATATTGCTTATAAAATCATAACAAAAATTTTAGCTTTGTGGCTTATACCAATTTTAGATCATATCATTTCTCTTGTTCAAGTTTCATTCATTTCGAAAAGAGGTATGCATGAAAATATTATTATCTCTCATGAAATTATGCACTTTCTTAATCGGGAAAAAGGCAAACGTAGTTTCCTGGCTTTAAAAATTGATATGGCCAAAGCATATGATAAAGTGGAATGGTCTTTTCTTTTACAGATTCTTAGGTGTAATGGATTTAGTGACTTATATATTCACTTGATCAAAGAATGTACCTCATCTTCCTCTTTTTCCATACTACTCAATTGTTCTCCATTTAGCTTGTTTGAACCTTCTAGAGGGCTGAGATAGGATGACCTAATGTCAGCTACTTTATTCATAATCTAATTTGATATTTTATCCAGAATGATCACTAAGCATTAATGAAAGGCAAAACACACGGGGGTCAAAATTTCCACGTATAGCCCATTTATTTCTCACCTTATGTTTGCTGATGATTTAGTGTTATATTGTAGGGATACAAAAGGGGAAGCTAAGGAGCTTAAAAAAGTTTTGGATAAATTCTACTTTTGGTTTGGTGCAACAATTAATTGGGAGAAATCTGTAATTCATTACAGTAAGAATGTCCAAGAGAACAAAGGTCTAAACTAGACAATATCTTGGGCATGAGCGAATGCAACAATAAAGTCTCCTATCTAAGGAGTCCATTTTGCCAAACAAAGTCCATAACAGAAGCATATCAAGGTTTGATCAGTAAAATGAGGGATACATTATGAGGATGGAAGTTGAAGGCCCTATCCTAAGGAGGGAGAAGAGTACTTGTGCATTCTATGGCACAAGCTATTCCTATACATGCAATTTGACCAATCATCTTTCTAGTTTCTGTTTGCAACACGCTTGACAAACTCATGAGGGACATTTGGTGGGGATTCAAAGAAGAAAATGGAA
The DNA here is from genome assembly GCA_030512225.1 of Rauvolfia tetraphylla. Taxonomy (NCBI): domain Eukaryota; kingdom Viridiplantae; phylum Streptophyta; class Magnoliopsida; order Gentianales; family Apocynaceae; genus Rauvolfia; species Rauvolfia tetraphylla. The sequence goes on along the minus strand of JAJQKT010000017.1, from coordinate 313,162 downwards.
GGCACCTTTATATAAAATCTTAGGAATCCATTTGTGCACATAAACATGCAAGAGGATTGGGTTTTAGAAGAAGCATGGAGAATAATAGGGCATGTATAGTGAAACTTGGTTGGCAGTTGTTGAGACAATCAAATGGTTAGAAGAAATTCTAAACCCAAGCAATAGCTTTCATTTATCGAAAGACCGGAAAATTGAATTCTTGAACTTTGGTGTGGTTTGGATGGAATTGGTGTAGAAACGTAGGAATTAATTACTGCATGGTGAATAGATAGGAAATTGGGATTCTGTTCATGAGTAGATTAGCATAAATACCAAAGAGTATTAGGATGCTAGCATTAGAAGGAAGAAGGTGACAAGGACCAATCAAGGACTTAAAATCTGAAAGCACTGCCCTAGGATTGGCAAAAAATCAATTTTGATGCATTCTTTGTGAAACCAGAACAAGGAACTAATGCTTACACTATCAGAACAAATAGCAGGGAAATGATAGGAGCTTGGGTAGACATAACAACTGTAAGAAGTACCTTTGAAGCTGAGGCAGTTGTAGCATTACTAAGCTTAAAGGTAGCAGAGAAAAGGAAGGTGAACAAAGTTATCATAGAAGGTGATGTATTTAATGTGGCGTGGAGCTTGAGAAGATATTTAGTGGCTGAGGAATGGACTGGTAGAATTTTCTCTCGCCCATTTGCCTAGTTTATAGACTGCCATATTACATTTCTACCACTCCTTCCCCTACAATCTTTGGTGATAGGAGTGGCATTGGATACCTTTGTAACTTTAATTTGGATGATCTATCTAATTAACTTAACTAAGTATTTATCAAAAAAATATATGATAAAGGTGTATTTATAATTTATTCAAAATAGATAGATAAAATCATAATTTAAATAAAGTTGAAGGAAGAAAATATATTTAACCCTTTTATTTAAGAGTGGGGATATAATGAGCAATTTATATTCAAAGAATTGTCTTTCTGATAAAAAGGAAAAAAATACATTAACTATATTCTCTATCTTCATAATTAAACTTAAATTTTTAATGTTTCCTCTCCTAAAATGCTCTCCTCAACCTTTGTCAATGAAGAGAAGTTAGAAGATGAATATTTTCTCAACTTAGATGAACTAAGAGAAAATATTGAAAATTTATACTTAAAATAAGATCATAAATAAGAGATGCCTAGAAATTAGAATTGCAGAATTTTCAGAACTATACCTCATTCCCATGGATCGATTAGGATTTTAGTTGATTACATAACCACCTACTTCTTCTTGATGGAATTCTTAGGTCAACCTGGTCCATGGTCCCAATTATGTATCAGATTCACCTAAAGAAGCCATCTATCCATTTTTAATTATTTTTCACAGATTTATACGGTAACTTGCTCCTTCCTTATTAAGGAAAAAACCATACATCTAAACAAGCATGCAATCTTCTCATCTTCTTGACCAATTCACCATTCTACTTTTTGATTCTACTTTTTGAAATTAAGTACTTATTTCACTTTCACTAATGTACTTACTCATTTCATTTTTCACTTACAGGAACATCTGATGGAAAGAAGAAAACAAGTAGAGTGACTTGCAAAGAATATTACTGCTATAAACTTCAAATAAGATTAGAAGACAAGTCAATGCTTCTACATACTAGAAGACTACCACAACAATATATAGTTGACATTTATATAAAAGTAGAAACAGAAAGGTTAGAAGTCCAAAGAAAATAGACAGAAAAAATAAGGACTGAACTTTTTCAAGGTCTTCTTGATTCAATTTAGGTTCAAGAAACCAAAAGTTCAAATATTGGAAAGAAAATAATTTTGCCTACTTCATTCGTCAGTTGTCCTAGAGATATGCAGAAAAGATACATTGATGCTATGACATTGGTTCATATTTTGGTAAGCTAGATATATTTCTTAAAATAACTTGCAATCCAATGTGGCTTGAACTACAAGAATGTCTTCTAGCATCTGAGCTCTGAGTTAGCTCAAAATCGATCAGATTTACTATCAAGAGTGTTTAGAGCTAAATTGGAATTACTAAAAATTGAGATCAGAAAAAGCATGTCCTTGGTGAAGTGGCAATGTGTATTTGTTATTGAATTTCAAAAAAGAGGTTTGCCACATGCTCATTTTTTGTTGATAATAAAACGTAGATAAAAAACTTTGAATCCTGAAGCCTATGATGGATTGATATGTGTTGAATTCCAAATGAAACAGATAATAAATATTTACATGATATAGTTTCAAAGCCTATGATGCATGGACCTTATGGGAGTTACAATCTTAGAAATTCTTACATGAGAAATGGAAGATGCAAAAATCACTATCCGAAGGTATTTTCCAAATATAATATAGAAAGAGAAGATGGTTATCCTTATTATTGTAGAAGAAATGATGGGAAGACAGTGAAAGTCAAAGGTCAAATATTTGACAATAGATGGTTTGTGCCTTTTAATAAATATTTGTTATCATTATTTGATTGTCATATGAAGGTGGAAATTCGCTCAACCATGAAGTTGGTCAAATATTTATATAAATATGTTCACAAAGGTCTTAGTAAGGTGAGTTATCTGATAGTTAATAATGATTTCTATGATGGGATACAAGAATTTCAAGTAGCTAGATGGATTTCTCTGCCATAAGCAATTTGGAGATTATATGCCTTTCCATTTAGTCAAATGATGCCAGCTATGTTCATTTTACAAATCCATCTATTTGATCAGCGTCCAGTGACATTCCAAGCAAACACTGATATAAAAACGTATTGAAATTTCCAAACATATCAAACACAATGCTCTCAGAATTTTTTGGAATTAACAGAACAAATCCAACAACAATCAGATTAAACTGTCTATACAAACAGTTTCCTCAATACTTTGCTAGTCAAGAAGTGATAAAATTTGGACAGAGCATAAGTAATACTTAGTGATAGGAAGGATAGTAACTATATCACCTACATAAGGAGATAAGTACTACCTAAGATTGCTTTTGTCCCATATTCATGCCCCAACATCTTTTCAAGATTTGTTAACTGTAGATGAAAAAGTATACACTTTTTTCGAGATGCAACGAATGCAAGAGGCTTACTTCATTTAGAGAATGACATCGAATTGTATCTTGAGAAAGCTACTTCTTTTCAAATACCAAAAAACTTTACAACGTTTATTTACTACTATTCTGGTTTTCAATGGACCAAGCGATCCCAAAAAACTTTGGCAAAAATATGAATCTTCATTAAGTGAAGATTTAATTCATCATAGATAAATTATTGGTTTTACTATGGAACAAATAAGAAGAAAGGTTATTGAAGACATTGATTCCTTTTTGCAGAGCATGAAAAAATATATGAATGATTTTAACTTTTCTCCCTAGACCATCAATGTTTCTTTCCCACAAAGAATGACACGAGATGTTCAACATGAAAAGAACATTGATGTTTCAGAAGAATACCTTTTAAACAAAAAAAAAAAAGTTGAATGCAGTGCAGAAACAAGATTTTGAATAGATTTTCACAGCAGCTATGCAAGAAATAGGAAAAAACATTTTCAATGATAGACCAGGTGCAACAAGAAAAACTTCTTATACAGAACACTTTTGGCTATAATAAGATCAATCGGATTCATTGCAATAGCAACAACAAGTTCTAGAGTTGCTTCATCACTGTTACCAGGAGGACGCACAACACATTCAAGGTTTAAGATACCATTGGATACTTCAAAAACCAATGCATGTCAATTGATGAAGCAAAGCAGCATTGCAAAGTTGATTAAAGAAACAAAATTGATCATATGGATAATCAAGAAAATTTTGGCAAAAAAGTTGTTTGTGGAAGTGATTTTCGTCAAGTTCTACTAGTTGTACTAAATGCATCAAAAGAGGAAATTCTTAATAGTAGTTTGTTTAAGATCAAACATCTGGCCTAAATTGCAGAATTCAAATTGATAGAAAACATGAAAGCTATTGAGGATCTTGCATTTACAACATATCTCTTACGAATTAGTGATGGAATTGAACCTACTGATTCTAATAATAATTTCCAATTGCTCCACATGTGACTGTACCATTTATTAATAGAGAAACCTTTTGTTGGAATTGGTAAACTTTGTCTTTCCAGACTTATGTTTTTTTGACTCTGATCTAGCAATTGTCATGAAAAGAGCACTTTTGTCACCAAAGAATAACTATGTCGATGACATAAATGACTTGATGATTAATAAATTTTATGGAGTGCCAGTACTCTACACAAGTATGGAAAGAACAACAAATCTGAAGGATCAAGTAGACTATGAAGATTTTGTTAATACTCTACAACCTACTGGTCTGCCACCTCATAGGCTAAAGTTGAAAAGAAATTGTCCAATTATACTCTTGAGGAATATCAATCCAATAAGAAGGTTTATGTAATGGTATGTGATTGGTCTATAAAGAATTAAAGAAGTGCGTTATTCATGCTGAAATTGCTGTCAGACAACACTACAGAAAACCAGTGATTCTTTATCCAATTCCATTGGAGTCATCTACTGGTGATAAGCATGGTATACATTTCAAGTGAACATAATTCCCGATACAATCATGCTTTGCAATAACGATAGACAAAGCTCAAGGACTAACATTGGATTCAGTGGGAATATATCTACACGAACTAGTTTTCTCACATGGACAACTATATTTTGCTCTGTCTAGAGCAAAACACTGCAACAACGCTAAAGTTCTAATCATTCCACTAACTTTTGAAGAAACATTTGTTCTATCTGTCACAAGAAATATCATGTATCTGAATTTTTTAAACTTTCACAGTACATTCACCAAAACCTAGGGTAAATTGTGACAAAAACTAGGATGGATTGTACAAACTAATACACTTATCACATACTCCTATTCATTGCAACATATAGAAAAATATTCACTACAATTGTTTTCAATAAATTTCCACATAAATATTATCATGTATAAATCTTATATGCTGACATTTTCTCTGTATAGATCATGAAGACCATAATTCCTGTGAAATCTATCACACCAGGATCACAATTTGGACTGTAAAAGTCAGAGTACAAGAAAAAATGCATGTTAAAAAAATCAATCACAACTCCAGGAAAAATCTACCAGAGAATGATTCCCATTGATGACAAGGTTAGTTAATCTATTTCACTTTAAAAAGAAAAAGAAAAAATTATAGAAATAACATATTCATATCCTCTTCTGTTGATATCAGGGAAGTAAAGTTATTGGTGTTCTCTTTGATAGAAGTGTTGACAATTGAATATGCCAAACCACAAATTATCATCGATGGCATTACAATTTAGTGGATAATTTGTGGCAGAACAATCGTTGAGGATGCACCAAATAACATTCAAGACACAATGGTGGGAAATTTTGAATCCACATCATTCAAAGACTTTTCATGATATGCAGATAGTGAGGAATCATTCGATATCATCAAACATTATATTTTATTCCTTACATTCATCCTATACTCAAAATCCAATGATATAATGTCTTTCTAATTTTTATATGTTTCAATGTTTCAGGTGCTTGCAATTGTCTTGAATGTCTATGCTATGAAGGAATCACATTATATAACTTCAGCATGCAGAGATATCTTGCTTATAAATGAAGAGTAAGAATTTGATTTTTTTGTAGAACAAAATGAAAAAAAAACCTATAAGCATAGTAAATAAAATAAGTTCTCCCTATTTTGACTACAGGTTAGCCCCCATCAAAATGACCTTATGGAATGAATTTGCTGAAAATAAATGCAATATTTTGAATGAAATACAAGGTACATTACATGTTGTGTATTGCCATTTAATGGTACATAAAACATTCAACATTACATCACACATTTGAAATCTAAATCATAATCAAGAAGAGTGTGCTTCATTCATAGCACTTGACCACAACAACTACCGGTGGCAATACATTTTGCCTCGACGGTAGACAATGACACACATGCTTGTTTCTTACTATACCATAATACAAGGCAACTACCAAGAAATTGAAAATGACCTTTTACACTTGACTTTGAATTCAGCATATTCAGCATTCGAATATGCAACAAGGTCAAAAGAGGAGGATTTTGAAAACCAAAGACCATAATCATGTGTATTGATTAAATATCTAGGAATGCGCTTCACGGAAACAAAAGGAGACTCTTTAGGACAATATTGAAATCTAGCACATAAATATCCGACAGATATAATATCCAGTCTACTTGCGATAAGATAAAGTAGACTACAAATCTTGTCTCTATATACCTTTTCACCGATATTTTTACTTTTCTCATCTTTATCGAGTTTGGTTGATGAAGTCATTGGAGTGCTTATACTTTTTGCTTGGTCCATACCAAACCTTTTCAAGAGCTCCTTGGTGTACTTGGAATGAATTATGAAGGTGCCATCCTTGGTTTGCTTGATTTGTAGCCCAAGAAAGAAGTTAAGTTCTCCCATCATGCTCATTTCTAACTCACTTTATTCCTCACAAAGTGAATCATTAGTAGCTCCAAAAATGATGTCTTCAACATCTATTTGCACAAGCAAAAGATCGTTGTTACAAGAGGTTTTTATGAAAAGAGTTGTGTCAATTTTCGGCTTGAAAATTCTTTTGTAAGAAGAAAACAACTCAATCTTTCATACCATGCTCTAGGAGCTTGTTTTAGACCATACAAGGCTTTGGAAAGTTTGGAGACATGATTGGGAAACTTTTCATGAAAAAAACTAGGAGGTTGTTCTACATAAACCGCTTCTTCAATGAAACCATAAGCACTTTTGACATCCATTTGAAATGGCTTAAAACCTTTGAAACAAGCAAAAGCCAAAAGCATTCTTATAGAATCAAGTCTAGCTACCGAAGCAAAAGTTTCATCATAATCAGTGCTTTCTTCTCGATTGAATCCTTGGCCAATAAGTCTAGCTAATAACTTCTCTAGATTCATTAAGTTTATTTCTAAAAATCCATTTTGTACCAATAATCGGATGATCATGGGGTCTTGGGACATGAATAAAAAATTTGTTTCCTTCAAATTGATTGAAATACCTAAGAGGGGGTGAATTAGGTATTTGGCTAATTATCGCAAAATTAAACCTTTTATGCTTTTAGACCAAGAACAAATTATATAGGCAAAATAGAGACAGTTTAAAGTAAAACAATGGAGAAAGCAATAGCAAAGAACTCAAGCAATTTATAGTGGTTTGATCCTCAAGATCTATGTCCACTACCTTAAGCTCACACTTAAGGATTTCAAACACTCTAATATTAGCTCAGGTTTACAGATTACAAGAGAGGCTCACCACACTATGGTTTTACACTCACAACCTCTTCTAGTAACTTTTACAATGCAAGGCTCACCAAACTCAATGGTTTTATATCTCAAACAACCTTGAATCACAACTTCAAGGATCACCCTTATCTAAAGGATTTTATGTTATCAAGATAACCTTGCTAGAACTAATAGAACAACACAAATTGATAGATAAAGAAGAGTGTGTAGATGTTACCACTTGTTGGTAGATGTTTACACAATGTTGTATCTTCACACTTTGATGCCTTTTGAATAATCAATTGAATGCACAAGATAAGAGAGCTTTGAAGTTTGCTAAAAGCTTTTGGAATACTTGGAGTTCATAAAGATTCAAGAGTTACAAAAATTCTGAAGTTTATAGCTTTTATAGATGTGAAAAATCAAATGCAACAGCTATAAAACGGCTAGTAACGGCTAGTAACAGTAAAGTTCGGAAGTCCAAACTTTCTGTTATGCGTCCGAACTTGCGTCTGAATTTTACTGTGCCAAGCTGTCTGGAAAAGTTCGGACGTCCGAACTTTTCCTCATGTGTCCGAACTTGCGTCCGAACTTCTCTGTAAAAATAGTGACCATGCTATTAGAGAAAGTTTGGACGTCCGAACTTTACTCCATGCGTCCGAACTTGCGTCCGAACTTCTCTGGAAACACAGTAACCATTTCCAGAGTTTGGACATCCAAACTTGCATCCAAACTTTTCAAATTCAATCAAATCATTTGAAAATCATTGTTGTTATCATTGAAAACCATTTTCAAGAATGGACACATCATTTTGGCAATTTTAAACACAAAAACCGTTACAAAAACACTTTGATCATACAAGATATTTTCAAGTTCATTTGAGATTTCAAAAACATACTTGTTATCACAAAGTTTATTAATAACCATTTCAAAATAAGTTTTGTACTCTCTCATGCATTCAAATGAAACCAAGACATACAAGTGTAGAGTTTACATAAGAATGTACCTATTTTAATAATTCTACACTCTAAGTCTTTAATGCCTTCAATCATTTTGAACATACTCTTCAAATCTTCAATCACATTTGGGATATTGAGTTGTTCTTGCTTTTAGCTTCAAGGCAATAAGACCTCATGCTTCTCAAGTCATCAATCCTATCACTCAATCATACAAACACATTAGTCCTCATCAATATTTGTCATTATTCAAAACTAATCATAATTACATGATTTGCCCTTAGGGCTAACAATCTCCCCCTTTTTGATGATGACAAACTTTGATGCAAAATGTGATGGATTTAGACAATGTAGTAAAAAGAAGCATTGATGTCAAAAGATTGATAATAACCAATTTAGCACATTGACATCTAAAAGACTCAATAAGAGCATATGGCCCAACCAACCTCCATTTGCCTCCTTTCTTCCAATAACTAGGATAGAAGATATAGCATTTAAGCATTTAGAAAACTTCTAAGAGAGGTTTTAAAGGTTGTAATAATTTAACAATGCTCCCCCTTAGATTGTGCTCATTTTTCAACAACTTTGGACTTGAGATGCTAAGCATCCGAATTCTGACATATCAAGTCCAAACTTTAAAATAATTAAAATGAAAGCTTCAATTTTTGAAAATAAGCTTTCCTAAGATTGTTCAAACATAGTAGAAAAGATTGAAACATGTTTGAATCAATTTGAACAACAAAAGAGCACATTTTGGTAACAAAATATGGATGCATCCGAATTTCAGAACATGCATCCAAATTTTTAAACCTTGCATCCGAATTTTTTGATCTTAAGTCCACACTGGAAAATATGTGAGATGAAGGCTTTAATTTTTAAAAAATAATTTTTTCTAAGGTTGTTCAAATATGATAGAAAAGATTAAGACAATTTTCAAACAATTTGAACAACAAAAAAATCAGTTTTGACAAAGCAATTTTGATGCGTCCGAACTTTGGTTTGCATCCGAACTTCAAGTCCAAACTTTTGAATTCTATCTTCATTATAAATCTTCCAGTTTAAGGTTTAAATACTCCAATACAGTTAAATATGCCATAAAACAAATTTTTTTTTAATGTATCACATACTTATATTAGCACACACATTTTAGCATATTTAATGTAGCACAAAACAACCATTATGCATAACACACATCATACAGCCATTATGCATAGCACAGATTTCAGCACATTTATTGCAGCCATCATTTCTATCATTCTATTTCTATCATTCTTCTCCCCTTTTTGTCATCAATCAAGTATGGGGTAAATGAAAATGAGACTGACAATTAGTAAAGGAAGCTCTCAACTCTAAGGTTTCATCATTGAGCTTCATGAAAAGAAAAAAAAAACTATTACATGAAATGTAGCAAAGTACTTAACAAGTTCAGAATACATAGCAGATAAAAATTCAGTACAGATAAGCAAATTAAAAGCAATAAATAGAATAGAAGAAAAGAAAGCTTAGTCTTGTGATGCTGATTTTGATGCAGAGTCATTTCCTGGCTTCTTCTTGACAGCAACATGCTTGATTCTTCCATGGCCAAATGCTGGATTAGATGGAGTCACTATTTCAGCTCTTGCAATTTGACTTCCTTCTTGAGATTCCATGACCTGCTCATTGCCATTCCTTTGATCATCATCATTTTCTTCATCACTGTCACTGTCTTCTTCACTCTTCTTGCTATCTTTATCATGCTGATCATCCTTATCTTCTTGTGTTCTAGAAGGTCCACCACTTTGAGGATTTTTGTCAATATTTTCTCAATGTGATTGACTCTATTTTCCAAACTGTCCAGTTTTCCAAGTACCATAGGAGCAAATGTTTCAAAACATTTATACATTTTCTCCATTTCTTTCATGTGGTTGTTCAGTGCTGCTTGAATATTATTCTCTCTTAAGACCTCTTCAGCACCAATACCTTCCCCATCAACTGGATGTGATTGAGAATTAGGCTCTTCTTCAAAGAGCCTTCTTTTGGATGGAAGTTGCTCCCCCTCACTTGTTGACTCATGCCTTCTTTTACTCTTCATTTCTCTTGCCCATGTTTCTGCCTCATCTTCTTCTTCTTCTTCATTTTCTTCACTTTCTTCTGCTTCAATTCTCTTTGGAGGGGTTTCTCTTTTAGTTCTCCATATTCCCTCATCATCCAAGATCAGTTGCATTCTCTTGAGAGAATCATTTGTATAAATTTGACCTCTTTTAAAATTCTGCCCTCTAGCAGGAATTCTAACATGAAAATTCTTGAAGATTCTAGTCAAAAGTCTTCCATATGGTAGAGCCTTGTTTTCAATCTTTCTAGCTCCAAACATGTGCTTCAATGCCATATATCCAAAGTTCAATGTTCTATGCTCATGCAAACTTAGCATAATCACCATATGAATATTTCCCACAAATGTTTTGTGTCCAAAATTAGGGATTATCATGGTTGTAATCATATGATGCATAACTCTTGCACTTGCATCTAAAACCTTAACTTCCCTTTCCTTAATGGTCCTAAACTTTCTACCATTTGTGAAAGCTTCTTCAAATCTAGCATTTGTAAACAGTTCTCGTTCATAGCAATGTTGCCCCAAGGAATAATATTTAGCATCAACATCACTTACATCACAGATTCTATTCAACAATGCATCATTAAATTCGAAATCTATTTGAGATGCTCTAGATGAATACCACTGATTAACCTTTTCTCCTTCATATTCTATTCTTTATTCTTTCAGATTTGCATAAAATTCATACACAAGAGAAGGATAATATTCTTCATCAACAGTCAACAGATTACTCCAGCCAATATCACCAAATAAAGATAGGACATTACCCATATTGGTGAGCTTCTCAAAATCAACTTTGTTTCAAGGAATGATTTTTCTTGAATTCTTGTTCCAATCTTCAAATTCTGATGCAGCCTTAATTGAAACGAACTTATCCACACCAGAGGATGATTGAGGAACCCTAATTTTTCGTGGTTCATGATGAGTTTGTCCTCCTTCACTGGCCTTTGCCTTCCCTTTTCCTTTTACAACATTGGCTCCTTTTGTTCTCGCCATTTTTGATATTTTAACAGAGAAACAGTGAGTTTTGAGAGATATCAGGGTTAGGAATTCAAAGATCCGAGTGTTTTGATGTGAAAATGGTGAAATTACAGAGATATTTATGTTTGGACGCATGTGGGTAGAGAGAAATTTTGAAAAAGGAGAGAGTTCGGATGTTAAAATGTGTGAATAACGGCTAGTCGATTTCTTAAAATCCGCTATAACCGCAAAGTTCGGACGACCAAACTTTTTGGTATGCGTCTGAACATGCACCCGAACTTCTCTGTTTCTCCAGTTTCAGAAAGTTCGGACGTCCGAACTTTTTGTCAAGCGTCCAAACTTTTCTGTCCAGAAAATTCTGTCAATGTTTGGATTTCCATTTTCATTCAATGCATCCAAATTTTTCTTGCTTTTGTCACACTTAAACAAACATATTAGTAATTGAATTTTGCAATTCCTAAAAGCCTTCTTAAATAACTAAACCTTTCCTCAGCCAAAGGCTTTGTGAATATATCAGCAATTTGATCATTTGTATCTATATATTCTAAACATATATCCTTTTTAGCAACATGATCACGAATGAAATGATGTTTTATTTCTATATGCTCAGTCCTAGAATGTTGAATGGGATTTATGCTTAGATTGATAGCACTAGTATTATCACACAATATAGGTACACAATTAAATTTTTAAGACCATAATCAATTAAGGTGTGTTGTATCCATAACAATTGTCCACAACAACTACCTGCAGCTATGTATTCAGCTTCTGCAGTGGATAAAGACACACAAGTTTGCTTTTTACTAAACCAAGATACAAGACAACTATCAAGAAATTGACAATGACCATTTGTACTTTTACGTTCAACTTTGCATCCAGCATAGTCAGCATCAGAGTATCCAATAAGTTCAAAAGATGAAGTTTTAGAAAACCAAAGACCATAGTTATGTGTATCAATCAAATAACGAAATATTCGTTTGACAGAAATTAGATGAGATTCTTTAGGACATGATTGAAATCTAGCACACAAGCATACATCAAACATAATATCTGGTCTACTAGCTGTGAGATAGAGTAAACTTCCAATCATACCTCTATACAGTTTTTCATCAATGTTTTTACCTTTCTCATCTTTGTCAAGTTTAGTTGATGAACTCATTGGGGTACCTATTCCTTTTGCTTGATCCATTCCAAATCTTTTTAGTAGCTCCTTGGTATACTTTGCTTGATTGATGAAGACTCCATCCTTGACTTGTTTAATTTGTAGCCCAAGGAAGAAATTTAATTCTCCCATCATGCTCATCTCAAATTTATTTTGCATAAATTTGGCAAAATCTTCACAAAGAGATGTATTAGTAGCACCAAATATAATATCATCAACATAAATTTGCACAAGTAAGATATCATTTTTAGACGATGTTTTTATGAAAAGAGTTGTGTCAACTTTTCCTTTTGTAAAGCCTTTTGAAAGAAGAAAACCACTCAATCTTTCATACCAAGCTCTTGGGGCTTGTTTCAATCCATATAAAGCTTTGGTTAATTTGTAAACATGATTTGGAAATTTTTCATGAATAAAACCAGGAGGTTGTTCTACATAAACCTCTTCTTCAATAACACCATTTAGAAAAGCACTTTTGACATCCATTTGAAATAGTTTAAAAACTTATAGACTCTAATCTGGCCACTGGAGCAAAAGTCTTATCATAGTCAATGCCTTCTTCTTGATTAAAGCCTTGAGCAACAAGTCTAGCTTTATTTCTAACAACTTCTCCTAGTTCATTTAACTTATTTCTAAAAACCCACTTTGTACCAATAACAGAATGATTATGAGGTCTAGGAACAAGAGTCCAAACATTATTTCTCTCAAATTGATTTAACTCTTCTTCCATAGCAATAATCCAGAAATTATCACACAATGCATCATCAATATTTTTTGGTTCAATATGAGATAAAGGGCAAAATTATCAATAAAGTACCGCATTGTTTTTACTCCTTGGGAGACATCACCAATGATTTGCTCTTTAGGATGACCTCTTGCATATATGATATCCTTTGGAAGTTCTTGATTACTGCTTGATTGACCATCTTGTTTTTGCTCCATTATTTCTTCTTCTTTGGCATGATCTTCCATTGTGGGTACTTGGTGTTGAGTTTGATTTTCAACCATTGATGAGCCTGCATCATCTTCATCTCTTCTTTGAAGATAAATGTTGGATTCATAAGGTTACATGAATAGATTCTTCAACACACAATGTCCTTTTATTATAGACTCCATATGCCTTTTTATTTGATGAATAACCAAGAAATATTCCTTCATCTGATTTTCTATCAAACTTACCAAGATAGTTACTAGTGTTTAAGATGAAGCACTTACAACCAAAAACTTTAAAATAGACAATTGATGGAGTTTTATCAAATAGAAGTTCAAAAGGTATTTTTCTTATAAAAGGTCTTAGCAAAACTCTATTCATGACATAACAAGCTGTATTTACAGCTTCAGCCCAAAAATATTTAGGTAGTGAATTTTCACAAAGCATTGATCTAGCCATTTCTTGCAAGGTTCTGTTTTTCCTCTCAACAACACCATTTTGTTGAGGTGTTTTGGCAGCTGAAAAATTGTGAGTGATTCCATACTCATCACAAAATTTTGTAAAATCTTGATTACAGAATTCTCTTCCATTATCACTTCTAATAGAAATTAGTTTGCAATCAAGAGAAGTTTGAACCTTTTTGAAAAGTTTTGAAAATTCATAAAACGTTTCATCTTTTTGTGCTAAGAAAATTACCTATGTAAATCTTGAAAAATCATCAACAATCACATAAGCATAGCTTTTACCACCAAGACTAGTAGTCCTCATAGGTCCAAATAAATCAATGTGAACTAGTTCAAGAGGTTTTGAGGTAGAAACCATTTTGTTTGGTTTAAAAGATGTTTTTGATTGTTTTCCATATTGACAAGCATCACAAAGATGAGTTTTGTCAAAATGCAATTTTGGAAATCCTCTAACTAGCTCTTGTGTAGAAAGTTTGTTCAATAAATCCATGCTTACATGTCCTAATCTTCTATGCCATAAAAATCCATCATTGTCATGAATGGCAAGACATTTAATATCATTAGTAATAAGCTCATCAAGATACATCACATATACATTACCAACTCTTTTAGCAACAAAAATAGTTTTGTTACTTGCACTGTCAAGAATAGTACAAGTATCACATTAAACTCTACTTTGCATCCATTGTCACATAATTGACTAATACTAAGTAAATTATACTTTAAACCTTCAATAAGTAAAACTTGCTTGATAAGAGGGAAAGAACCTTTACCAATGTTACATATTCCAAGTATTTTCCCTTTCTTCTTATCTCCAAATGTGACAAAACCTTCACTTGTAGTTTGGAGCTCACTAACAAGTGATGCATTTCCAGTCATATGCCTTGAGCAGCCACTGTCAAGGAACCATTTTGTGGCACTTGATCTTAAGGCAAATTGTACCTACACCAAATTAGAAAGAGTGATTTTTGGTACCCATATCTTTTTGGGTCCAAGGGGGTTAGTAAAAGTTCCTTTGATTTTTCAAATGGTCTTAACACCATTTTCTATCTTTCTTTTTATAAAACATCTAGAAACCTTGTGTCTATGCTTACCACAATATGTGCAACAAATATGTGACCTAGAATGAGAAAATTCTTTAACAAAAGACATTTTCTGTTTTGGAGCAAAACAATCATGTGTAAAACCAAGACCATATTTTACAAATGAAAATCTTTGATAACCTAGTAATTTATTTAAATTTTCTCTTCCATTTGTAAATCTCTCAATGCATAAAGTTAGATCATTTACCTTCCTTTTTAAAAGCTCATGATCTGTTATCATTAATTCAAAAGAAATAATTCTTGTACAAAGCTTTTTGTTTTCAAAAGATATGCTTTGTATGGTTGTATTCAAAACTTCTTTTTCAATGGTAAGACAACTAATGGTTTCAAGAAGTTTACCATTTTCAACACGTAATTTTGAATTTTCATTTGATAAATCATTGATTTTGAATTTCATTTCTTTATTTCTTTTTGAAGCCTTTTTCAGTTCTTCATATAGTTCTACAATCAAATCACTGGAATCAATATCATCATCACATACATTTGAAATGAAAGGTGAAGATTGTACCTCATCATCAATGGCCATAAAGCATATGTTGGCCTTTTCTTCAATGTCATTCTCACTCTCTTGTTGATCCCACGTTCCAGCTAATCCTTTACCTTTCTTGACAGATTTCTTTCTGTTTTTGCTATCTCTTTCCCTTTCCAACACTTTAGGACAGTCAGCAACAAGATGCTCTGTGCTTTTGCATTCAAAGCATTTTGGTTTGTAGGATGAGGATTGTCCACCCTTTTTGACTGGTTTTCTTCCTTTCTTGAGGAATTCCTTTTTGTAGAATCTTTTGAACTTCCTCACTGCCATTGCAATCTCTTCTTCTCCACTGTTTCCTCCTTCTTCTTCACTTGAAGACTGTTCTTGTTCACTCAAGTGATTTGAGGACTTGAGTACCACTCCTTTTCTTCCTTTTTCTTCATCCTCCTTATCATTTAGCCGTTTCATCTTCATTTCATGAGTCAGTAGAGATCTAATGAGCTCTTCGAGTGGAAGAGTCTTCAAGTCCTTGGATTCCTCAATAGCAAGTGTCTTAGGCTGCCAAGATTTTGGTAGAGCATCTAAAATCTTTCTGTTTTGCTCTCCCATTGTATAACTTTTACCATAAGCTTTCAAGCCATTAAAAATGTTAGTAAATCTTGTAAACATATCAAACATTTTCACCTTGTTTCATGGTAAACAGTTCATAATCTCTAACAAGCATGGCAAGTTTAGATTCTTTAACTTGATTAGTACCTTCATGTGTAATTTGGAGTAATCTCCACATGTCATGGGCAGAATCACATCCACTAACTCTATTGTATTCAGTAACATCTAAAGTACAACTTAATATATTCATGGCCTGATAATTTAAAGTCATTTTCTTAGAATCATGCTCATCAAATTCATCAGTGGACTTGGGTTCTGAGGTTATTCCATCAGCTCTAATTTTCATTGGGACATAAGGACCTTTCTCTATTATATTCCACAAATCAAAATTGATAGAACAAATATAAATTTTAACTCTAGATTTCCAGAGAGTGTAATTTGTTCCATCAAACAAAGGTGGTCTATTTGTGGAGGATCCTTCTTGGTAAGGTAGGTTTGACATATTAGCCATAGGATCTTTGTCTTCTAGGTTGCAAAACCACACAAAGAAGTTCTAGCTCTGATACCAATTGAAATACCTAAGAAGGGGGGGGGGGGGTGAATTAGGTATTTGGCTAATTATCGCAAAATTAAACCTTTTATGCTTTTAGACCAAGAACAAATTATATAGGCAAAATAGAGACAGTTTAAAGTAAAGCAATGAAGAAAGCAATAGCAAAGAACTCAAGCAATTTATAGTGGTTTGATCCTCAAGATCTACGTCCACTACCTTAAGCTCACACTTAAGGATTTCAAACACTCTAATATTAGCTCAGGTTTACAGATTACAAGAGAGGCTCACCACACTATGGTTTTATACTCACAACCTCTTCTAGTAACTTTTACAATGCAAGGCTCACCAAACTCAATGGTTTTATATCTCAAACAACCTTGAATCACAACTTCAAGGATCACCTTATCTAAAGGATTTTATGTTATCAAGATAACCTTGCTAGAGCTAATAGAACAACACAAATTGATAGATAAAGAAGAGTGTGTAGATGTTATCACTTGTTGGTAGATGTTTACACAATGTTGTACCTTCACACTTTGATGCCTTTTGAATAATCAATTGAATGCACAAGATAACAGAGCTTTGAAGTTTGTTAAAAGCTTTTGGAATACTTGGAGTTCATAAAGATTCAAGAGTTGCAAATATTCTGAAGTTAATAGCTTTTATAGATGTGAAAAATCAAATGCAACAGCTATAAAACGGCTAGTAACGGCTAGTAACAGTAAAGTTCGGAAGTCCAAACTTTCTGTTATGCGTCCGAACTTGCGTCCGAATTTTACTGTGCCAAGCTGTCTGGAAAAGTTTGAAAGTCTGAACTTTTTCTCATGCGTCCGAACTTCTCTGGAAAAACAGTGACCATGCTATTAGAGAAAGTTTTGACGTCCGAACTTTACTCCATGAGTCCGAACTTGCGTCCGAACTTCTCTGGAAACACAGTAACCATTTCCAGAGTTTGGACGTCCAAACTTGCATCCAAACTTTTCAAATTCAATCAAATCATCTGAAAATCATTGTTGTTATCGTTGAAAACCATTTGTAAGAATGGACACATCATTTTGGCACTTTTAAACACAAAAACCGTTACAAAAACACTTTGATCATACAAGATCTTTTCAAGTTCATTTGAGATTTCAAAAACATACTTGTTATCACAAAGTTTATTAAAAACCATTTCAAAATAAGTTTTGTGCTCTCTCATGCATTCAAATGAAACCAAGACATACAAGTGTAGAGTTTACATAAGAATGTACCTATTTTAATAATTCTACACTCTAAGTCTTCAATGCCTTCAATCATTTTGAACATACTCTTCAAATCTTCAATCACATTTGGGATATTGAGTTGTTCTTGCATTTTAGCTTTAAGGCAATAAGACCTCATGCTTCTCAAGTCATCAATCCTATCACTCAATCATACAAACACATTAGTCCTCATCAATATTTGTTATTATTCAAAACTAATCATAATTATATGATTTGCCCTTAGGGCTAACATTGATTTAGTTCCTCTTGCATAGCAATAATCCAAAAATCATCACATAATGCATCATTAATATTTTTAGGCTTAATGTGAGATAAAGTGCAAAGTTATCAATGAAATATTGTCTTGTTCTAAAACCTTGAGATACATCACCAATGATTTGCTCCTTAGGGTGGCCTCTTGCATATCTTAGATCCTTTGGTAGCTCTTGGTCACCACTAGGTTGGTTATTTGTTCTTGCTCAATCATTTCTTTTTCATTGGCATAATCTTCCAAGGTTGGAGCTTGAAGATGAGTTTGATTATCATTCATGGATGTACCTACATCATCATCATCTTTTTTATCTGAGTAGATGTTAGATTCATCAAATCTCACATGCATAGTTTCCTTAACACACAAGGTTCTTTTATTGTAAATTCTATAAGCTTTCTTGTTAGAGGAATAACCAAGGAATATGCCTTCATCCGATTTTCTATCAAATTTTTCCAAGTTGTCATGCATATTCAATACAAAGTGTTAGCCCTAAGGGCAAATCATGTAGGTTTGATTAGTTTTGATTAATGATAAACATTGATAAGGACTAAAATGCTTGTATGTTGTGTGATAGGATTTTTGGATTGAGAAGGAAGCAAGTCTCATTGCCTTGGAGCTAGCAATGCAAGAACAACTCAAATATGCCAAAGTGATTAAAGATTGAAGAGTTTGTTCAAGATTAACGAAGGCTTTGAAGACATGAAGTGTAAGTTAAATGTGGTTAATATGTAAACTTTGTAAACCCTACACTCTTAAGCCTTGGAATCTATGAGTTGCAATTGAGAGCACAAAACTTGATTTAAATAGTTTCAATGGTTTTGAAGTTACCTAAATTATCCAAGTATTCATAAATGGTTTTAGTACATAAAAGGTCTTTAATGACTTATCTTTGAGGCTAGAATGTTTTCCAACTTGTTTGAATTGATTTGAATATGTTTTGACAAAGTTTAAAAAATTCGAATGAAAATTCAGTCGTCCGAATTTTGTAGCAAAAGTTTGCTACTGTTCTTCCAGAGAAATTCGGAAGAAGATTCGGACGCAGCAGGAAAAATTCGGTTGTCCGAAAAATTCGGACGCAGAATTCGGTCGTCCGAATTTTCCTGAAACTAGCCGTTTTATAGCCATTTGAACTGATTTTCAAATTCTATAAAAGCCATAAACTCCAGATTTTTTGGTAGAACTTTGAACTTAACAAATCATATATGCTCTAACTTGTTTTACAGCAAATTAAATTGAAAAGCTCTCAAATTGCCTTGTGCTCAAAGATTGAAATTCAAGATTCCAAAGGCAACAAAGTGTGAAGGTGAAACGTTGTGTAATCATCTACCAACAAAGTGGTAACATCTTACACACTCTCTTTTCTTATCTCAATTGTGTTTTCTACTAGCTCATTTCAAGGTTATCTTGTGACATAAAACCCTTTTATGTTAGGGTAAGCCATAGACTAGATTAATCAAGGTTGTGGTGTAAAACTCGTTTGTTGGCGAGCCCTTGATTAGATTGGTCTTTAGGTTGTCTTTAGATATAAAACCCTTGTGGAAGGGTGAACCTTGTTTGTATAATTACTAAAAGAGATTGTGAGTGTAAAACCATTGTGTGGTGAGCCTCTTGTGTAATTGCCTAAATTGAGCATATAGTGGATTGGTTGAAATTCTTGAGTGTGGACTCAAGGTAGTGGATGTAGATCTTGGAGAGATCGAACCACTATAAATCTTGTGTTCATTTATTTACAGCTTTACTTGTTTACATACTTATGTTATTATTATTTGTTCTTAGTTGTTGATTGATTGGTTGTGGTTTTATTGTTTGATCATCTTGTCTCAACCATTATATCACATATAAACTTAGAGTTTGTGAATTTGAAGACAAGCTTTTATTAAGGCAAAGGATTTGCAATACAGGAAAAGATTTCGATAATTAGCCTAAGACCTAATTCAGCCCCCTCTTAGGTCTTACAATTGGTATCAGAGCAAGGTCTTCTTTTTAAGGTCTAACAACCTAGAAGTAAAGATCATATGGCTAGTTTATCAAATTTGCCTTATATGGAAGGTTCCTCCACTAATAGACCTCCATTGTTTGATGGTTCTAATTATACTTTTTGGAAGTCTAGGATTGAGATTTATATTTGTTCTATTAACTATGAATTGTGGAATATTATTGAGAAAGGTCCCTATGTACCATTGAGATTGAAATCCGATGGAGTTACAAGAGAACCAAAGCCCATGGAGGAGTATGATGAGAGCGATTCAAGGAAGATGACATTAAACTACCAAGCAATGAACATTCTTTGTTGCGCATTGATTGTCAATGAATACAATAGAGTGATGGAATGTGATTCTGCTCATGAAATGTGGAAGCTACTTCAAGTCACTCATGAAGACGAAAGAACAAATGTGTGCTTCATGGTAATGGAAGATGAGGTACAACCTAATCCATCTACCTCTACTTATTATGATGATGATATTGATGATCCTAGTGAATTACTTGTTGAGATGTATGGAGAATAAAGAAGGCTTCAAAAAGGAATACAGAAATGAAAACCAAAATTAATGATTTATTGAATGAGAATTCAAAATTTTTTTGTGAAAATAAAAAGCTTCTTGATTCTATTGAATGCTTGAATATTGAAAAAGAAGTTTTAAATGTCTCTTTACAAAACATGTCCCTTGAAAAAAAGATTCTTTGTGAAAAGATTTTGTCTCTTGAAAGAATGCTTGTTGATCATGAGACTTTGAAAAAGAAGGTTGATGAACTTACATCATATATAGAAAAATTTACAAAAGGAAGGGACAATCTTGATAAAATTCTTGGAGGTCAAAGATCTCCTCTTGTCAAAAATGGTCTTGGCTATAATTATGTAAACAATGTGTCTAAATATAAAAACTTCTTTGTTAGAGCTACTTCTACTTCCATGCATCATACTTGTTGTACTTATTGTGGAAAACATGGATATAAAGTCACCAAATGTTATGTTAAAAGAAAAGTAGAGAATGGTGTAAAAATCATTTGGAGAGTTAAGGGAATTATTACTAACCCCCACGGACCCAAGAAAGTATGGGTACCAAAGGATATTTCCTCTCCTTTATTGCAGGTACACTTTAATTCAAACTCAAGCACCACTAAGTGGTACATTGATGATGTTGGCTTAAAGAATAAAGGAAGGCACCTCATTCATAAGCAAGGTCAAAGCAACCAATGAAGGATTTGTTTTGAGACAAGAAGAAGGGAATAATTCTTGGAGTAACCAATGTTGGTAAAGGTTCCTCTCTTCTTTTTAAACAAATGTTGCTTATTGCTGATTTGAACTATAACTTGCTTAACATTAGTCAATTATGTGACAGTGTGAAAAGTTGAATGTAAATGTAAGTAATACTTGCACTATACTTGATGGTGTCAATGGTAGAACTATTTTTTGTTGCAAATTGTATTAGTGTCTTGCCTTGATGAACTTGTTGCTTATAAAGTTAGATGATTTTCCACTCATGATAATGACGGTTATTTAAGACATAATAAACTTGAATATCTTGTTACTTATGATAATGATGGATTTTCTTGGCATAGAAGATTTGGTCACATAAGCATAGATTTGTTGAACAAACTTTCCTCTCAAGATTTAGTTGGAGGATTGCTTTGAGAAAATTGTCTTTGAGATACTTGTCAATATGGAAAACAAACAAATGAATCTTTCAAACACATGAAAATGCATTTAGACCTCAAACATCTTGAGCATGTTCATATGGATTGATTTGGACTTATGAGGAACTCTAGTAATATTGACTTGAAGTATGCCTTAGTAGTAGTTGAGGATTTCTAAATATTCACTTTAGCATTATTCTTTGCTCAAAAAGATTAAGTGTTTCATAAGTTTGAAAAACTATTCAAAAAGGTTCAAACCTCCCTTGAGTGCAAATTGATTTCCATTAGAAGTGACAATGGGAGAATTTTACAAACAAGTCTTTACAAAATTTGTGATAAAAAATTGAATTTCATATAATTGTTTCAACTGCAAAAACCCCACAACAAAATGTTGTTATTGAAAGGAAAATTTGAACTTTACAAAAATTGGCTAGGTCTATGCATTGTGAAAATTCTTCTTCAAAAATACTTTTGGGCCAAAGCGTTAAACACCACATGCTATGATAAATAGAATTCTTTTAAGATCATTTTGAAGAAAAACATCTTTTGAATTCTCTTTTATAAGACGTCTCAAATTGCATATTTTAAAATCTTTGGTTATAAATGTCTTATCTTAAATTCTTGTGATAACTTACTTAAATTTGATAGAAAACCGGATATTGGTATATCTCTTAGCTATTCTTCTAACGAAAGACATATAGAGTTTATAATGAAAAGAATCTTATATGATGAGGAAACCATTGATGTTTGTTTTGATGAATCTTACATTTACTTGGAAAGAAAAGGTGAAGATGATGTAGGTACATCTATTAATGACTATCAAACCCATCTTCAAGCACCAACTTTGGAGGATCATACCAATGAGGAAGAAATGATTGAACAAAATCAAGATGACCAACCTAGTGGTGACCAAGAGCTCCCAAAGAACTTAAGATATCCAAGAGGCCACCCTAAGGAGCAAATCATTGGTGATATCTCCCTAGGAGTAAAAAATAAGGCTGTACTTTATTAATAACTTTATTCTTTTATTGCATATGAGCCTAAAAGTATTGATGATGCATTGTGTGATGATTTTTGGATTATTGCTATGCAAGAGGAAATAAATAAATTTGAAAGATACAAAATTTTGGATATTCCTAAATCTCAGGATCATTCCATTATTGGTACTAAATGGTTTTTAGAAATAAACTTATTGAATCCAGAGAAATTGTTAGAAACAAGGTTAGACTTGTTGCCTAAGGATTCAATTAAGAAGAAGGAATTAATTATGATGAAACCTTTATTCCGAATGCTAGACTTGAGTCCATAAGAATGCTTTTGACTTGTACTTGCTTTAAGCTATTTCAAATGAATGTCAAAAGTGTTTTTCTAAATGGTTTTATTAAGGAAGTGGTTTATGTGGAACAATTACCCATTTTTGCTCATGAAAAGTTTCCTAACAATATTTTCAAACTATCCTAAGTTTTGTATGGTTTAAAACCAGCTTTTAGAATTTAGAGTGAAAGATTGCGTAGTTTCCTTCTTTCAAAAGGATTTTCAAGAGGAAAATTGAAACTATTTTTTTATAAAATCCTCATGCAACAATGATCTATAACTTGTCCAAATATATGATACAATTTTTGGTGCTTCTAAAATTCACTTTGTGATGTGTTTTCCAAGTTGATGCAAAGTAAATTTGAAATGAGCATGATAGGAAAACTCAATTTCTTTCTTGGCCTACAAATCATGCAAACCAAGGATGGCACTTTCATGAATCATGTTAAGGTATAAGCACTTTCATAAGTTTATCAACTATGCTTGACAAGAATAAAAAGGTTTCATAGGAGTAGTCAACTCTATTTGACAGCAAGTAGAGCTAATATTATGTTTGTCATGTGCTTGTGTGCTAGATTTTATCTTGTCCTAGAGAGTTTCATTTGATTGCTATTAAACACATTGTCTATTACCTTATTGATACTCTAAGTGATTATGATCTATATTTCAAATGTGTGGCTATGTTATGTGATAACACAAATTCAATAACTTTGACCATCATATTATTCAACAAACTAGGACAAAGCATATAGATATCAAACTTCATCTCATTAGAGATCATTCTACTAAGGGTAATACTTGTTTAAATCATGTTTGCATTAATAAACAAACTAATGATATCTTACTATGCCATTAGCCGAAGAAAGGTTTAACCAATCTTAGAAGAAGCTTAGAAATTTAAAAAATTCAATGACTAATGAGTGTATTCAAGTGTTGTTGCTCCAGGTAAGGACAAATAAGCCTAGCATGAGAAAATGAAAGGGAAAAGCCAAAGAAAGAGAAGGAGGACAAGTGATCAATGAACCAAGGAAAGTTCATGTTCCTCAAAGCATGTCATGGCTGGATAGATTTGTCACAGTGGAGGCTGCTACTGAATTGATGATTGCATAAAAAGGAACAATAAGATAAATCTATGTCACAATGTGGATGTCATCAAACTATCCGAAACTGGGTAATATACTCTCATTTTTAAATGATGTGAGCTGGACTAGTTTGCTTGTGGTTGATGAATGCTATTACCTTCCTTAGTCTATGAAGTTTATGAAAATATTAAGGAAGAAAGAGTTGAGCAAGTTGGTAATAAAACTATTTAGTGGTATTCTTCAAGAATATCACAAGTTGATTTTTGAGATTGACAATGCATTGCTCAATAGAATTTGTGATGTTGAGGATGTTAAGTTTAGGCATTATTCTTCTGAGGACATTGTTTTATAAGTGAGTTATACTCACATGAAAGAACTGAGAATGCCTATATAAATGGTAGAAGCCTCAAGACTAGAAAGAAGAGAGAGATAAAAGCTTTTTGATGCTAGTAAAAGAATTTTGCACCAAATGCTTACTACCTTGATTATAGCATACTTTGAGCACAAGTCTTCTGTTGATAATATGTATGCTGTAATTATGCTAGCCATGCATAAGAAAAGAAAATTGAATTTTGGATATATAGTGCTAAAGAATATAATGGCAGCTAGAAGAACTGGCATAAGGCATTGCCATATGTAAGGTTATTAACAGGAATTTTCAAGTATCTCCAAGTGCAATTTTCTTCCAGTGGTTTACCAATAAAGAGTGAAGAAGTCTACACCAAAAAATCACTAAAAAGAATTCCTTGGATAATTGATGAGGATGAAATATGGAGAACAAAAGCAGAAACTCCTTTAAGAAGAAAAGAGGTTGAAGAAAGTGAAGAGGTTGAGAAAGAAGAAGATGAAGAAGAAATATTGGCAAAGTAAATGAAGACAAAGAGGAGGCATGACTCATCTAGTGAGGGGGAGCAACCTTACACAAAAAGAAGACTATTTGAAGAAGTACCATCTATTGCAGGAAAATAAGTTGTCAAGGTGTTTCAAGAGATATTGAACAGCCATACAAATTCTTCAAGTCCTTTGCTCCAATGATTCTTGGCAAATTTGATGATTTAGAAGCTAGAGTCAAGAATATGAAAGAAGACTTGAGAAAGATTTCTCAAGTTATTTTAAATAGTGCAAGTTCCTATAAAGCCAAAGAAGAAGAAATGAAAGAAGATGAGAAAGAGAACAGTGAAGAGAAAAATGAAGAAGATCAAGAAGATAATATGGGTGGAGATGGCAGCAATAAAGTTGACAGTAATGACAGTGAAAATTGAAATGACTATCAATTTATTGCTAAAGAAGAAGACAAAAGATGAAGAAAAAGGCAGTGAAGCATCCGAAGAAGAAGAAGAACATGAGAATGAAGAACAAAGAGGTAGAGCTCAAGAGAACAAGCAAGAAGAAGGAGGTGAAGGAAGTTTAACAAAGTCAAATCACAAATCCATCACCAATTCCTTCAGCCAAGGGAAGAGGAAAATGTGGTTCAAAGAAAGAAGATCCAAAGATCCTCTCGATTGGTAACTTTCCAAAGCACAACTACACGAGCAAGGAGTCAGCAAATAAAGGAGCCCATCATATAGAGATCAAGGAGACATGGCCATCATAACAAACAAATTTGGAAGTGAAGACCATGAAGCACATCCAAGACTAAGCATTTCTATCCCTAAACTATATTTTGATGCTTATTTTAGATTATGCATTGATGAAAAAGTTATGCTTTAATATTGAAATTTACTTGTGTCTTTCTAGTCATGATAATATTTTGAAGCTAAATATGTGAAATCTTTGTGATAAGAGCTTCTTTTGTTTCACTTTTGTTGTCCAAGTACTCTTAGCCCAAGTTTAATCGTTGCTAAAAAGGGGGAGAAGAAGTTGATAATATATTGCTTATTGTATTATTATTGAGATACTACATAATGCTTATTCCTGTTAGGATGATAATTATTTGACCAGAGAATTGCTGAATATTGCAAATATACAGTTTATGAGAGTTGGCTAATATATTACTAAATTACCAAATGAGGTTTAGTCCATATACTGCTTATATGTGATACATGTTGTCTCACTTTCATTAACCCCATCTTTGCTTGATGACAAAAGGGGGAGAAGAAATGTGATGACAAAATGTGTGAAAATGTGAAATAGCAGTGGAATTCCTCATGCATCTCTGAAAATCCATGTGTATGTCAAGAGGGAGAAAGAATGTTGACTGCAAAATATGCTATGTGTTTGTTGTATTGTAATGTGCTTGCTGTAAATGTGCTATGTATGAGTGCTATAGGTTGAAATGTAAAATAAATGTGTATTGTGCAAATATATGGTTGCATTTGAAATTTAAATTGAAAATGATTATTTTCTGAGATTTTGAAAATAGTTGAATTGAGATTGTGAAATATTTCATCATGGTTCTTGACTTGACCTATGACTTTAAGTTACATCATGAAAACAATTAAATACATGAGTTTTGTGGTTTTGCAAAGCTAAATTGAGTGTTATTGTGGCTATACATATTTGAGTACTTCTATAGTTCATTTGAAAATGCAAAATCATCTTTTCAAACTTGTTGACAAAAATTTGGACTTGAAATTCAGCTGCAGATAAAAAATTCGGATGCATCAAGATCTTCTTGTCAAAAATGTTTTTTCCTGTTGTTCAAGTTGTTTGAAAATTGTCTTAATCCTTCTTACCATATTTGAACAATCTTAGAAAAGCTTATTTTCAAAAATAAAAGTTGTTATCTCACATATTTTACAGTTTGGAATTGAAAGTTCAAAATTCGGATGCATGTTTAGAAATTCTGATGCATGCAATTTTGTTGCCAAAACATGCTCTTTTGTTGTTCAAATTGATCCAAATATGTTTTAATCTCTTCCATTATGTTTGAACAACCTTAGGAACATTTTATTTCACTTTAAACATTCATTATATTGAATCTATTGCAGTTTGGACTTAAGATTTAAAAATTCGGATGCAAAGTTTAAAAATTTGGATGCATGTTCTGAAATTCGGACGCATCCATATTTTTTTACCAAAATGTGCTCTTTTGTTGTTCAAATTGATTCAAACATGCTTAAAGCTCTTCTACTATGTTTGAACAACCTTAGGAAAGCTTATTTTCAAAAATTGAAGCTTTCATTTCACTTATTCTACAGTTCGGACTTGATATGTCAAAATTCAGATGCATAGTATCTCAAGTCCAAACTTGTTGAAAAATGAGCACAATCTAAGGGGGAGCATTGTTAAACATTTACAACCTTTAAAACATCTCTTAGAATCTTTTCTAAGTGCTTAAATGCTATATCTTCTATCCTAGTAATTAGAAGGAAGGAGGTTAATAGAGGTTGGTTGGGTCATAGGCTCATATTGAGCCTTTTGTATGTCAATGTGCTAAATTGATTATTTTCTATCATTGACATTAATACTTCTGTGTACTACATTGTTTTAATCTATCACATTTTGCATCAAAGTTTGTCATCATCAAAAAGGGGGAGACTGTTAGCCCTAAGGGCAAATCATGTAGGTTTGATTAGTTTTGATTAATGACAAACATTGATAAGGACTAAAATGTTTGTATGTTGTGTGATAGGATTTTGGATTGAGAAGGAAGCAAGTCTCATTGCCTTGGAGCTAGCCATGCAAGAATAACTCAAATATGCCAAAGTGATTAAAGATTGAAGAGTTTGTTCAAGATTAATGAAGGCTTTGAAGACATGAAGTGTAGGTTAAAGGTGGTTAACAGGTAAACTTTGTAAACCCTACACTCTTAAGCCTTGGAATCTATGAGTTGCAATTGAGAGCACAAAACTTGATTTAAATGGTTTTAATGGTTTTGAAGTTACCTAAATTATCCAAGTTTTCATAAATGGTTTTGGTACACAAAAGGTCTTTAATGACTTATCTTTGAGGCTAGAATGTTTTCCAACTTGTTTGAATTGATTTGAATATGTTTTGACAAAGTTTAAAAAATTAGAATGAAAATTCGGTCATCCGAATTTTGTAGCAAAAGTTTGCTACTGTTCTTCCAGAGAAATTCGGAAAAAGATTCGGACGCATGAAGAAAAAATCGGTCGTCCGAATTTTGGCCTTCAGCATGGTCACTGTTTCTTCCAGAGAAATTCGAAAGAAGATTCGAACGCAACAGGAAAAATTTTGTCGTCCGAAAAATTCGGATGCAGAATTCGGTCGTCCGAACTTTCCTGAAACTAGCCGTTTTATAGCCGTTTAAACTGATTTCAAATTCTTTAAAAGCCTTAAATTCCAGATTTTTTAGTAGAACTTTGAACTTAACAAATCCTACATGCTCTAACTTGTTTTACATCAAATTAAATTGAAAAGCTCTCAAATTGCCTTGTGCTCAAAGATTGAAATTCAAGAATCCAAAGGCAACAAAGTGTGAAGGTGAAACGTTGTGTAATCATCTACCAACAAAGTGGTAACATCTTACACACTCTCTTTTCTTATCTCAATTGTGTTTTCTACTAGCTCATTACAAGGTTATCTTGTGACATAAAACCCTTTTGTGTTAGGGTGAGCCATAGACTAGATTAATCAAGGTTGTGGTGTAAAACCCGTTTGTGGGTGAGCCTTTGATTAGATTGGTCTTTAGGTTGTCTTTTTAGATATAAAACCCTTGTGGAAGGGTGAACCTTATTTGTATAATTACTAAAAGAGATTGTGAGTGTAAAACCATTGTGTGGTGAGCCTCTTGTGTAATTGCCTAAATTGAGCATATAGTGGATTGGTTGAAATTCTTGAGTGTGGACTCAAGGTAGTGGATGTATATCTTGGAGAGATCGAACCACTATAAATCTTGTGTTCATTTATTTATAGCTTTACTTGTTTACATACTTATGTTATTATTATTTGTTCTTAGTTGTTGATTGATTGGTTGTGGTTTTATTGTTTGATCATCTTGTCTCAACCATTACATCACATATAAACTTAGAGTTTGTGAATTTGAAGACAAGCTTTTATTAAGGCAAAGGATTTGCAATACAGGAAAAGATTTCGATAATTAGCCTAAGACCTAATTCAACCCCCCTCTTAGGTCTTACACAAAGCACTTGCAACCAAACACTTTGAAATATGCAATAGGTGGTATTCTACCAAATAGAAGTTCAAAAGGCGTTTTTTCTCAAAAAATGCCTCAAAAGAACTCTATTCATAACATAGCATGCGGTGTTTACGGCTTCGGCCCAAAAATATTTTGGTAAATAATTCTCACAAAGCATAGACCTAGCTATTTTCTGTAAAGTACAATTTTTCCTTTCAACAACTCCATTTTTTTGAGGTGTTTTGGCAGCCGAAAAGTTGTGAACAATACCATTTTATCACAAAATATTAGTTGTAAAATTCTTTCCCATTGCCAGTTCTTATGGAAATTAATTTGCAATCAAGGGAGGTTTAAAACTTTTTGAAAAGTTTCACAAATTCATGAAATACTTCATCCTTGTACAATAAAAAGAGTACCCAAGTGAATCTTGAAAAATCAACAACAATTACATATGCATACCTCTTACCACCAAGACTAGTGGTCCTCATTGGCCCAAATAGGTCCGTATGAACATGTTCAAGAGGTTTTGAATTTGAAACCATTTTCTTGGGTTTGAAAGATGTTTTTGTTTTTTTTTCCATAATCGCATGCATCACAATGACGATTTTCTCAAAACGCATTTTTGGCAATCCTCTCACTAAATCTTGAGATGTAAGCTTGTTCAACAAATCCATGCTCACATGACCTAGTCTTTTATTCCAAAGAAAACCATCATTATTATCATGAATGGCAAGACACTTAACATTATTTGCAACAAGTTCACCAAGGTATAGCACATATACATTCCCAACTCGATTTGCAACAACAATAATTTTCCCCCTTACACTATCAACAATTGTACATGTATCACATTTAAACTCAACCTTGCATTATTATCACATAGTTGATGCTAAGCAAATTATATTTCAAGTCACCAATGAGTAAAACTTGCTTAATGAGAGGGGAAGGTCCTTTACCAATATTACCGGCACCAAGAATTTTTTCTTTCTTCTTGTCGCCAAATGTGACAAATCCATCACTTGCGTCTTGAAGTTCACTAATGAGAGAAGCATTCCCCGTCATATGCCTTGAGTATCCACTATCAAGAAACCATTGGTAGCACTTGATCTTGAGAAAATATGTAGCTATATCAAATGAGAGGAAATGACTTTTAGTACCCATATTTTCTTGGGTCCAAATGGGTTAGTAATAATTCCCTTAGCTCTCCAAATAGTCTTAACACCACTCACAACTTTTCTTTTCACAAAACACCTGACCTTGTGACCATTTCTACCACAATAAGTACAATATAATGAAGCATAGAGGTGGATGTAGTTTTGACAAAGTAATTTTTGTATTTTGTAGTATTGTTGACATGATTGTATCCAAGACCATTTTTTAAAAAAAAGAGGATCTTTGATATCCAAGAATTCTGTCAAGATTATCTCTACTATTTGTAAACTTTTCTACGCATAAAGGAAGATCATCAACATTCTTTTTCAGCACATCGTAATCCACAATTATTTTCTCTAACGATGATATTTTGGCACAAAGAGATTTGTTCTCAATAGATATATTTTGTAGATAAATATTTAAAACTTCATTCTTAATATTTAAACAATCAATGGATTTAAAGGTTTTTGTTTTCACAAAATAATTTAGAAATCTCCTTCAATAAATTTTCAATTTTGAATCTCATCTCTTTGGTTCTTTTTGAAACCTTCTTCAATTCACTATACTTGTCTACAAGCAATTCACTAGGATCATCAATGTCTTCATCACAAAGTGTGGAAGTTGAAGGAATAGATTGTACCTCATCATTCATAGCCATGAAGCACACATTTGCTCTTTCATCATTGACATCTCTACTATCTTCATTGGCTTATTGATCTCAAGTTCCTACCAATCCTTTGCCTTTCTTAATAGACTTCTTCTTCTTCAATTTAGCATCCCTTTCTTTCTCCATTGCTTTAGGGAAATTGGTTATAAGGTGTTTGGTACACTTGCACTCATAGCATTGAGGTTTGAACAATGAAGATGATTGTCCTCCTTTCATGGAGGGCCTCTTTCCTTTCTTCAGAAATCCCTTTTTGTAGAATTTCTTGAACCATTTCACCATCATGGCCATTTTATCGTCTTCTCCATCTTCTTCTTCATCACTAGATGAGTCTTCTTGTTCACTTTGATTCTCGGAGGCTTTGAGTACTACTCATTTTCTCCCTTTCTTCTTATCTTCAAGATTATTTAATCTTTTTACCTTCATCTCATGAGTGAGCAATGATCCAATAAGTTCCTCAAGAGAAAGAACCTTCAAGTCTTTTGATTCTTCAATTGCAAGAGTTTTTGGTTGCCAAGACTTGGGTAGAGCATCCAAGATCTTTCTATTTTGCTCACCAAGTGAGTAATTCTTCCCATATGACTTCAAACCATTTGAGATGTTTGTGAATAATTCATAATCCCTCACTAGCATAGCAAGCTTTGACTCCTTCACTTGATTTGTGCCTTCATGAGTAACTTGAAGAAGTCTCCATATGTCATGAGCGGTGTCACATCCATTTACTCTGTTATATTTGTTGACATCGAAAGCACAACTCAAGATGTTCATAGCTTGATAGTTCAAGGTCATCTTTCTTGAGTCAGTTTTATCGAATTCGTCCATAGGCTTGGGTTCCCTTGTTACTCCATCGGCTCGCATCCTCATTGGTATATAGGGACCTTTCTCAATGATATTATACAAATCAAAGTAAATAGAATAAACGTATATCTTAATTCTAGATTTTCAAAACGTATAATTTGTTCTATCAAATAAGCAAGGCCTATTTAAACAAATTCCGATAGTATTCCTATTGGAAGACTAGCTATTATCATGAGTTAAGATATAATCAATGTGGTTATGTCTCTGATGAATAATAGTCGAAAGGTGAAAGAAATGGGTATCTACATTTAGGTTTGTTCCACCAATAAGTTTACTCTCTTTTTAGGAGTTCATCCAACTCTTCTAGAAGTTTCTTTTGTTGCTTAAGATTAGAAACTGTTTGTGGAAGTTTTTTGGTTCTCATCAATTTGATTTTTAGCTTAGAAATGCACTGTTGGACAGAGCCAAATGTGTTCATTTTCCAATATTTAAGAGCAAATTTATCATGTTCCACAGAATCAAGTAATTGGTGAGGGTAAAACTAGAAATAGGGCAAGACCAAGCATTATAAATTACATCAACATCAGATGGATCACGAGTCCACATTATTTCAAGCTATGAACATCTTGAGTTGAAGATTAGAATTGAGCAAGTGTGTATGATCCGGGGCTAAAGTTGTGAGATGAAAAATAGTTTCTTGCAGGAACAGAAATCTCCATGCGGCATTTACAATGCCTCAATCTAGTTTGATCTGGATATTAGCTAAACCTTCTCTCTTATTATTCCATGTATATGGGAAACCATTGGAGCCCATTGTAATCAATCATTCCTTTTCCATTAATTCATGAAACACTCTTTTCATTTTATCTATGTACGATTTTTATCCTTTTTCTCCTATTATTAGCAAAACAGTTTAGATCTCCCATTGTTAGCGGAGGAAAAATAAAAGTAGAACCAACTTGATTTAGATTGTTCCAAAACAATTCTTTTTTGTGAATATTGATTGGGTCCATACACCCCAGTAAACAACCAAGGTTGGTTGGGAGGCTCTGACAAACCATTGATCATATTGGGGTTCGAAATAATGATATGCAAATTAACCTGTTTCCTCCAACACATGATCAAGCCACTAGAAATGTTGTCATAAGAAAAAAAATGAAACTAAAAAAATCCTATAGAAATAACAATCCATTATTTTCTCAAGGGAGAAAATTTTGATCTCAAACAAAAATAGAATGGATGGTTTTGAGAGTTAACAATAACTCTCAATGCTCGAACTACCTTAGGCTTAGAAAGCCCTTGGCAGTTCCATACAATTCAAATCATGGTTGATTAGGGAGGCATGGTTTTCAAGCCTGCCTCCTCAGCCTTTATGATCAAGTAATCACTATCTTCTTGTACCTCTTCAATCCAAACACTAGAATTCTTGTTAATGGAATCAATCATCAATCATCCTAGCCCTTCTTTTGATATGAATAAACCTTATACAAATGATGGCTATGCTGTCTTTTGTCATACAAACTTTATTCTTAGTGTTTTGTGACCCTGTATTGTGGACTGTTTCAACGTTTTCTTTCTCAGGGAACATAGAACCATTGGTTCAGAGATGTAATAGGGATTGAGAAAGATATGGATAGGTTACAGCTGGGTTTAAATTTCTTGAATGAAGGTTAGGTAGTTATCATTGGTCTTTTTGCATCCTTTGTGTTTATTTGATAACTAGAAGAGCCTTGGGTTAGGTAGGTGGTGGTTGTAGGTTAGTAGGTTATGCACACTTGGGCTTAGTTGGTCTTCTAGCACTTGGGGTAGTTCATGTGGGCTCACAAGGCTGTTTGTAGGATTGTGAGGTCACAATCATTGACAACTTGTCTTTTCTTAGCTGAAATTGCCGTCTGAGTATTGCTGGCAGAAGAAACATTTTCACCCATTGGCACGTGGTTGTTACCAATGTCCTTAAGAGGTTTACTGGGTTCTTTCTCTCCAGCATTCTTGCTACCTCTAGAACTAAAGTATATGATATGAAGCATGTATCCAAGGACTGAAAGCATTCCTTTGATCTAATATACCAATTATGGTTTGTGGTTCCTTTGGGCACTGAGATTCTGCATGTCCAAGTATGCCGCATTGGAAGTTAAAATTAGCTAAGCATTTAAATCTAAATGGAATCCACCTTCTACTACCTTCCTCCTCTTCTATAAAGAATCTAGTTACATTGAAGATATATAGAAGAACACAGTGGAGGGTTAATTGAATAAAACTACAAGGAATAGGATATAAAAGATAAAGAAACACATAGACAAGCTAGGGAAAGGTAGATTTGAAAACAACAAATAAATAATAAACTAAAGGAAAGGATATTAATGATGAGACCGTAGATAGATAGAAATCAATGGCAGGAGAGCCACTAGGAGAGCTAGAATATCCAGAACAGTCTCATTATAGAGAAAAGAGAGTTCTACTCCCTACTAAGAGAACGATTCAATTACATATTACAAAAATCACAATTGAAATTCTCCAGTATCGAAATTGTTCCTCAAACCATGGAAATCCACATAGCACTTCCTTAGCCACTACAAGTAGACTGCACAATCTAGATAAATCATATTTTTAAATGAAGATTTCTATGACCTCAGAAGCCACCAAACTGCTCCAACAAAAACTCTGAACATCTAACTTCTTCTTCTGGATAAATGAATTCAAAAAAGTGAGTTTTGATCTTAATAGAAAGAATCAACACAAAAGAGTGGTGCTCCAAGTACAAGTAGCAATTAAGTATCTCTCTTTTGATATGTGGGCTTTGAGCAAAAATGGCCTAAAAACTTTTAAAGCCTCGTCAGAATTGTTAGGCATAAAGTGAAGAACTTGACGAGTTTCAAAACAATAGTGAAGAGAAGAAAGAGATTGAGAGATTGAGAGAGAGTTGATCAGAGCAATTAACGAAGCAAGGAGAGAATAGAGAAACAAGTGAGAGAGAGAGAGAGTCGATCTAATCTAAAAGAGTTTGAATTTCTTTTGGACTAAAAACACTCTTTGGGTGGGAAGTAAAATGCTTTTTAGTCTCCAATATACCGCTACTCTCTCTCAGCCATTAAATCAAAAGTTTCCAATCCGATGACTGTAAGGGTAGTTTCATACATATTAAGAAAAAAACCCATTATCATATTAACTAAATTGACCAAAAATCGGGTGCAGGAGTCCAAAAACAACAATAAACTGGCCAAGATCCAAACTAGCATCAAATTCTAAAATTTACCTTATTGAAAAAGAAAAGGCACAATGGCGTCTACTTGATAGACTGCCTCGCTATTTGATGACAGTGAATATTTGCTAGTCACACCACCTATTAGCATAAAAGGTCACCCATATTGGGAGAGGGGGTGTCCTGTCTCTCCTTTTCTCTCTATCTTCCTACTTGACCATCTGTGCTGCAACTTTTGTGCCTTCTGCTTTCCCCTTTATTTTATTCAATTATAAATAATTGTTCACCACACAACGTTTACACTTGTATAATTATGCATTTGAAATTTATAAATATAAAATAATTGTATAAAAATATTTACAATGATGAAGGTAATTTGTGCTTCAAATTATTATAGTAAAATCACATTATATTCATTCATCTCAGGGGTATAAATAATTGTTCACACTGTCTTGTATAGTTATTCCAAAATATTAAATAATTATTCACGCAAAGGTAAATAATTCCTCACGTAGGTTTGAAGTTGACTTTTCCACATCTGCATTCTGAGTTCAGATACATAGACTTTAATTGAACAGAATCAGCATTGAGAATGCTAGGGAAGACATGTAGTTTCATTGGAACATTCTATGAATTAGATAAATTCAAAGAAAGCAAAAGGGCTCCAAAGGCTTTCTGAGAATAAAGGTTGAAACTAGTATCCATGCATAGCTAAAACCAAGTTTCTTCATGATTGGGGAAGATGGAAGTTATAGATGGATCCAATTCACATATGAAAGATTAGCTAACTTTTGCTATCGATGCAAATAATTGGGGCACAATTCGTTCCTCTTTGATAAGGAAGAAGGTACCTTTCATTGCTTGAGGGACCCTTGGAAAGCATTAGGACCTTGGATGCATGCTCAGATGAACTAAAATGGCTGGCTGGAATCCTTGGCAAATAGAAATCTGGAAAAATATCCGACGAGAGTTCCACTGTAAGGCATCAGTGACCTTCACACACCACCCTCAAGCAATTAGGAAATAGAAAGTAGTCCTGCTGACATAGAAATTATGGATGTTCAAATTAAGATGACTGATAATAGTAGTAGGTATGCTATCTCAAGTCAGTAAAGTCAAAAGTTCAAATTTCTCACTGAAGAAGAAAATTTTACCTTACCCACTCAAAATTTTAGCAGGGGCTCAGACCAAAATATCCAATTGGACAACAATTTAAGTCCACAACTCCTCACCCAATTGGCTGTACCTATCCCAATTCAACCCAACCCAAACCACAAGAATCCTTAGCCTCCCACCCTAGCCCAATCCATACTACCTAGCCCCGTTATAACCTTTTCTCCTTCTAAACCCAAAATAAATCCACATAAAAGAGCCTTGATCACTTGCTAAACTACCCAAAAAAAACCAAACTCAGCTTCAAACTTAATCTCTCTGGCTGGTCCAACCCCAATATCCAAAATAGCTTCAACACACTCCCCTCAAATATACATATTACCTGCCTGGAACCAGCCCTATCTTCACCAAACTTAAACCCCAATTCACTTGAATTTCTAGTAGAACAAGAATCGAAAGAGGAGGAAGTTGTTACTGTGATCAAGAGATGATTTATCCATGTGAAGAGGAAGGTGAGGCAAATGCATCACGCCAATTGTAGTTTTGGATTGAATCGTGGTAATTTGAAGAACTACAGAATGCTAGAATTGAGGAGACTCATACAACCAATGAAGCAGGCCTTATCAAGCCCCCAATGCAGCCATGATTACTATTATTTGGAATTGTTGAGGGATTGCAAAACCCTCGTCAGCCAGAGCTTTAAGAGCTCTAGTTGAAGCTCACAACTTCTCTGATTTTTCTTTCTAAACTCAAAATCACTCTCCTATTAAAATTTCTAAAATTCTCAATGTTTTGGGGTTGCCTAGAGTTTTTCTCTGCTAGAGGTAATGGCCTAGTTATTATACCGAAAAGAAACATTGATCTTCAAATTATTGTGAAAAATGACCATCTTATCAACTGTCTGATTCTTTTTGACCCTCCCATTACTCTTTGGATGTTAACTGGAGTATATGGTCCTTGACAAAATTCCCAAAAACCAATCTTTTGGGACAGCTTGCTGCAAAATTGTAGTGCATGTTTTGGACCTGCGACAACTTTAATAGTTGTTATGGTCAAGAAGACAAGTTAGGAGGAAGGACGTATGTTCCAAGTAACCAATATGGATTTCAAAACTTCATTAACAATGCTGGACTCATTGACATGGGATTTTTTGGCTACCAGTACACATGGAACAACAAAAAGATAGGTAATTCCAGCATTCAAATTCATCTGGATAGGGGTTTTGTCAATGCTTCTTGGCACTTTTTGTTTTCTAAGATGTTAATTTATCATCTTATTGCCTTTTTCTCTTATCTCAAACCTCTTCTCCTAAATGGTTTCACTATAAATACTCGTAATTCATAATGATTTCTTGTTTGAATCAGAGAATCAATGAAATTTGGGTACGGGTAGTCAGGAGGGAAACCAGGAGGGTTAGTCTGGATCATGGCAATAACGGGTTTGGTTTTGAAAGAACTGGGTCTGGACAGAAAATCAGTCATGACATTTGTCTTACCTTTGATGTGTTTGACCTCGAATGAATACTAAGAGAACCATGTTGCCCACCTGAGCAGTTGAGGATGTGGAACTTGTTTCTGTTTGATAGTGAAACCTAGAAACTATAAATGGTATCAAAGCCACTGATGTATCAGAAATTAAGCTAGAGTTGAAGAGACCTTTATACAGTCATGAACTTAGATATTTCCTGTCCATCTATTTCCTTAGACAGTACTCTATCTTTCTGGCAAACAGCTTCTAAAAAATTAGATTATCTTTATGAAGTTACTGTAGACTCTTCTTCTCAGTTCTTACTAGAGAATCATCCTTTTATGAACCCATACACTAATTATGCTAAGTCTATTACCTCTCCTTGGAAGACTATCAAATCTCTTATCCGTCAAACTCCTTCTCCTGTTCGAGAATATGTTCAGTGTTCAAAATGTACAAACATCCTATTGTTGTTACTGTTAAAGAGCAATTTCTTACTCTTTACATTCCTGAGGATTTCTCTCGATAATGGAAGTAGCACGGATACTCCCATCTCCATTTTGGAGATGTCCGAATAGTTCTCACACTTCATGGAAAAAAAGACTTCCTATGGTTGCTCGAGTTGCCTTGCTAGACACTATTTCTAGCACATCAGCATGCTTGCATTGCTACTGTTGAAACTACTTTAAATGCAGACATTGTTTTTATTACCCTATATTCAAATTTTAACATGTATCTTGCAAATCCACATCTTCTGAATGCCCTTAAAGTGCAACTTCAGATATCAGGAGCTTCATAAGTTCACGATGCTCTTACTACAACTCTACACTATCAGATGATATACAGAGTACAGAATCATTCCATCGATCTCTCTCTCCCTAGAGAAGATGATGCTCTTTTGATAAGAGTAGATAACAAGAAGACAGCAATATGTACTCATGCCCCAAGGCAAATTCCTAAAACAAAACTTTTACATCTTCTTCCTGACGCCTGGGTTACAGAGTATGAGAATATTCATGAGGCTACCAATCAGCCTCTAGAATCCTCTTCCTCTATGATCTCTCAAAATATTGATTGCACTATCTCCATCAAATTTGACCACAAGTACCTTCAGTTTGTTGTTCACTCATATCCAAGGATCTCCATGATCCAACTTCCAATGCATAATCCTTTATCAGGCCATCAAGGCCATCCTAATATGGATACAAAAGCTGGACCAGACAATCCTTTGGTGTCTTATTGAGATACATTTACTGATATCACCAAATAGTAAAATGCTGAAGCTCAGCCAATTTTTTTTGAAACAGATCCATTCTCCAACCACTGTTATTAGGGACACTATGATTCTTGTGAAACATGCCAAAATTGTTGTTCTCACTGCGGAATTGAGCCGTGCATTTGTGATGATTATCAAAGCTGAAGAAGGAGAAGAAAGAAGAAACAAAGTCTTTCTCCATGTTCAACAAATGAGCCCGACGTAGATCTAGATTATCGAGAAGGATCTCAGGTCATTCAGACTCGTAGCAGGTACAACTCTTCACTTGCTGAAATTTCATTCACTTGGTTGGCATCTAAACCTAAATCCCCTCTCCATCCTTACTATCAAAAATGTCTTTGTATCCTTTCCAAAGAAAAACCAGCAAAGCTATCTCAACCATGCTAGCCGACAAATCTATTTTATAAACCTCCAACTCCAACTCCAATGCTTCATCCACCATCCTACCCAGTGGACAATCAGTATCAGCAAATTCTGTTGAAACAGTCTTGGATTGACAGTCTGAAAATATAGTGGCTCAGAACAAAATCTTGACCCAGAATAATCAAAAGGTCACTCAGGTAAACTCTCATCTCACTACTATTGAAACAAAGTGATTCACAAGCTCAAGACCTTAAGGCTACCAAGCATCTCATTGTGAATATGGAAAAGAGGTTGAGACAAATTCCTTACGATCTTCCCATGCCACGTGTCAATCCTGCTACCCTTATCCAATAGAAACAAAAAGAGATGGCTTCCTTACAAGATTGTATTGCATATCTGAAGGCTCAAATAAAATAGTCACCCTCTTCTAATCCATTACCAGCCACTACTGCTCCTCAACCATCTCCATTTTCTTTCCTCCTTCTATCAATCCTTTTTTACCACCTTCAACTTTCCAGTATTCTGCATCTAGTATAACGGAATATGAACTGTCCAAACCATCCCCTGCTTCCTTTAATGCTGCGTTGTGGCTCAAAGCCAAACAAACTAAAAAAAACAGAAACAGCCTGCTCCTCCGTTACAGACTCCTTTTCAAAGTGTTCAGAAGCAAGCAATGACCCAGAACCAGAGTCTAACTCTGAACTAGAGTCACCTTCTAGCTCAGATTTCTCATATCTATCCTCATTAGAAGACTCTGTTCAAGAGATACCTCAAATCAACATGACTCTTGAAGAAGCAGATGAAGGAGACACATCTGAAGCAACTCCAATCGTTGAAGAACCTAACAGCACTCATCATCCAAAAAATTTACTGCCTCAGGCTCTTTCACTTTACAATTGGATGATATTCTTCTCACAAAATGGGCATTTTTAATACAAGAATTTCATACTTGAATGGCTACTAGAGAACTGTCTAGCATTCCCGCAAATACCATTCCCACAGAGTTCACCTCCAGATTCACTAGCACCTTGAAACAACTCTCAATTATGTTGAGAGAACTCAGTCCTTAAATTCTTCTGTTGATCAAGCTGCCTATTTACTTTATTACTGTTTTCTTGGAGAACCTGATTCTGATCTTGAATTAAAAATAAAATAATTTTTTTCAAATGAAATTTACTCTTTTCAGAGAAATGATTTAGACCAACACTTGTGGTGAATGACTCAATTGTTTTATATTCTTTGTGCAGATGTTAGTTTTAAGCAAGCATTCCTCGATTCTATTCCCCAAGCCTTGGTATGACTCCTCGACAGATCAGACAAGCCATTCTTCAAGGACTTAAAGATCTGTGTCATAAGAGATAAGTTATCAGACAATATCTCAAAGGAGATCGAGAAGTTGAACAAGCATGCAAAAGGACAGACCTCATCATCAAGTCTCCATGTTGCAAGAGTCCTTCATGCAAAAAATCTTCCAAGAAAAAGAAGTTCTCAAGAATCCATACTTCAGATCGCTCATCTTTCAAGAAGAAATGGCGTTACTTTCGCAAGAAAAGAAGGTTTTCCAGTTCTTCCCCCCAAAAGGCTGATCATTGTTATATCTGCAACAGAATGGTCACTATGCCAAACAATGCCCTCAGAGAAAAAAGAGACAGAACCTTATCTCCCAGATTGAGCAGGTGTGCTAGCTCCATGAAGAAAATGATCTTGAATCCATTTTTTGTGAGCAAGAAGAACTTTATGATCATACACTATTTTCCCATCTTCATACCATATCTCTATTCCTCCAGAACCAAACCTTCTGAAGCCCAACACAAGTTCACTTCCGGTCCTTTTCATAAAATCTCACCCCCAAGCACCAGTCTAAATCCGGACGTCCAAATATGCTAAACTCATTTCAGCCGTAGCCTTCTTTGATACTGGAGCTATAGTATCCATGATGAATCCAACTGTTTTATCACCTAAATTTTGGACAAAACACAAACAAGAATTCGCTACTGCAAATGGTAAACCTTTCTTCACTTCTCTGATTACTAAGAGACCTATTACCATCAAGTTTTTTTCCAAATGTGAAGTTTGTCTGAATCTTATTGGTTGCTCTGAAAATAAAAAAGAAATCCAGCAGTTACCCATTACCTTGTCCAAGAAATCTAGCAATTACTTATTCAACAATCTAGTGCTAAATCTCACACTGAGTTTCTCACCAAGTGCTTCAATCCTTTGTGGCAAAACCCTCAATTCTTCATTAAGCTTCCTTTTAAGAAAAATGAGGATATTAATCCTACCAAAACCAGTCATTAGGGTATGAACCCTGACCATCTCCAGTTAGTCACAAAACAATGCCAAGACCTTCTCCATTAAAATCTCATTAAACCCACAAATTCTCAATGGTCTTGTGAAGTATTCTATGTTGACAAGCGAGCTGAACAAATTCGTGAAAAAATGAGATGGGTAATCAATTACCAACCTCTAAACCATTTTCTGTAAGATGACAAATTTTCATTTCCACACAGGCACACCCTGCTTTCACAACTTTTTGGTGCAAAATGGTTTTCAAAGTTTGATCTTAAATCAGGTTTTTTGCAATTAGGCATTCATCCCGATTAACATCCCAAAATTGATTTTTGTATGCCTAATCAACATTTCCAATGGAAGGTAATGCCTTTTGGATTACCAGCAGCCAAAAAAAAAACCACCCATATTAGGGAGCATTCTCTCTCTCAATTCCTACTCGACCTTTTGTGTTGCAACTTCTTTGCCGTCTGCTTTCAC
The DNA here is from genome assembly GCA_030512225.1 of Rauvolfia tetraphylla. Lineage (NCBI taxonomy): Eukaryota > Viridiplantae > Streptophyta > Magnoliopsida > Gentianales > Apocynaceae > Rauvolfia > Rauvolfia tetraphylla. The sequence continues at coordinate 271,203 of JAJQKT010000017.1, read as the reverse complement.
TTCTCTGGCCAAGATGAAATTTTGGCTTCGCCGGAATTCCGATCCTCATCAAAGAACTCTTTTTTCATTTATTTTTGTTTTTTCAAGTTATTTTTTGTCTACAATCTATTTTAGTTCCACTTTTTGGATCCTTTTGGCCAGATCTATAATTCATATGCATGGTTTATGTTTGATATCTTCAAATTAGAGTTTTCTTCTTCTTCTTTCACAAGAAGATCTACTTGATGTTTGAAATAGAGTAGGGTAGGGGCGTTTGGGTCAAGCCAAAAGCATTTTCAATCAGTAGCTAAAACAAGTTTACCATTGCTAGAAGTAGGATGTATCTCAGCAACTTGAACTTCAATTATCCACGAAAATAAGCAGAGAAATAAAGGTATCCAAGGAAATGAAAATTAATAATTAGAAACAATTTTATCCTTGCCCTCAAAACTTAAAATTGACCTTCCAGATTTACTTACCTGTGCCAGGGGGTTGAGGGGATGGGTGCTTACATAGAATAGGATAATTGAATGACCAAATAAGGCAAAGCCTAAAGAAGAAATTTGGTCCTTGAACGATCATCAACATCAATGACCCAAAAAAAGACTGTGTAGAAGAGATCCCAGATTCCTAAACATGCAGCCAGTTAATCTAGCTGCTTTAGAAGAATTTAAAACACTTAATAATGAGACGATCTCAAATCGGAAGGGAAAAGTAATAATTAATGATCTGAATGTGCCATTTGACATTGGGTGTGCCAAAATTGGAATGGCAGAAGTACAGGCCGGCGACGATAATGTTCACATGAGAGCAGAGTTTGATATTCCTAATGCTTGTGAGATTGGCACAAATAAAATGGATAGTGATGGAACATGAAACATGGCAATGAAGCAAGAACTTAAGGTTGATGACATCTTAGAAGAAGAAGTGAAGAACTTAGGGCCTTTTCATTCTTTTGCTCCATTCGTTTTTCACAAACGTTTTAACATGAATTGTTGTGGTATCCGTCTTACATAAACATCTTTTTTTATTGCATTTTTTAACATGTTATCTTCCTTTTTTGAGTTGTTTCAAGTAAAGTTCTTGGTTTTATCTATTTTATTATACTATTGGATCTAAATCACATAGTACATATCTTTTCTGAGTCTACACGATTTAAATAAGACATCACATATTCACTTCATATAGGGTATCTTACAAATATTGTCAATGCTATCACACACGAACCCTACTTCTGCATTCATTACGTGAAATAAATGACATACACTTATCTTCTGTAGGTATTATCAATAAAAATCTATTTTCTACCATTTTCTTCCTCAAAAGAAGAACCTCAACTTCACTTTCATTCAACTTGGTTTCTACTTCGTTTTATTAGGGATCTGCTCGACTGTAGTAATATCTAAATGGACTAAATTGACATTGGAGCATTGTTGCTTTTATTAAACACATTTTCTACTACAACATAGTATATTTTACTTATTCAAACTCTTTCTCTCTCTAAATTTTAAAATTATCTCAACCTTCTCTCTAACATTTAAGTATATTTTCAAGTATTACTAACTTAACTATAAGTAACTTAATTACATACAAGTTACTAAATTAATTAATTATTGTTAATTTATATATAAAGAAGAAAAATAAACACAAAGTAAGTTTTTTAGACAATTATTATTAATTTTAATATAGATTCAAGTGTCTTAAAAGTATTAATATTGAAGAAAAAAAGTTCTAGATATTATCCTTGTCCAACTAGGTAGGACACTTTGATATGATGACTCGCCATAATTGGCAGGACTACTTGCAATAAGTTATTTTGTAAATTTTTATTTAAAAATCATCGACATTTAGTTTTAAAATCAACTTGAATTTTAAAGAGAAAATATCAAGTATAGAGACAGTGTGATTTAAAAAATGATATAATACCGCACTACCGTCACTACTACTATTAAATTAGCAGTGTAATTTGAGTTGATGTATAAGGTTATCGACAATTAAACATAAATTCCACTACAGTAAATGAATATACAGTCCGGCATCAGATTTGAAATCTAATCCAACGAATTAGATTCAATCTTGCACGTTCGTCCTGCAAAAAAGGCGTGCATGACCGTAGCCACAACAATGAATATATGCAGCTCAAACTACCAAATTCACTCTGCATGTCAATTGGAATATTGATACATGGCATATTCTGGTTCCTAACTATTGTTTCCCATGACAACACTTCACCCGACCAACTGGCTACTTCGAGCAGCCAAAACCAACTTGAAATTAGTGCAATGCGTGCATCTCCATCCCTCACATTCTCGCTATCATGCAAAAATCATTTGCTCATATCATTACAAAATTTTCCGCCAACACAACTCGACTAGTACCTTCACTAATACATTAACACATGTTTGAGGATCTTTAAAAAACTATCACATTTCCTAAAGTTTTAATTGACTAATTCCAAAAAGAATTATCAAGTTTAGAACCCTCCTTTGGGCTATCTTGCTATTTATTCCACCATTTCAAAGCAGGGTTAACTCTCCCCTTGCCATCCTCTTTGTAGATATATTGAATTATTGGCGTATTGCACTAGCCCAGCTAGGGTTGTCAACGGGTCCAAACTGGTCTGGGAGACCCTATCCCGGACCCAGATCCGATTGACTGTCAAAGGTACCGGACCCGACCCAATTACCCGACGGATATAAATAAGTTAGACCCTACCCTACCCGATAGGGTCTTGGTTCGGGTCCGGGTAGACTCGATAAAAATTATAAAAATAAAAAATATATTAAAAAATAATTCAAATGTCATGTCATAAATTAAAAAAATAACAAACTTAATATCATTAAATACAATCTTTAAATTTACTTATTGACAAACAAAAATAGTAGAATGTCTTAAACTCAAGAAAATAAAATTACAATCATTGAAGGAGTACATTAAGCAAGATTATAAACTTGAAGAATCAATGCTCATACACAAAAGATTGATTAATGCCTCTCTTAATCTCTTTATCTGTGATTCTGCTGCCACTGCTAAAGGAAAAAATGTAATGAGAAAAATTACCTAATGATAAAAAATATAAATATTAATAACATTCATAATAAATACTAACTAATTATAAAAAACTTACAAATAATTCAAAATGAATCTGTTTTAGCAACTTGAGACAGAGAAATACTGTCGCCAATGTCATCCAACGCTGAAGATAAATTAAATCAATTAACAAGTAAAAGGAAAAATAAAAGAAAAAATAAGGAGAAATAAAATAAAAAGCATGTATTTTACTTACTTCTCTTTTTTGGCAATTCAATCCAATCACCCGTAGTTACCTATGCCTCCACCACATTAGGCAGTAATGATGCACGTGTCTCATCAACTACTCTTCCCCCAACACTGAATGCAGACTCTAAAGCAACAGTAGTAGACGGCACAGCGAAAATATCACATGCCATCTTTCCTATGACAGGATACTTAGGAGAATTCGCTTTCCACCAATACAAAATATTAAAATTCTCAGTCCTAGGAAATACAGGTTCTTCTAAATATTGCTCTATTTTAGCCTTTTGGTACATATGAAGCGATGAGGACCAAGCTTGCTTATACCATTGATCAAAAGCATTAAAATTGTCAACTGTTGAACGGAACTCACTCCCTTGGGTGGAATCTTCATCACAGACATCACTTGCATATCTTATTTGTCCACCATACTCAATATATAAATTTTGAAAAGCACTCTTAACTTTTTCGACATGCCGATAAGCATCACCACCATAAATTGCATTGTAATACCATTCCACCAAATCCATCTTAAATCTTGGATCAAGCACTATAGCAATCCCCAACACCAAACTAGATTCCCTAGATTCCTCCCAATATTTTTCAAACTTTTCTCTCATAGGATCAGCCATAGCTTTAAGAAAATCTTGTTGACTATTTTCCCATTCCCTCAATTTAAGTTGAATTTTACACACATCCGGAAAGAAGACATTAGAAGTTGGAAAATTAGAACCACTAAAATGAGTGGTGGAGTCATAAAACACCTTCAAACATCCATAAACTACACCAGCAATTTTCCATTCATTCTCACTTGGACAATGCTTATAATTTCTATCAATTTGTTCAAGACGGTTAAATGCTTCTTTGAGAGGTAATGCAGTCTCAAGCATTAAAAAAGTAGAATTCCACCTAGTTTGAACATTTAAAGACAGCTTTTTCTTATTTTTCAACTAGCATTGCTACATCGTACACTCAAATTTCTGGTTTGCATATGTGGACTTTTTCAAATACTTGCAAGTTTTTCGAATCTTTACAAGTAAATCACTAATAACAGTCAAACCATCTTGCACAACCAAATTAAGGACATGTGCACTACAAGGAACATGAAACAAATCACCACCAAGAGGCAGCCATGCTTTCTCAAGCAACCAAGATTTCATATGTCTAACCATTAAATCATTTGATGATGCATTATCCACAACCATAGAAAACAACTTCTTGTCCAAATTCCACTCCAAAATAAGATTATTAATGAATCGAAACAAAGTCTCACCATCATGAGGACAAGGAATATGTTTATAGTTAAGAATCTTCTTTTTCAACTCCCAATTGTCATCGATATAATGAGCAGTCAAACAAGTATATGCAATATTAGCATGCTCTGAAGTCCAAATATAAGTAGTGAGTATGATTCTACAAGTAAGATCTTCAAAGAATTTGTACAATGTTTCCTTTTTTTCCTTATGTACCTCCATCACTTCTGCCCTAATTGTATTTCGAGAAACAAGCTTGAAATTGGGATTCAAACCACTGCAAAATACTTCAAAAAGTTCATGCTCACAAATATTAGAAGGATAGTTATGCTTGATAATCATTCTTGCCAATTCTCTCTTACTCTTTTCTTGGTCAAATTTATAATTACGAATTTCAATTCTGCCTGTCAGAATATTCTTTGTTTGTTGAATCTCTTGTTGTCCTCTACTCTTAAATTTTCTAGCAACACATCCTGTCAAATGCTTACTCAAATGAGAGGTTCCACTAGAACTACTACCAGAAAGTTTTTTTTTTTTTTTTTTGCACCAATTGCACTGAGCTATGACATCTCCCTTAGGATTAGTGAATTTAGACATTTCTTCCCATACCTTTGATGTTAATCTCCTAATACCCTTTGAGGGAAATGCTTGATCGTGTTCCCCTTGTAGTTGTATTGCCCCATCATTTATCTCAACAACCTCATTCTCATTGATAGAAGCTCTAGAACTTGCAGTTGGTATTGGTGTATCAGGTACACTTCACATCCTAAATTAAACATATAAAAAAACTATGTTAATAAAATAAATCACTATATACACGCTGTATTATTTTTCGTTTAATCAAATTCAAATATTTTGTAAGTGGACATACAAAGGTTATATTTTTTGTTTATTTTTTTGTTTTAAAGTTTTTTCCCAATTTTGGCAGGCGGGACAGAAAGTGAAATAAAAATAACCATAAAAACAAACTAAAATTGCAGCAAACTAACAACTCACATCTTTGACCGAAGGGGATTGGGATACTTTCTCTAATTTATTAATGATATAACAATCACAATCACATGCATTAAAAAACTATGCATAAATATGGCTCCAGTAGTTCAAAAAATGAATTTTATATTTAGTTTGGTACTTCAACACCATTTGCCATCCGTTTAAAAAACCATAAAAATCCTAAACCGCTAATCTCAATTAGACACCATGAAAGTGGATAATTTAAACAAAAGCTGTAATCTTTGTTATTTTCTTGTCTCTGTCTAAATCTTGCAAGCACAGAAAATAATAAATGATTAGGATTCACGAACAGGCTAAGACTTACGATTCGAAGACCAAGTCAGAGTTGCCAGTGGTTGAACAATAGCAGAGCAAGAAGAATGGTGTAGAAGAAATCGGGAACAAAGAGGTTAAGAAGAACGACCGGGCAAGTGATGTCAGAAGTGAGTTGCAGAAAGCTATTGAAGCTGCTTCGTCCTCTTCCGAAGTGGCGGCCAGGAATAGGATGATGGAAGAAAACAAGGAAGTTGCTAGGGTTAGATGTTTAAGAGTTTAGGAATTGTGATATAATTTGTGAATAATTCGCTGTTGGATCAAAACACATCTAACGGTTTAAAAAATTAAATATATAAAATATTTATTATTAAAAATTTAATCGGATTTCAGGTCTATCGGGTTCGGAATATTGGGTACCGTATCCATCCCCGTTTAGCATATATATATTTGGGTCTGGGTCCGGGTAGGATAAATGAGTATAAATATTATTCCGTAGCCGATATTATCGAGTCGGAGTCGGAGTCGGGTCCGGGTAAGGCCTGACCCATTGACAGGCCTAAGCCCAGCTAGTAAAAAATTTTGTTAAGGTGATTGTAGGTTTTATTTTAGTGTGTCAATGCCGATCACCAAGTACCCCAAGTAGTTTAGAATTATCTAGGAAACACTATATTATCTGATCTTTGGAAGACAAAGATGTTAGTGTCAGGGCTAAAAGACACAAATGAGATAGCAAAGAAAGTAATAATATGAAAACAATAAATAGAATATAAAAAATTACGTGATTCGGTCAATTAATCTATATTTATGAATGAAAGAGAAGCAAAATAACTAATTCAATTGTAGAGAATTACAAAATAGAAAATACCCTTACAAACTTACGAAGTCTAAGTCCAACTTAATTTCTTTCGAGAAATCCAACTAAATAAACACCTATAGCCCATAATTGAATAAGTGACTGTTTCTCACTCCAAAAGCTTCAACACAAACTCCTTATATAGCGACTAGTATGAGAGTAATTTTTTCGAACAAAATCATGTATAACAAAACAAGTGCATAATGACTCGTATTCTAAATAACACTTCAAACCATTTCTATTTTACTTCATCTTCTCCAATCAAAATCCCTAAGTAGAGTGTCAACCATTAGGAATATTCAATTTGTTGGTGAAATTCTTCAAGTAGCACGCAGCTTCCAGTTTCACCCATAATGATGGGAAAGACATTTTCAATAGGAAGAAATATAGTTGCATAGGACTTACTACTTTACAATTTATCTTCTTCTTCTTCATGATGCCAAACCCAGACTTTCTCGATATTATGATTGACGTTGATAGTAACCATCTCATATGGAACTTTTGCTTTGATACCAAATTGTTGGGTCTAAAACAAATATACGAGATAATATAAAATAATAATAATTATAAGCAATAAATAACACCTAAATTTATGCAATTTGGTCAATTGCCCTACATCCATGGATGAAGGAGAAACAAAACCACTAACTCAACTATGGTGAATTACAAAATAAAGAAAACTCTTTCAAACTCACAATGCCTAAACCCAATTAAAACTACTCCTAAAAAATCTAATTTAACAAATGGCTGTAGCCCATAATTGAATAAACGGGCTAAGGTCGAGATGCTTTTCATCCTCCAAAATTTCCAAGACAAACTCTTTATATATCGAATAGTATAAGAGTAATTTTTCTAACAAAGCCATGTTCGACAAAACAAGTGTATAATCCTTTTATAAGGATTCCTAAATTATAACTTATTTTTTCTAGGGCATATTCTTAATTGTTAAAACTTTTTTAAGCTGTTGAAAAAAAGTGTTTATAAAAACAGTTATTTCTATATTAAAATAATATTCTTATTTTTAATAATTTTAATAAGTAAAAATTATTTCAAAAAAGTGTCTCCAGAATAACTTTTAAAAAATAGCTTATTTAAGTTTACATAATAAATAATTAATTAATTAAAAATAATTCAAAAATAAATTTTAAATTTTTTTAAAAATTATATATCACTTATTTTAAACAATTACGAACAGACTTCCTATCAATGTGGGATGAAGAATACAAGCTAAAATACCTAATAGTTGGTTCTACCACATAAAGTGGTTAGCTATGCTACGGGGCACGCACTTGATTGGAATTCTTTATGATTTGGTTCCCCCGGAAAGAAAGAATAGAAGACGAATAGATTTTTTTTGTGGAAAAATTAGGAATAATGATTAATTCTTTCTGTTTTTGAACGGGAATGTATTGCCGATTTTGTCCTTCAAATTAGCATGTGAAATACACGTGATTAGTTTCACCACGAGCTAAGGTGGCTGTGCTCCCAAAATAAGGTAACTAAAAATAATCAGTGGGTAAAAAATAATATAAAAGTTTTTGGATAGAATGTAAAACTTGAAAATAGTTTCATTTTATTTTTTTTCTATTGAACGCTGATATAAATTTGAATATTAAACTTTTGCAGTTGCCCGCTAGGCCCTTGTATGCATGAGCTTCAGATTATCCCCTACACAGTTTCTTGAGGTTCTTTCAAACCATGGAATTGACTATAGAATGAAACCTACAGGGATTTTCATCAAGATATGCAAAGCCGACATAGCTTGGAATTGACCAAATGAAAGATATAACTAAATCGAAAGAGTTGCAAATGATAGCTCGATCCTTTGATCTGAATCTCTCTGCAATCTTATCCTCCATTCTTTTGAAACTGATATGTGTTTTTATATAACTATTTTTTATAAGAGTTTAATATTTAATGCAAGATTTTTAATGATGAAGGAAAGAATGAGAAAAGGATTTGAAGAAAAATGACCGAAATGAGAACAGCTCAAAATTTAAGTAAAGTTCAATTCAACTCAACTTGTTTCTCGTGGATGCCTAAAGTTTCCGAGAGTCAATTTGGCCATCTAACCATACTTTTATTGACTTTTTAATTAAAAAATCTAACTTTTTTTACTTTGATCTTTTTCTCTTTTCACAAATAATTTACTTTTATACTTTCTAATACAACTCAACTAAAAAAATTTCAAAAAATTCACTTTTATGATTTTCAATACAATTCAACTAAAAAAATCCCAAACCAAATACATCGGGCAATAAAGTTTGAAAAGACATTTAACCCACCCCCCAATCATAACATGCATGAAGATTTAAAAAAAAAAAACCTTCCAAAACCCTTGCTTTGGTCGGGACATCAGGGCATGTAATATGCCGGCAAATAAACCAGAGATAAAAGGATTCATGAAAACAAAACCAATGATTTCATTTGTTCGTCTTATTTCAAATATTCTTATTATTATATTAAAATATTTCAAAATGTTTTATTTTTATTAAAAATTAATATATTATGTATTATCAACGAATTATTAATTTTATTATATATTATTTTTATATATTAAAATTCACATAAGATACGTGTTAGTCACAATTTTTTATTTTTATTATATTATATTACTTTTATAATATAATTTAAAACAAACTTAGATTAATATTAAAATTAATATTTTTTTATTTTTTCTCAACTTTTTTCTCTTTAAAACCTCATTCCTTTTCTCACAAATAATTTATTTTTTTCGTTCCCAATAAAACTTAACTCAAACAAAAATCCAATTCAAATACGCCCTTAAACTTTTACATAAAATCTCATATTCTATCAAACACTATTAATAAAAATAAAGCTGAGGAGGAGTATAATGAGAGTCGTAGTAATAAGTCATCCAACAGCAACCTGATACATAGATTAGTATTTTCCATCAACTCTCAACTAGGCAGGGTCCTGTCTTAGTATAAGAGCCTTTACATCTAATGCTACACACCCCCTTCCCATTAGACAAAATTACTCAGTTTTCTCACAACAAGAACCATCCCATCTTTTCTCATTTTCCTTTGTCTTCAAGGGATGGCTAATGACTAATGAGGGAGGGTAAGGCAAAAAGAATATACATACAAAAACGTATTTTGAGAGTGAGAGAGAGAGAGAGAGAGAGAGAGTTGAAAGTGCAGTAAGGCAATAGGCTTTAAAAAACAAAATCTAGTTCTAACTTCAGAAATATGTATTGGCTCAAGAAGTCTTCTCAACTGGCTGATCAAATGGCTTGGTCGAGTTTCCTGGCTCCAATTTAACTTTTGTTTCATCAACAGCAACTGAAACTGAGTTGGGATCCTGATAGAGAAATTCAAAATACTACAAATCATTAGAACCATGGATTACTTACTATATAAATGGGCATATAGGCTACACCTTCAACTCAGTTGTGTCAGTTATCATCGAGTCTGCTTCTCTAGGATGCTCGTCTTCTTCCATGTCATCCTGAAGATTTAGAGCACAAGAAGCTAAAATTGCTTGCGACGAAAAGTTAAACAAGCAAAAACATGATATACAATCCATATGGATCCACCATTAAACAAAGTGGGAAAAAATAAAAGCCCCGACTAGCATGTTCTGTCAAGAATGAATATGGTAAACAAGTTAAGTAATAAACCGAGAGAACAAAATGCCACTTCTGACACTGCAAAATGCCAATCACGAGGCAAATAATAACATATTTAACTCACATGGAAAAGAATAATATAGTTCTTTCACGTGTATCCTTTTCCTCTACATGAATGATAGGCAGATAAAAACCCCTAGCTACAGAAGAGATGCCCTTCAGGATTCTGACATGCAAAGATCAAGAAACTAGTAGTATTTCTCCCTTAACCTTCTACGGTGAAGGCTGACCAATATCCTTCAACACTAAAATGTATCTAGCATTATGGAAAATTGTTAGAGGAGATCTGTAAAGGATAATGCTTGACTCCCTAATCCAAGAATACCAAGTAGAGATATTAGTCCTTCCAATTTCAGCAACTCCGACAAAAAGAAAAAAGACTGAATCTGATGAAAATATTTTGTTATGCTGCAAGAAGTGCGCAGGGCATGTGTTCGTCAAAAGGAAGACAGAAACAATAATGAAAGAAAAGCAAATAACAGAACCAATAATGAAAGAAACGAAAATAGTTTCTCACTGATATGCCGTGGAAACATACCCTTCCATTTGTTTCAGGCTCAAATTCTCTCTTGACTCTCCTGGACAATGGACTAGATGAAACAGACAAGTCATAGATTATAGTTAGCTGGGTAGCATTAAGTGCTAATAAGAAGAAACACAACATTTACAAATTTAATAAGGAAACATACCAATCATCCTGGTCCATATTTACATCTGAATCGGGATCCCATCTTTCATCTGCAACATCTTGATATTCATCTGCCTGAAATATAATCCCCCAGTAAGAAATATGTTGTGGCTTCCAAGATAAAAGAAGAATTTTTAATAATGAAAAGAAGAAATACAAGAAAGAGGATGAGGCATCTTGAACAAAGTAAAATAGAAACTACTCCAATGCAGCGCTGCAATCTCTTTGCAAATCAACTGATGCTAGGCCCCCGAAATACCAGATACAATTTTTCCACAAGCGAAGATAGAAAAATAATTATCTCAAAGCAACTAAATAGACATAACTGATATTTAAAAATCCTGTTATTCCTTTATGCCTATATCACCCAAAAAATTGCAACTGAAGCACGTTGCCACAGAATTCTCCATCTCTTAGTCATATCAAACCCAGAAAACTTCTGTATGATTTCTAGATCCGTGTTAGGACACACCCACTTATCTTATCCACCAACCAGAACAAATTCTCCTGAAACTTCCTTTCTAGGTGACTAAGGGGAAAATGATTATTAGTTTGACTGCTGGACTTACACAAAGCAAATCTGAAATAAGAGGCCTCCTCAGCTGTAACAAATGACTAGTAACCATTGTCCAAGCGAATTCTTCAATTTCGAAAGGGATCCGGATTACTTTCTCCAAAGGGAACAAGGATTGATGGTGACTGAGTAAATGAAAAATGATTTTGAGGGACAAAATTCCAGTGTCCCCAACCCTCCATGTTCTGATATCTACTCGAGCATGGAAGGATATTAAGATAAAGGGACTCATTCATCTAATTCCCCATCTAACAAATCTCAAGCTAAACAAAATCCCAAGAAATAGAATGGTCATCTAAAGGAATAGAATGAACATATGAAGGTAATAAAGGCAAAACAGATTTGGAAAGGCCATAGAAAAAGATCCGTCCCCACACCTCTCCAATGATAAAGCTTGATAAGAAGCCGTAAAACAGCGAATTGGAGGAATTCTGTTTATCATCCCTTGCTTATCAATAAAATGATTCAACCAAAGAACACCATCAAGGTGCATCCATATCCATCTTACTAATCATTTCTCTCTGGGACACAATAAGGGTCAAATTCCTAGATTGGATCTCAAAAGAGAAGACTTTCTCACAAATTCTAAGACATTCTAGTAGCAATAGAAGAGGTAACAAAATTATAAACAAACTTTTGACACATTATTTCATTAGGATCAATTCTGTTTGTTGCTTTACTCATCTTGTGTGAGATCTGTGGTTGTCCTTGTGGAGGACCAGTACATTGTATCTTATCCTTCAGAAAAAGAGTAGGAAATTGGGAGTTGAGAGCACTAAAATAGAAAAGATTTCTAACTGGATGATGAGTGGCAATCGCAGCTGTGAAGGACAGCAGCACATTATTGTATGGGTCATATGCGAACAAGGCTTAAAAAAAAATTAGATTATCGACTGATTGTGCAACAGTTTATTAGACCATCTTGTACTTCCAAAGTCCCAACAGTGTAAAAGCTTAAAGAGACAATAACTTCCTTTTTTGTATGCCCAAGTACAGATGGATTGAATTCCTTACAGAAAAACCATGATGCAGAATTCAGAATTAAAGCTTTCATAATACCATGTTAAAATACCATCTAATCTAAAAGTTTTAGCTTCTAGAGCAGAAAATAATTAATGAATGTCTGAACTCCAAAATAAAGCATATGCAAACTCACTGAAGCGAACCATTGACTTCCATTCTGATAACGCTCATTCAGAAACAGTAGAGACTGAAAGGTTGCAAAAGCAAGTAAAATAACTATTTGTTGATTACAAAAGAAATTTCCAGATCAAATTGATCACAATTAGACATGTAAAAATATCGTCCAATTATAGCAACAGCTATAGAAGGTAATTCCAAACTGAATAATGAACAGTTGCTCAAAGACATTCAGTTTAAGCACATGTAGCGGAAGAATCATACAAATAATGACGACACCACCTAGATAAGTTAAGCCCATGCAGAAACTTGCTTCACTAACCTTAGACCTCCAAAATCAAATATTTTAAAGATTCCAACTTCAGCAAACAAACAGAAATGCATAAATTTAGAAACACTAAAATTCCTAAACTTAAAATGAAACCAAAGAGATAAAATAAGTTTCAGATTATGAAATTTGCAGAAACAGACTTCTTCAATTATAAGAAATGCATCACTACCTCCTGTTCAAAGATACTGTCAGATATAACTAAGCTATAACGTATGCCATTCCAAACTAAACTGTCCAGTTCTCTCAGCATAAGTTGACCATCAGTGCCTTTCCGAAGGTAGATATTTGTTTGACAAGAAGAACAAGATATGGAAAGAAGGAAACTACAAGATGTAAAAGCATCAGAAACCATCTTAGAGAAGACATTCATGCCTTACTTTCTACATAAGATCTATAATGTTCCTAATCTAAAACAAAAAAAAATAATAATTTTAATCATAATAATATTATTAATATTAATTTTAATAACAGTACTGATAATACTACAGAAAGAAGGAAAGAAAAGGCAAGGGTATTACATGTAAGAATAATCACCAAATGCAAAACAAACCTCAGGAAGTTCAGTATCTGGTGGCCTCTCCTGGAACTGCACACCTGGAGCGTGCTGAAGTTTTGTAAGATTATCAAGAAGTTTTCCTCTTATATCCTCCAATATCTGACGAGAATTCTTGTTTTCCATGTTACTTGGGGCAACATGAAGGGTATAATCTGGACCAAAATATTCAAAGTATTCATGCTGTGGCATCTTATCTTCGAGCTCGACTCCAAGTGCTACTCCTGTCTGCAAAAACGAATGGAGTGACGAAACCAGGGTTGAAAGATATCGATGTCAAATGGGCATACAAGACAATGACAACATCTTCTTTTGTCTTTTTTTCTTTTAACTTGACTAGAGAAAATTTTTTATCATTATATCTATGATCACATTTGGTTATACTATTTTCTCTTACTCTAATGAATGGTTGTGGAGGTGCAGTGATGTTGCCATTTCTAAATGAAATATAGTGTTTAACTTATTTCTAGTAACTTCTTCTGGCATGGAAAAAATTTACTATTAACAACAGGATGGTGAACAGAATAAAGTCTCCTGCCAAAAAATACGTAAAGTAATCACAGAAAGAGCCAAACATGGATGAAATTCCTAGATATCAAGCATAGTATAAAAGTCAAAACCTGAAAAGGTTTCAGCGTGACTATCAAGTACTGTCACTTCTTACCCTGCAAGGAGCACTTCTTAGAATTATAAATCATGAACAAGAGAGGCATTACCTCATAGCACCAGCAACGCACAACATTACGTATTGTGTATCCACCCCCACCAAGCAAAAGTAATGGTACATTAAATGATCTCATATATTTAACGCACTCTGCATGGCCCTTAATCGACAGATTAAAGCAGCCCAACATGTCCCTAGACAAGGAATCAGCACCACATTGCAAGACCACTGCACCCGGCCTGAAGACCTCCATCACCTTGCCCATTATTGGCTTAAACAAGGACTGATAGCTTTCATCATCTATTCCATCATCTAGTGGAACATTAAGAGAGTAATATTTACCCTTCCCAAATCCAACATCTCGGACATCTCCTGTACCAGGAAAATAATCCCCAAATTTATGGAATGAAACAGTCATGACCCTGTCTGTAGTATAAAAAGCCTCCTCAACACCATCACCGTGATGAATATCAATATCTACATATAAAACACGCTGCAACACAAAATAATAGAAGAAAAAAATTAGTGAAGTTTAATGTTAATAAAGATACGGTGACCAAAAGTCAAATAGAGGATCATATAAAATTTCAGACTAATAAATAAGATGTAAAAATTGTTCTTTCTATGATATCCGCTATGCGCATGCAAAAATTTCTTTAAAATCCCCAATAATAAGATGATGCTACCTAAAACTAGGATCTTGTAGAAAGTTACCACCTATTGAAAATATTTGAGCTGTCAAGAAATGCTGTATAATAATATAAGTGTTCAATATATGTAATTGTCACTGGCAGCAGCCATAAAATATAGGAAGATAACATGCCTATCGAACAGACTAAAAATATCAAGATCACAACGACCATATGTATAAAGAAATAGTTTGACCATGAAATAAGGTAAACCTAAAAAACAAGTATCTCAAGAGTCAAGTTATCATCTTTTAAACCTTGCGCCTTAACTCATGGAAGGAAACACAGTCTCTGCTCATTGGGATCTCGTTTTCATAAATATTTTCTGATCAAAGTGGAACAACCATTGCATTGTAAGACACTTTTTCAAATTGAAAATGCAATGCAAATTTTCCTTCAGGAGAGCAATGCATCAAATGAGCAAAAGCTAAACATAAATGGAACATTGTTGCTAGTTTAATAGAAGCAAAACAACGCCACAATACAAGCCAATCCAGTTACAAGGACAAAATTGATAATCATTCATCTGTGAATAACAAAGAGATCAATTTCATTTTAAATCTATTTTCCCACGCAAGGAATTTTAAACCATTACAATATTAACAAATATCAATACTTCCTCATATCCAAAGGCTTACTTTCATGCTACATTCAGCTAACAAAACTAAAGATAAGATCGCAAGTAGTAAACCAACAAACCTCGTGTGTTTTGAGAAGTTCCAGAATTGCCAGCACTATATCATTCACATAGCAGAAACCAGAAGCCTCACATTTCTTTGCATGGTGCAATCCACCAGCCCAATTTATAGCAATATCACAGTGGCCATGATTTAACTTCACCGCTCCACCAACAGAGCCTCCTGCATATGTTTGACAGAAGGAGTAGAGACCATCAAAAACTGGGCAGTCTTCACCAACATTAAATCTCTTGAGTTGCCTCAGCTGATCTTGCTGTGTTTCAGGGCTTATACTACGCAAGAAAGCAACATAATCATCAGCATGAAACCTGCAAAGGTCCTTGTCTCTAGCAGGGTTGGGCTTAAGAACATGCATGTTCTGCAATAACCCATAATGAGCAAGAAGAGCATGCGTCATCCGAATTCTATGAGGCTTCATTGAATGACCTTGCCCATAGTAGTAATTCCCAATCTCTGGGTCATAAAAGTAGCTCACTTTCCTCTTCACCCCATCTGGACCAGACGGTAAGGAATTACCTCCTGTTTCCATTTGCCCAATGTGCAGTCAACGAACAAATCAAAGCCTAACAAAAATAAATGGAAGTGATGAACAATGTTCAAAAGGTTAAAGCAAATATCAAATCTTATATGCGTTTAAAAGATACAAGCAAGGAAACAAACAGGAGATTCCAAGAAATCCGATGGGTTTTGTAACAATAAGCAAAATTGGAAAATTAGAATTTAATCACTGGTTGAAAAGCTTTGCAATTAAGGGGGGGAAAACTCAAAAACAAGCTTTCAGAAGAAAGAATCATATGGTTTCTAGGACAAGGCAAGCATTGAGTTTCCAATGACAATGAATTCACCAATTCCTTTATAAATAAATGTCTAAGTGGAGGATTTACCCAAATAAATAAATAAATAAGCGGAGGCTTAAGCTAGTCAGCCACCAAATAGTAATTAATACTCCTTTGTCAGTCAGAACTAGAACCAGTAAAAGAAAAACCAAAATTTTGAATTTTCCCAATTCATCTCAAGAGGAAACCAATTAGAACAAAAATTATGCAGAAATTGAGAATCTTACTGTAGACATCAATTGACTCCAAATTCAAAATGTAGCCCACAATTCGAAGCTTTTTGGCAAAATCAGTTAGCTTTCTTTTTTCTTTTGTCCTTCTTACAAAACCAGAAACTTAATGAAGCCTGAACTTCGAAAAAAATTCCAAATTGACAAGAAAATAGTTCAAACAAATCGGAGCAGAAGACAAATTCTGGAACTAATTTCAGGTAAAAGTCCACTCATAACTATTAAAAATCAAGATTAAATTTTTCAAGCCGCTTCTCCTAAAACTCAGATACGAAGAATTCAGTTTTCCCCAATCCCAAGAATGACCCCTGAAATCTACAAGCAATTATGGCAAAGGATATCTACCATAAAGATTACATAAGATAGATTAATCTAAGACATAAACATATATATACATATACATGTATATACATGTATGTATATATATTTCTTATGCCTTAAATCTGTCTGTCCTAACATACCAATGGAGATCCCACTTGCTACACAAACAAGCGAACCCAGAAGGCAAGGTGTATGGGAGCAGTCTGGATGAAGGTGGCAAAGAAACCAGAGGAGTGAAGACCCAAAGAATCTCTGAGTTAACTTAAAACACAAAGACAAAGCCGGGCGTCGAAACTCCCAGACAACTGCCTAATGCCTCCTAGAAAAGGATAAAAACTTGAGAAAAAAAACTCTAGACAAAATTTCAATGCAATTATTGATTCAATTTTGTGCTGCGAAGAAAGTTTTTGAATTCATGGGTGCATTTACACGAAGAAAAGAAGACAGAAAACCAACAAGCTGAAAAGGTTAAGGGACTTCATACCTTGTCTTGGACGCTGGAGACGCACCAGAGCCAGAGCTACCATAGGGAATTCTCAGTTTGGTCCTTCGACTGCCTTGTATATGCCATAATTTAGGGTTAATTATAATTTACTCCTCCAAATGTCTTCCAATTTCTATTTTTCCCTATATTTTAATAAATTATAAATGCATCTGCAATGTTTATAAATTTATAATTAATGAATCCTTGCTATTAATTGTAGTAAAAATATTTAGCAAAGAATAATGATCATATATTTACGTTCTTTCTAAAAATACCTTTTTTTGTTCATTTAGTTCGTATTTAGTATCATACATTAAGACGATGATACCATTTCTAACATTTTTTTTTTGCATACTTAGTTCTTATAAACTCTTTGATATTGAATTATTATTCTCTGAAATTTTTTATTAGAATTAATAATAGAAATTTATTAGTTATGAATTTATAAATAATAAAAAGAGAATAGTCATAATAAGCAAGTAATAATTGTTCTCTTTCTATGAGTGGAACTCTCCGTTCTCTCTCGAGAGAATGCTTTCTTTGGTTTATCCAGCATTAGATGTTTTTTTATCCTTTAGATTTTTCTCTATCATGGTCCTTAAAACTACTTATCTTAGTCGATATGATATCTTCGATGCTTATATTGTGTCTCACAATCCTTTGTTCCTCGCTAGCATCCCATTGTGTTTTTTCTCTTTGTTTCTTTTTTTCCTACCAAGCTGGTTCCTATATACATTTAGTCTCTTCTTTTGTTGTGTTCTTTTAGTGCTTTTATTTCTCTATTTTATCTTCTCTCCATTTAATCCTTTCTCTTTGTATTTGCACTGTTATCTCACATTTTTTATGTAGCATTTACTGGCCTTACATCTATGATGTCTGAAGTAGAAGAAATTTTATCACTAAAAGCTTGTGAAGGAGAAGAACGACATATGTCCTCATTTACTATGGTTGCCAAGCTTTTGAGAGAAAAATGCATTAGTTTGAAAGCTGTGGCAGCAGTCCTGTAGTTGGTGTGGAATATGGGAGACAAGGTGAATATTAGCACCATTGATTATAATATGTTCCTATGTTCATTTAAGAATTGGGGAGATTTGATGAGAATTCAAGAAATGAGCCCTTGGATCATTCATGTTGTCCATCTAGTTCTGAAGCCATGGACCACTAATTTGGCCTTGGAAGACTTGGATTTCGCAACTTTAGTTTTTGGGTGCAGGTCATAGACTTCCCCTAAACAAGATGAATGAAGAGAATGTAAGGAAAATTGAGGAATTTATTGGCAAATTTAGTGAAATGGATAGCAAATCTACATGAGGCTTTAGAGTGAAAAACTACAACAAAATCAAAGTTGCCTTTCATATGAAAATATGATTCTTCCTTAATGATGGATCTGGAGAGCAATGATGGTTTCAATTGCACCATGAAAAATTGGCAGAATTCTGTTATCAGTATGGAGTTCTAGGCCATGTAGAACAAAAATGTCTGGAGAAGAAAGAAGTCGATGATTATGGCCCTTTAGACCCAAGGAAGGCCTATGGACCTTAGGTCCATGCATTAAGTTAAGTCTCAGGAGAACCTCGAAGCTCATTTACTAAGGAGAAGAGAGAACACCAAAGCAGGACCCCTCTTCTGGACAAAACTAGAAATCATGCGCAGGTGGAAGAGGGTATCTCTAATCCCAAAGAAAGTCAAACCCAATGTCAGATGATCTATAAGAAAACCTGTATGAAAATCTCATATCGCTATTCACAATCACAAATCCAAAATTCAAATGCCCCACAAAGAAGGACTCTAAAAATGATAGTCTGATAGCAAGTGTTGGAACTTACATAACCATAACAACCAGTTGGATCTCTCATCCCTTATTGTAGCCCATAAAACCCATGAAGTAGCATAGTGCCAATAGAAAACCCAAACCTCCTCATAATACCCATTCAAACCACAGTTAAAACATATAGCCCACTCCATCCTATTACCCCATATAGCCTAAACCTAAACTTCTCGAACATCTTAAAAACCAAACCCATTTCACTAAAAAAGCCCATATCAAGCAACCCATTCTCTATGAAAAAGCCTAGAAAGCTCTCTTATGTCTTGTGCATTCAATTGATCAATCCAAAGACATCAAAGTGTGAAGGTACAACTTTGTGTAAATTCTACCAACAAGTGGTAACATCTACACACTCTTCTTTACTTATTCAATTGTGTTAATCTACTAGCTCTAGCAAGGTTATCTTGATAACATAAAACTCTTTAGATAAGGGTGATCCTTGAAGTTGTGATTCAAGGTTGTTTGAGATATAAAACCATAGGTTGGTGAGCCTTGTTTGTAAAAATTACTAGAAGAGGTTGTATGTGTAAAACCAAAGTGTGGCTCTCTTGTAATCTGTGAACTTAGCACATAGTAGAGTTATTGAAATCCTTAAGTGTATACTTAAGATAGTGGAGGTAGATCTTGAGGATCGAACCACTATAAATTGTTTGTGTTCATTTGTTTACAATTCGTATACTGCTTTGCCATAATTTGTTTCTCTCTTATTCATATCATCTGTAAGTGATCTATACATATAAAAGATTTGAATTTGCGAAAATTAGCCAAATACCTAATTCACTCCCCCTCTTAGGTATTTCAAAAGAAGTACAATTGGGTGCCTATTTCTTTTTCTATACCAGACACAAGATCTTCTAAAAAATGATACACTTGTTCTTGGATTTTGAATGTGTAAACTTCTTTTGAATTTCTGATCAGATCTGAGTCATAATTAGCTGCAAATGTGGTGTATGCAAAATGTTGTTGTATGATCTCACATGTCTTCTAAAGTCAACAACTTCTTTATCATCACATATGTAAAATCGAGCTAGATCATATGGCATAGGACGAGATA
Organism: Rauvolfia tetraphylla; assembly: GCA_030512225.1. Taxonomy (NCBI): domain Eukaryota; kingdom Viridiplantae; phylum Streptophyta; class Magnoliopsida; order Gentianales; family Apocynaceae; genus Rauvolfia; species Rauvolfia tetraphylla. Next base: position 250,834 of record JAJQKT010000017.1, on the reverse strand, counting down.
TAATCATTATTTCTCCTTCACCACAACAAAATCTTGGTGCTTCATCATAAAATCTTTCCCTAAAACAATATTTACAATCGGCAAACATTTGCATAATTAATGGACTTTGTACTCTTAATCTTTCAGAAATGACAGCAGAATTTAAATGTTCATTTGTCGTAAAAGACACAAATTGAAGTTCACCGTTGATATTTAGTTTTATTGATATGTTATATTGTAGAGAAAACAATATTTTAAAATGTATCTAGATTGATGTAACCATTATTTATTGTGAAAATGATGAAGAACCTATTGTTTTTTTATTCCTACCATGGGAAAAATTTTGCAATCCTACAATAGGAAATATATAAGAAGCATATTAAGTGGCATAATTGAGTAAGATACATAAAATACAAAATCATACGTTAAACTGTGAAAATTTTTGTTCATTATGCATATTCATATAAAGAGTATTTATTGTGAATATTTACCTTTGAAATACCTAAGAGGGGGGGTGAATTAGGTATTTGGCTAATTTACGCAAACTTAAACCTTTTATGCGTTTAGACCAAGAACAAGTTATATAATCTAATTTGAGATAATTGATAGCAAGGTAATGAAGAAAGCAATAGCTAAGAACTCAAACAATTTATAGTGGTTCGATCCTCAAGATCTACCTCCACTACCTTAAGTTCACACTTAAAGATTTCAACAATTCTACTAATTGCTCAGGTTTACAAATTACAAGAGAGGCTCACCACACTATAATTTTACACTCACAACCTCTTCTAGTAACTCTTACAATACAAGGCTCACCAAATACAATGGTTTCATATCTTAAACAACCTTGAATCACACTTTCAAGGATCACCCTTATCTAAAGGATTTTATGTTGTCAAGATAACCTTGCTAGAGCTAGTAGAGCAACATAATATGATAAATAAATGAGAGTGTGTAGATGTTACCACTTGATGGTACACAAATATGCTCCTTCACACTTTGATGTCTTTGGATTGATCAATTGAATGCACAAGACATAAGAGAGCTTAAGAAATGTTTCCCAAATGCTATTGAATGCTTAGAGTTTTCAAGATTTCAAGAGTTACAAAAGATTACACGTTTATGGCTTTTATAGAATTTGAAAATCAATTAAAACGGTCATAAAACGGCTAGTAACGGCTAGTTTCAGAAAATTCGGACGACCGAATTTTTTGGTTGCGTCCGAATCTTCGTCCGAATTCCTCTGGAAAAACAGTGACCATGCTGAAGGCCAAAATTCGGACGACCAAATTTTTTGGCTGCGTCCGAATCTTCTTTCGAATATCTCTGGAAGAATAGTAGCAAACTTTTGCTACAAAATTCGAACGACCGAATTTTTTGGAAGCAGTTTCAAACTTTGTAAAATCATTTGAGGTATAACTTCAATGTGTTTGAGAAACATTTGATATGTATAGAAAACTTACATAGCCATATGTTAGTTTGAAAACACAAATTAAATTTCTTTGATCATATAAAGTTTACTTAAACATCACATTCACTAAAAACCTTATTCAAATCCTTTTAAGATTATAAGATTCATTTTATACTCTCTTACGCATTCAATGATGACCAATACATGCAAGTGTAGAGTTTACATAGAAACTTACTTACTAAGTATACACACTCTACACTTCAAGTCTTCAATGCCTTTAGATCTTCTAAGAACAACATTCTTCAAACTTCAATCACTTTGCTTAACTGAAGTTGTTCTTGAACTCTTGCTTCAAAGCAATGAGACTTCATACTTCTTATTTTACAGAACCTATCACACAATATACAAGCATATTAGTCCTCATCAATATTTGTCATTAATCAAAACTAATCAATCTTATATGATTTGCCCTTAGGGCTAACAATCTCCCCCTTTTTGATGATGACAAACTTTGATGCAAAATGTGATAGATTAAAACGATGTAGTTCATAGAAGTATTAATGTCAATGATAGAAAATAACCAATTTAGCACAATGACATACAAAAGGCTCAATATGAGCCTATGACCCAACCAACTTCCATTAACCTCCTTCCTTCCAACTCAGATAGAAGATATAGCATTTAATCATTTAGAAAACTTCTAAGAGAGGTTTTATAGGTCAGAAAATATTAACAATGCTCCCCCTTAGATTGTGCTCATTTTTCAACAAGTTTGGACTTGAGATACTGTTTATCCAAATTCTGTCAAGTCAAGTCCGAATATTAAAATAAGTGAAATGAAAGCTTCAATTTTTGAAAATAAGATTTTCTAAGGTTGTTCAAATATAGTAGAAGAGATTGAAACATGTTTGAATCAATTTGAACAACAAAAGAGCACATTTTGGTAACACAATATGCATGCGTCCGAATTTTAAATCCAAAATTTTTTTACAACAGATATAACTCATGCATTCAATTGTTTTCATAGAGAAACAAGTCAAGAACAATTTAGCCATTTTTAAAAACTCAGAAAACATCCATATAATGCACAATTTCATAACACACAACACTTCATATAATGCACAGTTTCATAACACACAACACTTGTCATAACACACAACACTTTCACACATTTTGTCATCTCATATCTTCTCCCCCTTTTGTCATCAATCAAAGATGGGGCCAATGAAAATGAGATTAACAATTTTAACACATAAAGGAAGCTCTCATCACTGAGATTTCATCATTGAGCTTCACTATTACATAAAATGCAAAAGGAAATACTTACCAAGTTCATAATTAAAAACAGTTAATGCATAACTCATAATATAACTTAAAACAGTAAATAAAAATGGAAGAAATGCTTAGTCTTGTGATGTTGATGAAGATGCCCTGCTAATTCCTTTCTTGATGGCCAAGTGCTTCACTCTTCCTTGGCTGAAAGAGATGTGTGTTGGTGAGACAATTTCAGCTTGAGCTACTTGGCTTCCTGCTTCTTGTGGTTCTTCTTGTGCATGTTCTTCTTCTTCTTCTTGTTCTGCTACAGTCTCATCATTTCCTCCTTGATCATTGTCACTGTCATCACTATCTACATCCTTGTCCTTCTTTTCTTCCTTTTTATCACCATCATCCTCATTTCTATTTTGAGGCCTAGAGGGTCCTTCACCACTTTGAGTATTTTTCATTAGGATTTCCTCAATGTGCTTTACTCTACTTTCCAGTCCATCTAACTTTCCAAGAACCATTGGAGCAAATGATTCAAAGAACTTATACATCTTCTCCATTTCCTTGACATGATTGTTCAAGGCTTCTTGGAATGCTTTGGCTACTACGGTGTCACCTCTAGTTATTCCTTCACCACTTGACTTAACTCCAGTTTCTTGTTCAAACAACCTCCTCTTTGTTGGTGGTTGCTCCCCTTCACTTGAGGTATCATGCTTCCTTTTTGTCTTCATCTCTCTTGCAAGGGTCTCTTCTTCATCATATTCTTCTTCCTCTTCCTCACTTTCAGTCTTTTCTTCTCTTCCTATTCATTTTGAAGGGGATTCTCTTTTTGTTTTCCATACTCCATCATCATCAAGAATAAGCTGCATTCTCCTAAGAGATTCATCAGTGTATATTTATCCACTTTTGAAGGCTTGCCTTCTTCCTGGAAGTTTAATCTTAAAATGCTTAAAGATTCTTGTCAACAGCCTTCCAAATGGGAATGCCTTGGATACTATTTTTCTAGCAGTAATCATGTGTTTCAAGGCTACAAAACCAAAGTTCAATCTCCTCTTTTCATGCAAGGCCAACATTAATACCATATGCATATTACATACTGATGATTTATGTCCAAAGTTTGGAACAATCATACTAGTCACCATATGATGCAATACTCTACCTCTAGCATCCAAGTTCTTGATTTCTCTCTCTTTTATAGATCTAAACTCTTTTCCATTTGTAAATGCTTCTTCAAATTTATAATATGTAAAGAGTTCACGATCATAACAATGCATGGAGGGTGCATAATATTTAGCCCCATTGTCACCTACTCCACAGATTTTGTTAATTAGGGCTTCACTAAATTCAATGTCAACTTGGGATACTTTAGATGAATACCATTGTATCCTATTATCTCCAACAGTCTCAATTCTTTCTTCCTTTAGGTTTGCATAGAATTCATATATCATAGGATAAAAATCTTCATTAATAAACAGCAAACTACTCCAGCCAACATCATTGAAACAAGATAGAACAATATCCATGCTAGAGAGTTTATCAAAATCCACCTTATATCCAGGAATAATCTTTCTGCTATTTTTATTCCATTCATCAAATTCATGAGCAGCTTTTATAGAGACAAACCTGTCAACCTCAGTCAAAGTTTGAGGAATTCGAATTTTTCTGGGTTGTTTGAGGATTGGATCTTCATTTCCTTCCTTAGCCTTTCCCTTGCCTTTCTCAACATTTGGCTTCTTTGTTCTCACCATTGATATATTTCTGTTGAGAGGTTCTAGATTTTTTTTTGTATGAATCTAGGGTTAGAAGTTCAAAAATGAAGGCAAATCGGAATGAGAATGTGTGGATTTGAAGGGATTTTGATTCGGACGTGAATGGGTATGAGAGGTTTTGAAGGGATGTAAAATTCGGAAGCTGTAATGTTTGGAAGAAACCGTTTGGTTTTCATTTAAAGGGATGCATCCGTAAAATTCGGACGACCGAATTCTCAAGTCTGCGTCCGAATTTTCGATCGAAAGTTTCTGTTTCTTCAGTTCAGAAAATTCGAAAAGTTTCTGTTTCTTCAGTTCAGAAAATTCGATCAACCGAATTTTCTGACCTGCGTCCGAATTTTTGATCAAAAGTCTCTGTTTTTCTTTCACTCAGAAAATTCGGTTGACCGAATTTTCTGTAGTGCATCCGAATTTTGAATCAGAAAAATTCCTGTTTTTATCGAAACTTCAATACACACATTAGTCATTAAATTTTGAAATTCCTAAGAGTCTTCTTAGGTGATTGAACCTTTTCTCAGCCAAAGGCTTTGTAAATATGTCAGCAATTTGATCATTTGTATTTACATATTCTAAGCATATATCTTTCTTAATCACATGATCACGAATGAAATGATGTCTTATCTCTATATGCTTAGTCATTGAATGTTGAATGGGATTTATGCTCAAATTGATAGCACTAGTATTATCACATAGTATAGGCACACACTTAAATTTAAGACCATAATCAAGTAAGGTGTGCTGCATCCATAATAATTGTGCACAACAACTTCCTGCAGTTATATATTCAGCTTCTGCAGTGGATAAAGACACACAAGCTTGCTTTTTACTAAACCAAGATACAAGACAACTACCAAAAAATTGACAATGACCACTTGTACTTTTACGTTCAACTTTGCATCCAGCATAGTCAGCATCAGAGTATCCAATAAGTTCAAAAGATGATGTTTTTGAAAACCAAAGACCATAGTCATGTGTATCAATCAAATAACGAAAAATACGTTTGACAGAAATTAGATGAGATTCTTTAGGACATGATTGAAATCTAGCACACAAGCATACAACAAACATAATATCTGGTCTACTAGCTGTGAGATAGAGTAAACTTCCAATCATACCTCTATACAACTTTTCATCAATGTTTTTACCTTTCTCATCTTTGTCAAGTTTAGTTGATGAACTCATTGGAGTACCTATTCCTTTTACTTGATCCATTCCAAATCTTTTCAGCAACTCCTTGGTATACTTTGCTTGATTTATGAAGACTCCATCCTTGACTTGTTTAATTTGCAGCCCAAGGAAGAAATTTAATTCTCCCATCATGCTCATCTCAAATTCATTTTGCATTGATTTGGCAAAATCTTCACAAAGAGATGTATTAGTAGCACCAAATATAATATCATCAACATAAATTTGCACAAGTAAGATATCATTTTTAGAAGATGTTTTTATAAAAAGAGTTGTGTCCACTTTTCCTTTTGTAAAGCCTTTTGAAAGAAGAAAGCCACTCAATCTTTCATACCAAGCTCTTGGAGCTTGTTTCAATCCATATAGAGCTTTGGTTAGCTTATACACATAATTTGAAAATTTTTCATGAATAAAACCAGGAGGTTGTTCTACATAAACCTCTTCTTCAATAAAACCATTTAGAAAAGCACTTTTGACATCCATTTGAAACAGTTTAAAACCTTTAAAACAAGCAAATGCCAAAAGTTTTCTTATAGATTCTAATCTGGCCACTGGAGCAAAAGTCTCATCATAGTCAATGCCTTCTTCTTGGTTGAAACCTTGAGCAACAAGTCTAGCTTTATTTCTAAAAACTTCTCCTAGTTCATTTAACTTATTTCTAAAAACCCATTTTGTACCAATAACAGAATGATTATGAGGTCTAGAAACAAGAGTCCAAACTTTATTTCTCTCAAACTAATTTAACTCTTCTTCCATAGCAATAATCCAGGAATTATCACACAATGCATCATCAATATTTTTCGGTTCAATATGAGATAAAAGAGCAAAGTTATCAATAAAGTACCGCCTTGTTTTAACTCCTTGGGAGACATCACCAATGATTTGCTCCTTAGGATGACCTTTTGCATATGTGATATCCTTTGGAAGTTCTTGATCATTGCTTGATTGACCATCTTGTTCTTGCTCTATTATTTCTTCTTCTTTGGCATGATCTTCCATTGTGGGTACTTGAGGTTGAGTATGATTTTAAACCAATGATGTGCCTGCATCATCTTCATTTCCTCTTTGGAGATAAATGTTAGATTCATCAAAGGCTACATGAATAGTTTCTTCAACACACAATGTCTTTTTATTATAGACCCTATATGCCTTTTTATTTGATGCATAACCAAGAAATATTCCTTCATCTGATTTTCTATCAAACTTACCAAGATAGTTGCTAGTGTTTAAAATGAAGCACTTACAACCAAAAACTTTAAAGTAGACAATTGATGGAGTTTTGTCAAATAAAAGTTCAAAAGGTGTTTTTCTTATAAAAGGTCTTAGTAAAACTCTGTTCATGACATAACAAGCTGTATTTACAGCTTCAGCCCAAAAATACTTAGGTAATGAGTTTTCACAAATCATTGATCTAGCCATTTCTTGTAAGGTTCTGTTTTTCCTCTCAACAACACCATTTTGTTGAGGTGTTTTGGCAGCTGAAAAATTGTGAGTAATACCATACTCATCACAAAATTTTGTAATGATTACAGAATTCTCTTCCATTATCACTTCTAATAGAAATCAGTTTGCAATCAAGAGAGGTTTGAACCTTTTTGAAGAGTTTTGAAAATTCATAAAATGTTTCATCTTTTTGTGCTAAGAAGATTACCCATGTAAATCTTGAAAAATCATCTACAATCACATAAGCATAACTTTTACCACCAAGACTAGTAGTCCTCATAGGTCCATAATTGGCTAATACTAAGTAAGTTATACTTTAAACCTTCAATAAGTAAAACTTGCTTGATAAGAAGAAAAGAACATTTACCAATGTTACCTATTCTAAGTATTTTCCCTTTCTTCTTATCTCCAAATGTGACAAAACCTTCACTTGTAGTTTGAATCTCACTAACAAGTGATGCATTTCCAGTCATGTGCCTTGAGCAGCTACTGTCAAGAAACCATTTTGTGGCACTTGATCTTGAGGCAAATTGTACCTACACCAAATTAGAAAGAGTGATTTTTGGTACCCATATCTTCTTGGGTCCAAGGGGGTTAGTAATAGTTCATTTGACTTTCCAAATGGTCTTAACACCATTTTCTATCTTTCTTTTTATAAAACATCTAGAAACCTTGTGTTCATGCTTACCACAATATGTGCAACAAATATGTGACCTAGAATGAGAAAATTCTTTAATAAAAGACTTTTTTTTGTTTTGGAGCAAAACAATCATGTGTAAAACCAAGACAATGTTTTACAAATGAAGATCTTTGATAACCAAGTAATCTATTTAAATTTTCTCTTCCATTTGTAAATCTCTTAATGCATAAAGTTAGATCATTAACTTACTTTTTAAAAGCTCATGATCTTTTATCATTGATTCAAGAGAAATAATTCTTGTACAAAGCTTCTTGTTTTCAAAAGATATGTTTTGTATGGTTGTATTCAAAACTTCTTTTTCAATGGTAAGACAACTAATGGTTTCAAGAAGTTTACCATTTTCAACATGTAATTTTGAATTTTCATTTGATAAGTCATTGATTTTGAATTTCATTTCTTTATTTATTTTTGAAGCCTTTTTCAGTTCTTCATATAGTTCTACAATCAAATCACTGGAATCAATATCATCATCACATATATTTGAGATGGAAGGTGAAGATTGTACCTCATCATCAATGGCCATAAAGCATATATTGGCCTTTTCTTCACTGTCATTCTCACTCTCTTGTTGATCCCCCGTTCCAGCTAATCCTTTACCTTTATTGACAGATTTCTTTCTGTTTTTGCTGTCTCTTTCCCTTTCCAACACTTTAGGACAGTCATCAACAAAATGCTCTGTGTTCTTGCATTCAAAGCATTGCGGTTTGTAGGATGAGGATTGACCACTCTTCTTGACTGGCTTTCTCCCTTTTTTGAGAAACTCCTTTTTGTAGAATCTTTTGAACTTCCTCACTGCCATTGCAATCTCTTCTTCTCCACTGTTTCCTCCTTCTTCTTCACTTGAAGACTGTTCTTGTTCAATCAAGTGATTTAAGGCTTTGAGTACCACTCATTTTCTTCCATTTTCTTCATCCTCCTTGTCATTTAGCCGTTTCATCTTCATTTCATGGGTCAGTAGAGATCCAATGAGCTCTTCAAGTGGAAGAGTCTTCAAATTCTTGGATTCCTCAATAGCAAGTGTCTTAGGCTGCCAGGATTTTGGTAGAGCATCTAAAATCTTTCTGTTTTGCTCTCCCATAGTATAGCTTTTACCATAAGCTTTTAAGCCATTGAAAATGTTAGTAAATCTTGTAAACATATCACTAATATTTTCACCTTGTTTCATGGTAAACAGTTCATAATCTCTAACTAGCATGGCAAGTTTAGATTCTTTAACTTGATTAGTACCTTCATGTGTAATTTGAAGTAATCTCCACATGTCATGAGCAAAATCACATCCACTAACTCTATTGTATTCAGTAACATCTAAAGCACAACTTAATATATTCATGGCTTGATAATTTAAAGTCATTTTCTTAAAATCATGCTCATCAAATTCATCAGTGGACTTGGTTACTGAGGTTATTCCATCAGCACTCATTTTCATTGGGACATAAGGACCTTTCTCAATTATGTTCAACAAATCAAAATTGATAGAACAAATGTAAATTTTAACTCTAGATTTTCAGAAAGTGTAATTTGTTCCATTAAACAAGGGTGGTCTATTTGTGGAGGATCCTTCTAAGTAAGGTAGGTTTGACATATTAGCCATAGGATCTTTGTCTTCTAGGTTGCTAAGCCACACAAAGAAGTTCTAGCTCTGATAACAATTGAAATACCTAAGAGGGGTGAATTAGGTATTTGGCTAATTTACGCAAACTTAAACCTTTTATGCGTTTAGACAAAGAACAAGTTATATAATCTAATTTGAGATAATTGATAGCAAGGTAATGAAGAAAGTAATAGCTAAGAGCTCAAACAATTTATAGTGGTTTGATCATCATGATCTACCTCCGCTACCTTAAGTTCACACTTAAAGATTTCAACAATTCTACTAATTGCTCAGGTTTACAAATTACAAGAGAGGCTCACCACACTATGGTTTTACACTCACAACCTCTTCTAGTAACTCTTACAATACAAGGCTCACCAAATACAATGGTTTTATATCTTAAACAACCTTGAATCACACTTTCAAGGATCACCCTTATCTAAAGGATTTTATGTTGTCAAGATAACCTTGCTAGAGCTAGTAGAACAACATAATATGATAAATAAATGAGAGTGTGTAGATGTTACCACTTGATGGTACACAAATTTGCTCCTTCACACTTTGATGTCTTTGGATTGATCAATTGAATGCACAAGACATAACAGAGCTTAAGAAATATTTTCCAAATGCTATTGAATGCTTAGAGTTTTCAAGATTTCAAGAGTTACAAAAGATTACACGTTTATGGCTTTTATAGAATTTGAAAATCAGTTAAAACGGTCATAAAATGGCTAGTAACGACTAGTTTCAGAAAATTTGGACGACCGAATTTTTTGGTTGCGTCCGAATCTTCGTCCGAATTCCTCTGGAAAAACAGTGACCATGCTGAAGGCCAAAATTCGGACGACCGAATTTTTTGGCTGCGTCCGAATCTTCTTCCGAATTTCTCTGGAAGAATAGTAGCAAACTTTTGCTACAAAATTCGGACGACCGAATTTTTTGGAAGCAGTTTCAAACTTTGTAAAATCATTTGAGGTATAACTTCAATGTGTTTGAGAAACATTTGATATGTATAGAAAACTTACATAGCCATATGTAAGTTTGAAAACACAAATTAAATTTCTTTAATCATATAAAGTTTACTTAAACATCACATTCACTAAAAACCTTATTCAAATTCTTTTAAGATTATAAGATTCATTTTATACTCTCTTACGCATTCAATGATGACCAAGACATGCAAGTGTAGAGTTTACATAGAAACTTACTTACTAAGTATACACACTCTACACTTCAAGTCTTCAATGCCTTTAGATCTTCTAAGAACAACATTCTTCAAACTTCAATCACTTTGCTTAACTGAAGTTGTTCTTGAACTCTTGCTTCAAAGCAATGAGACTTCATACTTCTTATTTTACAGAACCTATCACACAATATACAAGCATATTAGTCCTCATCAAGATTTGTCATTAATCAAAACTAATCAATCTTATATGATTTGCCCTTAGGGCTAACAACCTTCATTCTGCTGTTGTGAAAATGATGGACAATGTATATTTGTTTATTTTGAGTTAAGGTCAAAATTAGGAAATACTGTAATTGTAAGCATGTAGTAACCATATTAAATATTGTAATTGAGCAAGACATGCTAAAAAGAAAATGATATTTTGGTATATATTATCTTGAAGTGTAAGTAGATATATCTGAATAGTATTTTTTGCCAACATTTACCTTCATTCTGTTGTTGTGTAGACAATGAACAATCTATATTTTCTTGATTGATACCATGGTCAGAATTTTGGCGGACTGCAATCATAATCGTATAGTAAGTCTATTACATATTGTAGATGAGTAACACACACAAATATGAATAGTTAACTCTATTCTTACCTTGAGGATGAAAATGTGTACTCACAAGCACATGCTGAAAATTTGTCTTATTGGCCTGATCTTCAGTTTGAATAGATATAAAATAGGGAATTTCTTCTTGTGCATAACTTGTTCTAGAAATGGTTGCTTGTGAACTTGCAAAATGGTTGGCATAATCTTGTTCCTTCATGAGTTATTTGAAGATCTCCACATGTTATGAGCCTTGTCTTATCTACTTACTCAGTTGTATTCATTAGCGTAAAAAGCACAACTCAAAATGTTCATTTCTTGGTAGTTCAAGGTCATCTTTCTTGAATCACTTTTCATCATATTCATCCAAAGTTTTTGGTTCGGTAGCGACTACATCAGCTCTCATCCTTATTGGTATGTAAGGTCCTTTCTCAATGATATTCTACAAATCAAAGTTAATAGAACAAATATATATCTTAATTCTAGATTTTAAAAAAGTATAATTTTTCATCAAACAAAAGAGGTCAATTTGTGGAAGACCCTTCCAAATAAGGCAAGTTTGAAACATTAGCCATAAGATCTTAACTTCAAGGTTGTAAAACCTTTACAAAGAAGCCCAAACACTTATACCAATTAAAAGACCTTGGGGGAGGGGTGAATTAGGTATTTGGCTAATTTTTTAAAAATTTTTACTTTTTAAGAAAATTAATTTGGAGGATGTTTGAAATCAAACTCTCAACAAGGTATGCAAGTAATCACAATAAGATTCCAAATTGAAAGAGAGATGAGAAGAGACAACACAAGCAATTTATTGTTATTTGATCACACAAGCTCTACATCTACTACCTTGAGCCCTAACTCAAGGGTTTCAACTAAATTCAAATATAGCACAAGTTGATCAAAATGCAATAGAGGCTCACCCAACAAGGGTTTTACTCCACAACATTTTTTCACATACAATAATCAAGGATCACCCTATCAAAATGGTTTTATATTCTCATGATAACCTTGAATAAAACAAATAGATGAAGTAAGACATAAGAAAGTTACCAACAACTTGGTAAAGGATGAAAAATTTAGCATACCTTCACCTTTTTGTCTAAGGAATCTTGAATATTAACTTTTTAGCACAAGACAAAAGAGAACTTTTTGATAAAGAATGATTGGGAAGAGTAAAGATTCTTAAAGGCTCAAAAACTACCCAAAAATTTGATGTTTATGTCTTTTATAGGGTTTAAAAATTAGTTGCAATGTTCAAATAAAGGCTAGTAACAGTAAAATTCGATTTACCGAACATGGACCTTTGCATACGAATAATCGTCTGAATTTTTCTACTTTCAGACTATTAGAATAAATTTGGTTGATTGAATTTGGACAGAAGCGTTCAAATGGTTGTCGTAATTTCTCAAAAAAATGGTATACAATTCAGACATATGAATTGGAGTCCAAACATTTCAAACTTAGTCAAAAAGATTAGAAATCGAGCACAACAAGTTTGAAATAATTTTGGAGTATAAAATAGATCTTTTCAAAAGATTTTAGTCAAAAAACTGCTGTCAAGAACTTAGAAAAAACTCTTGTAAGATAAATCATTTGAAATTAAAAACTATGTTTTAATCTCTCTGAAAATGCTTTAGATTCCAAAGACAAACAAGTCCAAGGTTTACAAAGATATATCTATAAAGCATTTGTAAACCTCTTTGTAAACCTACACTAAGGTCTTCAAAGCCTTCAATCCGAAGGACAAGCTCTTCAAGTTATAACTCTTTGAGCATAATTTGAGTTGTCCTTAGCACTTCAACTTCAAGGCAATAAGACTTCTTAGCGTCCATAATCCAATAATCCTGTCACGCAATAAATATTCGAGTTAGCTCATATCAATGTTTGTCATTATCAAAACTCTAAGATTTGCCCTTAGGGCTTACAAGTTTCTAAGTTTCTAAAGTAGAAATTTCTTTCAACCAATGGTAAAATGTTTTTCTGAGAAAATAATACAGATGCTATGTGTGGTGATACATAATTTCTAAACGATTCCCTCAACTCAAATGATGATACATATTCTCTAAGAATATGGTTTGCTGTCTCAACCAAATAATTGCAAGTTGAGCAGAACGAAGAAAAAGAGATATGTCTGTGTAGCAGAGAGATGAAAAAGTTAATTTTATTTAGTGAATGTTGTATCCAACTAAGTTGTTACTAGGATTAGAAATCTTTGTAAATTTCTTGTCCATGTGATATGAAAGTAAATATGCAGACTTAGTACGAAAGAGACCATTGGGATTAAGTTTCCGATGGCTGGTATCTATAAATGGTGGAAAAAGTTTTAAAGGAATGGACTTAATATATTTTAGAATATGCTTTGGAAGAGAGAAGGATATAAGATCTAAATTCCACCTATTACTAGTATGCATATCACTGACTTAGAAGTTAGCTTCATGCTTATAACGGATCCCTGAATGATAGGCTTAAGTGGTCTAAAAAGCATAAAATAGCTTTAATTTTGAAATGGATAGACTGCTAGCTAAAAAAATTCTTTATTCCTTAAAAAAATAGAAACACACCATTTTGATAAGAAGATTTTATTCTTCTAAAATTTATAATTAATAGTAGGATTAAATGTATTTTGCACCCTTAAACTTTATTCATGTAGCACTTTACCTTTACAGTGGTTCAGTTGCATCAATAACACCTTGGCATTTTCAATTTTTCTTAATAAAATAAAATTAGAATTTAATTGAACTTTGAAATGGCTAATATATCCCTCTAACGAGTAACAAACGTCACATATGCCCTTAAATTGATAAACCTTCTTTTTCCTCTCATAAATTAATTTACCTTTCTTTTTCCTTTTTCTCTACCTCTTTTTCCCCTCGTCCTTTAACCTCTCCTTCTTTGCCATATTATTCTAGAATACCAAGCAAACCTTTTTTGGCAATGGAGAACCATATTTGCTGCCATGACTTGCCGCTATCGAAAACAATTCTTGATGACAAAACTCAACTTCAAAATCACCAAATATTCCCATTAATATAAATAACTTAGATCTACTAATAAAAAAGGTTCGGAAGCTACATTCAGTACTATTGGGAGATGGTTGTCTTCAATCTCGCATAACAATTGCTTTGCAAAGACCTTTGCAACTTATTTTGTGGTTGCTTGTTCTACCAACTATTTATTTCTTCCAGTTTCTTGGATTTTGCTTAAGTTTTCTTCTTCTTGTGGAATTGCGGGAAATTAAAATAGTTAGTATTAAGGATAGAAGTGTACTAATAAGCTTAGTTGAAGTGGTTTAAATTAATTGAAAGTTCAAGGGGGTTATTGAAGCAATTGAACCTTTATGTAGGTAAATCGACAATCGAGTAAAGTTTAGGGGGGAAAATACATTTAACAACACTGGTGGCATTTGCTTCAGCGCTAGAGGAAGCTAAAGAACTTGGGGCATGGTTATAATGAAAGATCGAGGAAAAGATTTTCAAAGATAAAGTGAAATGGACTAAGCTATATATATATATATATATATATATATATATATATATATATATATATATATTGCTGGATAAACTAAATATTGTTTCAAACATGTCATTGGTCATCTTTTAGAAGATCAAATCTCTGTCTGTGTTATATGTTTCATTATCTCCTTTTCCCTTTTTGTTTACATACTTATGGTACTCTATATATCTGCTAATCATTGACTTAAAAATTTTATATTTCTCAGTGACTATACTACCTAGTATGCTAATATGCACGTAAACACATTGTTAAGTCTTGCATTGATATTCAAGTGCCACATTTCCTTTGTTCTCTCTCCCGAATTAATATTTTAACCCCAATATATTTAGAAAAGTAATACGAAAAATGGTTAATAAAATCTCTAAAGTTAAGAATCATGATGCACTACTGTTGGTAGTATATTAAAACAAGAAAATAAGCTATATTACTTTGAGAAAAAACCAATATAGTCCCTTAAGTTACAGGTTTGTTACATATAGATCCTGAAAGCATTTTTCAGCCAATACAATCCTCAAAGATATTATAATATGCTAAAATGCTTCCACAACTAAGTCGGTAGAATTTAGCTAGAAAAACCATGCTTTTAGTATATACTAGTTATCTCATTATAAAGTTTTCCTCCGAAAACCTCATGCGTGAAGCACATGAGGGAAAGAAATTAAAGAACTTGAAAGAGAAAAAATAAAGGGAAATAAAAATTTAATCTCATGTGTGGTTCACCTGTAGAGTTTTTTAAGGAAAGCTCTCTAGTTGGATAAAAATACCTTCAAATAACTAGCAAGTGTCAAAGTCATGCTTTTTTCTAGTTGAATTCTATCAATTACAATGGTGAAAAGAATACTTTGGCAAAATTTATTTTTTCAAGGACCTATTGTTGATGCACTACCAACAGCAGTGCATCATGAACCTAGAAAAAAAATTAGAATACTACCCTTAAAGTTTGTTCAAACTACATAATAAATATTTTTGTTTGAAAAATTATACATTTACCCTTTAAATCTCAATCTACACGGAAATTTAATCCCTACTATTAATAAGTTAATAATTTATTGATTATTCTCTTGTTAAATTGATCCAAAAATTCAAAATTACTTTTCCAAATTTTATAAAAGTTATTTATTCTCCATAATGTGTTTTTATTTTGCTAAAATATTTTTGTATTTTGGATTGTTTCTTCATAAAAGTAAAGGATATTATCCATATTATACTTTTAGAAAATAAAAAAATTAATGTATTACTATGATATTTTAATAAAAGAATGCATAATATGGAGAATATAATAACTTTCATAATCTTTGGAAAGTTAATTTTGAACTTTTAAGTTAAGTTGAATGAGATTCCATTAGTCAATTAGTAGTTGATTGAAATCAAAACTAAAATGTTATATGGTTTGTGATTTAAAGGGTGAATTTGTTCTTTACAAAATAGCTTGAAGGTAAATCTATAATTTTTCAAACAAAGGTTTATTAGTAATTTAGACAAACCTCAAATTTAATATTATAATTTTTTTAAAAGGAAAAAAGTAGTAGCAGTGCATAAAACATAAAGTGAATATATCACCTTCAGAATATATGTAGTCAAAGACAATAGTGGAATGTTATGGCTGTTGTAAAATTAGTGTAATACTTAAACATAATAATAATAAATGATATAATGGAAGACGGAGAAAAGAGATAATATAATCATGAATTCTCCTTTTTCTTTTTCTTGTTCTTCGTATACTGTAAACTAACTTATATACTATAGAAGAAGCCTTTCATTAAATAAAAATAAGCCATTAATTTTCCTTATTAATGGGGAGAGAGGATAAGGTAGATGTTTCAACTAGATTGAAACTGTAGGTCATCCATTTATTTTATATTTGTAACACTCCCATTTGGATGTCTTTAAACATAAAGAATATAATTCGTTAAAACCTTACTAGATAAAAAACACGTAGTGGGAAAAAATATCTAGTGAAGGAAAAAGAGTACACTATTCTTTATGTTTACTCCCCCTGTTGACATGATCCTTTAAGATCCTTGAACTGACGCATACCAATCTTATAGATTATCTTCTTAAAAGTTGTAGTCGGTTGTGCCTTTGTAAACAAATTCTCCAAATTATCGCATGAACGAATCTGTTGAACATCTATTTCACCCTTCTTTTGGAGCTCGTGAGTAAAGAAGAATTTGCGTGAAATATGTTTCGCCCTATCTCCTTTGAAATATCCTTCTTTCAGTTGAGCTATACAAGCTACATTATCGTGATATAATATACTAGGGATTTCTCTCTCAAAGGATAAATCACAACTATCTCAGATATAATGAAACATTGACTTCAACCACACACATTCTCAACTTGCTTCATGGATGGCTATTAATTCAGTATGATTTGAAGACGTGCCTATGATAGACTATTTTGTAGATTTCCATGATATAGCAGTATCACCACATGTAAATAAATAGCCTATTTGAAAACATGCCTTATGCAATCAGATAGATAACCAGCATCCGCATATTCAACCAATGTAGATTTTGACTCTTTTGAATAAAATAATCTGAGATCAGTTGTCCCCTGTAGATATCGAAGGACATGTTTGATACTATTCTAATGTCATCGAGTAGCAGAAGAATTATATCTTGCTAACAAATTTACAGTAAATGATATATCAAGATGTGTATTATTTGCAAGATACATCAATGCTCCAATTGCACTAAGATATGGTACGGTAGGACCAAGTAATTTTTCATCATCTTCGTGTGGTTGAAATGGATCTTTAGAAACATCCAGTGACCTGATGACCATTGGAGTACTTAAAGGATGTGCCTTGTCCATGTAAAACCTTTTCAGGACCTTTTCAATATATGTTGATTGATGAATAAGGATTCCATCTTCCAAATGTTCAAACCAAGTCGAAACTCAGTTCTTCCAAAATCTTTAATCTCAAATTCCTTTCTCAAATAGTCTCTACTTTCAGAAGCTCTTCAAGAGTCCCAATGAGATTAATATCATCAACATATATCACAATTATCAAGAAGTCTCAGACTTCTTGATGAAAACACATGGACAAATCAAATCATTTTTTATATTTTGCACAACAACTACCAGCGGCAATATATTCATCCTCGGTGGTAGACAATGACACATATGCTTGTTTTTTTACTATAGCATGATACAAGGCAACTACAAAAAATTGACAATGAGAACTAGTACTTTCATGCTAGACTTTGCATCCGGCATAGTCGGCATCTGATTATGCAACATGGTCAAAAGAAGAGGATTTTGAAAACCAAATGCCATCATCATGTGTATCAATCAAATAATGAAGAATACATTTTATAGCCATTAAATGAGACTATTTAGGACTATATTGGAATCTAGCACATAAGCATATGACAAACATAATATCAGGTCTACTAGAGGAAAGATAAAGTAAACTACCAATTATGCCTCTATATACTTTTTTCATCGACACTTTTACCTTTCTCATCTTTATTGAGTTTTGTTGATGAACTAATTGGAGTGGTTATACTTTTTACTTGGTCCATACCAAACCTCTTCAAGAGCTCTTTGGTGTACTTAGATTGATTTATGAAGGTGCCATCCTCGGTTTGCTTGATTTGTAACTGAAGAAAGAAGTTGAGTTCTCCCATCATGCTTATTTTGAACTCACTTTGCATGAACTTGGTAAATTCGTCACAAAGTGAAACATTAGTAGCTCCAAAAATGATGTCATCAACATATATTTGCACAAGTAAAAGATCATTGTTGCAAGAGATTTTTTATGAAAAGAGTAGTGTCAATTTTTCCTGTTGAAAATCCTTCAAAAGAAGAAAACAACTCAATCTTTCATACCAAGCTCTAGGAGCTTGTTTTAAACCGTACAAAGCTTTGGAAAGTTTGAAGACACGATTAGGTTACTTTTCATGAACAAAACCGGAAGGTTGTTCTACATAAACCACTTTTTCAATGAAACCATTTAGAAAAGCACTTTTAACATCCATTTGAAATAGCTTAAAATCTTTGAAGCAAGAAAATGCCAAAAGTATTCTTATAGACTCAAGTCTAGCTACCGAAGCAGGATTTTCATCATAATCAATGCCCTCTTCTTGATTGAATCCTTGGGCAACAACTCTAGCCTTGTTTCTAACTTCTCCGGATTCATAAAATTTATTTCTAAAAACCCATTTTGTACTAATAACCGGGTGATCATGGGGTCTAGGGACAAGAATCCAAAATTTGTTTCTTTCAAATTGATTTAATTCCTTTTGCATGGCAACAATCCAAAAATCATCACATAATGCATCATCAATATTTTTAGCCTCAATGAGATAAAGTGCAAAGTTGTCAATGAAATACCGTATTGTTCTAAATCCTTGAGATACATCACTAATGATTTTCTCCTTAGGGTGACCTTTTGCATATCTTAGATCCTTTAGTAGCTCTTGATCACCACTAGGTTGATTGTCTTGCTCTTGCTCAATCATTTCTTCTTCATTGGCATGATCTTCCAAGGTTGGAGCATGAAGATGAGTTTGATTATCATTCATGGATGTACATACATCATCATCAACTTTTGTATCCAAGTAGATGTTAGATTAATCAAAACTCACATGCATGATTTCCTCAACACATAAGGTTCTTTTATTGTAAACTCTATAATCTTTCTTGTTAGAGGAATTGACGTGCAATCCGCGGAAGAACGAACTAGGTGATGGAATTTTCAGCTTGGACAAACAAAGATTCGATTTTCGAACAACAAACAATTCTTATAAACACAATATAATTAAATTCCTACGACACCTCTTAGAAACTTGTTCTAAGCAATCCCGATAATAAAAATTTAACCAATAAGAAGAACACTTACACGCCACAATCGGAAAACTCAATTGATAAGTGAAAGTGAAGTTCTTGGAGTAACAAGAGTAAGAGGATTCAACCCTCTCAAGGTGGTGGCGGCAGCCCCTCAAAATGACACTCAAAATCTGCCCTAATTTTCCTCCAAGAAGGCTGCTTATAGCTAGGGTTTGAAAGAAAGGGTTGGGCTTAATGATACATATAAGCCCAACATAAAAACAAGGTACATATGAGCCCAAAATAAGACAATTCCAACAAGGTTGAAAGCCCAAGTCTTTAAAACATAATTGCCTCTTGGACTTAAGCACATTACATAGCCTTCAAGTCCGGCCCAAGTATTTGAGACAAATGGACCAAGTTGAGGGCTGTGGTCCAACTAAATCTCCTCCAACAAGTTTGGTCTTCAAATGTCGATCCACATAGGCAAACAAGGCCTCTTGAAGCGTCTTAGCCCTAGCTCTAGTTATTGGCCCGACCGGTATGATTAGCTCTTTATTTGACACGTCTAAGCCATCATAGCAATCAGTGAGGCTTGCTCACATCGATCCCTCCTCCTCACGAAGATTCGTCCTCGAATCGAATCCATATCAAAAGGAGAAAGGTCGAGCAACATTAAAGGTCGCGAAACACCATACTCACTCTGGGCAGATCAAGCTTGTAGGCATTGTTGTTGATTCTTTCTATCACTTGAAATGGACCATCTCCCCTAGGAGCTAATTTAGACTTCCGATGGGCAGGAAAACGTTCCTTCCTTAAGTGTACCCAAACCCAATCACCGGGTTCAAAAGTCACCAATTTTCGTCCTTTATTGGCTTGTTTGGCGTAGACCTTATTTTTTCTGCTCAATATCTTTGTCTCGCCTTCTCGTGTAGGGCTCGTACCAGCTCAGCTTTGCTCTTACCATCTGTACTAGACAACTCATGCAAAGGTAAAGGCACCAAATGCAAAACAGTTAAAGGATTAAAGCCATATACAAGTTCAAATGGTGAATAACCTGTGGTTGAGTGCACACTCCGGTTATATGCAAACTCGATAAATGGTAAACATTCACTCCACGTTTTAAGATTCTTACCAACAACAGCACGTAATAAGGTACCTAAGGTCCTATTGACAACCTCGGTTTGACCATCAGTCTGTGGATGACATGTAGTAGAATAAAGAAGTTTGGTACCCAATTTGCCCCCACAACACACGCCAAAAATGACTTAGAAATTTAGCATCTCTATCTCGAAACAATAGACCTAGGAATGCCATGCAATCTAACAACATCTTTGAAAAAATAAATCAGCCACTTGCACAGCGATCATCGGTTTTATGGCATGCAATGAAATGCGCCATTTTACTAAACCTATCAACAACAACGAAGATGCTATCATATCCCTTTTTTGGTCTTAGGCAAACCCAAAACAAAGTCCATAGAGATATCAGTCCCATGGTTCAGCAGTGCAGGGTAAAGGGGTATACAAACCATGAGGTTTAACGAGTGGATTTGGCTCTGTCTACATGCAATACACTTGGCACACACACGTTCCACATCTTTACGCATTCTGGGCCAAAAGAAATGTTCTTGCAAAATATCCAAAGTTTTAGCAACCCCAAAATGTCCCATCAATCCTCCACTATGAGCCTCAAGCACAAATAAAGTGCGCATAGAACAGTTAGGCACACATAATTGATTACCCCCGAAAGAGATACCCATCATGCCTATAGAATTTTCGAATGCGGTATGTTCACAGCGAGAATATACAGATAGCAAAATCATCATCCGAAACATATAATTCCTTAAGCTTTGCTCAAATCCTAATAATTTAGAATGTAGAGTAGTAATTAAGGAATACCTCCTAGATAAAGCATCAGCTACCACATTCTCCTTCCCTTGCTTGTATTGCAGCACATAGGGAAAGGTTTCTAGAAACTCCACCCATGTGGCATGTCGCTTGCTCAGTTTGCCCTGTCCCTTCAAGTGCTTTAAAGACTCATGATCAGTCCGAATGACAAACTCTCTAGGTTGGAGATAATGTTGCCACACTTCCAATGCTCTCACAACCGCATACAACTCCTTATCATATGTGGGATAATTGAGTTGTGCACCACTAAGCTTCATCTGAAATATGCAACTGGTTTGTTCTCCCTGCAAAAGCACAAAGCACCGATACCAATCCCGAAGCATCACATTCAACCTCAAAAGCTTTACGAAAATCGAGTAAACATAAAATAGGAGCAGAACATAATTTTTTCTTTCAACAATGTAAATACATGTTCTTGTTCCCGACCCCAAGTAAACCCTTTTTTCTTTCTTAATTACCTCGGTTAAAGGAGCAGCAATGGTAGAAAAAATCCTTCACAAATCTCCTATAGAAACTAGCAAGTCCATGAAAACTCCTCACGTCACTCACACTCTTCGGAGTTGGCCAATCCTGGATAGCCTTCACCTTCTCACTATCAACCTCAACTCCATGAGAACTGATTACAAACCCCAAAAATACTAACTGCTCAATGCAAAATGTACACTTCTTGAGGTTTGCATATAGTTTTTCATGTCTTAATACATCTAAGACACACTTTACATGCATGACATGCATATCCAAATCAGTGCTATATATCAAAATATCATCAAAGTATACAACCACAAATTTTCCAAGAAATGCACGCAAAACATGATTCATCAATCTCATAAAGGTCGTTTGGGTGCATTAGTTAAGCCGAATGGCATGACTAACCACTCATACAAGCCATACTTAGTTTTAAAAGCTGTTTTCCACTCATCTCCTGGTTTCATTCTAATTTGGTGGTATCCACTTTTCAAGTCAATTTTTGTAAAGATACATGCACCATGCAGCTCATCAAGCATGTCATCTAACCTAGGAATAGGATGGCGATACTTTACAGTGATTTTGTTCACAGCTCTACAATCCACACACATCCTCCACGTTCCGTCCTTCTTCGGCACCAATAGTACAGGTACATCACAAGGACTCAAGCTCTCTCTCACGTGTCCTTTCTCTAATAGCTCATCCACTTGTTTCTGAAGCTCTTTTGTTTCCTCAGGATTACTCCGGTAAGCTGGACGGTTAGGTATTTGAGCTCCAGGCACAAAGTCAAAAGGTGTTTTTCTCAAAAATGGCCTCAGAAGAACTCTATTCATAATATTGCATGCGGTGTTTATGGTTTTTGCCCAAAAATATTTTGGCAAAAAATTCTCACAAAGTATAAACCTAGTCATTTCTTGTAAAGTACGAATTTTTCTTTCAACAACTCCATTTTATTGAGCTGTTTTGGCAATTGAGAAGTTGTGAACAATACCATTTTCATCAAAAAGTTTAGTAAAATCTTGGTTTTAAAATTCTCTCCCATTGTCACTTCTAATGTAAATTAATTTGCAATCAAGGGAGGTTTGAACCTTTTTAAAAAGCTTCACAAATTCATGAAAATCTTCATCTTGTGGAATAAGAAGAGTACCCAAGTGAATCTTGAAAAATCATCAACAATTACATATGCATACCTCTTACCAGCAAGACTAGTGGTCCTCATTGGTCCAAATAAATCTATATGAACAAGTTCAAGGAGAATTTATGTTGAAACCATTTTCTTGGGTTTGAAAGATGCTTTTTTTTGTTTTTCATATTTGCATGCATCACAAAGGTGATTTTTCTCAAACCACATTTTTGACAATCCTCCCACCAAATCTTGAGAGGAGAGCTTATTTAACAAATCTGTGCTCACATGACCTTGTCTTCTATGCCAACGAAAACCATCATTATCATGAACGGCAAGACACTTAACATCATTTGAAACAAGTTCATCAAGATATAGCACATACACATTCCCAACTCTATTTGCAACAAAAATAGTTTTTGTACTTACACTATCAAGAACGGCACATGTATCACATTATCACATAATTGACTAATGCTAAGAAAATTATATTTCAAGTCATCAATGAGTAAAACTTGTTTAATGAGAGGGGAGGATCCTTTGCCAACATTACCTACACCAAGAATTCTTTCTTTCTTCTTGTCCCCAAATTGACAAATCCATCACTTGTAGCTTGAAATTTACTATGAGAGAAGCATTCCCCGTCATATGCCTTGAGTATCCAGTATCAAGAAACCACTTTGTGGAACTTGATCTTGAGGGAATATGTACCTACAACAAGTGAGAGGAAGTGACTTTTGGTAACCACATTTTCTTGGGTCCAAGGGGGTTAGTGATAGTTCCCTTAGATCTCCAAATAGTCTTAACACCACTCTCAACCTTTCTTTTTATAAAATATCTGGTGGCCTTGTGACCATTCCTCCGGGACATACCTCCAAACAAATGGGCAGTAAGGCTTCAAGAGTTCCATGCTTGGATGGCCTCAAGAAATTTGGCCTGGTGATTATGGTTCTTGGAACTACTCTACCAACCTCAATTATTCTATCTTCTTGGTGCAGATGTTAGTTTGAAGCAAGCCTTCCTCAGTTCAATACCTCAGGAGGAATAGTTTCTGAAAGAGTTGGTTCATCCAGTTCCATGTTATGTTGACGAACATATTCATCCTCTCACTAAGATGCTCAGATGTTAGTTTGAAGCAAGCCTTCCTCAGTCATCACTGTATATGGTATCAGAGCCATTGGTGTTCTCCAAGATCCATACTACAGACAGACGATCTTCAAAGAAAAAATGGAGATACTTTAGAAGAAAACACTCATCTTCCAGAAGCTCCAGAAGCAAGTCAGACTATTGCTATGTCTGCAAACAGAAGGGTCATTATGCCAAACAATGTCCTCAGAAGAAAAAGAGACATCACTGCTTACATAAGGATAGCAGATGAAGTCATGGCCCGAGTAATAATATCCTTTGTGTTTTACAAACATGTCCCAGTGGACAAACCACACCAGCCAACCCTGTTGAAACTCCCATTCAAGAAAAATGAGGATATCAATCCCACCAAAGCTAGTCATTCTGGCATGAACCCTGACCACCTCCAGTTAGCCACCAAAGAATGCCTTGACCACTATTGCACTCTGCACTGGTTTATATTGATGACATCCCAAATGTTCTCATCCATTGTGGCAAAATCCTCAGTTCTTCTGCTTCATTACTATATTACTGTTTTCTTGGTGAACAACTCTCAATTATGTTGAGAGAACTCAATTCTTAAACTCTTCAGGAGAGTATGTACCTGCACTAAAATGCATTCCTAGGAAATTCAAAGAGACTTGGGGTAAAACCTTTAAGAAATACTGCCGAATTGATTTCAATGAGAATATGATATTCTTGGCATATGTACAACATGAATGAGGCATAGAGGTGGATGTAATGTTCACAAAGTAATTTTTTTATTTTGAAATATTGTTGACATGATTGTAACCAAGATCATTTTTAACAAAAGGTTTGATATCCAAGAAGTTTGTCAAGATTATCTCTACCATTTGTAAATTTTTCTACACATAGAGTGAGATCATCAACTTTTTTTTTTCAACATATCATAATTCACAATCATTTTTTCTAGAGAAGATATTTTGGCACAAACAGATTTGTTTTCAAGAGAGATGTTTTGCAAGGAAACATTTAAAACTTCTTTTTCAATATTTAAGCAATCAATGGATTCAAGAATTTTTTTTTATTTTCACCAAATTGTTTTGATTTTTCCTACAATAAATTGTCAATCTTGAATCTCATTTCTTTGTTTCTTTTTTAAGCATTTTTTAGCTCACTATACATATCTACAAGCAATTCACTAATGTCATCATCACAACGTGTAGAAGTAGAGGGAGTAGATTGTACCTCATCATCCATAGCCATGAATGAAGCACACATTTGCTCTTTCATCATTGTCATCTCCACTATCTTCATTGGCTTGTCGATCCCAAGTGCCTACCAATCCTTTGCCTTTCTTAATAGACTTCTTCAATTTAGCATCTCTTTCTTTCTCCAATGCTTTAGGACAATTGGCTATAAGGTGTTCATTACTCTTGCACTCATAGCATTGAGATTTGAATAATGAAGATGATTGTCCTCCTTTCTTGGAGGGCCTCTTTTCTTTCTTGAAAAATCCCTTTTTGTAGAATTTCTTGAACTTTTTCACCACCATGGCCATTTCATCATCTTCTCTATCTTCTTCTTCATCACTAGATGAGTCTTCTCATTCACTTTGATTCTCGGAGGCTTTGAGTACTACTCCTTTTCTCCCTTTCTCCTCATCTTCAAGATCATTTAATCTTTTTACCTTCATCTCATGATTTAGCAATGATCCAATAAGTTTCTCAAGAGCATGAACCTTCAAGTCTTTTGATTCTTCAACTGCAAGAGTCTTTGGTTGACAAGACTTGGGAAGAGCAACCAAGATCTTTCTATTTTGTTCACCAAGTGAGTAATTCTTCCCATATGACTTCAATCCATTTAAAATGTTTGTAAATCTTGTGAATATATCACTAATGTTCTCTTCTTGCTTCATAGTGAATAATTCATAATCCCTTACTAGCATAGCAAGCTTTGACTCCTTCACTTGATTTGTGCCTTCATAAGTAACTTGAAAAAGTCTCCACATGTTATGAGCGGTATCACATCCGCTTACTCGGTTATATTCGTCGACATACAAAACACAACTCAAGATGTTCATAGCTTGATAGTTCAAGGTCATCTTTCTTGAGTCACTTTGATCGTATTCGTCCATAGGCTTGGGTTTCCTTGTTACTCCTTTGGCTCACATCCTCATTGGTATATAGGACATTGCTCAATGATATTCCAC
This sequence comes from Rauvolfia tetraphylla, assembly GCA_030512225.1. Classification (NCBI taxonomy): domain Eukaryota; kingdom Viridiplantae; phylum Streptophyta; class Magnoliopsida; order Gentianales; family Apocynaceae; genus Rauvolfia; species Rauvolfia tetraphylla. Next base: position 224,629 of record JAJQKT010000017.1, on the reverse strand, counting down.
AAATTAATGTTAATTGAACAAATGTATATCTTAATTCTAGATTTTCAAAACTTATAATTTGTTCCATCAAATAAGAGAGGTCTATTTGTGGAAGATCTTTCCAAATAAGGTAAGTTTGAAATATTAGCCATAGGATCTTATCTTCTAGGTGGTAAAATCTTTGCAAAAGAAGTCCAAGCACTGAAACCAATTGAAAGACCTAAAAGGGGAACGGGGGTAACTTAGGTCTTTGGCTAATTTTTAAAAATTTTACCCTTTTTAACAAAATTAACTTGGAAGATGATTGTGTTAGCCTTAAGGGCAAATCATGTAGTTTTTTATTAGTTTTGATTAATGACAAACATTGATATGGACTAATTCATATGCTATTTGTGTGATAGGATTTTTGGATTCAGAAGCAAAGGAGCTAAAAGTGCTAAGGACAATTCTAATATGCTCAAGGATCAAGAATATAGAGCATGTCCTATGGATTGAAGGCTTTGAAGACTCTAGTGTAGGTTTACACTTACTTAATAGGTATTTTCTTGTAAACCCTACACTTCTTGTTTCTTAGAATCTATTGAATGCACAAGAGAGCACAAAACTTGTTTTTGAATCTTAAATGGCTTTAAGTAAACTTTTAATGATCAAGTGATTTGGTAACTGTTTTTGAGTTTAAAAGATTTTATATGACTTATCTTTTGATACAAAATGATTTCAAACTTATTGAGGTTGATTTTTAAATGTTTTGACAAAGTTTGATTAGTTCGGGCGCAAGTTCGGACGTCCAAACTATGAACATAGTTACTGTTTTTCCAGAGAAATTCGGACTCAAGTTCGGACGCAGGAGGCAAAGTTTGGTCGTCTGAACTTTCCCAGAAAACATGCCACAATGATGTTCAGACGAAAGTTCAGATGCAGAGGATCAAGTTCGAATGCTCGAACTCCTCAGAAACTAGCTGTTTTATGACGGTTATAACTAATTTTTAAAATCTATAAAAGCCATAAACTCCATATTTTTTATAACTTTTGAACACTTAAAAAATCCCAACATTCCAAAATCATTTGAAATCTTTAGAGCTTTCTTTTGTCTTGTGCTTTCATGTGATTATTCAAGATTTCAAAGACAACAAAGTGAAGTGGTGCTAGCTATTGTATTCATCCACCAAGAAGTGTTGGTAACATTCAAACTCTATCTTTACATTATTGTTGTGATTGATACAAGGTTTTCAAGAGACTTAAAACCCTTGTAGAGGGTGAGCCTTTGACTAGATTAATCAATGTTGTTGAGTAAAACCCATTGGTGAGGGGGAGCCTTGGATTAGATTGGTCTAGGTTGTCTAGTGAATAGAGGGTGAACCTTGTTTATTAGATTGAATAGAGGTTGTTGTGGTAAAACCCATTGAATATATTACATTCTCATTGAATCAATTGAATATAATTTTTCAATTACATTCTCAATGAATCAATTGAATATAATTTTTCCAAACCAAGTTCATAAAAGGAAAAAGTTTCAAAAATTAGCCAAAGACCTAATTCACCCCTTCTTAGGTCTTTCAGATTGGAATCAAATACTTCACAAAATATGCAAGTAAACACAATAAGATTCAAATTTAAAGAAAGTAGAGAGAAAGAGACCATACAAGTGATTTATAGTGGTTCGATCAAACAAGATCTATATCTGCTACCTTGAGCACCCACTCAAGGATTTCAACCAATCTCAACTATAATTTCAAGTTGATCAATTTCAACAATAGAGAGTCATCCTTCAAAGGTTTTACACTACAATCTCTTCCCAAATATAAATAATCAAGGCTCACCTTATAAGGGTATTATATCAACAATATAACCTGGAAAGACAACAAGAAGATGAAGGTTGAGATGAGAAAGTTACCAACAACTTGGTAGAAGATGACAAATTAGCACACTTTCACTTTGAACTTTTTAGCACAAGACAAAAGAGAGCTTTTTGATAGAGAATGATTGGGAAGTGTTAAGAATCTTTAAAGCTTAAGAACTACCAAAAAATATGATGCTTATGTCTTTTATAGGGTTTGAAAATTGGTTGTAACATTCAAATAATGGCTAGTAATGGCTAGTAACAGTAAAATTTAGACGACTGAATTTGGACATCTGCGTCCAAACATTTGTCTGAATTTTTTTGTCTTGATGCTGCCGGGGTAAATTCGGTCGGTCAACTGAATTTTGACACAAGGGTCCGAATGGTCATCCAAATTTCTCTGAAAATTTAGCAGCCATGCGTTTAAATTCAGATGTTCAAATTGTTCGAACTTGCTCAAAATGATTAGAAATCAAGCACAATAGGTTTGAAATCATCTTGGACTATGAGATAGATCATTTAAAAAGCTTTTAGTCCAAAGGCCATTATTAAGAACTTGGTAAAAACATTTGTAAAATAGATCGTTTTGATTTAAAACTAATTTTGAAGTTCTCTGGGAAAAAACTTTTAGATTCCAAAGACAAAAGAGTACAAGGTTTACAAAGATATATCTATAATGCATAGTAAACCTACACTAAGGTCTTCAATGCCTTCAACAATCTTGAATCAACTCTAACCACTTTCATAAACTTGAGTTTTTCAAGAGCTTTTGGCTTCAAGGCAATAAGACTTGCTTTCTTCTCAATTCAAAAATCCTATCACACAACATATAAGCATATTAGTCCTTATAAAGGTTAATCACTATGATTTTCATAGGACATTAAAATTTTCAATATTTTTCACTAATCAAAACAACATGATTTATAAAGACGATGACCAAAATCAAAGACTAAGCACTCCCTAACTCTCTTTCTCTCTCTCATTTTACTTATGTACTTAGCCTAGTTTATGTACTCTTATTTCATGCTTAGTTAATGTATCCAGAATAGTCCATAAATTTTCAAGCTTTGACCTTCAATGTGCCTTTCTAGTTCATGTGATATTTTGAAAGCTCAATGATGATATTATAGTATTGAGAGCTTATGTTTTCATGTTTCATATTTGCTTTCCTTTTTCTCGCCCCATATTTGATTGATGACAAAAGGGGGGGGGGGGGGTAGAAATAGGAAGTGTTATGCAAAAATGTACTTTGATAACTTTGATATATTTATTTGATATATTTTGATATTTTCTATGATAGCTGCAACATACTGGCTTATTGATATGTGTCCATTTAGAAATTGTGATGAATAATTAGCTTATGGTTTATTGACTTATGGAATGGCTATTGTGTGCTCATTCATTTTGGCATTTTGAGGATGATGATCTTGAAAAAGCTTTTAGTTGATTTATGCATTGGTTGATTTAGATGATTATGAACGTGGTTGATAGTTGATCACATCACTTTGATAATTTTGTGATTGATCATAAGCACTTCTATTGGAAAATCTATCGTTTGACAACTTTGCCTAAAGTTCAAACTTGAACTTTCGATGCAGATCTAAAATTCAGTAGTCCAAATTTCAGCCAAAATTGAAAATTTGACAATATTTGCCCAAAAATGTCATTTCTTGGTTAAAGAATGAAGATTTTAGAGGACATGACCTTTCAAAACTCAATGTGTTGATCTTTGTGGCTTGATCTTTCAAAACCATCTATCGTTTTACATGATGTGTGATAGGATTGTGGGATTAAGAAAAATACAAGTCTCGTTGCCTTGAAGCTAAAAATAGCAAGAACAACTCAAGGACATCAAAGTAGCTGAAGATAAAAGAGTTGATTCAAGATTATTAAAGGCTTTGAAGACCTTAGTGTAGGTTTACAAATGTATTATAGGTATATCTTTGTAGACCTTGCACTTTTTTGTCTTTGGAATTTCAAAAGTTTTCAAGAGAGCTTCAAACTTGTTTTTCAATCTCAAAAGATTTATCTTACAAATGTGTTTACCAAGTTCTTGATAATGGCCTTTGGAATAAAAGCTTTTAAAAAGATCCATTTTATAGTCCAAAAGGATTTCAAACTACTTTTGCTTGATTTCTAATCATTTTGACTAAGTTTGAAAAATTCGGACATCTAAATCATACTTCATGGCTGCTGAATTTTTAGAGAAATTCAAACGGCCATTCGGATGCTTGTTTCCAAATTCAGTCGACCGAATTTATCCTGAAAACCTCAAGATAAAAAAATATAGACAATCATTAGGACATAGATGTTCAAGTTTGGTCGACCGATTTTACTATTACTAGTCATAATTTAAATATTACAACCGATTTTCAAACCCTATAAAAGACATGAATTTTAGAATTTTGAGTAGTTTTTGAGCTTTAAAGAATCTTTACTCATCCCAATCATTCTTGATCAAAAAGTTCTTTTTTGTCTTGTGCTAAATAGTTCAAAGTCAAGATTACTTAGACAAAAATGTGAAGGTGTGGTAATTTGTCATCATCTACCAGGTTGTTTGTAACTTTCTTATCTCATACTTTACCCACTTGTTGTTTTCAAGGTTATCTTATTGATATAAAACCCTTGTTTTAGAGTGAGCCTTGATCATATTGTAGGTGAAAAGAGGTTGTGGTGTAAAACCCTTGAAAGGTGAGCCTCTATTGTATTATTTGATCAACTTGTGTTATAATTGAGTTTGGTTGAAATCCTTGAGTGGGTACTCAATGTAGTGGATGTAGTTCTTAAGTGATTGAACTACTACAAATTGCTTGTCTTGCCTCTTGCTTTCTATTTACTTTAAATTTGAATCTTGTAGTGTGTACTTGCATATCTAGTTAAATGGTTGATCTATATCATCTTCCAAAATTATTTTTGTCAAAAGGGAAAAGATTTCAAAAATTAGCCAAAGACCTAATTTACCCCTCTTAGGTCTTTCAGAATGAATTTATTTTCTTGGTTGATTGAGCTCCAATTTCTTATGTATTATTTGTGGATTTGACTGCTTGAATGAACTTGATTTTTGGTTGATTCATGAGTTGGGTTTTTCACTTGAAATTGAGAAAGTGAGGGTGAAATAGACCATACACCGACAATAAGGATGATTTAGGTGGCTAGAAGTGGGAGCTTTAACATCTTCTTGTTAATTAGAGAAATCTAATTCGAAATTCACTAATCTAAATGCATTCTTAGGTTAAATTAGTTAGAAAGGATTTCAACTAATTAATCTAAGGAGATAACTTTCATCTAGAGATAGAATGAGCTCTAATATTGGAATTTTGCGAACATAAGAAGCGAAAAATAATCAGCCAAGAGATTTTTCTATCATATAGGTAATTGTAGGGGGATTTTCCAATCAAATATTGTTTTCTCAATTGAATTCCCTCTTGTAAGAAAGATTAGTTAAACTAGTTTAAATTAGTCAAGTTAGATTACTATTCTTAGTAGTGTATTTCAATCATTTTCATAATCAAATTGATAGACTAAACAATGGAGTAAAGAGTTAGTAATGGTACTTAATCATCCCTGAGGATACGACATTTGAAGTAATTGTCATTATACTAATCATACCGATAGGTGCGCTTGCCTTGTGTTTGAGTACAAATTGTTGAAGATTGTGATAGAATAGAGTATAAGAGCATGGGAATCACATTAAAGATCTAAATTCCACTTGTTACTAGTATGCATATCAATAACTGAGAAGTTAGCTTCATGCTTGTAACGGATCCCCTAAAAGATATACTTAAGAGGTCTAAAAAGTGTAAAATAGTTTTATGTTTTAAAATGGATAGACTATTGGCTAGAAAAATTCTTTATTGCTTAAAAAAATTGAAACACACCATTTTGATAAGAAGACTTTATTCTTCTAAAATTTATAATTACTAGTAGGATTAAATGTATTTTACACCCTTAAACTTTATTAATGTAGCACTTTACCTTTACAGCGGTTCAATTGCTTCAATAACCCCTTGGCATTTTCAATTTTGTGTCAATAAAATAGAATTATAATTTAGTTAAATTTTGAAATGGCTAATATATCCCTCTAATGAGTGACAAAGGTCACATATGCCCATTGATAAACCTTTTTTCCCCTCATAAATTAATTTACCTTTCTTTTTTCTTTTCCTTCACCTCTTTTTTCCCTCGTCCTTTAACCTCTCCTTCTCTGCCATCTTATTCCAGAATACCACCCAGACATTTTTTGGCAATGGAGAACCAGATTTGTTGCCACGGCTTGCTGCTGTCGACAACAATTCTTGATGACAAAACTCAACTTCAAATCACCAAATATTCTCATTAATATAAATAACTTAGATGTACTAATAAAAATGGTCGGAAGCTATACTCAAAAACTCTACAAGTGAAGCACAGATGAGATTAAGTGTTTATTTCCCTTTATTTTTTTCTCTTTCAAGTTCTTTAATTTCTTTCCCTCACGTGCTTCACAAGTGAGGTTTTTGGAGGAAAACTTTCTAATGAGATAAAATTACTATCAAATAATTAGTACATACTAAGAGCATGGTTCTTTCTAGCTAAATTCTACCAAGTTAGTTGTGGGAGCATTTTAGCATCATATAATATGTTTGAGGATTGTATTGGCTGAAAAAAGCTTTGAGGATCTATATGTAACAAGCTTGTAACTTAAGGGACTATACTGGTTTTTTCTAAAAGTAATATAACTTATTTTGTTGTTTTAATATACTACCAACAGCAGTGCATCATGAACCTAGAAAAAAAAATTAGAATGCTACCCTTAAAGTTTGAGGATCTAAGACAAATTCCTAACTTTAGAGATTTTATTAACCATTTTTCGTATTACATTTTTAAAGATTTTGGGGTTAAAATATCAATTGGGAAAAAAGAACAAAGTAAATGTGCCATTTAAATATCAATGTAAAACTTAACAATGTGTTTACGTGCGTATTGGCATATTAGGTAGCATAGTCACAGAGAACTATAAAATTTTTAAGTCAATGGTTAGCAGATATATAGAGTACTATAAGTTTGTAAAAAAAAAAGGGGAAAAAAAGAGAGAAAGAAACATGTAACACAGCCAGAGATTTGATCTTCTAAAAGACGACCAATGAAATGTTTGAAACAATATTTAACTTATCCACCCAAAAAAAAAAAGAAATGTAGCTTAGTTCATTTCACTTTATCTTTGAAAATCTTTTCCTCGATCTTTCATTATAACCAAACCCCAATTTCTTCAGTTTCCTCTGGCGCTGAAGCAAATGCCACCAGTGTTGCTTTCTCCTGGCCGTCTTGCCTTCATGTTGACCTTTCCCTAAAAGCTTAATGTTCTTTGCTGATATTTTAGACTTTTTCGAATGCTGGAGATGCCTAAAGAGCCCTCTTAAAAGACCATTGAAATGGTGGTGTTTATTTTTACGATGAAGTGCATTTATGAATGGTTTCCCAAGCTTTTCGACTGCCTGCTCTCCATAAGCATCGAATCTCACAGGAGGTTTAGCCTGCTCCCTGCGTCTTAAGAGATACTTTCCTCGGTTTATCCTGGATTCATGATTACTAGCATCTCCACTATAGTCATCAGGATCATGGCGACGATGGTGGTGGTGATGGTGGTGGTGGTGGTGGTGGTGGAAGATGATCGATAGTTTATCTTTCAACTTCTTCCATGTTCCAACATGTTTCTTGGAATTTATCGCTTTAGATTGTTTGCGAAACCTGGTAGAACCTGTTGTATCTGATGTCACATCCATGTGAAAGTATCTGGGCTGCTTATGATGTTGGAACTTAGGTGGACCATGTAGTGATCTCTTCCTCCCGCTATCACCGACCGAAGAAACTCGATCAGTGGTGGCACTACTTGGCAGTGAGTATTCCCCGCTCCGGATACTCTCATTACTACTAACGGACGTTAGTTCATGATCTCCATCATCTCTATCACTACTTGTTAATGAGTACTCCTCCAGGCTGATGCTTGCACCCATATGATGCCATCGATATCTGTGTGGCAGAGAATATACCCCACTTTTGCTGCTTGTATCCCTATGATGCCGTTGATGTCTTCGCCTCAGAGAGTATACCTCACTTTCGCTACTGGCAGAGGGACTACAGTACTTCCATCTCTGTCTCCAACCTGGGACATACTCTTCGCTCTCGGAGTTGGAGATGCTATCCAGCTGGTTTCTCCAGTTTGAGGAACCTGAGTCCAAAAAGTAATCATCATATTCATGCTTTTGATCTGATATCTTTCTTCGTGGATTTATGCCGTCTTTTCCCTTAGGATTTCCATCCTGCTCTTCGTCCATCTCTTTTGAATTTCCTGTACATTGAGGAGTCCAGTTGTCCAGTTGAGTATGTCCGTCGAAAACCTGAAATGACAAATTCCTTTTACCCTGAGCTGTCGAGGTCTCATTCATCTTACAACTAGTATCATCTGTCTGAATATTTGTATCGCTTAACAAAAAATCACAAGGAACCCTTTCTAGCCCAGATGGTTGATATGCTCCCTGTCCCTTTATTATGTTGTCTATGATACTTTGCTTTCCCTGCAGATTTTCCTTCTTAATCTGATTCACCAACCAGGTAACAACAGGAGGAACCCTTTCTGCATTTATATTCTGGTTTGGTGATAAATACTTAAAATTGTACATTTCCCTTGGCATCAGATCGTTCTGCATGGCCCTATCCGAAGCAGGATCCCTTTCTGTCATGTAACTGCTGGGGGCTAAACAATTGAAATATGTCTCACTTGGCATCGCATCATTCTGTGAAGCCACATTTAGTGACTCTATTTTGGCTACAATAGACTTCACATTCTGACCAAAATCCCGATCAACACTCTGATTCATCTCTTTATCTTCACGCAATGGATCTTCTCCCAGAACTGGAATATGACTCCCCGTGCTCATCACGCTATGTTTAGGTGGAAGACGCTTAAGAGACTGAATATATTTTGGTTTCAACAGTTTCATTTCCAACTGCTGACTCATTGTCTTACTGGTCACCTGGCACTGTGAACTTGAATCCCGATGCTGCTCATTCACTCTCTGATGGAGTAAGTCTCCACTGTCTGCGTCAGAGCATCCAACCTGACCTAGCTCAGTCCCGGTAGCTTCTAGGGATTTTTTCTCCACAACAGGACAACCTAATTCTACCTGAGGCACAAAGTCAGATATCTTTTCAGGAAACTCATTTTGAGGTATACCATCCTTTGGATCTGAAGTGCTTGTGTACTGGCCTGAGCTCCGAGAACCTGTCTTAAGATTCCGAATATACAATTCAATTTGCTTGATGCTGTCAGAAGCTTCTTCAGATAAAGAGTCAATGACCTTGCTTTCCTCTGTACTTCTCATAGCAGATGTTTCTGGTCTGTTTAATGAGAATTTCGAAGATCTAATGGCAGATTGATCAAGACCATGAGGTCCCTTTTGGTTTTCCTTCTCAAGGCTTCTTGATAATTCAGAAAAATTATTGATGTGGTTGTTCAACTGGTGCAGACTTGGCTGTTTTGCAATGCGGCGGTTACAAATACTGCAGCATTTGTTTCTGCTTCTGAATGGGCTTGCAGCAACACCAAGAATAGGTAGGGTTGGTGGAGTTTCCTGGTATGCTGTCTTAGTATATTTGTAGTCAAAGTTATCCAGATCATTTTCTGGGCATTGAATCGTAGATGAAAATTCTGATTGATGCAGTAAAGCAGGAGAGAGTTGCTTCCTTCCATCACTTGGCTGTAATGGCTGTGTAGAACACTGTGTCCAAGATGAACCAACCTGACCTGCAAGCATCTATAGAAGACGTTCACACAATTCTATGGTCTCAAAAGACAAATCAATATCCTCTAATTTTGAAAAACATTTCCAGAATTAGCCTAAAATTCATTTGATGTACCTCTGGGCGATCCTGGAGAACATTCTCAGCTGCCATATCCAGTAAACGCTTCAACAGGAGCCGTGACTTATCATCCAACTGTTACATGGAAGGACACGGCATTAGGCATCATCATAAAAAGCTCATCAGTACATGCTTATTGTTCATACTTCTTCAGAAGGAAGATGATAACTGCTAAAAGTTTGGAGGACCAAATTTATCATCACAATGTCAATTCGAAGTTTTCTAAAGAGTATTCAAGGCAAAAGCTCATTGCACCAAAGGTTAACACAATTATTTCAAAGAATTCATGATATCTTGTTTTAAATAGTCGAATCAATGCTGGATTGAGGAAGGACACATGCAGCAAGGTTTAAATTGAAAATTTGTTGCACAAGATTGAGAGAATATGGAACAATTTCAGTTCATATGATCCTGCATGTTTCACAAAGTTTGTTGCCTAACCTAAATATTATCCCGTTTTCCTTCAATTTTCCCGGTTATTATTATTAATTATCTTCATCTTCATTCAAACGTACTAATTGATTGATATTGTATTCCAACCACGGCAATAATCCTAAGGTGGTAACTCAGTTGGTTAAAAGCACTTACATCTCCCTCTCCCTCCAAAAATAGGGTATGACATCATTAAAATTTCACGAATTCCTAGAATTTGAATTCCCCGTGAAAATCAGGTAATACAACAATGAGGTTAAATTAAAATCAGCCAAGTGTACACAAGCAATTGGGAAGAACTACTCTTGCTATGATAATCAGTATTAACATTTGAAAGAAACAGGGTAATAATGAAAGTTTGAAGTGAGACAACATTCATGGTCTATATTACTTCTATGAGAGGAAAGAGATGTGTATATTGACTCAACCTTACAAAATGATATCACTTACTAAAAAGTGGCTTGTTCTGTAAGGAATGACGGCTTCATAATGATCGAAGAAAAAAATACAGTAGAACATTAAACCTACTAGCAAAAGCTCTCTGAAAAAAGACAAATTTGTGAAGCAAACATGTGAACCATCCTTGCCTACATAGTCATATATAGGGGAAAAAAAAAAGAAAAAGGTATGCACATAAAATGTTAAGATCTATTTCAAAGGTCAGAAAACACTGTATGCTCACAAAGATGTAATGAAAGATCCGTGCACTGTCTGAATGTTTTCGTTAGCTTTTCAACATCTCTTCTTTATGTACACAAAATATAAAGGCTGTCGTAAGGGAGAAAATAACCCAAATACAAGAAATCATACCTCCTTAGAGGTAAAATCCGGTGAAGTATTTCCATCTTTCCCAAGAAGCCCATATAATTTCCGTAGAGCATCAAGAGTTGATTCAATATCCTCAATCTCCATCTTGAGAAGCACAACCTGCAAGAAGTCTGAAGAAAAAGTTTGAAGAAGAAAATTAAAGCGGTTAGTGAGAACTGGTTTGTTTAGGCAAGGAACAAAAATTTAAAAGAGAAACAAAATTGGATTTTTAAGATACTAGACAGGTAAGGGGTACATTTCTCACAAGGCATAACGGAATCTTGTGTGTTTGATGGTAAGTTCAAGTGTATGGTCCTGAAGAATGTATAATTTCACCAAATCCAGATCCTCTACCTTATACAGTGTAATAATTTCTGCATAGGTCTAGATTTATGCAGCAGAAGTTTGCCACTGTAGAAAGTCAATTATTATTTGTTCAAGCATGACAAATCCTCTCAGTTCACAGTTTCTACAATTTCATTGAGTAGCATATTATAATGGCCAAACCAATTACTGATGAGGTAAACAATTTAATACCTCGTAGATTAAGTCTTTCATTAAGACACAGAAAATATTTGTCCGGTGATAAGTTAGAGGAATACTTGGTTTTCTGTGTCTGAATCATTTTAGAAAACATCGAGCACAATAGCCAGTGACACTTCTCTTACTCATTATCTTTTGATATGAGGCAGGAAGTTCTGATTGTGAATCTGTCATACCAGTATCCCTCTGCCTCTTTTCCAGCCCCCAGGCAGGCCCAAAATAAATTATGCATAAATTCGAATCTATTATCAATCCCAAGGCTACAATAATTCTCTAACACCCAGTTGATGTTTCAGAATTGTTAATCAGAATGGCAGCCAAGATATGAAAGCTACAATAAGAAGACGGGGTTGCATAACTGATCTGACTCAATCCATGGATCATTCTGACCTTATTACCACAAGTTTTTCTCCTATCATTGAAAAGATACTTAGAGACCTATCATAAGGTAATCAATGAGCTTTTTCAATAGCTACTCCAGAAGTTATACCCACTGTAAATATCCTTCTCCATGGAAGAGAAAGATTTACAAATGAATGGATCAGGTACAGTTTGGGGGATTAGCGATTGTCAGAAAAGAAAGTTAGTATTAAATAAGAGTTTCCTTAGAATCATTTGCCAATTTCTTCGTACAATCTCTAAGAATACACCAGATTCCAGCCCAACAAAGGATTCAATCCCTAATATCCATTTCTTCTGCGTGCCACAAAGAGCCCCATCTGGAACATGGATTTCCGAAAGAAAGAAAAAAACTATAACATATTCTCATGCTAACATCAAGTTAGGCAAAACGCATTTCAATTACTACAACTTTTGCAATTGATGGAAGAAAGATACCAAAATTCAAGTAATTCTTCCGTTACTTTCACTGATAAATCATTTTCTTTCAGAGTTTCTTCACAAACCAAAAACAAGAAAGTAACTCAGTTGAAGAATTTGTTTTATTTCCTGATGAAATCTAAATGTCAAACAGGGGCAGAAGAATTGGATACTACTGGATCAAAATTAGCACAGTTAATCCGTTACACAAGGATTCTCCATACCAATCTCTAACTTGTACGCATAAATACTCCAGCAATGACTTCTTCAATCTGTACGAATATGGTAACCACCGATTAGAATAACAAGGAAAACAGAAAACCAACGTATTTGTACCGTTTAATTCATAAGAAACCGCCCAAAAAATGGGAGTGTGATCATCCAATAGTTGCCGGTGTATTGAATTTGAGGTCATAAGTTATACCGTTACAAAGGTTGAAAACAAATTTTTTTCTTTTCTTTTTTTGGGTTAATAAAACGAAGTTGAGCACTTGTTTGGTAGCCCAATTGTTTAGAATTAATTGATTAAGTACTTACAACATTGTGTGTTCTTAATCGCACATGTTATTAAGTGTTTATTTTTTTAAACGCTTTGATAACAAATTTCCTTAGTTATTTAATTGTTTAAAACTTGAAATTTTTTAAGTGTATTTAAAAACTAATTTCGATAGTCATTCAATTATTTAATACATCCTTAATTACATAAATTTTAAATTAAATCAATTTACTTAAATTTTAAATCTATATACCATGATTACTTATCAAATCATTATATAATTTTTTATATTTGTTTTGAATTTTCATAAAATATAGTACAAATAAACATTTTAAAATAAAAATCTCATAATAAATATAATTTTTACTTCCGAATAAAACATTATTAATTTTCATCAATTTCTTGACATTTTATTTTAAAAACTGTTATCAATTAAAAATTTATTTTATCACAAAATTATTAAACCCTAAAGATGTGATAATAAATTTGTAAAGTAGTGATTGAGATAGTAGATCCCGTAACTAGGAATTATATTCTATATTCGGTAATACACGTATTACCAATTACTATTCAATATGTTTTGCTAACCTATATTTCGGCTTTCCAATGATTAGGCATTTTGGTTCTAAAAGTTTTTTTTTTTACTATTTTGGTCCCTGATAACTATTTTTAACTTTTTTCGTTTTCAAATATTTTTTCTTTAACTGTCTTAGTCCCTCAAGAAGTACCTATACAATCCTTAGCAAACTTTTATACATTAATAATTTAGGAATAAAATGGTCCAAGAAAAAATTTTAGGAACCAAAAAAGAAAAAGTATTTCTAAGAGACAAAATCAGCCAATACTAAACTTTAGTGACAAAAAGATTAAAAATATTGATAAGTGACCAAGCAAACCAGAGAAAACAATTCCAGCGATAAAAATAGCTAATTTTCCTATATAAATAGGGTTAATTTCGATAGGCTGCTCACGTGTTTGCTAGAAATTTCACGCTAGTACCTTAGTGATCTTTGTATATTTAACTACTCGTGTTACAATCAATAGTTATGATGTTAATTTTTTATGCAAAAGGTGATGTTTACTCTTAATAATTTGTAAGTATTCACAAGAGTTAAGGAAAGGAGTAACTATAAAAATAACTCATGTAGTTTTAGGGTTCTGTCAATCAGTTGCTTGTACCATTAATTTTGACAATAGGGTACCTAATAGTCCACTCCACTATTAATGTAATGACAAAATGCGATATTTTTCTTTTATAAAAAATCTATTTGATGGAAATTTTCTCCGTCCCAAAATACTCCCAAGTTTTTTTTTTTTTCTTCAGAAACCTCATATCCAAAGTGTTAGCACTTGAATGCCTTTGGCAATCAATTTATGTTTTGATGATAACAAAATATTGAAAAGTTCTAATATCGTGTGAAATTCTATGAGGATAAATAAGATATATACTTACATGTGTTCAAGACGAAAGAGTGATGAAGTCGACGATGATAATGAGTAATAAAGATGATTCATTGAAGATTGATGAAGATAAAAGAAGGCTTGATAATGAATAGAAATACTTAATCACGAAAACGTCTGCACATAGATTAGTTGAAGATATAAATGAAGAAGAAGCCTTAAAGAAATTTGAAGATAAAAAAGCACTTAATGAGCTACAATGAAGATGGCAAAAAAGAAGTTCAAAACTGCTCAAAGAATAAGATCATGATGGAAGCTTAACAAAGAAGATTTTCAAAAAAATGCAATAAAACTACTCATAACAGAAACGTTTTCAAGAAGATTGAGAAGTCTACAACTCAAGGATATAAAGCTACATCTAGAAGTGTTCAAGAAAACTTTATCACAGATAACGATGGTCTCACGTTGAGCTTAATGAGGATGAAGAATATTCTTGAAAACTTAGAAACTTGAAGATTAGTTTTGAAGTTTATAGTTATCTTCTTGGAACTAATCTCTTTTGATAATATGATTTAAGTTTATGAAGCTCTTATGGCCTATTTACTACACAGAGTTCAAGCTGGATAGAAATCCTAGAACACTGACTTCATCTCAATATTTAGATGACCAAACAAACGTGGACTCAAACATGCAATACCATTCGTAAAACTTCATGATATCTTTCTTATTTGCAACTTTTGTGGATATCAAAATTCTACTTGAAAGTGCTCCTGCTCTGCCTAGGAAACCTTTTTTTCTCTTATGTTCATTCCAGGTGTTTTATCCATTGATTCTTTTTACTTTAAATTATTCAAGTAATTATTCCTACAATAAAGAAGAAGAAAGGAAATGCAATTAGTCCCCTAAAAGATGTAAACCTTCATCAGATTATTATCTTTTGACAATCAAATCATAACCATGAATAGAATAGTATCAATTTCCCTCACCCTTAGACATTACTGTTGGCCCTAAGGGTAAATCTTGTAGCTCTGATTAACAACGAATACTGACGTGAGCTAATTTGAGTAATTCTTGTGTGATAAGATTCATGGATTGAAGGAGTAAGAGATCTCATTGCCTTAAAGTTAAAGAGAAACAAGGGCATCCCAAGTGAAGTTAAATACTTGAAGATTGTAGTGGATATCAAGTTATTGAAGGCTTTGAAGATCCAATAGTAAAAGGGCTTAATCTTTCAATAGATATATCTTGTAAGCCCTATACCTTTTTGCATTTGAAATCTATGAATTCTTGCCTAAACTTTGTTTTTTAGCCTAAGTGACTTCATGATCATTGAAGAACAAAGATTTTGGTGACAACTTTTTGTTAATAACTCTTCAAACATTTTATCCTATATTTCTAATAGTTTTAAACTTGATTTGATGGTTTTAAATTGGTTTTACAAAATTTAGAAAAGTTTAGATTTGTATATCCGATTAGGACATTCAAACTTGGTTTGCACTATTAAATTTTCAGAGAAATTTGGATGAGCAATTTGGACTTGAATGTCCAAATTCGTTGATCGAATTTTGCATAGCAAAACTAAACAAGGAAATTTAGACTATCAATTCTGAAGCAGGAAGCTCGATTTGGTCGACCGAATTGCACTGCTAGTTATTACTAGCAATTTTTTAATGTTGGATTTCAAATCTCAAACCATATAAAATACTAGAACTCCAATTTTGAGCAGATTGATGAACTTACATACCATACTCTTGAAAACTTCAAAGATTAAAGAAAAGTTTTCATTGTTCATATGATTTATGTGATCATCTGAAGATTCCAAAAGTAAAAAATAAAGTGGTGCTAATTTTGTCTTTTATCAACTAACTTATTGGGTAATCTCTTTCCATCTTCTCTATTTATCTTCTTTATTCAAGGTTGTCTTGAGGCATAAAACCCTTTGGTAAGGATGAGCCTTGATTATCTATACTATACTAAAAGTATGGATAGGGGTCATGAGGACTTCAACTTAGTTGTTTCTTTCTTTTTTGAATTTCTTAAAATGCCCTTAGATAAATGAATTATTTTTATTTTGATGGAATAACCAACCATAATAGGACACTATGAGAATACAAGGTGTACAAATATAATTATTTTATATAAATTCATCCTTGAAACTCTAATTTAAATACAATTATTTGGTAGTTATATAAAGGGTAATAAAAATTAATGTGGAGAGCTACAATTTTGCACATGCTAGATATATATTATGAAAACCTTCAAGTTGTAAAGAGGCAATAACGTTTAATTATTATTACTCGAATGTTACACTATATTATGAAAAAAATAAAAGTATTAAATAGACAAAGGAGTTTCTAGAAGGAAAACTCTAAACAATCAAGGGATGAATAATGAGTTACTAGAAAATACTAAAAGTATGTATAGGGGCTATGGGGATTTAAACTTAGTTGTTTCTTCCTCTTTTAGATTTTCTAAAATGCCCTTAAAAATGAATTATTATTATTTTGATAGACTAACTATTGTAGGACGCTAAGAGCACACAAGGTGTACAAATATAATTATTTTATATAAATCAATTCTTGAAAATCTAATTTAATTAAGTGAAATCCTACATTGAAATGGGCTTCAAATTGGAGGTAACAAGAAATTCTAATCTTTCTAAGGGAAATGTTAGATGAATTGCATACCCATCATAGAGTAATCCACAAGGTCATCATAAACTTTATCTCTCCTAAAGCTGGAAGCTTTGACTACGCTACTGCAAATGATTTATGCTTAATATGGCACATACAAAAAAGGCACGAATTTAATTTATGTTATGCCTTTTGATGATGAACATTATGAAATCTGTGACTCAAACTAGGAGATTACTGTATGGCATGATTTGTTTTGTGTTATTTGAATATCTGAATGAACTTGCAAATAGACGGTTGCATTGTGGTGAATGAGAAAAGAAACATAGATAAAAAGTTTGTGAGTAAGACAAATATCCAAAAAAAAAAAAAAACTGAGGGTGAGGTGAAAGAGAAAGGAAAAATCAGTAGGAAAGAGATTGGGAAGGAAGAAAGCTCTAAAGAATCAAAGAAGGAAAAATGGGAGGAGAGTAGCATAGAATCTACTGAGGATAGTAAGGAAGAAAGTGATATTCCAAAAGAAGAAGAGGAAGGGACTTAGGAAGTAGAGGCAAGTAGTGAGGGATAAAGAGATCAGCAAGGAGGTAGTAAAGGAAGGAAAAAGAAGAAAGGAGTGATAGCTCAGAGAATGAAGAAAGTGGTGATGAGCCTACCAGTCAGGTAGAAGCTAGATCAGGAAGTCAAGCTATTGAGGAAGTAACCAACAACTAGCTAGAGGAAGGTTTCTAATTGCCTTGAAAACAAAAAGATTTGGACTAGACTATGAAGAAGATTGAAAATGATTTTTTTTTACTCCAAAATAGGGTGTACTTTCATGTATACAATTTTTAGCGTCTCATTGATAATTGATTTGAGATATATATCCTTGTATATGCTTTAGTAAAATTCAAATTATCAATCCTTAAAAATGTGCCTAGAAAACTATATTTCAAAACAATTTTGGAAATCTTTCAAAAAATAGGCAAAATGTTTCTGCTTTGATCTTTGTATCTATTTGTGTTAAGCTACTTTTAGCAGACTGCAGAATCTCGAAGTGAGTTAGCTTAACAGTGACTAATCATCATTTAACTGACACTACATTAGCAAGACTTTACAGCTAGCCAGAATCATTTTTTCAAAAATAGTCAAGCTTCACTTTTTTTAAACTTGTACGAAAATAGCAAAAAGGTGTTTTGAACCATTTTTTGGAACAAAAAGAATGAGCTAATTTTTTTGTGAAAGAATCAAGTTAGGATGACTGAAAAATCACATCACGTCCTATGCAATACAAAGAGTTGATTTTTCTAAAAAAACACATTGACCCTTCAAACAAGATTTGAACAACAGTACCATGTGATTGTACTATCTCTTATTTTTTCATATGATTTGTATATCTCTTATAAATATATCCCTTTGCACCCAAAAGTCTTCTAGAGATGAGTGAGTTTCTCAAAGGAGTTGAGAGTTCTTCAAAAGTTTAAAGCTAAAAGCTAAAAATAGTGAGAGAAACACATCTCGGCGGAAAAAAAGAAAATGTGGAAAATGTGAGATGATATTGGAAGCAAGTGAAAACTTCAATATTTTCATCTTCATCTCTTCAAGGTTCAAAAGTATCAGTTGTAAACTTATGCCACTAATGCCAAGAAGGTTCATAGGTGAAAAATTATTGTTAGATCTATTGAAAACTAGTGTTTTATAGTTGCTAGATCTATTAAAAAATAGTGTTGATAGTTGTTAGATCTATTGAAAACTAGTGGTGATAGTTGTAACATCTATTTATAAAACTAGTGTATACAACTTGAGAATTTCTTGGGTATAAGATATTCAGAGTTGTAAGGTTACTGCTAAAAAATTTTGCTAGTGAAATACTTGAGAAGGGATTCTCAAGGAGTGGATGTAGTCAGGTTGTCGAACCACTATAAAAATCTTTAGTGTCTCTTTTATTTGTTGCTTTACTTCATTTTAATTGTTTGGTTATTTTACCTTCATTTACTCTCTATATGGCAAACACATTTTGTACAAGAATGATTAAGTTGAAAGCGTACTATCCGCAAAATGGAAAAAAATGTTGATATTGTTCTTCATACAATGTCACACAAACTATCTTTCAAAATATTTGTTAAAAGAAATTAGCCTAATGACCTTTTGAAACTATTTTAGTATTGTAATGATTAGATTTGGATACTTGCATCCATGCATCCTCCAAAATAATGGAAAGTTACACATTGAGTCCAACAAAGCTCTTATAAGATACTCAAACTAATATTACTTTGTGTTTAGCTAAAACTAAAAAAAATAGCTTGACTCACTAAATACACAATTGAGAACTGGTTCACTTGCTAGTTTTAGCATTTTTGCAGACGGTTTATAATCTATATAATTAATGAACTCTTTGGACCTTTGATTTATTTGATGAAAATTTAAAAGCTTGTAACTAGAACGTCTAGGTATACTTTTGTTTCTGTTGCTCCACAGATACCAGCATGGAAATGCAAACAATGTGTTCTGTGGTACATTAAGTGATAATAAGTTTCTAAAGCAGAAATTTTCTTTCAACCGATGGCAAAATGTGTTTCTGAGAATATAATACATATGCTATGTGTGTTAGAACATAATTTCTAAATGATTCCCTCAACTCAAATGCAGTTACATATTCTCTAAGAATATGGTTTGCTATCTAAACCGAATAATTGCAAATTGAGCAGAACCAAGAAGAAGAGATATGTCTATGTGTAGCAGAGAAATGAAAAACTTGAGATTAAGTTTCCAGTGGTTGGTATCTATAAATGGTGGAAAAATTTTAAAGGAATGGACTTAATATATTTTAGAATATGCTCTAGAAAAGGGAAGGATATAAGATCTAAATTCCACCTGTTACTAGTATGCATATCACTATCTGAGAAGTAAGTTATAGGATCCCTGAATAATAGATTTAAGAGGTCTAAAAAGAGTAAAATAGATTTATATTTTGAAATGTAAAGACTATTGGCTAAAAAAATTCATTATTCCTTAAAAAAATAGAAACACACCATTTTGATAAGAAGACTTTATTCTTCTAAAATTTATAATTAATAGTAGGATTAAATGTATTTTACACCCTTAAACTTTATTCATGTAGCACTTTACCTTTACAGCGGTTCAATTGCTTCAATAACCCCCTGGCATTTTCAATTTTGTTTCAATAAAATAGAATCAGAATTTAGTTGAATTTTGAAATGGCTATTATATCCCTCTAACGAGTGACAAAGGTCACATATGCCCTTAAAATTGATAAACCTTTTTTCCCCTCATAAATTAATTTACCTTTCTTTTTCCTTTTGCTTCACCTCTTTTTTCCCTCGACCTTTAACCTCTCCTTCTCCGCCATCTTATTCCAGAATACCACCCACACCTTTTTTGGCAGTGGAGAACCAGATTTGTTGCCACGGTTTGCTGCTGTCGTGAACAATTCTTGATGACAAAACTCAACTTTAAAATCTCCAAATATTCCCATTAGTATAAATAACTTAGATCTACTAATAAAAATGGCTCATAACTACATTCAAAAACTCTACAAGTGAATTACACACGAGATTAAAATTTTATTTCTTTTGTTTTTTTCTCTTTCAGGTTCTTTATTTCTTTCCTCATCTACTTCATGCGTGAGGTTTTCCTTGCTAAATTCTACCGAGTTAGTTGTCGGAGCATTTTAGCACAATATAATATTTTTTAGGATATTATTGGCTGAAAAAAGCTTTGAGGATCTATATGTAACAAACACGTAACTTAAGAGATTATATTGGTTTTTTCTCAAATAAATATAACTTATTTTCTTGTTTTAATATACTACCAACAGCAGTGCATCATGAACCTAGGAAACTAATTAGAATACTACCCTAAAAGTTTGAGGATGTAAGTGTGACAAAGTTTTATTAACCATTTTCCGTATTACTTTGTTAAAGATTTTGGGGTTAAAATATCAATTCGGAAAAAGAATGAAGGAAATGTGCCATTTGAATATCAATCCAAGACTTAACAGTGTTTACGTGCATATTAGAACATTAGGTAGTAGTCATAGAGAAATATAAAATTTTTAAGTCAATGATTAGCAGATATATAGAGTACCATAAGTATGTAAACAAAATGGGAAAATAAAGAGCAAGAAACATATAACACAGCCAGAGATTTGATCTTCTAAAAGACGACCAATGAAATGTTTGAAACAATATTTAGCTTAGTTAATTCACTTTATCTTTGAATGGGCTTGCAGCAACGCCAAGAATAGGTAGGGTTGGTGGAGTTTCCTGGCTTGTTGTCTTAGTATATTTGTAGTCAAAGTTATCCAGGTCATTTTCAGAGCATTGAATCATAGATGAAAATTCTGATTGATGCAATGGCTGTGTAGAACACTGTGTCCATGATGAACCAAACTAACCTGCAACCATCTATAGAAGACATTCACACAATTCTGTGGTCTCAAAAGACAAATCAATATCTTGTAATTTTGAAAGAGATTTCCAGAATTAACCTAAAATTCATTTGATATACCTCGAGCGACCCTTGAGAACATTCTTAGCTGCCATACCCAGTGAACCCTTCAACAGGAGCCATGACTTATCATCCAACTGTTACAAGGAAGGACAAGGCACTAGGCATCATCATAAAATGCTCATGAGTACCTACTTATAGTCCTGTTAGAAACTTTTAAAAGTATGCATCTAAACAGCAACGAAAAAATAATATAGAAAAATATCTTCAGCGATAGCCATAATTGTTTAAGCAAAATTAAAAGATATTCTCACCAACATTGTAATCCCCGACAGAAACCCTGCAGCCTTCTAGCCTATATCTATCGAAAGAAGAAAATCTCGTCGACTGATGGATGTTATAGGCGTCATATATATGGATAGGCTAGGGACCCTCAGAGTAAATAGAGTACGCACGTGTTTCCGTCGATCAAGGAAACTAATTTGTATGCATAATCCAATCAAAAATAGAATCCTTATCCTATTCAACCTCTCATTAGGAAGAAACCTTAGTTAGCTTAACGATTATAATAACCTAATGTGTAGACCATACTTAAGTCACTAAATAAATTAGAGATAATTTCTTACATTCTCCCACTTGACGCATACATTGGAAGTTAGATAACCGCAGTGAGTGACAAAACATAAACATGGCCATATAATAATTTAGTTAATCAAACCTGTAAGATTATACAACATAGACTTAAAAGAAAAAATAATACAAGAATCATGGCAGTCATGCTCTATAACAAACATTTCCTTCCGTGTATTACTATGCATAACATTTTGTAATCAAGTGTAAAAACTTTATGAATGTACTTAATATAAGCATCATTCAGGGTCCACTTTATTGGATCTAATATATATCACACTTTAATACATGAAAACCATATGCGAATAGTCATGTAAAACAAGGAAAAACAATAATTTGTCTAGACAAAATAATCAGAGAAAAACAAGTCAAAATGAGCCACAAAGTCCCACATGGGTTATATGATCTTGAAAAGCAGTAGCTGGTAATCCTTTAGTCATAGGATCTGCCACAATCAAGGTGGTATTAATATGCTCAATTGATAGAGCTTGCTTCTTGATGTAATCTCTGACCATCGGATACTTGATGTCTATATGTTTACTATGGCTACCACTCTTATTATTTTTGAAAAAGAATACAGAGCCAAGTTATCACAATAGAACCTTAATGGCCTTGAAATGGAATCAACTATACAAAGGCCACTGAAAGACCTAAGAGGGGGGGTGAATTAGGTCTTTGGCTAATTATCGAAAATCTTTTCCCTTTTTGCAAATCCTTTGCCTTAATAAAAGCTCTTCTTTAAATTCACAAACTTCAAGTTTATATGTGATTTGATGGTTAAGACAAAATTATCAAACTATAAGACCCCAACCAATCAATCAACAACTATAAACAATAATAATAACACAAGTATGTAAAACAAATAAAGTTATAAAGAAATGAACACACGATTTATAGTGGTTCGATCTCTCCAAGATCTACATCCACTACCTTGAGTACACACTCAAGGATTTCAATCAATTCACTATATGCTTATTTCAAGTAATTACACAAGAGGCTCACCCTTCAATGGGTTTTACCACAACAACCTCTTTTCAATCTAATAAACAAGGTTCACTCTTATCACAAAGAGTTTTATGTCACTAGACAACCTAGACCAATCTAATCCAAGGCTCACCCTCACCAATGGGTTTTACACAACAACCTTGATTAATTCAGTCTATGGCTCACCCTCCACAAGGGTTTTATGTCTCTTGACAACCTTGTATCAATCACAACAATAATATAAAGAGAGAATTTGAATGTTACCAACACTTCTTGGTGGATGAATACAATTGCTAGCACCACTTCACTTCTTGCCTTTGGAATCTTGAATTTCAATCTTTGAGCACAAGGCAATTTGAGAGCTTTTGATATAATTTTGATGTAAAACAAGTTAGAGCTTCAAGGATTTCTTTTGTGCAAGAGTTCTATCAAAAATCTAGAGTTTCTAGCCTTTATAGAATTTGAAAATCAGTTAAAACGGCCATAAAACTGCTAGTAACGGCTAGTGTCAGAAAATTCGGACGACCGATTTCTGCATCCGAATTTTTCGCTACAAAATTCGGACGACCGAATTTTTCTTCATGCATCTGAATCTTCTTCCGAATTTCTCTGGAAGAACAGTAGCAAACTTTTGCTACAAAATTTTTTATGAAAACTTGATAATTTAGGTAAGTTCAAAACCATTTATTAAAGAGTGTAGGGTTTACAAAGGTTACCTATTAAGCACATGCAACCTACACTTCATGTCTTCAAAGCCTTCTAACATCTTGAACAAACTCTTCAATCTTCAATCACTTTGACATATTGGAGTTGTTCTTGCATTTTAGCTTCAAGGCAATGAGACTTCAAACTTCTTAATCCACAAATCCTATCACACAACATACAAGCATATTAGTCCTCATCAATATTTGTCATTAATCAAAACTAATCATAACTACATGATTTGCCCTTAGGGCTAACAGCCACTAATGAAGTTCTTTAACCACAACGCTTGTGATGTAGCTTCATAGCATGCAACAAACTCAGCTTCCATTGTGGATGTTGCAACAATGGTTTGCTTAACACTCTTCCAAGATACCCATCCATCGAGAAGGAAAATGTATCCTGAAGTAGATTTACCACTGTCCTTATATCCACCTAAATTTGAGTCCGAATATCCAATCACCTCTAAGGAATCGGAATATTTGTATGTAAGCTTGAAATCCTTGGTTCTTGCAAATATCTCAAAACCCTTTTACCAGCTTTCCAATGATCAAGACCAGGGTTACTTTGATATCTGCCAAGCATTCCTACTGTAAAAGTAATATCAGGTCTAGTGCAGACCTGTGCATACATAAGGCTTCCAACAAGAGAAGCATGAGGAATACCTTCATCTGCTCTAATTCCAATGCATTTGAGGATATTATTGCAGACTAAACTTGTCACCTTTTGCAATAGGTGTTGTAATAGTAGAGTAGTTTTTCATTCCAAATCTTTCCAAAACCTTTTCAATGTAGGCCTTTTGAGATAATCCAATTGTCCTTTGGGATCTATCTCTGTGAATCTCTATGCCAAGGATATAAGATGTTTCACTCATACCCTTCATTTCAAAGTTTTGAATAAGAAACTGCTTGGTGTCATTCAACAAACCTAAATCGCTACTTGCAAGCAATATATCATCTACATAAAGGACTAAGATAATATATTTGCTCCCACTTAGCTTGAGGTATATACATTCATCAACAATGTTCTCCGTAAATCCGTATGAGGAAACAACGTTATGAAATTTAATATACCATTGGCCGGAAGCCTGTTTAAATCCATAAATAGATTTCTTTAGCTTGCAAACAAGGTGACTATTGTTATCTACAAAAACCTCTGGTTGACGCATGTATACATCCCAACTTCAAGGGCTTTAAGCTTAGCAGCAATATCCCTCATTTCCATAATGTGCTCATGCACAGATCTACCTTTATCAAGCATCAAACTAGAAAGCTTCTTCATTAAAGTGTTGGCTAAGGCTTTGTCAGAACTCACAAATTGGGCATCAATTGCCTCCATGTAAGATTTGACTTTAGTGCAATTAGGGATTCAACCCCTAATGCTTTTAGTAATATGGGCATTAAACTTATGCGATTAGATTTCGTCCACCGCATTAGTAGGAAAAGCTGCAAAACCCAAGAATAAACACATAAGCTATAAAGTACAACCATAAGAAAAGAATCAACCAAGATGATTAAATGTAAATTCTAACCTTCCTGTGGGTAAATGTTGCATCTCAAGCATAGAGTTTACATTAACTTTATAATGAGATTAGTAAACTAGAAACATAGAAATAATACACACTTGAGGGCATAGCAAAATTTCAAACTAAAGGTTTACCGTCTCATTCCAATTAATCTTAACCAAAATAGTTACCTCCCTATGGGGCTGGATTACTATTTTAATAACATAATTATACTTTATAAATGTCATTAAAATAATCACTAACTTAAATGTGATTTACTTTTCTTTACATATCAAGCACTTAATATGCTATGGCTACTCATAAGTACATGAAATGAAGAGAATTTATAAAATGACATTCAAAATCCCAATAATCAACTTAATCAAAATGGTGATTTAATCCATATGGACATTACATGAAAATGCTAAGCAAGAATGTCCAATTTCCCTTATATTAAAATGGGCAATTTTATTAATCAAACTTAATATTACCAAACTTAATTTTTTTATTACTATTTTAAAAAATTTAAGTCTATTTAATCTCATTTTTAACTGAGAGAACTATATATATATTCTATAAACAAAATCCTATTAACTGAAACATTAATAAACGTGGATTTTGTCTTATTCTCAATGCTTGCATACGAAAGAGAAACTTTAAGATTATTAATATGACAAAAATTCAAATCATGATCAAGAATGGTTTTCTGTCAAGAGTCAATGATTTTGATCCCAAACATGAAGCATTCTTAAAGCAAAACAATCCTTCACTTTTCATTCCGTGGTTTACGTTCAAACGAAATAGATTTCATAAGGCAAACAATTTTCATAAAAGTTCAATCTTTTGGCAAATTTAATAACTACCTAAATTACAATACATCGTAGTATACATTATGAATTTCTGACGGGAGAAATTATTACATGACATATATACCAAATAATATGGCTAATGATGGATCTGATACCACATGTTAGAAACTTTTAAAGATATGCATCTAAATAGCAGCAGAAAAATAATATAGAAATATACCTTCAACAATAGCCATAATTGTTCAAGAAAAATTGAAAGATATTTTCACCAACTTTGTGATCCACGATAGAAACCCTGGAGTCTTCTAACCTATATCTATCGAAAGAAGAAAATCCCGTCGACTGATAGATGTCACAGGCGTCATATATATAGATAGTCTAGGGACCCTTAGAGTAAAAAGCGTACGCACGTGTTTCCGTCCATCAAGAAAACTAACTAGTATGCATAACCCAATCGAAAATAAAATCCTTATCCTATCCAACCTCTCATTAGTAAGAGACCTTAGTTACCTTAACATTTATGGTAACCTAATGTGTGGGCCATATTTAAATTCCTAAATAAATTAGGGATAATTTCTTACACATACTTCTTCAGAAGAAAGATGATAATTGAAATATCACAAGAAAAAATGGTTCCGCTCGGGTACCTCACAACCCCTAAATGGTAGATAGTGACAGGAGTAAAACCCTACTAAAAGTTTGGAAGACCAAATTTATCATCACAATGTCAATTTGAAGTTTACTAAAGTATTCAAGGCAAAAGATCATTGCTCAACACAAATATTTCAAAGAATTCATGATTTTGTTTTTTAAATAGTTGAATCAATGCTGGATTAAGGAAGAACACGTGTAGCAGGGTTTAAATTGAAAATTTTGCTGCACAAGATTGGGAGAATATGGAACAATTTTAGTTCATATCATCCTGCTTTTTTCACAAAGTTTGTTGCCTAACCTAAATCTTATCCCATTTTCCTTCCATTTTCCCGATTAGTATTATTCATCTTCATCTTCATTCAAACATACTAATAGATTGATATTGTATTCCAACCACGACAATAATACTAAGATGGTAATTCAGTTAGTTAAAAGGACTTGCATCTCTCCCTACCTCCAAAGAAAGGGTATGACAACATTATAATTTTCAGAATTCCTTGAATTCGAATTCCCAATGAAAATCAGGTAATACAACAACGAGGTTAAAATAAAATCAGCCAAGTGTACACAAGCAATTGGGAAGAACTAATCTTACTATGCAAAAGCCATTAGGAAGTTGTTCCGTTCTCTTATAAGAGAGTACTAGGGTAGAAATTTGCCTATGCCTTACGGAAAAATTAGCTTTTACATCTAATAGCAAGTAATAAAGCTGTAAAAGTTACTATCACAATAGGAAGAAATATGAGTATCAATCATTACTTTGCTATGATTAGGAGATAAGCATAAAGATTATTTCGTTGCAGTTTATTCTTGGTTTTATTTTTTAAAAAATTGGAAAAAAAGATTACTGAAGAAAATGAATTAATCAATTGGCTTTGATCAGAATTTCAGAAGTTTATTGATCACGTTCCCATTAAGGTTGTACATTTGTGCAAGTAATTTGAGTCTAGATACAAAGATATTTCTGGATATTGAGGACAAAGAGAGTCTTCTACTACCGCAACTACATCAGGGTTACCAATTTGACTGCATGTATAAGAAGGCACCTGCATCAAGTGCCACAACAATGATAGATAACATGAGTTAGCAAAGTCTCATTGATTTCAACTAATAGGCTTCTGTATTTATCCAGCTAGCTGAGTCATGGTTCCAAGATATGATATCCCACTATCCACACAATGCACATGTTTATTAGGGATGAATTTGTTCGGGATTGCAAAGACAGTAGACCTAAAGTGCTTGAATAGTATAAGGAAAAACGAAGAATCAGCTTCAAGCAGGTCATTCTCAACATCATTTTGGTGTTCAATTTATGCCTACAAGAAAAGATAGGCCCAGTGAGCATATTCTATCTGTGAAATCTATTTAAACAACAGCTCCATAGAACAAAACTTATGCTCCCACTTTCAAACATATGAAGCAATTAACGATGGTCTACCTAAGCAGACCATCTCTTTAAATTACTGAAAGGAGTACTCCATTACATGTAATATCTATATGCACACATATCATTTTGTGTAATAATCCAACTCAAGATTCATATCTAGATTTGTATTTATCTGTGAATCCCATTGACAAAGAATTTTCTTGTATAAATGGATCGGCATGAAGAATGATAATTAGTATTAACATTTGAAAGAAATAGAGTAATAATGAAAGTTTGAAATGAGACAACATACATGGTCTATATTACTTCTATAAGAGAAAAGAGATGCCTATATGGACTCAACCTTACAAAATGAAATCACTTACTAAAAAAGGGCTTTTTCGGTGAGGAATGAAGGCTTCATAATGATCGAAGAAAATAATACAATACGAAAAAATTATGAAGAACATTAAACCTACTAGCAAAAGCTCTCTCAAAAAGACAAATTTGTGAAGCAAACATGTGAACCATCCTTGCCTACACGTCACATATAGAAGAAAAAAAAAGGTATACACATATTAAAGCAATTGCAGGCACTAAAAGAAAAGGGCTACACTACAGAATTCATGTTTTAACTTCTTCAGTCTTCTAGAAGAAAATAATCAATGCTGAAAATATTGCATACTTCTTCTACATGCGAAAGGTAATAATTCAAGTGGTGCAGAACACCAAGAAGCTTATTCAAAATGTCGAAGACCTTTAAACCTGCTACAAATAGTACAGAAACTAGTAGAATTCAATGATTTTGACATTTTCTTATAAGGTTGTTCTAAATCATTTTCTTATAAAACACAAAGCTAGACATTTCGTACATTACAGAAACCACAAAAAATAGGAATTGGATTGAGATTGTGAAAATTTGGTGAAATTGAAGGTGGAAGCACTCCAAGATCCCTTAGTCCACCCTAGAGGAACAAAGCAACTAGAACCCTTGTTACGATGGGAGAAAAAGTTGGTCTACTATGAATCATTGAATCAATGAATCAAGAACCCTAGTTGAAAGACGCCACAGGGACAAACCCTTGATAAGTCTAGATAGATTTTGGAAGGAGATATTCTCTCTGAAGGTTTCTCAAGAACACAAAGTTCATTTCTTCAAAAATCATAAGCTAATGAGTTTCTCTCATGAAGAGAGTATATACAAGTAAAACCCTAAAATAATTAATCTTAATAATCTGGTTTGAGTTGGGGATTTATTCCACTTAATTACATCTCAAAATATCCCAAAATTGAAGTCAAAACAAGTGAAAAACAAAGAAAATTGAAATAGAAAATGTTGTAACGGGCCAAACAACACTGCTTGGATTGGTCTAGGAGGTGCCACTTGGATGCCTCCTAGTGCCACCGCTTGAGCTTAGCTATTTCAGGCAGACGCTTGGAGGCTTCTAGGCAGCAACGCTTGGCAGCTCAAGCTGCCATTGGTCCATTTTTGTCCCGGTTCGAGTCCTTTGTCTTCTGAATCAATTCAACGACTTCCTACTTGAATTTTCATAAGCAAAAATCTTTCTTTTGGCCTCTTCAAATCCCCAAAATGCATTAACACTTTTCTTGCAGAAACATTTTCATCTCATCTTGAAGCTTCCTTGGTACTCTTTGGATCTTATCAACAAAATAGTCCATTTTTCAAGCGTTTCAAACAAAATTAAGAAATAGAAATGCTTCAAGATATTTGGTTCTTTTGCATTTTCAGCTTTTAAACCCAAGAAAACCAAACTAAAATTTAGAGATATATGAATTCGTAATAGATTTTTTTTTATGAAAGTACATATATATTTTCACAAAAGCTCACATAATATATCCAGATTTCAAGCTAAGGAAACAAGATATGTAACACAGCTCTAGCAAACAATCTCCTAGTTGCCTAAACACAAAGTTTTCAGCCAAAGCTTTCAATAAACCTTAACCAGATTCTTGGATCTTCATTAGAAAAACCTCTGAACTGTAAGAAAATGCATATTACCTAGCTTGTTCTATCAAGCCATAGCTGCTGTCCACCTAAAATTTCGGCAAAACCACAAGTTCAAAAGCAAGAACTAGCATAGATTAATTTCTTATGTATAGAACCTTATTAACATCTTACCTTTTCCAGAAAAATCCAAAATGTAGCACTTATTATATCCTAAGAAGCTCTTGTCCAAGTGAAGAGAAAATGATGAAAGAAGAGATAGCGAAGAGAGAGTGTCTAGAAGCGAGATTGTGTAAAATAGGTAGAATAAAGTTTGTCTTGCATTCTAGAATGAATATGTCCAGCTGAAATGGAGAGAAAAGATCATGAAATCTCTGGTTTGTGTAGGTTAGCATGTGGGGTGCAAGATAGCATAATCCTTGAGTGTAATATTGGTTAAACTAGAGAAAGAATGAAGAACATGCATTGGTCATCTTGTGAGGTGGAAAATGATTATGTTTGCATGCTTGTTTTGATTTTAATTGTTTTGCATGAATTCTAGAGTATAGTGGTCTTTAAGTAGAATAATCTGGAAGCATTTCAAACTAATGAGAGGTAAAAGTTGAAAAATCATATTCGGGATAAAATGACCATTTTGCCCTTCTTTTACTAAGGGCAATTTTGGTACTTCCTTTATTCAAGAACCTTATTTTAAGTCTTATAAGCTTATTATCTTTCTTCTAAGCTATTTATTAAATTAACTTATCAATAATTATTCAATTTTATAGCATATGTTGACTTTTATTTTTTATGCCCAGTTATACGTCAAGTTTAAATTCAATAAATTCTTCACTGACTTAGGTTCTCTAAGTCCTATAACTCATCACCTACCCTTTTACAATCATCCATCATGTTTTGGGATCTTTTTGTCCTCAATTCTAAGGTTCCAAAGCCTAGTTCTTGGCCCGAGGTTCTCTAAAACCTTATTTAGCAGGTAGGGTGTTACAATTATGGCTTGTGGTTTTCAAAATCATCTTGTTTTGATCTAGCTGCCGATTCTGATGTCGACTAAGTCGGATGCAAAGTCAACCATAAAAGTACTAGTGGTCATGGTCAATTTCTTGGTGGTTATCTTGTCTCTTAGGATAGTAAGAAACAAACATGTATTTCATTGTGTACTATCGAGGTCGAATATATCGCTAGTTGTTGTGCTCAAGTGCTTTGGATAAAGCACACTTTACATTGTTTTGGACTTGATTTCAAATGTGCACCTATTTTGTGTGATAACACTGGTGTAATCAATTTGACTATCATTCCTATTCAATATTCTAAAATCAAACATATTGAAATTGAACACAACTTCATACATGATCATGTTGCTAAGGATGATAAAGCTAGAGTTGAAGAAACCCCTATCTATCATGTATCCAGAAACATCCCGTTCTTCTGTATCTTTAGATACTACCCCCTTCGTTCCGTCAAAGTGCATCCAAAAAACTAGATTATTTGTATGAAGTTACTATAGATTCCTCATCTCAATTTGCCCCTGAGAACCATCCTTTCATGAACCCTTATACTAATTATGCTAAGTCCATAACCTCTCCTTGGAAGTCTTTTAAATCTCTCATCCGTCACACACCTTCCTCTGTCCGCGAATATGTTCAGTGCTCTAAAATGGATCAACATCCTATTATAGCTACTGGTAAAGAACAATTCGTCTCTCTTTATATTCCAGAAGACTTTCCCCGTCAATGGAAGCAACATGGCTACACTCACCTCCACTTCGGTGCTGTCCGTATTGCCCTTACTCTCCATGGTAGAAAAGGTCTCCCTATGGTAACCCGAGTTGCCCTCTTGGATACTCGATTTCTCGCATATCAACATGCTTGCATAGCCACAGTTGAAGCAACGTTGAATGCAGGCACAGTATTCATCACACTGTACCCAAACTTCAACATGTCGTTAGCAGATCCCCATCTGCTAGATGCCCTCAAGGTACAAGTCCAGATAGCAGGTGCCTCCCAGGTACATGACGCTCTTACTGCCACTTTACATTACCAGATGATCTACCGAGTTCAAAATCATGCCATAGATCTCTCCCTTCCTGGTGGAGAAGATGCTTTGCTCATCAAAGTAGATGATAAACAATCAGCAGTTTGCACACATGTCCCTAGACAAATCCCTAAAAATGAACTTCTCAGTCTTCTACCTGATGCCTGGATAACAGAATATGAAAAGATCCATGAGGCTGCAAATCAACCTCTGGAATCTTCCTCTTCTCAGATCTCCCAGAATTCTGATGGCTCTGTGTCCATCAAATTTGACCATAAACATCTCCAGTCTGTTAAGCAAACTTATCCTCGGATTTCCATGATCCGACTCCCAGTTGCTAATCCTCCGTCTTATCACCAAGCTGAACTTGACAAACTTGCTACAGCAGATCCACTTATCTCTTTCCGGGATACCTTCCCAGATATTATCAAGTGGTACCAACCAGATGCTCGACCAGTTGTCTTCGAAACTGATCCGTTCTCCAAACATTGTTATTGGGGTGGATGTACTTCTTGTGAATCATGTCAGAATTGCTGCCTTGAATGTGGTCTTGATCCAGAAGACTGCATCTGCAATCAATCCCGTAGAAGAAGGAAGAAGAAACAACCTCCTTCTCCGTGCTCCAACAAAGCACCTGACATAGATCCAGATTACCAGCAAGGAGCTCAAGTAGTTCAGACCCGCAGCAGGTATGATCCTTCTATAGCAGAAGTCCCTTCTACATGGTTATCTCCTAAACCAAAACCACCACTTCATCCCTAATACCAGAAATGTCTCAAAATCCTTGCCAAAGAAAAACCTGTAACACCAAGTTGCAAACCCATCAACCCTTTCTATAAACCACCTGAACCATCAACTCCTATTCCGGCCATTTGCATGTTCCAACCCGCAGAATTTCCTCCACTCAATTCTCCCTTTCCTCAAACTACACCTTTTACCAAAGACAATGCCAGACATTCTCACAAAATCCAAAATTCATCCGCTACCATACTTCCCAGTGGACAAACCGCACCAGCCAACCCTGTTGAAACTGTTCTCAACTGGCAATCTGAAAACGCTGTTGCTCAGAACAAGATCTTATCTCAGATAGATCAGAAAGTTACCCAGGTTAATTCCCATCTTGCTATTGTTGAAATTAAAGTTGACTCTCAAGTACAAGATCTGGAAGCCACCAAAAGGCTAATCGTCAATATGGAGAAAAGATTGAAACAAGTTCCTTATGACTTGCCTATGCCTAGAGTTAATCCTGCTGAGGTCATTCGACAAAAACAGAAAGAGGTAGCTGATCTTGAAGGATACATTGCTTATCTCAAATCACAGGTTGAGTCCACTCCTTACTCTCCTCCTCCACCAGCTACTACCTTACCCTCAGTTTCTTCTAGTTTCTTTCCACCCTTCACCAACCCTTTTCAACCACCACCTAAAACTCAGTACTCTGCTTTCGGAACCATGGGATATGAAAGGTCTAAACCATCTCCAAGTACTTTCAATGCTGCTCAATGGTTGAAAGCCAAACAAGCACAGCAACAACCACCGTCACCTACTCCTTCTCCGGAAGTCCATAAGCAAGCCATGATTCAGAATCCACTGACTACTCTCCTTCAGCAGGCTGCCACATCTCAGACTGTCCCTCATATTGCTGTTGTTCAAGAACAGACCCCATCTGAAACCCAGTATTCTTCCCCAACCGAATCTGAATCAACTTCTGCCTCAGATACAGACTCTGAACCAGACTCTTCTACACAATCTTCCTCAGATGAACTTGAGATTCCACAAATAAACATGGCTCGTGAAGAAGAAGAGCCCGAAGTAACATCAGAAGCTACTCCCATAGTTGATGAACCAGAATCATCTCACACATCCAAGAAACTCACTAGCTCAGGAACCTTCACATTTCAGCTGGATGACATTCCTCCAAATAAATGGGCAGTAAGGCTTCAAGAGTTTCATGCTTGGATGACCACTAGAGAACTCACTGGGATCACAGCAGAAAGTATTCTTACAGAGTTCACCTCCAGATTCACCGGCACATTGAAGCATTGGTTTACAACTCTCAATTATGTTGAGAGAACTCAATTCTTAAATTCTTCAATTGATCAAGCTGCTTCATTACTATATTACTATTTTCTTGGTGAACCTGATTCTGATCTTGAATTAAAACGAAAAGAATTCTTTCAAATGAAATGTTATTCTTTTCAAAGGTCAGATTTAGATAAACATTTGCAACGCATGACTCAATTATTCTATCTTCTTGGTGCAGATGTTAGTTTGAAACAAGCCTTCCTCAGTTCAATCCCTCAGGCCTTAGCTCAAGGAGCTGATGTTTACATCAGACAGAAATACCAATCCATCCTTGGTATGACTCCTGGCCAAATCCGACAAGCCATCCTCCAAAGCCTTGAAGATCTGTGCCACAAACGACAAGTTATCAAGCAGTATCTCAAAGGTGATAAAGAGATTGACCAAGTATGCAGACGTTCAGACCTGATCATTAAATCATGCTGCAATAAGTCGTCCTGCAAGAAATCATCCAAGAGAAAGAAGTTCTCCAAAATCCATACTACAAACAGAAGATCTTCAAAGAAAAAGTGGAGATACTTTAGAAGAAAACATACATCTTCCAGAAGCTCAGATTGAACAGGTTAGCCCTGTCTATGATGACAATGACCTTGAATCTTTCTTTTCTGAACAAGATGAATTGGATGAACATACTCTCTTTGCCATTGAAGAAGAAGAAATTCCTCTGTCATATCACATTGCAGAACCAGTTGAACCAACTCCTTCAAACACTGTTGAACCAACTCTTTCAGACATTGTCCCCCCAGAACCGGATCCAATACTTCCAGAAAAACCTTCTGTTCCGATTCTTGCTATTCAATCTCCTAAAACACATCTTCAAGCCCCTGTTCAAATCCGAACCTCCAAGTATGATAAACCCATTCCTGCCATAGCCTTTTTTGATACAGGAGCTGCAGTATCCATGATGAATCCATCTGTTCTACCCCCTGAAAACTGGACACAACACAAGAAGGAATTCATAACTGCTGATGGTAAAACATTCTACACATCCTTGATCACTAAACATCCCATTACCATCCAGTTCTTCCCAAAATGTGAAGTTCATTTGCATTTGATTGGTTGTGCTGAAACTAACAAAGATCTTCTTGTTGGTTTTGACATATACAGTAAACTTCACAGGTTCCAAATTCTTCCCAATGGTATTCGTTTTGGTAAACAGTTCAGAGAATACGGTACCATCCCAAGACTTTACCAAATCACTCCTAATCCTGTCACTGAGATTCATAAACTTCTTGTTTCCCAATCTTGTGCCGAATCCCATACAGAATTCCTCACCAAATGTTCTCATCCATTGTGGCAAAATCCTCAGTTCTTCATTAAACTCCCATTCAAGAAAAATGAGGATATCAATCCAACCAAAGCCAGTCATTCTGGCATGAACCCTGACCACCTCCAGTTAGCCACAAAAGAATGCCTTGACCTCCTTCAGTCTGATCTTATTGAACCAACAGATTCCCAATGGTCTTGTGAAGCATTCTATGTTGATAAACGGGCTGAACAAGCTCGTGGGAATATGAGACTGGTAATTAATTACCAGCCCCTCAACCATTTTTTACAAGATGACAAATTTCCATTACCGCATAAGCACACACTGTTGTCACAACTTTCTGGTGCAAAATGGTTTTCCAAATTTGATTTGAAATCTGATTTTTGGCAATTAGGCATTCATCCTGATAAACGTCCTAAAACAGGCTTTTGCATACCTAACCAGCATTTCCAGTGGAAAGTAATGCCTTTTGGATTAAAACCCGCACCGTCTTTATTTCAAAAAGCCATGGTCAAGATTTTTGAACCACTATTGCACTCTGCACTGGTTTATATTGATGACATCCTACTTTTCAGTTCTTCAAAGGATGAACATATAAACCTGTTACGCCAATTTGCTCAAATTGTTAAAAACTATGGCGTAATGCTTTCTGAAAAGAAAATGATCTTGGCTGCACAGGAAATTACTTTCCTAGGAATGCATTTTAGTGCAGGTACATACTCTCCCGGACATCACATCTCTGAAGAATTGCAGAAGTTCCCTGAGTATAATCTCACACAGAAACAAGTCCAACAGTTTCTTGGTGTTGTCAACTATGTTCGAGACTTTCTTCCCAGAGCCTCTGAACATATTCATCCACTCACTAAGATGCTCAGAAAAAATCCATCTTCTTGGACATCCATACAGACTCAAGCCGTAGCTGCTCTCAAAGAACAAGTATCCAACATTCACAGGTTGCATTTGCCAACTACTGGTCAAAAGATACTTCAGACTGATGCCAGTGACAAATATTGGAGTGCTGTTCTACTTGAAGAAATCAATGGAACCAGGCATTTATGTGGATTTGCAAGTGGAAGATTCAAGCCCGCAGAAATACATTATCATTCCACCTTCAAAGAAATCCTTGCTGTCAAGAATGGGATAAAGAAATTTAGTTTTTATCTCATTGGGTCAAAGTTCTTGGTTGAAACTGATATGAGTTCATTTCCTAAGATGTTGCAGTTCAAACAGAAGAAAGTCCCAAATCCTCAATTGCTCAGATGGTCAACGTGGTTTGCACAATATTCCTTTGAGGTCAAACATATCAAAGGTAAATCTAATGTTGTGGCTGATTTCCTTTCCCGACCTGAATCCTTTGCCACCAAACCCATGATAGCTATGATCCGACTCAGTTGTCCTGGACCATCGATTGTCCCTCCTGATTTTCCTCCAGACTATCCAATACCATGTTATGTTGACTCAATGATCCAAAAAAGAAATTCTTATGAGTTACAAATCTTTAGAGAATTTGGAGGATCCATCCTTAAACCATCTGGAGTTAATCCATACTTCCCTTTCAGTCAGGTTTTCATTCTTCGACCTGATGATTTCCCTACTCCAGTAAAATGGTTCTTTTGGTATCTCTGTCAAGAATATCATATTCTCATTGAAATCAATTCGGCATCATTTCTTAAAGGTTTTACCCCAAGTCTCCTTGAATTTTTAACATGGTTTAAACCTTTAGAAGAATGGAAGAATATATTTCTCACCTTCCCAAAACACTTCCTCCTTTTTGACATTCACCGACCCATCACTTCTGATTTCACAGTCCACCCATACTCTCATTTGTATCAGATCAATTCCATCACTGTTCTTGATCTCCCTCACAAATATTCCGAGGCC
The DNA here is from genome assembly GCA_030512225.1 of Rauvolfia tetraphylla. Taxonomy (NCBI): domain Eukaryota; kingdom Viridiplantae; phylum Streptophyta; class Magnoliopsida; order Gentianales; family Apocynaceae; genus Rauvolfia; species Rauvolfia tetraphylla. The sequence goes on along the minus strand of JAJQKT010000017.1, from coordinate 187,461 downwards.
CAAAAATATCTCTTTATTGAAAATAAGATTATGCCTCAAGAAATTTGGCCTGATGATCATGGTTCTTGGAACTATTCTACCAACCATCCTCATGAGATAAACATCAAAATAGCCCATGCTTGGTACCTCCAACACTTGCCTGATTCCCAGCCGATTACAGAAACACCTTTTGACTACTTTAATCTTCAGTCAGCCAGTTCTTCTCGGCCATCACATGGATTCACCTTTCCACGTTTGGTCTCTAGTAATATTGTCTGGACCACTTCTGATTCTTCTGTCAGAAAAGATGCTCTCAAAAGAAAAAAGAAAAAAGCAAAGGCACATGCTCTGCATCAAGACATCATTATTGAACGCAATATCACTGACCCAGGGTCCACTGATAGTGATGTCTCCTCACCAACTACTTCAGAAGAATACAGCTGTGAAGACTTTTATATTTAGTGCTCTGCACTGTTGTTATTATTGTCTAGTGTGCTGTTGTCTGTTTTTAGCTGATTAAAGCTAGTAAGTGTGGTGTGACGTAAGCCATGACTTCATCTGCTATCCTTATGTAAGCAGTGATGTCACAGCTCAATAATTGAGCCTTCTAGACTTTTCTTAGAGCTCTATATAATGAGCTCTCTATTGTAATGTCAAGGCAGACAAAGTTTCCCGAAGTAATAATATCCTTGTGTTTTGAAAACATGTCTCTCTAAGCTTTCCCTTATTCTTCTTCTCTGCTTCTATTTCTGATATGGCTTTAGCTTAGATCCTTGTTCGGTGATACTTAGAAATTGCTAGTATTCCTTCCTTGAATGATTGATTTCCTTCTTACTTCGATTGTTGAAAGATAAGAGGACAGGATCCTTTTAGTGCCCAAGAGTTGGCCGTTGTGTTGATCCAAGTCATACCTTCTTAGACAGTTTAGGTTTGAAGTCTGGAGTCATTCCAGTTCGAATACTTTCATTTTACCATTGGCTGAGGAAAGGTTTTACTACCTAAGAAGATGATTACGAATTTCAAAATTTCATGAATAATGTGTGTGTTAAGTTTGTTAGAGATACGTGATAAATTTAGACAAGGAGTTCGAACGTAGGAATGCAATTCAGTCATTTGAGTTGAAGCTTCGTGAAGAATAAAAAAAATTTTCACGTGCAATCGGGATGCAAGACCTAAAATTTGGTCGTCAAAACTGAAGAAGTAGAAACCTGGATAGAAATTTTCGAATGAGGAATTCAGACGTACAAAGGGCAATTTAGTTATCTAAATTGAGCAATTTCAAGAAGTTATAAGGATTTTCATTCGGCATCTCTTCACTCTCTTCTAAGTATTTCAACAGCCGACTCACTCACTCACTCACTCACTCTCTCTCTCTCTCTCTCTCTCTCTCTCTCTTGCTCTCTCACATACACACACAAAACCAATCCATATATGACCCGCCCTAACTCAGAATTCACCCTTATCTTTTCAGATTCAAAGCAAAATCTCCTCAAATTTGTGTTCTACATCCTTGAATATCTCCCAAACCCTACAAACCTTTCAAGAATTCATCATGCATAGGGAAAGAAACCAAAGCAGCAGCAAGGCAAAGGGAAAGGCAAAAGAATCAACACAGGCCTCATCATTGATGAACCGAGGTATGTGAGTATTCCACAAACTGGGCTAGACAAATTCATTTTAAGGAAAGCTAGCATCGAGTTTGAAAATTGGAGCAAAAAGAGTAGGAAGATCATTCTAGTCCATAATGTTGATTTTCAAAAGTTTAATGGTATCGATAATGTCCTTACACTATTTGGTGGAGTTGAAAGAAGTAATTTATTAGTTGTTGATGAAGATTGCTATCTATCTCTCATCTATGAGTTTCATGCTAATTTGAAAGAAGCAAGAATAGAGAAAATTGAGAATGAGATGATTCAATGGTATTCCTCTAGAGTCTCGTAAATTGAGTTTGAATTTTATGATCACATTTTCAATTGCATTTGTAAACTAGATGATAGTGGATATAAATACTACACTTTGGATCAATAATGTGTTATTTTGGAATTGTTTATGAAAAATAGATTTGGAGAAGCTTTTACAAATGGTAGAAGGCTTAGAAGTGTAAAAGGGAGGGAATTAATGCTTTTGATGCCAGGGGGAAAGTGTTGCATTACATGCTAACCACCATGATCATTCCAAATTTTGGACTTAAATCCTTGGTGGGAAACATGCATATGGTTGTTATGTTGGCTCTTCATGGAGAAAGAATGATGAAATTTATTTATATCACATTGAAGCACATGATAAATGCAACAAAGATGGAGAACAAAGCATTTTCATATGAAAGACTTCACCAAGTTGTTTAAGCACTTTCAAATTCCATTACCTAGACGTAGTCTTAGCATCAACAGTGGGAGCATATATATCGATGATTCACTCAAAAGAATAAAGCTCACCCATGATGATGATGGCATTTGAAGGACAGGAAAGGAGACTTCATTGAAGAAAGTACACGATAAGGAAGAAAAGGAAATTGAAGACAAGGAGGAAGAATAGAAAGATGAGAAAGACACTCATTTAAGAGAAACCAAAACCAAAAGGAGAAATGAACCACCACTTGAGGGGAAGCAACCCCATCCAAGAGTAGGTTATTTACAAGTGAAGGATTTCATCCTCAATCTAAGGAGCTGAAGACTTTGTGGGAGAAGTGATTACCTGAGGTGACATAATTGTTGATAAAGCATTCCAAGAAGTTTTGAATAGTCATGCTAGAGAGATGGAGAAAGTGTATAAATTATTTGAAAAATTTTCTCACCACACCATCCTCTATTCCTTATGGAAGAAGAGATAAGGGAAAATATCAAGAGCATATGGCTTTGAAGAAGCACACTAGAAAATCATTGCAGTTGGTAATCAATCTAAAACTAAACTACACCGAGAAGGAATGTGCAAGTGTCGGTCCACTCTACATCGAGCTCAAAGGGGATATGGTGATCACCACCAACAAATTTGGAATGAAGACTAGGAGAACAATTCCAGATGGTGATGATACGAAGAAAAAGGACTAAGCCTTCCATCTCTTAGCTTTTTAACAATTTTTGACTTTGTTATCTAATGCCATGGTGTCCTTTTTATCTAATGTTTATTAATTAGTTTAAGTTTATGACTTGATGTTTAGCTGAGCTTATTTTAATTGGTTTAGTCAAGTTTCATTACTTTGTGTTGACTAGCATTGGTTCACATGAACTTACTTGATCTATATGTATTTTATGAGCTTTATAGAATGAATCTATGGTACTTGAAGATCAATGATGATCCTTTAGTATTGAGAGTTTCCTTTTGTGTTGACTAACTCACTATGTCCATCTTATTTGATTAATGAGAAAGTTTGAGATGAGTAATTTCATGATTTGCAAAGTGTGGTTATACATGGTTTTATATGTTTGAAGGTGGAGGTTGTTGTTGATTGATTTGACAAGTTATACTTGTACAGTCCAATCCAAACTTGATACAATCCAATTCGGACTTATGTCGTCCATTTCAGACTTGGTTCAAATTTTCACCAAAATCAGCCCTTTTGTTGTCCAAACTTTGCAATGATTGTACAACTTTGAGAAAGTTCATGTACTCAAAATGTATCCATTATCTTACAAATTTTACAACTTGGACTTGGAAACTTGAATTTGGACTTATCTCTTTCAAGTCCAGGTTTTCATAAAAGTGAGCTCAATCTAAGGGAGAGCTTTTGTAAGCCAGTTTCTATCCTTACAAACCTTCCCTTAGAGGCATTCTTAATGCCTTGATGCTAAATCCTTTAGTACATTGGAAGGAAGGAGGCATACGGGGATTGGCTAGGTCATAGGCTCCTCATGAGCCATTCCATTGTCACTATGATGGTTTGTTTATCTATCCTTTCATAACATCAATGCTTCTTTTGTTACATTATTTTCAATCCATCACATTTTGCATCAATATTTGTAATCATTAAAAAGGGGATGATTGTTGGCCCAAACAACAAATCTTGTAGTTTTGATTAATGACAAGCATTGATGTAGGCTAATTTGAGTAATTATTTTGTGATAGGATTTTGGATTGAAGAAGCAAAGTGATGTCATTGCCTTGAAGCTAAAAAAAAGCAAGAACATCCCATGTGAGGCTAAAAGTTTGAAGATTGGAGTGGATGTCAGGTGTATAAAGGCTTTGAAGATCTAATAGTATAGGGTTGTTGCTTATTTTACAGTTATATATTGTATTTGAAATCTAAGCATTGTATCTTGAGGCACAAATCCTATAATTTTGGCCTAAAATTTGTTTTTAAAACTAAAATGATTTTATGATATTTAAAGATCAAAGTTTTTGAGTAACGACTTTTTGGTTAATAGCTCATTGAATGTCTTATTTTATGTTTCAGATGTCGTAAAACTTGATTTGATTCAGTTCGAATTGGTTTTACAAAATCTGTAAAAGTTTGGATTTTATATCACAAATTTGGACATCCGATCTTGGTATGCACTATCAAATTTCTAAATAAATTTGGATGACTAATTAGGATTTGGAGGTCCAAATTTGCGTGATCGAATTAATCTATACAGTACACTGAATAGAGAAAGTTAGATATACACAGCATGATTTGGTTGACAAAACTAATTTGTTTTGTTTCAAAACGAGCTGTTACTAGGCATTTTTGAAAGTTGGATCTCAAAATCAAACCATATACAATGATAGAATCTTAGATATTAGGAAGATTAAGGAACTTTATAACCACTATATTGAAAACATGAACGAAAAAAGAAATCTCTCCATTGTTCATGTGCTTCATCTTATTATCAAAAGATTCTAAAAGTAAAAAGCGAGGTGGTGCTTCATTTGTTTATTATCAACCAACTTGCGGGGTAATTTCTTTCCATCTTATCTACTTTACCTTGTTTGTCCAAGGTTGTATAGAGACATAAAACACTTTTTGAAAGGGTGAGCCTTGATTGGTTGAGTTAAAGAGGTTATTCATGTAAAACCCTTGGCGGGTGAACCTCTTTTGTATTTGTGTGGATTGAAAATTTAGTGAATTGTTTAAAATCCTTGAATGTGCACTCAAGATTATAGATGTATATCTTGAAGAGATCAAATGACTCTAAATGTTGTGTCGTACTTTGTATTTATTGTTTGCATTAATTTGTGATTGCCTTATTTCATCTTGTGGTAATTGATATTAATTGTTGCTACATTGATTGCTTAACTTTCTTCAACTACTCTCTTTAAAACAAACTGCTCTTTGGAGGTTATATTCTTCAAAAAGAGATTTCATCGCATAAATGTTTTTTAAAGAATTAGTCAAAAACCTACACACTTCCCTTAGGTTTTTCACTTTGATACTCTCAAGAATGTGGCTCATAAAGTTCTAAGAATCTTTCAAAGTTTGAGTTTCTAGCATTTTAAATGATTTAAATTTTTAATTCCAACATTCAACAACGGCTAGTTTTTGAAACAGGGTAGAGAAATTCAGTCTACCAAATTGGCTTTTGTTTCCAAATTAGTCATTCGAATTTCTCTATTCATTTTGTTGTACAAGGTAAAATTCAATCAATCAGGATATCCAAGTCTGAACTAGTAGTCTAAATTTTGCTTGAAAATCAAAATAATAGAACAAATTCAGGCATCCGAATTGATGACACAAAATCTAAACCTTTCTTGTTTTTGCAAAACCATGTCGAACTCAAACAAATCAAGTTTCTAAACACTGGAACCATAAGATAGAACATTTAAAGAATTTCTAATGTAAAAGTCATCATCAAGAACTTTTTTCTTCGAAAGATATGAAATCACTTAGGCTCAAAAACAAAAGTTAAACTTAGACTACAAGATTTGTTCTTCAATTTATAATTCTATGTTCTAAATTCAAAGAGACGTAGGGTTTACAAGTTATACATATTTAATGACTATAACCCTATACTATTGGATCTTCAAAGCCTTCTATACTTGACATCTGCTTCAATCTTCAAGCTTTTAGCCTCACTTTGGATGTCCTTGTTTGTCTTTAACTTCAAGGCAATGAGATCTTTTTGCTTCTTCAATCCACAAGAATCCTTTCACACAAGAATTACTCAAATTATCTTGTATTAGTATTTGTCATTAATCAATAATTCAAAATTTGCACTTAGGGCCAACAATCTCCCCTTTTTTGATGATGACAAACTTGGATAAAAAATGTGAAGGATTAAAACAATGTAGCACAAAGAAGCATGGATGTCACAATAATAGATGAACAAGTAACCATAGTGACAATAAGGTGGCTCATGAGGAGCCTATGGCCCAACTGATCTCTGTATGCCTCATTCCTTCCTTATTTCTAAAGAATTTGACATTCAAGCATCAAAAGTGCTTCTAAGGGAGATTTTTAAAGGACTTATAAAGCTCCCCATTTGATTGAGCTTACCTCTTCTTCTTTTCTTTTTTTAAAAAAGAAAAGGACTTGAAGAAAGGTTAAGTCTGAATTCAAGTTTGCAAGTCCAAGTTGTAAAAATTTCCATATGTTGGCTAAATTTTGATCAAATGAACTTTCTCAAAGTTGTCCAAGCAAGGTAAGAAGGATTTGAAAGATATTTTCAAGGTTAGGATAACAAAAGGACTCATTTTGGTGAAATTTTGGACCAAGTCCAAATTTGAAAAAGTTTAAGCCTTTAACATCAAGATACCAAAACAATCAACAACTCTATCCTTCAAATTCAATGGCAAAAAATCCCCAGCGACAAGTCCAACATCACATATCCAAGTCCAAATTCCATGAAATCCAATCAATTCAACAGCTATCAAAGGACCAAGTCAATTGAATTTCAACGGCGGACCAATAACCATCAAGCCATAATCAATTTCAATTCTCCTATCCAAGTCATTTCAATAGAGTCAAGCAATAACCATTATCAATTATCAATAACCATATCAATTATCAATTATCCAAGTCAACCAATAACCATGTCACAAGCATAAAACTCCATATCAATAATTAAATATTCACCAATCAATATAAGACCACAACCACATTTTGCATAAGACAAATATAAGACTATAACCACATAGGCCATCATGAGATCGATATGGCCATAACCACCACATTTTCCACTACTTACTCCCCCTTTTGTCATCAATTAAATAAGATGGGAAAAGTGATTTAAGCAACAAAAAGGATCTCTCAATGCTAGGTTATCATCATTGAACTTCAACTAAAAGCAAGTTCACGTCATAAAACACATAAAGTACACATTGCTATCAAGTTCATATGAGCAATTTCTAAGCATAATCTACTAAAAATCAAAACTACAAACCTCTTTAAGTAACAACTAAATCTAAAATAAACATAAAAGTATTAAGAACACATATCCATTAAACATGAAGAAGTAAAATAAATATATAGGGACTACAAGGCTTAGTTCTCCTACTTGGTATCATCATCATCCGGAACTCTCCTCATTGTCTTCAATCTAAATTTTTGGTGGTGAATGTGAAGTGTACCATTGCTAGCATGCTCTATTTTGATTAGTTTGGCTTCCAGTAGTTTCAAACCTTGTTGATCTTCTTGTTTCCTACTTCAAAACTAGATGCTTTTGAAAAATTATAATCTCCTTCGTTTCAATCAAACTCCCTTTCCCATTGACCTTATCTTGTCATATTCCCTTTTCTTCTTGTTTTGCTCCATCTCCATTTTTATTCTCATCACGTTCTTTGTTTTCATTATCTCTTGTATCACTTCTAACCACCAATTCAAAATTGTTCCCATTATCACCACCATCATCATTTCCATCATCACTATCATCTTTGTCATCATTCTGACTATCATCATTTTCTTTCTGATTCTCGTCCGTGTTTTCTTCCTCTTCTTCCTCATTTTTCTTTTCTCCTTCTTCATTTTTCTCCATCTCATTACTTTGGCCAAGATGGTATCATTCCTAGTGATTTCTTCACCACCTGATACAGATGGGAGTATGGGTGGACTGTGAAGTCGGAAGTGATGGGTCGATGAATATCAAAAAGAAGGAAATGTTTTGGGAAGGTAAGAAACCAAAAGGCATTACTTTCCACTGGAAATGCTGGTTAGGTATGCAAAAGCCTGTTTTAGGACGTTCATCAGGATGACTGCCTAATTGCATAATGCCTCAAGAAATTTGGCCTGGTGATTATGGTTCTTGGAACTACTCTACCAACCATCCTTGATGAGGACTAATATGCTTGTATGTTGTGTGATAGGTTTTGTAAACTAAGAAGTATGAAGTCTCATTGCCTTGGAGCTAGCAATGCAAGAACAACTCAAATATGCCAAAGTGATTGAAGATTGAAGAGTTTGTTCAAGACGATTAAAGGCTTTGAAGACATGAAGTGCAGGTTACATGAGCTTAATAGGTAAACATTGTAAACCTTACACTCTTAAGTCTTGGAATCAATGAGTTGCAATTGAGACCACAAAACTTGATTTAAATGGTTTCAATAGTTTTGACTTACCTAAATTATCAAGTTTTCATAAATTGTTTTTGCACTTAAAAGGTCTTTAATGACTTATCTTTGAGGCTAGAATGTTTTCCAACTTGTTTGAATTGATTTGAGTATGTTTTGACAAAGTTTCAAAAATTCAGAAGAAGATTCGAACACATGAAGAAGAAATTCGGTCGTCCGAATTTTGTGAAGAATTTTATGAACTGTGCGTGAATAGTAACACTGTTCACATGAACAGTACTTACTTTTTTTTCAGAGAAATTCGGTCGTCCGAATTTTTTGAACAACGCATGAACAGTATACTGTTCGTATGAACAGTATTTTTCCCAGAAAAATTCGCAAGAAAATTCGGACGCAGCTGAAAAATTTGATCGTCGGATTTTACTGTTACTAGTCATTTTATGACCGTTTTAACTGATTTTTGAATTCTATAAAAGCCATAAACTCCAGATTTTTAGTAGAACTTTGAACTTAACAAATCCTACATGCTCTAACTTATTTTACATCAAATTAAATTGAAAAGCTTTCAAATTGCCTTGTGCTCAAAGGTGTACATTCAAGATTCCAAAGGTAAAGGTGAAGCGGTGCTAGCAATTTATCCACCAAGAAGTGTTGGTAATATCCAAACTCCATTCTTCATTTTAATTCTGTTTTTCTACTAGCTCATTGCAAGGTTATCTTTTGACATAAAACCCTTTTGGTAAGGGTAGCCATAGACTATACTAATCAAGGTTGTGGTGTAAAACCCCGTGTGCGGGTGAGCCTTGGATTAGATTGGTCTTTAGGTTGTCTTTAGATATAAAACCCTTGTGGAAGGGTAAGCCTTGTTTGTATAATTACTAAAAGAGGTTGTGAGTGTAAAACCATTGTGTGGTGAGCCTCTTGTGTAATTGCCTAAATTGAGCATATAGTGGATTGGTTGAAATCCTTGAGTGTGGACTCAAGGTAGTGGATGTCGATCTTTGAGAGATCGAACCACTATAAATCGTGTGTTCATTTATTTATAGCTTTACTTGTTTACATACTTATGTTATTATTATTTGTTCTTAGTTGTTGATTGATTGGTTGTGGTTTTATTGTTTGATCATCTTGTCCCAACCATTACATCACATATGAACTTAGAGCTTGTGAATTTGAAGACAAGCTTTTATTAAGGCAAAGGATTTGCAATACAGGAAAAGATTTCGATAATTAGCCTAAGACCTAATTCACCCCCCTCTTAGGTCTTACAATTGGTATCATAGCAAGGTCTTCTTTTTAAGGTCTAACAACCTAGAAGTAAAGATCATATGGCTAGTTTTTCAAATTTGCCTTATATGGAATGTTCATCCACTAATAGATCTCCATTGTTTGATGGTTCTAATTATACTTTTTGAAAGTCTAGGATTGAGATTTACATTTGTTCTATTAACTGTGAATTGCGGAATATTATTGAGAAAGGTCCCTATGTACCATTGAGATTGAAATCCGATGGAGTTACAAGAGAACCAAAGCCCATGAAGGAGTATGATGAGAGCGATTCAAGGAAGATGACATTAAACTACCAAGCAATGAACATTCTTTGTTGTGCATTGATTGTCAATGAATACAATAGAGTGATGGAATGTGATTCTGCTAATGAAATGTGGAAGCTACTTCAAGTCACTCATGAAGACGAAAGAACAAATGTGTGCTTCATGGCAATGGAAGATGAGGTACAACCTACTCCATCTACCTCTACTTATTATGATGATGATATTGATGATCCTAGTGAATTACTTGTTGAGATGTATGGAGAATTAAAGAAGGATTCAGAAAGGAATAAGGAAATGAAAACCAAAATTAATGATTTATTGAATGAGAATTCAAAATTTTTTTGTGAAAATAAAAAGCTTCTTGATTCTATTGAATGCTTGAATATTGAAAAAGAAGTTTTAAATGTCTCTTTACAAAACATGTCCCTTGAAAATAAGATTCTTTGTGAAAAGATTTTGTCTCTTGAAAGAATGCTTGTTGATCATGAGACTTTGAAAAAGAAGGTTGATGAACTTACATCATGTATAGAAAAATTTACAAAAGGAAGGGACAATCTTGATAAAATTCTTGGAGCTCAAAGATCTACTCTTGTCAAAAATGGTCTTGGCTATAATTATGTAAACAATGTGTCTAAATATAAAAACTTCTTTGTTAGAGCTACTTCTACTTCCATGCATCATACTTGTTGTACTTATTGTGGAAAACATGGACATAAAGTCACTAAATGTTATGTTAAAAGAAAAGTAGAGAATGGTGTAAAAACCATTTGGAGAGTTAAAGGAATTATTACTAACCCCCACGGACCCAAGAAAGTATGAGTACCAACGGATATTTCCTCTCCTTTATTGCATGTACACTTTAATTCAAACTCAAGCACCACTAAGCGGTACATTGATGATGTTGGCTTAAAGAATAAAGGAAAGCACCTCATTCATAAGCAAGGTCAAAGCAACGAATGAAGGATTTTTTTTGAGACAAGAAGAAATGAATAATTCTTGGAGTGACCAATGTTGGTAAAGGTTCCTCTCTTCTTTTTAAACAAATGTTGCTTATTGCTGATTTGAACTATAAATTGCTTAACATTAGTCAATTATGTGACAGTGTGAAAAGTTGAATGTAAATGTAATACTTGCACTATACTTGATGGTGTCAATGGTAGAACTATTTTTGTTGCAAATTGTATTAGTGCCTTGCCTTGATGAACTTGTTGCTTATAAAGTTAGATGATTTTTCACTCATGATAATGACGGTTATTTACGACATAATAAACTTGAATATCTTGTTACTTATGATAGTGATGAATTTTCTTGGCATAGAAGATTTGGTCACATAAGCATAGATTTGTTGAACAAACTTTCCTCTCAAGATTTAGTTGGAGGATTGCTTTGAGAAAATTGTCTTTGAGATACTTTTCAATATGAACAACAAACAAAAGAATCTTTCAAACACATGAAAATGCATTTAGACCTCAAACATCTTGAGCATGTTCATATGGATTGATTTGCACTTATGAGGAACTCTAGTAATATTGACTTGAAGTATGCCTTAGTAGTAGTTGAGGATTTCTAAATATTCACTTTAGCATTATTCATTGCTCAAAAAGATGAAGTGTTTCATAAGTTTGAAAAACTATTCAAAAAGGTTCAAACCTCCCTTGAGTGCAAATTGATTTCCATTAGAAGTGACAATGGGAGAATTTTACAAACAAGTCTTTACAAAATTTGTGATAAAAAATTGAATTTCATATAATTGTTTCAACTGCAAAAACCCCACAACAAAATGGTGTTATTGAAAGGAAAATTTGAACTTTACAAAATTGGCTAGGTCTATGCTTTGTGAAAATTCTTCTTCAAAAATACTTTTGGGCCAAATCCTTAAACACCACATGCTATGATAAATAGAATTCTTTTAAGATCATTTTGAAGAAAAACATCTTTTGGATTCTCTTTTATAAGACGTCTCAAATTGCATATTTTAAAATGTTTGGTTATAAATGTCTTATCATAAATTCTTGTGATAACTTACTTAAATTTGATAGAAAATCGGATATTGGTATATCTCTTAGCTATTCTTCTAACGAAAGGCATATAGAGTTTATAATGAAAAGAACCTTATATGATGAGGAAACCATTCATGTTTGTTTTGATGAATCTTACATTTACTTGGAAAGAAAAGGTGAAGATGATGTAGGTACATCTATTAATGACTATCAAACCCAACTTCAAGCACCAACTTTGGAGGATCATACCAATGAGGAAGAAATGATTGAACAAAATCAAGATGACCAACCTAGTGGTGATCAAGAGCTCCCAAAGAAATTAAGATATCCAAGAGGCCACCCTAAGGAGCAAATCATTTGTGATATCTCCCAAGGAGTAAAAAATAAGGCGGTACTTTATCAATAACTTTATTCTTTTATTGCATATGAGCCTAAAAGTATTGATGATGCATTGTGTGATGATTTTTGGATTATTGCTATGCAAGAGGAAATAAATAAATTTGAAAGATACAAAATTTTTGGATATTCCTAAATTTCATGATCATTCCTGATATGAGCAATCCTACGAATTGCTATGATGGCTTAGACATGTCAAATAAAGAGCTAATCATACCGGTCGGGCCAATAACTAGAGCTAGGGCTAAGACGCTTCAAGAGGCCTTGTTTGGCTACGTGGATCAACATTTGAAGACCAAACTTGTTGGAGGAGATTTAGTTGGACCACAGCCCAACTTGGTCCATTTGTCTCAAATACTTGGGCCGGACTTGAAGGCTATGTAATGGGCTTAAGTCCAAGAGGCAATTATGTTTTAAAGACTTGGGCTATCAACCTTGTTGGAATTGTTTTATTTTGGGCTCATATGTATCTTGTTTTTATGTTGGGCTTATATGTATCATTAAGCCCAACCTTTCTTTCAAACCCTAGCTATAAGTAGTCTTCTTGGAGGAAAATTAGGGCAGATTTGATTGTCATTCTATGAGGGGCTGCCGCCACCACTTGAGAGGTTTCATTCCTCTTACCCTTGTTACTCCAAGAACCTCATTTTCACTTATCAATTGAGACTTCCAATTGTGGCGTGTAAATGTTGTTCTTACTTGGTTAAATTCTCATTATCGGGATTGCTTAGAACAAGTTTCTAAGAGGTGTCGTAGGAATTTAATTATCTTTTGTGTATAAGAATTGTAAGTTGTGTGAAAGTAGAGTCATTGTTGTTCAAAGCTGAAATTTCCATCAACTCCATTGCTTCTTCCGCGAATTGCACATCATTTTGGTATCAGAGCCGAGATGTGGAGAGAATTTTCATTCTGCTCCGTTGAAGCTCAAAGACTGCCCGAACAGCCATTTCAAACGGCTTCTTCAAAGACTAACCGAGAAGCTTCAAAAGGTGTGAAAATTTCAGCCTAGGTTTCCAATTCTTTGTATTAAGCATTTTGTAATATTTGCTTGGGATAAATTGTTATAAAAAAAACAGTACAATCAAATACATATACACATATATTTCGGACAAGAAAGGAAAAAAAACAGAAAAAAAAAGTCGGTCCGAAAAAAAAAAAAAAAGAGTACAAAGTCAGTGCAAAAAAAAATTTCTTTCTAGTATATTCATACTTCTTGCTGGACCATTTTGAGTTACTTGTGATAGGCAATTTTTAAAAATTTTGTTTGTTCCAATTGTTAGCTTGTTATAGTTCTTGTTTTGGAGCTTCCAAGATTGTATGCTATTTACTGTTCTTGGGTTGGATATTGTTGTAAACTGGACTGTTGTTGGCAATTTGTTGCTGGACTATTGAAGTTTCAAAGATTGTAAGCACTTGCTAGTGTATTGGTTGTGTTGTAAGCACTTGTTAGTGTATTGGTTGTGTTGTAAACAATTGTTAGTGTATTGGTTATCGTTTGCTACTTAGACAATTGTAACCTATTGTCCTTGGGCTGTTTGGTACTTGGAAGGTTGTAACCTAGTGTTCTTGGGCTGGTCATTGCTTGATGCTTTTGTAACCTAGTGTTCTTGGGCTGGTTGTTGCATGTTATTTGGGCTCCAACTAGACTCGTTGGTTTGTTGAGTTTGGTTCTTAAGTGTAGCTTGAGTTTAAGAGGAATTGAGTGGTAAAAGGCAAGAGTGTGTGAGCTCATTTGAGGGTGTCATTGCCGTGACATAAACACGAGGGGAGTGATAACATTTGAGTGAAACACGTGAGGGAGTGTGTGAGGTTGTTTATTTCTAACGTTGTTTTGCAGGTACAATATCACTTCGCAATGTCACAAGGAGGTAGTACCGAGGAGCACCAAGGGGGAGATGCAAATATTGCTTTCACTTTGAAAGCTATGCAGCAACAATTTGAGAGGTTCAACCAAGCCTTTGAAGAGATAAGAGAACAAATTGATGAAATCAGACAAGAGAGGCGTGCGGAACCTCAAGGGAGACGTGCGGAACCTCAAGGGAGACGTGCGGGAGTGCGCCAACAACAACTACCACCTCGTCGACCTCTACCTCGGTATGAACCGGAGGAGGATGAGTTTGCGGAGGAGGAGGAGATTGAGGCACGCCGACCTAGGAGATTTCAAAGGGACTTGCCATTTAATAGAAGAGACGGAGACCTCAAATCCATTAAAATGCAGATTCCCGCATTCAAAGGAAGGAATGATGCCGACGCTTACTTAGAGTGGGAAAGGAAGGTGGATTTGATTTTTGAGTGTCACAACTTTTCCGAGGATAAGAAGGTAAAAATTGCAGCCGTTGAATTTACTGATTATGCACTAATATGGTGGGATCAAATGGTGACATCTAGGAGGAGAAATGGAGAGATGCCGATTGCTACGTGGGGAGCAATGAAGGCATGCATGAGGAAGCGTTTTGTGCCTTCTTACTACTATAGGGAGATGCACCAAAAACTTCAACGACTCACTCAAGGGCCTAAATCAGTTGAAGACTATCACAAGGAGATGGAAGTGGCTATGATCCGAGCCAACATCGAGGAAGATCCGGAGGAGACAATGGCCAGATTTTTGAGTGGGCTCAATAGGGAGATAGCTAACGTTGTGGAGCTGCAACACTACCTAGAGATTGAGGACATGGTGAACATGGCCATGAAAGTGGAGAGACAGCTAAAGACTAGGCTGGCAGCGAGGAGCGGAGCAAATTCTAACTATGGATGGAACTCTAGATGGCCTAAAAAGGAGGACAAGCCTAAGGATAAGGGAGTGGAATTCAAGGAAGCACCTAAGAAGCCAATCGGTGGATCTGAAATGAAAGGTACCTCCAACACCCAAGCTACCTCTAGTAAGCATTCTTCCATGAAATGTTTTAAATGCTTCGGAACTGGTCATTTTGCAACTCAATGTCCTAATAAGAAGATTATGATTATGAGAGACAATGGAGAGATTGATTCAGAGGATAGCAGATAGTGAAACCGAATTTGTTCATGAAAATGCCTTTGATGATGATGATTGCTTTGAGAGGGTGCATTACGGGGAAGCACTTGTAGTTAGGAGAGTATTGAGTACTCGAGCTGCGTAAGAGATTGTAGATCAAAGAGAAAATCTTTTTCATTCAAGGTGTTTAGTGGGAGGAAAAGTGTGCAATTTGATCATTGATGGGGGAAGTTGTACCAATGCGGCTAGTACCACCATGGTAGAGAAATTGGGGCTGACTTGCATGAAACATCCAGAACCTTACAAGTTACAATGGTTTAATGATAGTGCGGATGTGAAGGTAACTAAACAGGTATTGGTGACCTTCTCAATTGGTAGATATGTGGATGAGGTGTTGTGTGATGTGGTTCCCATGGAGGCTGGTCATATACTCCTTGGAAGACCTTGGCAGTTTGATAGGAGAGTATCACATGATGGGTATACCAATAGGTACTCCTTCAAATTTAAGGACAGAAATTTCATTCTTATACCTCTATCACCTCGTGAGCTATACTTGGACCAGTCAAAGGTAAGTAAAAGAGAGGAGGGTTCGGGTAGAGAGCGTAACAAAATTAAAGAGGGAAAAGAGGCCCAAAAGAAAATTGGGAGTGGCCCAAATGTGAGTGACTACACAAAGTGAGTGAAAGATGCATTGAACAAAAAAGAGAAAAAGTCAACTTGTATGCGAGAGGAAAAATACATGAGAAGAGCGATAGGAGAGAGGAGAGCACTAGTCATAGTAAGATATAGAGAGTGTTTGGTTTCGACACTAACCCTCTTGACTCTTTGCCTAGCGTGTTTTCATCTCTTTTGCAGGGACTATGCGGATGTTTTTCTGAAGAAATGCCCCCTGGGATTACCACCCCTTGAGAGGCATAGAGCACCAAATAGACTTTGTGCCTGGAGCTCAAATACCTAACCGTCCAGCTTACCGGAGTAATCCTGAGGAAACAAAAGAGCTTCAGAAACAAGTGGATGAGCTATTAGAGAAAGGACACGTGAGAGAGAGCTTGAGTCCTTGTGCTGCACTGCATCTATTGGTGCCGAAGAAGGATGGAACGTGGAGGATGTGTGTGGATTGTAGAGCTGTGAACAAAATCACCGTAAAGTATCGCCATCCTATTCCTAGGTTAGATGATATGCTTGATGAACCGCATGGTGCATGTATCTTTACAAAAAATTGATTTGAAAAGTGGATACCACCAAATTAGAATGAAACCAGAGATGAGTGGAAAACAGACTTTTTAAAACTAAGTATGGCTTGTATGAGTGGTTAGTCATGCCATTTGGCTTAACTAATGCACCCAGCACCTTTATGAGATTGATGAATCATGTTTTGCGTGCATTTCTTGGAAAATTTGTGGTTGTATACTTTGATGACATTTTGATATATAGCACTAATTTGGATATGCATGTCATGCATGTGAAGTGTGTCTTAGATGTATTAAGACATGAAAAACTATACGCAAACCTCAAGAAGTGTACATTTTGCATTGAGCGGTTAGTATTTTTGGGGTTTGTAATCAGTTCTCATGGAGTTGAGGTTGATAGTGAGAAGGTGAAGGCTATCCAGGATTGGCCAACTCCGAAGAGTGTGAGTGACGTGAGGAGTTTTCATGGACTTGCTAGTTTCTATAGGAGATTTGTGAAGGATTTTTCTACCATTGCTGCTCCTTTAACTGAGGTAATTAAGAAAGAAAAAGGGTTTACTTGGGGTCGGGAACAAGAACATGCATTTACATTGTTGAAAGAAAAATTATGTTCTGCTCCTATTTTATGTTTACCTGATTTTCAGAAAGCTTTTGAGGTTGAATGTGATGCTTCTGGGATTGGTATAGGTCTGTGCTTTTGCAGGAGAATAAACCAGTTGCATATTTCAGTGAGAAGCTTAGTGGTGCACAACTCAATTATCCCACATATGACAAGGAGTTGTATGCAGTTGTGAGAGCATTGGAAGTGTGGCAGCATTATCTCCAACCTAGAGAGTTTGTCATTAGGACCGACCATGAGTCTTTAAAGCATTTGAAGGGACAGGGCAAGCTGAGCAAGCGACATGCCACCTGGGTGGAGTTTCTAGAAACCTTTCCCTATGTGCTGCAATACAAGCAAGGGAAGGATAATGTGGTAGCTGATGCTTTATCTAGGAGGTATTCCTTGATTACTACTTTACATTCTAAATTATTAGGATTTGAGCAGCTTAAGGAATTATATGTTTCTGATGATGATTTTGCTACTGTGTATTCTGCTTGTGAACATACTGCATTCCGAAAATTCTATAAGCATGATGGGTATCTCTTTCGGGGTAATCAATTATGTGTGCCTAACTGTTCTATGAGCACTTTATTTGTGCTTGAGGCTCATAGTGGAGGATTGATGGGACATTTTGGGGTTGCTAAAACTTTGGATATTTTGCAAGAACATTTCTTTTGGCCTGGAATGCGTAAAGATGTGGAACGTGTGTGTGCCAAGTGTATTGCATGTAGACAGGCCAAATCTACTGTTAAACCTCATGGTTTGTATACCCCTTTACCTGTACCTGCTGAACCATGGACTGATATCTCTATGGACTTTGTTTTGGGTTTGCCTAAGACCAAAAAGGGATATGATAGCATCTTCGTTATTGTTGATAGGTTTAGTAAGATGGCGCATTTCATTGCATGCTGTGCAAGTGGCTGATTTATTTTTCAAAGATGTTGTTAGATTGTATGGCATTCCTAGGTCTATTGTTTCAGATAGAGATGCTAAATTTCTAAGTCATTTTTGGCGTGTGTTGTGGGGTAAATTGGGTACCAAACTTCTTTATTCTACTACATGTCATCCACAGACTGATGGTCAAACCGAGGTTGTCAATAGGACCTTAGGTACCTTACTACGTGCTGTCGTAGGTAAGAATCTTAAAACGTGGAGTGAATGTTTACCATTTATCGAGTTTGCATATAACCGGAGTGTGCACTCAACCACAGGTTATTCACCATTTGAACTTGTATATGGCTTTAATCCTTTAACTATTTTGGATTTGGTGCCTTTACCTTTGCATGAGTTGTCTAGTACAGATGGTAAGAGCAAAGCTGAGCTGGTACGAACCCTACACGAGAAGGCGAGACAGCATATTGAGCAGAAAAATAAGGTCTACGCCAAACAAGCCAATAAAGGACGAAAATTGGTGACTTTTGAACCCGGTGATTGGGTTTGGGTGCACTTAAGGAAGGAACGTTTTCCTGCCCAGCGGAAGTCCAAATTAGCTCCTAGGGGAGATGGTCCATTTCAAGTGATAGAGAGAATCAACAATAATGCCTACAAGCTTGATCTGCCAGGTGAGTATGGTGTTTCCGCGACCTTTAATGTTGCTGACCTTTCTCCTTTTGATATGGATTCAGATTCGAGGACGAATCTTCGTGAGGAGGGAGGGACTGATATGAGCAATCCTACGAATTGCTATGATGGCTTAGACATGTCAAATAAAGAGCTAATCATACCGGTCGGGCCAATAACTAGAGCTAGGGCTAAGACGCTTCAAGAGGCCTTGTTTGCCTACGTGGATCAACATTTGAAGACCAAACTTGTTGGAGGAGATTTAGTTGGACCACAGCCCAACTTGGTCCATTTGTCTCAAATACTTGGGCCGGATTTGAAGGCTATGTAATGGGCTTAAGTCCAAGAGGCAATTATGTTTTAAAGACTTGGGCTATCAACCTTGTTGGAATTGTTTTATTTTGGGCTCATATGTATCTTGTTTTTATGTTGGGCTTATATGTATCATTAAGCCCAACCTTTCTTTCAAACCCTAGCTATAAGTAGTCTTCTTGGAGGAAAATTAGGGCAGATTTGATTGTCATTCTATAAGGGGCTGCCGCCACCACTTGAGAGGTTTCATTCCTCTTACCCTTGTTACTCCAAGAACCTCATTTTCACTTATCAATTGAGACTTCCAATTGTGGCGTGTAAATGTTGTTCTTACTTGGTTAAATTCTCATTATCGGGATTGCTTAGAACAAGTTTCTAAGAGGTGTCGTAGGAATTTAATTATCTTTTGTGTATAAGAATTGTAAGTTGTGTGAAAGTAGAGTCATTGTTGTTCAAAGCTGAAATTTCCATCAACTCCATTGCTTCTTCCGCGGATTGCACGTCAATTCCATTATTGGTACTAAATGGTTTTTAGAAATAAACTTATTGAATCCAGAGAAATTGTTAGAAACAAGGTTAGACTTGTTGCCTAAGGATTTAATCAAGAAGAAGGAATTGATTATGATGAAACCTTTGTTCCGAATGCTAGACTTGAGTCCATAATAATGCTTTTGACTTGTACTTGCTTTAAGCTATTTCAAATGAATGTCAAAAGTGTTTTTCTAAATGGTTTTATTAAGGAAGTGGTTTATGTGGAACAATCACCCGGTTTTGCTCATGAAAAGTTTCCTAACCATATTTTCAAACTATCCTAAGTTTTGTATGGTTTAAAACCAGCTTTTAGAATTTAGTGTGTAAGATTGAGTAGTTTCCTTCTTTCAAAAAGATTTTCAAGAGGAAAATTGAAACTATTTTTTTTTATAAAATCCTCATGCTACAATGATCTATAACTTGTCCAAATATATGACACAATTTTTGGTGCTTCTAATACTTCACTTTGTGATGTGTTTTCCAAGTTGATGCAAAGTAAATTTGAAATGAGCATGATAGGAAAACTCAATTTCTTTCTTGGCCTACAAATTATGCAAACCAAGGATGGCACTTTCATGTATCATGTTAAGGTATAAGCACTTTCATAAGTTTATCAACTATGCTTGACAAGAATAAAAATGTTTCATAGGAGTAGTCAACTCTATTTGACAGCAAGTAGAGCCAATATTATGTTTGTCATGTGCTTGTGTGCTAGATTTTATCTTGTCCTAGAGAGTTTCATTTGATTGCTATTAAACACATTCTCTATTACCTTATTGATACTCTATGTGATTATGGTCTATATTTCAAATGTGTGGCTATGTTATGTGATAACACAAATTCAATAACTTTGACAAAGCATATAGATATCAAACTTCATCTCATTAGAGATCATTCTACTAAGGGTAATACTACTAAGGGTAATACTTGTTTAAATCATGTTTGCATTAATAAACAAACTAATGATATCTTACTATGCCATTAGCCGAAGAAAGGTTTAACCAATCTTAGAAGAAGCTTAGAAATTTAAAAAATTCAATGACTAATGAGTGTATTCAAGTGTTGTAGCTCCAGGTAAGGACAAATAAGCCTAGCATGAGAAAAGGAAAGGGAAAAGCCAAAGAAAGAGAAGGAGGACAAGTGATCAATAAACCAAGGAAAGTTCATGTTCCTCAAAGTATGTCATGGCTGGTAGTTTTGTCACAGTGGAGACTGTTACTGAATTTGATGATTGGATAAAAAAGAACCATAAGATAAATCTATGTCACAAGGTGGATGTCATCAAACTATCCGAAATGGGTAATATACTCTCATTTTTAAATGATGTGAGCTGGACTAGTTTGCTTGTGGTTGATGAATGCTATTACTTTCCTTAGTCTATGAAGTTTATGCAAATATTAAGGAAGAAAGAGTTGAGCAAGTTGGTAATAAAACTATTTAGTGGTATTCTTCAAGAATATCACAAGTTGATTTTTGAGATTGACAATGCATTGCTCAATAGAATTTGTGATGTTGAGGATGTTAAGTTTAGGCATTATTCTTCTGAGGACATTGTTTTATAAGTGAGTTATACTCACATGAAAGAACTGAGAATGCCTATATAAATGGTAGAAGCCTCAAGACTAGAAAGGAGAGAGAGATAAAAGCTTTTTGATACTAGTAAAAGAATTTTGCATCAAATGCTTACTACCTTGAATATAGCATACTTTGAGCACAAGTCTTCTGTTGATAATATGTATGCTGTAATTATGCTAGCCATGCATAAGAAAAGAAAAATGAATTTTGGATATATAGTGCTAAATAATATAATGGCAGCTAGAAGAACTGAGCATAAGGCATTGCCGTATGGAAGGTTATTAACATGAATTTTCAAGTATCTCCAAGTGCAATTGTCTTCCAGTGGTTTATCAATAAAGAGTGAAGAAGTCTACGCCAACAACTCACTAAAAAGAATTCCTTGGATAATTGATGAGGATGAAATATGGAGAACAAAAGCAGAAACTCCTTTAAGAAGAAAAGAGGATGAAGAAAGTGAAGAGGTTGAGGAAGAAGAAGATGAAGAAGAAATATTGGCAAAGTAAATGAAGAAAAAGAGGAGGCATGACTCATCTAGTGAGGGGGAGCAACCTTACACAAAAAGAAGACTATTTGAAGAAGTACCATCTATTGAAGGAAAATAAGTTGTCAAGGTGTTTCAAGAGATATTGAACAGCCATACAAATTCTTGAAGTCCTTTGTTCCAATGATTCTTGTCAAATTTGATGATTTAGAAGCTAGAGTCAAGAATATGAAAGAAGACTTGAGAAAGATTTCTCAAGTTATTTTAAATAGTGCAAGTTCCTATAAAGCCAAAGAAGAAGAAATGAAAGAAGATGAGAAATAGAACAGTGAAGAGAAAAATGAAGAAGATCAAGAAGATAATATGGGTGGAGATGACAGCAATAAAGTTGACAGTAATGAAAGTGAAAATTGAAATGACTATCAATTTATTGCTAAAGAAGAAGACAAAAGATGAAGGAAAAGGCAGTGAAGCATCCCAAGAAGAAGAAGAACATGAGAATGAAGAACAAAGAGGTAGAGCTCAAGAGAACAAGCAAGAAGAAGGAGGTGAAGGGAGTTTAACAAAGTCAAATCACAAATCCATCACCAATTTCCTTCAGCCAAGGGAGGAGGAAAATGTGGTTCAAAGAAAGAAGATCCAAAGATCCTCTCGATTGGTAACTTTCCAAAGCACAATTACACGAGCAAGGAGTCAACAAATGAAGGAGCCCATCATATAGAGATCAAGGAGACATGGCCATCATAACAAACAAATTTGGAAATGAAGACCCTGAAGCACATCCAAGACTAAGCATTTCTATCCCTAAACTCTATTTTGATGCTTATTTAGCTTATGCATTGATGAACATGTTATGCTTTAATATTGAAATTTACTTGTGTCTTTCTAGTCATGATAATATTTTGAAGCTCAATATGTGAAATCTTTGTGATAAGAGCTTCTTTTGTTTCACTTTTGTTGTCCAAGTACTCTTACCCCAAGTTTAATCGTTGCTAAAAAGGGGAGAAGAAGTTGATAATATATTGCTTATTGTATTATTATTGAGATACTACATAATGCTTATTCCTGTTAGGATGATAATTATTTGACCAGAGAATTGCTGAATATTGCAAATATACATTTTATGAGAGTTGGCTAATATATTACTAAATTGCCAAATGAGGTTTAGTCCATATACTGCTTATATGTGATACATGCTGTCTCACTTTTATTAACCCCATCTTTGATTGATGACAAAAGGAGGAGAAGAAATGTTATGACAAAATGTGTGAAAATGTGAAATAGCAGTGGAATTCCTCATGCATCTCTGAAAATCCATGTGTATGTCAAGAGGGAGAAAGAATGTTGACTGCAAAATATGCTATGTGCTTGTTGTATTGTAATGTGCTTGCTGTAAATATGCTATGTATGATTGCTATAGGTTGAAATGTAAAATAAATGTGTATTGTGCAAATATATAGTTGCATTTGAAATTTAAATTGAAAATGATTGTTTTCTGAGATTTTGAAAATAGTTGAGTTGAGATTGTGAAATTTTCATCATCTTTCTTGACTTGACCTATGACTTTAAGTTTCTCTATGAAAACAATTAAATGCATGAGTTATATCTGTTGTCAACAATTTTAGATTTAAAATTCAGATGCATGTTCTGAAATTCGGATGAATGAATATTTTGTTGCTAAAACATGCTCTTTTATTGATCCAAATATGTATTAATCTCTTCCATTATGTTTGAACAACCTTAGGAACACTTTATTTCACTTTAAACATTCATTATATTGAATTTATTGCAGTTTGGACTTAAGATTTAAAAATTCAGATGCAAGGTTTAAAATTTTGGATGCATGTTCTGAAATTCGGATGCATCCATATTTTGCTGCCAAAATGTGCTCTTTTGTTGTTCAAATTAATTCAAACATGCTTCAAGCTCTTCTAATATGTTTGAACAACCTTAGGAAAGCTTATTTTCAAAATTGAAGCTTTCATTTCACTTATTTTACAGTTCAGACTTAATATGTCAAAATTCGGATGCATAGTATCTCAAGTCCAAACTTGTTGAAAAATGAGCACAATCTAAGGGGGAGCATTGTTAAACATTTACAACCTTTAAAACCTCTATTAGAATCTTTTCTAAATACTTAAATGCTATATCTTCTATCCTAGTAATTGGAAGGAAGGAGGTTAATGGAGGTTGGTTGGGTCATAGGGTCATATTGAGCCTTTTGTATGTCAATGTGCTAAATTGGGTATTTTCTATCATTGACATTAATACTTCTATGTACTACATCGTTTTAGTCTATCACATTTTGCATCAAAGTTTGTCATCATCAAAAAGGGGGAGATTGTTAGCCCTAAGGGCAAATCATGTAGTTTTGATTAATGACAAATATTGATGAGGACTAATATGCTTGTATGTTGTGTGATAGGTTTTGTAAACTAAGAAGTATGAAGTCTCATTGCCTTGGAGCTAGCAATACAAGAACAACTCAAATATGCCACAATGATTGAAGATTGAAGAGTTTGTTCAAGACGATTAAAGGCTTTGAAGAAGTGAAGTGTAGGTTACATGAGCTTAATAGGTAAACATTGTAAACCTTACACTCTTAAGTCTTGGAATCTATAAGTTGCAATTGAGAGCAAAAAACTTGATTTAAATGATTTCAATGGTTTTGAACTTACCTAAATTATCAAGTTTTCATAAATTGTTTTTGCACTTAAAAGGTCTTTAATGACTTATCTTTGAGGCTAGAATGTTTTCCAACTTGTTTGAATTGATTTGAATATATTTTGACAAAGTTTCAAAAATTCGTTCGGACGTATGAAGAAGAAATTCGGTCGTCCGAATTTTGTGAAGAATTTTCTGAACCGTGCGTGAACATTACCTATTGTTTTTCCAGAGAAATTCGGACGAAGATTCGGACGAAGTAGAAGAAATTCGGTCGTCCGAATTTTGTGAACGCATGAACAGTATATTTTTCACATGAACAGTAACACTGTTAACATGAACAATATTTTTTCCAGAAAAATTCGCAAAAAGATTCTGACGCAGCTGAAAGATTCGGTCTTCCGAATTTTACTGTTACTAGCCGTTTTATGATCGTTTTAATTGATTTTTGAATTCTATAAAAGCCATAAACTCCAGATGTTTTAGTAGAACTTTGAACTTAACAAATCCTACATGCTCTAACTTGTTTTACATCAAATTAAATTGAAAAGCTCTCAAATTGCCTTGTGCTCAAAGGTGTACATTCAAGATTCCAAAGGCAAAGGTGAAGTGGTGCTAGCAATTGTAATTATCCACCAAGAAGTGTTGGTAATATCCAAACTCCATTCTTCATTTTAATTCTATTTTTCTACTAGCTCATTGCAAGGTTATCTTGTGACATAAAACCCTTTTGGTAAGGGTAGCCATAGACTAGATTAATCAAGGTTGTGGTGTAAAACCTCGTGTGTGAGTGAGCCTTGGATTAGATTGGTCTTTAGGTTGTCTTTAGATATAAAACCCTTGTGGAAGGGTAAGCCTTGTTTGTATAATTACTAAAAGAGGTTGTGAGTGTAAAACCATTGTGTGGTGAGCCTCTTGTGTAATTGCCTAAATTGAGCATATAGTGGATTGGTTGAAATCCTTGAGTGTGGACTCAAGGTAGTGGATGTAGATCTTGGAGAGATCGAACCACTATAAATTGTGTGTCATTTATATATAGCTTTCCTTGTTTACATGCTTATGTTATTATTATTTGTTCTTAGTTGTTGATTGATTGGTTGTGGTTTTATTGTTTGATCATCTTGTCTCAATCATTACATCACATATAAACTTAGAGTTTGTGAATTTGAAGACAAGCTTTTATTAAGGCAAAAGATTTGCAATACAGGAAAAGATTTATATAATTTGCCTAAGACCTAATTCACCCCCCCCCCCCCTCTTAGGTCTTACAAGTTGCTCTTCTTCTTGAAATAGTCTCCTCTTGGATGGGGTTGTTCTACCTCAAATGGAGATTTTTTTCTCCATTTTGTATTCCTTTCTCTTATTTATACTTCTTGTTCTATCACTTCTTCTTCAATTTCTTTATCTTTCTCCTTTTATCTTATCCTTCCTCAATAGGGTTTCTTTCCTCGTTCTCCAAATACATCATCATCAAGAGTGAGCTGACTCTTTTAAGTGACTCATTGGTGTGGATACTTCAGGGTAATGGGATGTTGAAATCCTTAAACACTCTAGTAGGCAGTCTACCATAGGGAAAGGCCTTGTTTTTCTTCTTTCTAGCCCTAACCATGTGTTTCAAGGCCATATTTCCAAAATTCATCTTCCTCCTTTCATGAAGGGCTACTAGCATAATAACTATGTGCATATTTCCAATGGAAGATTTGTGGCCAAGTTTGGGATGATCATAGTTGTGAGCATGTGGCGTAAAACTTTTACTTTGGCATCAAGTGCATTAATCTCTCTTTCTTTCACACTCCTAAACCTCTTCCCATTAGTGAAAGATGCTTTAAAGCTTTCATTTTTATATAATTCTGAAATAACACATTGTTGTCCCAAGGTATGATATCATTTGGCCTATTTTACCATTTTCTGTTTTGATTTTTCTTGTTTCTTGTTTTTCACTTAGTTTTGCTAGACCTTTGGGATATTTTGGGATATAGTTAAGTGTGAATAATCCCCAACTCAACCTAGATTAGTAGGATTAATTATTTTAGGGTTTTACTTATATATATACTCTCTTCATGGGAGAAATTCATTAGCTTATGAATTTTGATGAAATGAACATTTTGTTCTTAAGAGCTTTAGGGTGAAACTCTAATTTTTCTAGACTTATCAAAGGTTTCTAGTGTATCAACTATTCCTCCCATCTCAAGTAGGGGTTCCAGTTGCTTTATTCTTCTAGGGGTTTTCTTGGATTGGGGAAAGGGACATTCGATCACTCAAATTGGGGTTTTATCTCTATAGGTAGGGTCTTATTAGGTGTTTAGAAGAGACAATTTTTACTATTCACTTTGGGTTCTAGGGCCTCAGTTTCCCTAGGGTTTTTAAGTCTTGAATTGTGGGTTTTGAGATTTCTTATCTTGGGGAATCTTTGGGTGCTTCCACCTTCAATTTCATCAAATTTGTATCATACTAAATGAATTCTTATCAGTTGGCATAAGATCATTTGTGATACCCCCAACCCTTCCGCTAGGTTCCACTGCGGCTGAGTAAAGTACCAACGTGCCTTTCGACACTGATATGTACAAGTACTAGTGTGTCCAGAAGAGAAATAAAAACTAAACATATATAAAATAATATAATAAACGAAAACAACAGCGGAAGTCTTTACATATAAAAGTAGATCCTTAATAAAATATTTCCTCTTTCTAAAACTAGCAAAAGAGAACAAAAGATACATTATCTCCCAAAAGTACTTATACTATACACATAACAAAAGATTTTTGCCAATTTAAAGTTACAGTAAATAAGAAGCCCACTACTCAGTCTCCAAGTATAATCCATCTAAAATAAATATTAAAAATAGGTGTGAGCTAAAAAGTTCAGTGAGTTTACGTGTGTGCTTGTGATTTCAAAATGATATGGGTAAATGCACATGTATGGATGTGTACATATTATTTGCATGTAATTAAATATTCTTTTCGTTTAAAAAAACATGCACAAACTGATGGTAAAGGTTGGACTAGTTGGAAAGTTTGAGTAAATCAAGACATCAGCATAACACATCAAACCAATTTTCTCAGACATGACAAACAATCAAATGCTGGCTCAACGGTTCATCTATCGGAACCAATAATGGTGTCAGCATGGAACCAATCCTGGCATCTCGTAGTCAATATCAGCCATATACCAGTACGAATATTCAATTTCACAAACTACCTTATGCCTCCCCACACAGAGACCAGGCTAAGGATTCTGGAGTACCTACCAGTCCAACCATGGTGATTAACCTCAACATTAAGCCTCTCCTAACTCATTGTTAGGTGACTGCAGACAGATAAATGAAGTACTAGTTGGGCCATGCCCTCCCTGCCATAATGCGTCCCCTTTCAAGTGGATTCATAATTCAGAGTCTGTGCGTTCCACGCCAGTGGAAGAAGCCCTAGTACGGGGAACTAATCATGTATAGTGCAATCCACTGACGCTTTAGGCTCAAATCCTATCCAGTCACATCATATTCCAAATCATATATGGTCGAGACAGAGTTTTTTTATGCATCTTTTCAAACATAAAGGGCACTCAAGTAGCAATCTGAATGAATCCAAATTCATAACCAAATCTAATTTCAACATAGCTTCAAAATAACAATCGCTCGCCAGTCCAAATATGTAAATGCAAGTTTATCCAAATATGTCATTTAAATGCACATGACTTTCTAAAAATACACAATAAAATATTTTTTTAAGATTACTTGCACTTATTAATCATGTTCAAATACTATAAGATTTCAAATCAAATAAATACCAATTTGGAGCACCGCTCCGAGATATTTTTAATCCACAAATAAAAACATATTGTGGACAACCTCTCCAATTTAAATACAAGTAGCAAAAAATCCTCAAAATAACATATTCAAACTTGCGAATTGCAATTATTGATAACACTAAAAGTACAATGAGTTTGGATTTGTAAACTCATCTTATCACAATATAATATATATATATATATATATATATATATATATATATATATATATATATATATATATATATATATATATATATATATATATATATATATATATTTGTTTTGTTTTGCTATCTTCTTCCATTTTCTTTCTTTTCTCATCTTCTTGAAGATATAAATATACAAAGTTTTGAAGATATAATATCCCAAATATCATAATTTCTCAAATACTCAATATTTTGCTATTCTCAAATCTATTTCAAATTCTAAAATATATAAATTTTTATACTAAATTAATTTATACTATAAATAATAAAATAAAAAACTTTTACTAAATAAAAAAATTATACTATAAATTTAAAGCAATTATAAAACAAACAAGGAAACTTACAAACAAAAGAAAATAATATGAAATCATACCTTCATTGACAAAGAAGAAGTCAAGCCAAGAAGAAAAGAAATGAGCCAACCTATGCGAGCAACCAAGAAGAAGAGAAGAGAAGAAAAAAAAGATTCGATGAATCAAGTCTTAGAAAAGGATTATCTAGAAAATTCAAACGACCTAAGGTCTGGACCTTTGCTGAAACGATGAACAGTGCCATCGGGTGAACAGTGCGGAAGACAGCCACAACTGGGGAACGAATTTCAGCTTCCAAACTGCTCAAAATTCCAGTTGCTATGAGTTTGTTGGTTCAAATCTTGACTATACACACTATTATTCTTGAAGAAGACTGGAAAATCAGCCAACTTTTGCATAATTTTTGATGAACTTCGAGAAAGCTGAAAATTTCTGGATTTGTGAAATCTGCCCATTTCTGGAATTGGGAAACTTAGGACATCATCTGATTATGATTCCTACCTATTGCTCATCATCTTATCTTTCTTCTTTGGGTAAAATCTGTTGAAATTTTTGTTGCATTATCCCTGTTCTTGCTGTATTTATGCTTCATTGCTTATCTTTGCCTCTTTTGTATTACTTAGCACTCTTGTGTTTCTTGTTTCATTGGAGCTCTTGTGGATGATCTGTGTTAAAATTTGTCCAGATTATCTTTAAATCATCCATGAAAACCCTTTCTTTCAAATTCTGCACTCTAAGTGTTTGATGAATTGCCCCAACCAGACATTTTGAATACTACTCCATAGGCTGGTTGAAAAGTGCTACTTGGATTGTTTTCCTTGATTAAGCTAAAAACTGATTGATGTAGAGAGTGTGAATTACTGCCAACAAAGAGTCTATACTGATTTCCCATGCTTCAAACATCCTTTCTTGTTGAGATTCTAGTCCAAAATCGCTGGATTCTTTTCTGCATTTTCTGGATTTTGAAGTTGGCCGAAAATGATAGTTTGCCACTCTTACTACTCATTGTATAACCCCTGAGTTGTTTTGAGCTTTCCAAAATAGATTAGTGGTTGTGTATGGCTTTGGATGACATGGCTGACCATCAACCGCCAACCGCCCACTCTCCGGCGAAGTTGGCTTGGACTTCCAAATCCTTTGCTTCTCTCTTCACATCCCCAACCTCCTCCGATTCTGCTATACCTTTGAAATAAGTTACTTCTCACAATGGGAAACACTGCACTGCATTTCACTCTGCTGAAGTTGCTGCCTCTAGCGCAACCTTTCTCCCTTGCTCTTGTTGGGAAATTTTCTCATGGACGGCCTTCCATGGAGGTTCTCCGTAAGGAGTTTAACACTATTGGCTTAAAAGGAACTTGCTCTCTTGGTTGGTTAGACCCTCGCCATATTCTGATCAGACTATCTCTTGAAGAAGACTATGTTCGCTTATGGATGAAAGGTCATTGGAGCCTTCTAGGTTATCCCATGAGAGTCATGAAATGGTCTCCAAATTTTACGAGTGTTGGCTGAACCTTCGATTCTTCCCATTTGGATCAGCTTTCCGAGTCCGACCATTCATTTCTTCATAAAAGATGCTCTCTTTTCTATTTCTTCAGCTATTGGTAGGCCCTTGAAATTGGATGAACCTACAGTCACTCTTTCTCGGCCTAGTGTCGCACGGGTTTGTGTTGAAGTTGATATTCTCTCCTCTTTGCCATCCAAAATATGGATTGGAATGGGTTCCTCAGGATTTTATCAAGATATTCACTATGATAATCTTCCTCCATATTGTGTTACCCTGTAAAAAAAGTAGGTCATTCAATTGAGCATTGCCACCAGTTTCAACTACAACCGCCAACAACAGCTCTCCCAAATGCTAATGTAATTGAAGCTAATCCCTGTAAGGGACAGTGACACAACCTCATCAACAACGACCGACTCATGCTCTCCCTCACACTAAGGCACCTACAAGCATTTCTATGAAGAGGGTGCTGCAGTGGGTTGAAAAAGCAACAACCCAGCTTGTAACCTCGACAACGGCTCACCAATCCCTAAACACTACTGTAAATGCAATTTGAGGCTTCAAAAGAAAATCCAGCAACCATATTTGTGGGCAATGAGCCAACTGATTCAGGGGAAATTGATGCTCTTCCACCAAATACTGTGAACCCATCGCTGGCTGATGTTAAACATATTAATGCAACCAGCAGCCGTGCAACATCGAATGCAACATCTGAAATCACAGATGAAGTACTGCTAAACAAGAATCCATTGATACAATGTATGAGGGGTAAGACTTTCTTTGATGATTATGCGATTAATCCTCCAACCCATTTGGTTCCAGAATTTGCTCAGCGAGGTTATGAATCTGATGGAGATAAATACTCTAGACCCCTACCTTCCCAGGGATAGATTTATGCAAGCTTTTACTATGCAAACTTAAATGTCCATGCTCGAATGTAGGGTTTCTACTAAGTCTTCTGGTCATGTTATGCATTTCAAAGCTCGTCGGGCCATCACTTTGTCATTTAACAAATTTCGAAATGAATAATTGGATTGTTTGGAACATTAGGGGCATTGTTTGATCGTTCTTCTTTCTCGCATGCTGAAACATCTTATTTCTACTTACAAATGCTCTCTTGTGGTCATTATTGAACCATTGGTTGATCCTTCTCTTCTTCCACGGTATGGTCTAAGGCTTGGTTTTCCACATTATCTCAGTAACTCTAATGGAAAAATTTGGATGTTTTGGAATCATAATATTATTTTCCAGCAAACTTTGGTGACTGAACAGTTAGTCCATGGTACAATAGCATCTCTATGTGGGGTTGAAGTTTCTTGCTCTTTTATTTATGGCAAATGTTGTTATACCGCACGTAGGGCTTTGTGGACAGATTTGGTTTCATTGGCTGCTTATATTACTTCCCCGTGGATGGTGGCTGGGGATTTTAATGTTGTGAGATCAGTTTCAGAGTGTTTGGGTTCTCCCCCAACTTTGCTGCCTATTAATGAATTTAACACTGCTATAAATGATTGTGGTTTATTGGATGTACCTTGGTGCAGGTCATCTCAATCACGTCCTTCTTGGAGGCGATTGGATAGAGCACTTATGAATCTGTCTTGGAGCTCCAAGTTTACCTACTCTACCATGCAGCATTTGAGCCGAACTGGATCTGATCACTCTCCATTATTACTCTCCATCGCTGAAGCTAAGAAATATGGGTGTAAGAGCTTTAAATTTCAAGATATGTGGATGACCAAACCAGATTTCTTCCAGATAGTTAAAGAGGTTTGGGCGGCTGAATTCTTTGGCAATGGAATGCAAATTTTTGCACAGAAGCTAATGAGACTAAAGCAAGCCTTGAAGCAATGGAATGCTGCTGAATTTGGTACCTTGCACTCTAACATTGCTAAAGCTGAGGATGACGTCTTAAATGCTGAATATGCATATGAAAACTCACCTACAGAGGAGGCAAGAACAATATTAAATCTAGCAAAAGCCAGGTTAACAATTCACCTACGGCAAGAAGAAATCTTTTGGAGACAAAAAGCAAGAATCAAATGGCTCAAAGAAGGGGAAGCTAATACATCATACTTTCATGGAATATGTTCTGCTAGATGGAGTCATCTACGTATTGCTGCAATTCGAGATGATAATGGTCGGACACTTTATTCAGATGAGGATATTGAGCAAGAGGCTGTCAGTTTTTTCTCCTCTCTTCTCACAATGGATTCTACTGCCTTGACTTCGGATCAGTTCCAACCGA
The DNA here is from genome assembly GCA_030512225.1 of Rauvolfia tetraphylla. Lineage (NCBI taxonomy): Eukaryota > Viridiplantae > Streptophyta > Magnoliopsida > Gentianales > Apocynaceae > Rauvolfia > Rauvolfia tetraphylla. Next base: position 155,178 of record JAJQKT010000017.1, on the reverse strand, counting down.
TGCTGGAGTACATACCTTCCCTCATTTCTGAGAATGATAATAAAGAATTATCCATGCTACCGACTAAGGACGAAGTTAAAAGTTCAAGTATTTTCCTTGAGCTCGGAAGTGCCCCCGGTACTGATGGTTTTCTGGGTTCTTTCTTTAAGAAGTGTTGGGACATAATCGCTGATGATCTCCATGCAGCGGTTTGTGACTTCTGGGCTGGTATTCCAATGCCCCAAAGCTTCACCAGCACTTTGATTGTCTTGATTCCGAAGGTACCAGCACCGTCTTCATTTGCAGACTTTCGGCCAATAAGTCTTTGCAATTTTACCAATAAGGTAATTACTAAGACTATTGCCAATCGATTAGCCAAGCACTTACCCCATCTGATTTCTCCTAATCAAACTGGTTTTGTGAAGGGTCGAAACATTGTTGAGAATGTTCTACTTATTACTGAAATGGTTTCTTCCATGGACCGGAAAGTGAGAGGCAGCAACCTTGTTGTTAAGTTGGATATGATGAAGGCCTTTGATAGGGTTTCTTGGGGATTCTTGCTTCAAATATTGGGTCGTTTTGGATTCAACCCTCATTTTTTGAATCTAATACATAATTGTTTGGCTTACAATAAATTCTCTGTATTAGTTAATGGTAAACCTTGTGGATTTTTTCCCTCTTCAAGAGGGGTTAAACAAGGAGACCCTCTCTCCCCCTCCCTCTTTATTATTGCTGCTGAAGTTTTATCTAGAGGTCTTAACTATCTAATGGTCGGTAATCATATTGGTGTTTTCTCCTTGCCGAGGCGAGTGTATATCTATCTCTCACTTAAGCTTTGCAGATGATGTTATTATATTCACAACTGGAGAGAAGAGAGGCCTCCGAAAACTCATATTTTTCTTGAAAGATTATGAGCAGGTGTCGGGCCAAAAAATCAACTATGGTAAAAGCTCATTCTATGTCTCTACTCGTGCCTCAGAAAGGAGGAAGGAGATTATAGCAGCGGTAATCGGTTTTTCTCTAAAATCATTTCCTATTATATATCTTGGATGTCCAATTTTCAAAGGGGTTAAGAAAATTCTTTATTTCCAACCGTTGGTAGAAAAAGTTTCTGCTCGATTGCAGGGATGGCAAAGTAAGATTTTGAGCCCTGGAGGAAGGCTTGTCCTTATTAAGCATGTCCTCACAAGTATCCCCTTGTATCTATTGGCATCTCTTGGTCCACCTAAGGGAGTTCTTTTGCAGCTTGAAAAGTTATTTGCTGAGTTCTTCTGGGGCTCCTCTTTGGAGGGGAGGCGTAGACATTGGGCATCTTGGGCCAAATTATGTAAGCCCGCTCAAGAGAATGGTCTCGAACTTATTTCCTTGCATGCATATGAGAAGGCATTTGCATATAAGCTTTGGTGGTTCTTTCGAACAGTTAAATCTCTTTGGGCAACTTTCATTAAAGCAAAGTATTGTACTGATATCATTCATGTATCTGAAGTTTCTCTCCCAAAATTGTGTTCGCATTCTTGGCGACGTGTGCTTAAAGTGAAGGATGAGGCTGAACAATATATTGGTCTCATCGTGGGTAGTGGAGACTTGAATTTCTGGTGGGAAGATTGGACTCTAAAGGGGAAGCTTAAGGAGCTTACTGAGATACGGGATCATCACCTCTCTCATGGGACACTTCTTTAATGATTTCCGAGATAAGTTTGATTAGTTTGCCTCAACACCTAGTACAAAGAATTTCCTCATATTCTATACATCTAACTGAGGAAAGTGATCAGTTTATTTGGAAGCTCGAGCCTCATGGTAAGTTCACGCTTTCCTCAGTATTAAAGATTATACAACCGGCCAACCCAGCTATTTTCTCAAGGCAGTGTATCTGGAGTAAGGAATGCCCTACTACTGTTTTACGTGTTTATGTGGAAATTGCTTGAATGGTCATCTGCCCTTGGATTGTACTATGAAGAAATTGGGATTTCATTTGGCATCTAGGTGTTTTTGTGGGCTTGCTACTGAAACTTTTGATCATCTTTTCTCCACGTGTCCTTTTGCACATCATATTTGGACTTATTTCGGAGGGTTCTTTGGGTTACTCGCCTTGGAAGGTTTATCACTTCACTTGCGATTGCAAACATGGGTGGCTACGTAAGAGAAAAAAAGTCATTTCTCCTTCGACTTGTACCAGCCATTATCTCATTGGGAGTTGTGGAAATCTAGGAATACGTACCGCTCGAGCGACTAGGGTGACTCTATATCATTTGAAGCAATCTATTTTGGGTTACCTCCTATCATTAGCTCATGCAAAGGGCTTTGTCTCGGCCTTATCTATTTTTGGCATTCCTATGCATCCGCTTACTCCAAAAAAAACATCGACATCCACTTGTAGTGAAATGGAAGCAAGTTTATGATCCGGATCAAGTAATCTTGAATATTGATGGGGCTTCAAAGGGAAATCCAGGGGAATTCATCGGTCGGAGGAGTTCTTAGAACATCCAATGGAAACTTTATTGCTGCCTTTTACTCCTATATTGGCATCCAGAACTAATTTTGAGGCAGAGTTGCAGGGGATTACTTTTGGGTGTAAAACTATGTCTATCACTACAGATATTCTTACGTGGCAGTCCAAAGCAGACTCACTACTATTACTTAACTCGGGTTCTTGCTAAACATAGGCCCCGCTTGGAGATTTAGGTATACTTTGCGTCATATTCTCTCACTCACCAAAGGCAAGAATTTTTCCTTTTCACATGTTTATCGAGAAGCAAATGTGGTTGCAGATGCCTTGGCCAATCAAGGGTATATCGACGCTAGTACTTCCTATATATATGCTTTGGATCAACTGCCGCAAGCTGCCCGAGGATCTCTCATCCTAGACAAGCAAGGAGTTCCAAATCTACGGAGTTAATTAGGATCTTGCTATTTATACTATTTGCTTATCTTTCTGTTTTGCCTACTTTTTGGTGTTTTCTTTTAGTTTCTCTTACATTGTAAATTTATTATCATTGTTAATAAACAGGTAGGGGTCTATGCCAAACCCCCCACCATTGCAGGTGGTTTAAAAAAAAAAAAAAAGAAGAAGAGAAAATTAAGAAAGAAAAGAAAGAAAATGGAAGAAGATTGCAAAACAAAACAAAACAAATATATATATATATATATGGATTGTATGCTCAAGTCGGTCAAGTGTCACTTGATAGTTGTTCCATCCTTTCTTCTTCTTCTTTTTTTAAAGATTCAAAATACATTAGAAGAAAATTAAATAGCCTAATTTAGTGTTGCCAAAATTACGTATTCTATCACACAATGAACACACATAAAACTTTTATAAGACGAGATGTTACATTCCTTCTTCGTTAAAAGAATTTTGTCCTCGAAATTAAAACGTACATGCCTAACAATTTAGGATATTTTCTTCGTATATACTCTTCGGTTTCCCAGGTTGGTTCTTCAATCCCATGATGTTTCCAAATTACTTTACACATTCGGATCTACTTTCCTCTCAACTCTTTTATGCTACGTTTCACAATTCGTGCCAGTTTCTCTTCATATGTCAAATCCGCTTTCAATTCTTATGTTTCATCATTCAACACATGGCCAGTTGATGGATGATATTTTTTAAATTGTAACACATAAAACACATCGTGTAATCCAATTAGCTCTTCCATCAATATTAATCGATATGCCACTTTAATGATTCTACAAGAAATTTCAGATGGCCCAATGTATATGGGACTCAATTTTCCTCTTCTTGGATGTTCAAATTTTCCTCGATGAGGCGTCTGTTTCAAAAATACTTTTTCTCCCACCTCAAAATCTAATTCCCTTCTTCGAAGATCAACGTAACTTTTCTGCCTACTTTTGGCTATTATAAGTCTGCTCTGGATAATCTTTACTTGTTTATGCATTTCTTCCACTTCCGACATCCAACTCCTTTGCTTCCAATGAGCTCGAACTCCAACCTCATCCCAGTATAGAGGTGTTCTACACTTCCTGCCATATAATGCCTCAAAAGGTGCCATTCCAATTGATGAATGATAATTATTATTATTATAAGCAAATTCTACACAAGCAAGATTATCAATCAATTTGTTTCCAAAATCCAAAGTGCATGTCTGAATCGTTCTCTCTGTTTGTCCGTCTATTTGTGGATGCATGGAGGTGTTATAGCTCTTGTTGGTTCCAAGAATAGCCTAAAATTTGGGCCAGAATCTAGAGGTAAATCTTTGGTCTCGATCTGAAAAAATATCAACTGGTACCCCATGCAACCTTACTATTTCGTCCACATATAACTGAGCTAACTTTTCCAAAGGATAGGTCATACTGATAGCTAGCTAGAAAATATGTTGTTTTGATCAGCCGATCAACAATCACCCAAATGGCATCCTTGTGTCCTTTCGTGTGAGGTAATCCCATAATGAAATCCATGGTAACATATTCCCACTTCCATTCTGGCACCGGTAAAGATTGCAATAGCCCTGCTGACTTTTGATGCTCAGCTTTCACCTTCTGACAGGTAAGACAATTAGATACATATTCAGCTATGTCCTTTTTCATTCCATTCCACCAAAATTTCTACTTCAAATCCTTATACATCTTATTTTCTCCTGGATGCATAGTGTACTTACTCTTATGTCCTTCTTCTAGAATCTTCTACTTCAGTCCCTTGTCATTAAGGATACAGAGTCGCTGTCGAAAATAGAGACTCGCATCTTCTGAGCTTACTCGAAAGTCAGGCAGTTTCTTTGCTTTCATTCATTGCTTAAATTCTTGAAACTCATTATTACTCTTTTGAGCGTTTCGAATCTCCTGTTGCAAAGTAGATGTTAAGGTCAAACATTTTATCCTCATCTTTCTACTGGGAGCATCAGCTACAACAATAACTTTTCCTAGATGATAAAAATGGGATACCAATGTTCTTCCAATAACTCCATCCATCATTGTTGCCACATATTAAGATCTTTTTGTGAAAATAACTACTTTTCTTTTGAACGGTATAAATCTCATACTTTGCTCCATACAGATAGTGTGTCCATTTCTTCAAGGCAAAAATTGAAAGACCTAAGAGGGGGGTGAATTAGGTCTTTGGCTAATTTTCGAAAACTATTTCCTTTAATAAACTTAGTTGGAGCAGATTATGATTACTTATTTCAATGAGAGAATAATCAAATCAATAACAACGCAAGAAACAATATAAGTGCAATGAACACAAGCAATTTATAGTGGTTCGATCTCCTCAAGATCCACTACCTTGAGTCTACACTCTAGGATTTCAATCAATCTACTTTATGCTCAAGTTCAACAATTACATAAGAGGCTCACCACACAATGGTTTTACACTCACAACCTCTTTTGCAATTCTATAAACAAGGCTCACCCTTCCACAAGGATTTTATATCTAAAGACAACCTAAAGACCAATCTAATCCAAGGCTCACCTACACACGAGTTTTACACTACAACCTTGATTAATCTAGTCTATGGCTCACCCTTACCAAAATGATTTTAAGTTACAAGATAACCTTGTATTGAGCAAGCAGAAAAACAGAACAAAATGAAGAATGATGAGACGTTACCATTTCTTGGTAGATGATTACACAATATAGCACCACTTCTCTTTGTTGTCTTTGGAATCTTGAATAATCAATTGAAAACACAAGACAAAAGAGAGCTTTGATGTTTGCAAATGATTTAGAATGTTAAGATTTCTCAGGGATTCAAAATTTACAAAAATTCTAGAGTTTATGGTTTTTATAGATTTCAAAAATCAGTTTCAACAGCTATAAAACTGTAAGTAACGGCTAGTTTTAGGGAAGTTTGGACGTCCGAACTTACTCCTTTGCGTCCGAACTTTCATCCGAACATCACTGTGACATGTTGTCTGGAAATGTTCGGACGTCTGAACTTTCGTTCGAACTTCTTTGGAAAAACAGTAACCATGTCATAGTTTGGACGTCCGAACTTGCGTCCGAACTTTCCAAATTTCATCAAAACATTTGAAAATCAATCTTAAAATGTTTGAAATCGTTTTGTATCAAAAGATAAATTATATAAACTCTTTTAAACTCAAAAACCGTTACCAAAGCATTTGATCATTAAGATTTTACTCAAAGCCCTTTATGATTCAAAGACAAGTTTTGTGCTCTCTTATGCATTCAATAGATTCTACACAATAACAAGTGTAGGGTTTACAAGAATATACCTACTAAGCAAGTTTAACCCTACACTATAGTCTTCAAAGCCTTCTATTCATAGGACATGCTCTATATCCTTGTTCTTTGAGCATATTAGAGTTGTCCTTTGCTCCAAGGCAATGATAACTCTTTGCTTCTTAATCCAACAATCCTATCACACAAGTAACATATTAATTAGTCCATATCAGTGTTTGTCATTAATCAAAACTAATCAAATCTACATGATTTGCACTTAGGGCTAACAAAAACAATTACTGCTAATTCCAAATCATGGGTTGGGTAATTTTTCTCATGATCTTTTAACTTTCTCAAAATATAAGCAACTACTTTCCTTCCTGCATCAACACAGCTCCCAATCCTTCTTTCGAGGCATCCGTGTATAATAAATATTCCCAATCTTTCTTTCAAGGCAAAAATAATTGCTACCAAATCCAAATCATGGGTTGGGTAATTTTTCTCATGATCTTTTAACTTTCTAGAAATATAAGCAAGTACTTTTCCTTCTTGCATCAACACAGCTCCCAATCCTTCTTTCGAGTCATCTGTGTCTAATGAATATTCCTTGCTCGGATCTGGCAAATTTAAAACTGGTGCTGAAGTAAGGTGTCTCTTTAGTTCTTGAAAAATTTGCTCACATCAATCAATCCATTTAAACTTAGTTGCCTTTCATGTTAACTATGCCAAAGGTACAAAGATTTTTTTAAAATCTTTGATAAATCTCCTGTAATAACCTGCTATTCCTAAGAAACTGCGTATTTCAATGGGTGTTTTGGGTTTTTCCAAATGTGTTACTGCTTTTACCTTGGCAAGAGCCACTTAGATGCCTTCACAGTTAACCACATGACCTAAGATAATTACTTGTTCCAACCAAAATTCACATTTACTAAATTTAGCATATAATTTATGCTCTCGAAGAGTCTGCATTATGGTTCTGAGATGTTGTTCATGTGTCTCCAGATTTGGTTAGTAAACAAGGATATCATCGACAAAAATGACGATGAATTAATCCAGATATGGTTGAAACACTATATGCATAGCCATACACTCATAATGCCCATACCGAGTATTAAAAGCAATCTTAGAAATGTCTTCTATTCTCACACGTACTTGGTAATATCCTTGTCTTAAATCTAATTTAGTGTAACACCCCACTCCTCGAAGTTGATCAAACAACTCATCAATCAATGGTAGTGGATATTTGTTTTTGATAATAACACTATTCAATCCCTAATAATCTATACACATTCTCAGAGTTGCTTCTTTCTTTTTGACAAATAAAATAGGTGCCCCCATGGAGACATGCTTGGTCAAATAAAATCTTATTGCAACAAACCTTGCAACTGCTCCTTCAATTCTTTTAACTCTTCTTGTGTCATTCGATACGGTGTTCTAAATATGGGTTTTGCTCCTGGGGTCAACTCAATACTGAATTCCACTTCCTGCTCTGGGGGTAAAACTATCAATTCCTCTGGAAAAACATCTTTAAATTCTTTTACCACAGCTATTGAGTCCAACTTCAGCTTTTCTTCATGTTGATTCAATAAATATACTAAATATCCCTGGCAACCTTTCCACAACAACTTCCTTGCTTTTATTCCAGAAATTAAAAGAGTCTCCATCTTAGTTTTATTGCCTTCGAACTCAAGAATTGGCTAACCTGATCGACTAAATCTGACTATTTTCTGTCTACAATCCACTTATACATAATGTTTCGATAACCAATCCATTCCTAATATCACATAATAACCTTCTAGAGTTAAAGCAATCAAATTTTTGTGCAATACTACTCTTTCGACAAAAATACAACACTCAGGATATACCACTTCAGACACCCTACAATCACCCATTAGTGTACTAACGAACATCTGATAATTCATCATGCAAGAAGGCGTAGGGATATGTGGTGCAAAATGCAAGCTTACAAATGAATGTGATGATCCAAGGTCTATGAGTACTTTAGCTTGATGAGAAAAGATTTGTAATGTACCTTATACGACATTTGCCTCAGCTTCTATTGGTTGACCATCTAATGCATACACTCTGGCCTTTACTTGTGGCTCGTTATTCTTTTGCTCCATAATTCCTCATGTAGTAGGTGGACGTCCAACTCTTTTTGGCGCCTCGGCAGGTACTGGTCTCACCTCTGAACACTGTGCAACTTGATGTCCTGTTTTACCACACCAATAACACAAACCCATTCTTTTTTAGTGCTTATCAAAAGTATGCCCAACAAGACCACAGTAGTTACAAGTCCCACAGTAACTTCCACCTGCTATGGTTTGATAATTAGTCCGACCTCTCTTATTATCCCTAGTTCTCCATAATTCTTTTCCAGATCGATTAACGAATCATGAACTTGATATGGAGACAAGTTTCTTCTATCCTAGTGCTTGATCTTCCATCTCAGTTCCAATGGTTGTCTCAATGGCTGTAGAAAATACCATAGGCGGTAAATGTGTTAAAGCTCTTTGCAGTTTCACTCATAGTCCTTTCACAAATTTTCGAGTCTTATTTTTATTAGTATCTATTATCCTCAGATAGTATTTAGCCAATCAGTTACAATTAGTTGTGTACTGGGCTACTGTCGTATCTTCTTGTTAGAACTCATCTTCACGTTGTTCTCTCTTGAATTCCTCTTGGATGTCAACCCATGTTCATGGCTTACCTTTCACAGTACGAGCTTCAGACATTCTCAACCACCAATCAAGAGCAGCTGCAAAGGTCACTTTCTTAATATCATCATATCCCAAAGTATCATAGATGTCCATCAATTATTCCAAAAACAATTCAACTTTAACTTGTCCATCAGTTATTCCAAAAACAATTTAACTTTAACTTCTTGCTCCGCCTCCCCCAAAGAATTTTGGAGGTCAAAAATTTAAAAATTGCTCCAAAGATTCATCTATTTCAAGTGTTGATACACGCTCAGTCCTTCGAGTTCCAACAACTGTCTCCAAAAATGCAGTCATTATAACCAGAAACTGCTCCATTATATCTGCACCTATTTGCTCTGGATAAGATGACTGACAATCGCATCAAACTAATTTTCTTAGACATGACAAACAATCAAATGATGGCTCAACAGTAAATCTACCGAAACCAATAACAGGGTCATCAGGGAACCAATGCCGGCATCCCGTAGTCAATACCAGCCAGACACCACTACAAATATTCGATTTCACAGACTGCCTTATACCTCCCCACACAGAGACCAGACTAAGGATTCTAAGGGTACCTACCAGTCCAACCCTGGTGATCAACCTTAACATTGAGGCCCTCCTGACTCACTGTTAGGTGATCGTAGATAGATAAATGTAGTACTAGCTGGGCCACGCCCTCCTTGCCATAATGCACCCCCTCTCAAGTGGATCAACAATTCAGAGTCTGTGCGTTTTACACTAGTGGAAGAGGCCCTAGTACGAGGGACTAGTCACGTACAGTGCAATCCACTAACGCTTCAAGCTCAAATCATATCCAGTCACATCATATTCCAAACACATTATATCCAAATCATATCTAATCAGGACAGAGTTTTTTAATACATCTTTTCAAACATAAAGGCCACTCAAGAAGCCATCCAAATGAATCCAAATTCATAACCAAATCCAATTTCAACATAGCTTCAAAATAAAAATCACCTGCCAATAAGTTTTTCTAAATATGCCATGGAAATACATATGAATTTCTAAAAATACACAATAAAATATTTTTCGAAGATTACTTCCATTTATAGATCATGTTCAAATACTATAAGATTTCAAATTAAATAAATACATATTTGGAGCACTGTTCTGAGATATTTTTAATGTACAAATAAAAAACAGTAGCTCTCCAATTTAAAACAAGTAATTAAAGTAAATCTCGTAGAAAACCTCTCCAATTTAAAAACAAGTAACAAAAAAAATTCTCAAAATAATATATTCACAATTGCAAATAGCAAATATTTATAACACTAAAAATATAGTGAGTTTGGATTTGTAAACTCACCAGATATATATATACAACTCGCTGCCTATGGAAATGTGCAAATTGTCTACAAATTTAAATGACTAAACCTGAGTCAAAATTTCTAAAAAATTGATAAATTTTAATATATTATGATTTTATTTATATATATGTATATGAATCATAATAAAATAATTATTTATCATCATTATAATAAAATAATAAAATAATGTTGTTATTATATCTTCAAAATTTTATATATTTAATAAAATTTTAAAATATCCCAAATATCATATTTTCTCAAGTATTGGGTCAGGTTCTGGAGGAACGGTGTTTGAAGGAGTTGGTTCAACTAATTCTGCAATGTGATATGACAGGGGAATCTCTTCTTCTTCAATGGCAAAGAGAGTATGTTCATCCAATTCATCTTGTTCAGAAAAGAGAGACTCAAGGTCATTGTCATCATAGACAGGGCTAACCTGTTCAGATGACAAATTTCCTTTACCACACAAGCACACATTGTTGTCTCAACCACCTGGGATTTGAGATAAGCAATGTATCCTTTAAGATCAGCTACCTCCAAACAAGGGAACTTTCAAACAAAAGAAAATAATATGAAATCATACCTTAATTGACAAAGAAGAAGTCAAGCCAAGAAGAAACGAAATGAGCCAACCCATGAAAGCAACCAAGAAGAAGAGAAAAGAAAGAAAGAAAAGAAAGAAAATGGAAGAAGATAGCAAAACAATATATATATATATATATATATATATATATATATATATATATATAAGACAAGTGAGAGCTCAAATGAAAGAGGAGGAAATGAGCATGAAAGAAAAGAGCATAGAGAAAAGCTCTTGAAGCAAGAGAGTCCACAAAATGTAATGAAAATGAGGATGAAGAGCATGAAGAAAAGAACAAAAGAGCATGAATGAATTTCAAAAGAAAGAGAGTATGATATTGCTTTCATCCTAGGGCCACCAATGAACTCACTTTCAGGTGAGAAGGTAAGCATATTTTCTAACAAACTAACTCACTTTCTATCTAGTGTTTATTTATTTGTGCAAAATTTTTGAGCTTCAAACAAGGTGGAGGGAAAAGAATCTTTACATGGGAATCATCAAAAAGCCAATAAGCTTCTTTCCCTATTCTCCTGGTCCATACTTTGCGTTTTTCTTTAAGAAGGATAAGTTCTTAAATGCTTGCTACTTTCTTGCTAATAAACTTGTTACTCTTTATTCTACATACCATACTTGTGGGTCACATATTCTCAAGATTCATATGCATAAGATCTTATTTGAAAATGAAATTTCTTTTGATTTTAATGGCTCACATATTCTTTGATAGTTGAAGATGATCGTGTGATAAATAAGTGTAGACGTTTTGATATTGAGATTTTTCTAGGAAATATGCATGGATTCTTGTTAGAAACCCCTTATGATGAGCTAAATGTGATCTATGGTAAATGGCATACTACTACTTCCCATCTTGAGGCTCCTTGTAGTCTAGAACCATTGGATGCCTTTACAAAAATTCCTTTATATGACTTTGGGAAACATGTAAGGAGCATGTTGGAGAACCATGCATTGCTTGGCCTTGTTAATAACTACTCTTTGTTCATTGCTATTGCATGAGCTTCTTATTTCTGGTGGATTGCATGTGATACAAACTTTGATTCCTTGTTTAACTAGGGCCACATGGGGATCACCTGTCCAAGAAGGACATTTGTGTGGGAACTTACTTCTTGATAGAAGTATTCTCGGGATTCATATTTCTACATATGACATGCTAGTTAAGATTGGTATTATGATAAACATATGCTAAATCTGGACAATAGAAGACTCCTAGACTATATGCATGACTTCTTGTTGAGTTTTTCTAGTGGAAAGAAGTTGGTCTTCCATTGCTAGGAGAAGAATGAACTAATGTTGTTATGTGATGTAACTTTGACTTGTCGTTCTTCTTTGAAGCATTTCTTCTATGCAATAGATTGTGGTCTTCGTTCCTCAAGGAATATCCCTTATTGATGAAGAATGTTTCCACGATAAGACTTCACATGCTAATAATTTGTTGTTTGATGTTGTGGCCAAATGCAACCTTAAAATAGGCATATGTGAAGAGCCTTTGTTTTTGAGCATGCAACCTATATCTTTGGTATGTGCAAATATTTTTCAATCTTGTAAGAGATTCTATGCATATGACGTTGCCAATTGCTTGAACTAGCCTTGATATTTTTATTGAAATTTATATATGATAGCCTAGTTGTTTTATTTCTCTTGATAATAATGATGTTGAATACCATTGAATTTGAGTTCCCCAATGTCCATGAGGCCTTTAATTGTTTTTGCTGCTTTTAATTTCCCATGCCTACAGATTCCTTGAGCCTCATTAACCTCCCTTTCAACGCATGCACCTACAATGAAGAATCTTATTACGTGCTTTTGTAATGTGGCAGCTGATTCATGCATGAATCAAGAGAAGAAGAGGGGAATGATAAGATCCAAAGTGCACCAGGGAATTCAAGATGAGTTAAAAGTGTTTCTCCAAGAAATCTTGAAATTCATGCATTTTGGAGGATTGGAAGAGGCCAAAAGAGATATTTTTGCTCATGAAAATTCAAGTTGAAAGCCGTGAAAATAATTTTAAAGCAAAAGGAGTAGCGTTGGGACTCGAATCAAACCAATGGTAGCTTGAGGAGCTAGGCGAAGCCACCAAGTGACGCCACCTAAAACAACTAAGCTCAAGCAGCGGTGTTGGATGTATCCAAGAGGTGCTGCCTGCCTTAAGCTAGACATTGCCACTTGGACCCATCCAAGCAGAGCCATTTGGCCTGTTTCAACATTTTCTGTTTTGATTTTTCTTTGGTTTTTCACATATTTTTGCTAGGCTTTTGTGATATTTTTAGATGTAATTAAGTGGGATTAATCCCCAACTCAACCTAGATAAGTAGGATTAATTGTTTTAGGGTTTTACTTGTATACATACTCTCTTCATAAGAGAAACTCCTTTGCTTATGAATTTTGATGAAATTAACATTTTATTATAGAGAGTGAAAATCTCCATTATCTAGATTTATCAAGGGTTTGATCTATCCTTGTGGCATCTCTTAGCTAAGGTTTTTTATTCTTTGATTCAAGGATTTCTAGTGGATCAACTCTCCCTCCCATCTCAAGTAGGGGTTCTAGTTGTTTTGTTCTTCTATGATTTTTACTTGGATTGGGGAAAGGGGTATTCAACCACTCTAACAGGGGTTCTATCTCTTTAGGTAGAGTTTTAATTAGGTGTTTGGAGGAGAATTGGGTCTCAATTTCCCTAGAGTTTTTGGGGTCTTGAATTATGGGTTTTGGGGTTTCCTATCTTGAGGGGTCTTGGGGTGCTCCCATCTTCAATTTCACCAAATTTCCACCATTTCAATCTGATTCTTATCATCCACAGCCTTTTTTCTACCCGATGTGCCTTTTCCTCTTCCGACACTTTCACCTTTTACCCTACATATGGAGATTTTATGAAATTTGTAAGGTTTCAAAGTAATCAATGGTGTAGATCATGAATTTGGTGGCCTTGAGCCTTTAATTTAATGAAATGGGGATGAATTTTGTGTTCAAATGGGAGGAATATGGATAGGTTTTAAGAGAGAGACAGTTCAGCTTTGGAAATTTTGAAATGAAATGAAAAGGCGCCGGTTTTTTCTTCTTATATCTGTCTAAAACTACCCAATTTGGATAACCGAACCTAAATTTTGCATCTAAATTCCTCATCTAAAAATCTTTATTTATGCTTCAGAATTTTCAATTTGGAAACCGGACTTTACTTATTGCATCCAAATTTTCCTGTATATCTAACACACTAGAAAACACACATTTGTCATGGAATTTTGGGATTCCTTTCATTAGTCAAAGGTTTTGTAAAAATATCGGCAATTTGATCATTAAAACTTACATAGTCCAAACAAACATCACCTTTGGTAACATGATTACATATAAAATGATGTTTAATCTTGATATGTTTAGTTTTAGAATGTTGAATTGGAATGATGGTCAAATCTATAGACTAGTGTTATCACACAAAATATGCACACATTTGAAACCAACAACAAAATTAAATAAAGTGTGCTTCATTTAAAACACTTGAGCACAACAACTACCGCGATGATATAGTTGGCTTCGGTAGTGGACAAAGGAATACAAACTTAATTTTTATTATACCAAGTAACAAGACAACCACCAACAAATTGACAATGACCACTAATACTCTTCTACTCAACTTTACATCAAACATAATCAGTATCAGTATAAGCAACAAGATCAAAATAAGAGGATTTTGAAAAACACAAAACATAATTATAAGTACCAACAAGATAACGAAAACAAGATGAGATTCCTTAGGAAATGATTGAAATCTAGCACATAAACATACGGCAAATATGATATCGAATATGCTAGTAGTTAAGTAAAGTAAGCTACCAATCATACCTACATTTAACTTCTCGTCAACCCTTTTAACCTTTTCATCCTTGTCAAGCTTAAATGATGAGCTCATAGGTGTTCTAATTCCTTTGGCATTGTCCACTCAAAACCTTTTCAATAGCTCATTTGTATGCTTTGCTTGATTTATGAAAGTGCCGTCTTTTTTTTGCTTGATTTGAAGAAGGAAATTAAGCTCTACCATCATGCTTATCACAAATTCACTGTACATCATCTTAACAAACTCCTCATAGAGAGAGATGTTAGTAGCACCAAAGATAATGCCATCAACTTAAATTTGCACAAATAAAACAAATTGAGGTTTACAGGTATTCTCAAGCCTCATGAGTATATATGAATTCAGAGGAAATTTTGGGAAAATTTTTTTCAACTTAAAACATAGTTAAATAGAGGTTTTACGAAAATGTCCACAAGTTGTTTGTCAATATGCATAAAAGTTAGCTCGATAGTCCCAGACTCAACATGTTATTTGATGAAGTGATGCATGATCTCAATGTGCTTAGTTCTAGAGTAATGTACATGATTTTTGGTAAGGTTAATAGCACTCATGTTATCAAAGAAAATTGGAATAGTTTTGTACCTTTAAACAATCTCCTTAAGCTGATGTGTGATCCACAAGATTTAAGCTACACAACTCCTACATGAAATGTATTCTCCTCCGCAGTTGACAACCTAACTGCAGTATGATTTTTGTTGTGTCATGAGAACGATGCATGACCTAGGAACTAACAAGTTCCTGAGATACTATTTCTATCAACTCTACTTTCTGTAAAATAAGCATCACTATATCCCACCAAGTCATATGATGTGCCTTTAGGATACCACAAGCTAAATTCTTGAGTTCCCACAAGGTATCTCAAAATTCTCTTAGGCTTGAAAATGTGGACAAAGACACACACTGAAATGAATATCAAGTCTATTGGTTGTGAGATAGAGTAGTGATCCAATCATACCTCTATATAGGTTGTTGTTCACATTTTCACTTTTTTCATACTTATCTGGCTTCATAGTAGTTTCATGGGAGTCTTACTTGGTTTTGCATTCTCTATTTGAAACTTGTTCAATAGTTCATTTGTGTACTTAACTTGATTTATTGCAACCCATCTTGAGCTGCTTTATTTGCAATCCAAGGAAGAATTCAGGTCTCTCATCAATCATTTAAAATTTTCTATACATCAAGCTAGGAAATTCTTTACACAAGTTTTCATCATTAGCTCCAAAAATTGTCATTCACATATACTTGAATAGTGAGAATATCTCGAGAATGACTTTTTATAAACAAGGTTTTATCCCCTTTTCCTCTTGAAAAACTATTTTCCAATAAGAACTTGTTATGTCGTTCATACCAAGCTCAACGAGCTTATTTCATACTATACAAAGCCTTAATTAGCTTGAAAACATCACTAGGTTTTTCAAAACTCTCAAAACCAGGTGTAGCTCAATATAAATTTCTTCTTTCAGAAAACCATTTAAGAATGCACTTTTAACATCCATTTGGTAAAGCAACAAATTTTTGAAATATGTAAATGCACACAACATCCTAATTGCTTCTAGCATGATACTTATGAAATCTGCATTCCTTGGGTAGATTCTCCAAATTGACTTGAGAAGTTAGGTCTTCATTAGTTCTAGTTCTAGCATCGTTAGCTTGACTAGTTCTCTACTCAACATTTTCTCCTTGAGATTTGTTGTTGATTTCTACATTCTTTACACTTTGATGATTTCCCTTATCATAAGCAAGTAGCTCATGTTCCTTCTCGCTTGATGTGGTCGAGCTAGCTTCACTAAAGGTCACTTGGATTGACTTTTTTTATACGAACTAAAATGCACCAAGAAAGAACTTCAAGCTTCAAGTGAAGAAGTACAAAGAAATCACATGTGGAAAACATGGACAGAAGTAAAGAAGATGTTCTTGCTCAAAAAAGGAGTATGAAGTTATGAAAATTCAAGTTGGAAGCTGTGGAAATTATTCAGAAGCAAAAGAACTCAAGCTAGGAAAAAAATCAAGGCAACACTTGCCAAAGTAGCCAATTGGCGATGGCGGCACCTGAAAGCAAAAGTCTAGCTGGCTGAACTATTGAGTTCAAGCGGCGCCGCCTGTTAGTAGTTCAAGTTGCGCTGCCTGGGTGCCTCTGGGTAAAGTAGCCTAGCCTTTTCCCACCATTTTAAAATTTCAATTTTGGGCTATTTTCTTTGTTTAAATTGTCTTTTTTGGGCTTTTAAGTTGTAATTAAGTGGATTAATCCCCAATTCACCATAGATTGGATGAATTAATCATTTTAGGGTTTTACTTGTATATATACTCTCTTAATGAGAAGAACTCATTCGCTTGTGATTTTTGATGAAATGAACTTCATTTTCTTGGGATAGCATGAGAGAGAAACTTATCAAGGGTTTGATCTATCCTTGTGGCTTCTTTCAACTAGGGTTCTTGATTCATTGATTCATGGGTTCCTTGTGGATCAACTTTTCCTCCCATCTCAAGTATGAGTTCTAGTTGCTTTGTTCCTCTATGGTTTCTACTTGGATTGGAGAAAGGGGCATTCAATCACTCTAATTGGGGCTCTATTCCTTCAGGTAGGGTTTTAATTAAGTGTTTGGAGGAGAAACTCTTGAAATCTTTTTTAGGTTCTAGGGCCTTAGTTTCCCTAGGGTTTTTTAGGGTTCTTGAACTGTAAGTTTTGGGGTTTCCTATCTTGGGGGATCTTGAGGTGTTTCCGCCACAAATTCTCCTAATTGGTACTATATTTTTGTGATAGTGTTTATATCCTTTCCTTAGTGAATTCTCTATTTCTTAGTGTATTCCTTGTGGAGTTCTTGTTTTCTTTTTCCTATCTCTAATAGTGTTCTTGTTCTCGTTTAATTATGTTTCCTAGTGTTCCTAGTAATTTTTCTTTCTGTTTTTTTGTGTGTCTCGTTCTTGATTGAGCTTCATTGACATATCTTCTAGAATTGTCTATCCTACAGATCATATCTTTACTCTTGAAATTTATGTTCATTCTTGTATTTAGGTTTCCTTGATTCTTGAATTCCTTGTCTTGTGATCTTTCCTTGGGTTGAGTTTAAACACTTGTATTGTTTGAGACCCCTGGTTGCTATTCTTGAGAGATTGAGAGTGGCAAAAGGCAAGAAGGTGAGGTTATATTGAAAAAAAATCCTTAAGAGAGTAAACACGAGAGGAAAGAATATGGTGAGGGTTCAAGACTTGGTCATCATAATGAGGTCTCTTCTTTGACAAAATAAATTGCTTAGGGAAGATATGAGTGTGTTGGTGAAGAAGTGGATAGACAAAGGAGGGAGATTACAAAGCTCAAGCATGAGAGAAATTGGAGGAAATATGATACCTGGAGTGGAGTAAAGGGAGATGGTGAAGAAGGAAGAGGAGAGCAGTGAGACCCTTTCTGGTAATGAAGGAGACATCCAAGAGAGGAATCATGAAGTAAAAGTTGAGAAGTAGAAGCTTGGAGAGCACCCATGCAGTAGTGGAGAAATCGAGAGTGATCCCAAGAGGGAGGAAAAGGAGGAGGAGCTTTCATTGGTTGAAACATTCAGAGTGGTGGAGTAGAGCTCCAAAGAAGAATCACCAAAGATTAAAAATCCTGAAGTCATAGAGGAGAGCTCCAAGAAAGGGGCATTGGTGGAATCAAAAGATGAAGAAGGCAGTAAAAAAAGGAGGGCTTCCTCTGTTGTGACACAACCTTCCATTAATACCCCTAACCTTTCATTATGGTGAAATTTCTTTGATGCAAAAAATTAAGGCCAAATGCACAAGAGTGAAAGTAAGAATGGAGGCCAATCAACAAGAAATAAGGGCTATATATCAAGCCTGCCCTTTTTGAAGACAACCAAGAACATGATCTGAAGACAAATCACCATAAAGAAAGGAGGTATGATATGGCGTGACTAGGGTTCAACTTGGAGGAGCTTGGGATGTTTCATCTTCATGGAGGAACTATGAGGAATATGAAGAAAATTGCCACTTGAAGTGTGAGTCATTCTGAGAGCAAGAAAGGGCAAAGGTGCAAGCTACATGCCAAGGCCAATTTCATCAAGATATGGAACCATTTTAGCTCTGAAATGGTTTCCAGAAACATGCCAAAAGAGTTGGGGAAGGTTGTCATGAGGATCTGCAAGAACAACACCTAGAAATGGAGTTAGAAGGTACAAGGTCTTTGAGTTTTGGTGCACTTTTGGTGTCCTTGAAGTTGTCAAAGTGGTCAATATCACCCCAAACTGATCTCATTTGAAGCTTCAAAGAATTGAGTAAACTCAGTGATCCTAGACTCCATTCCAAAATTGACATTGTTTAGTTTTAAAACCCATCATAACTTGAGTTCTAGGAATCCAATTGCAATGATTCAAGATTTTTTAGAAATATAAGATCTATATCTACAACTTTTATGGACATCAAGGGCTAATTCTACTATTTTAATGGACTAGAAATTTGGATTATTAGCACTATCGAGTTTGTTCCCTAGAAAAGCCTTGCAACCATGAGATACTAGTTGCAAGCGGTGCCGCCTAGGTGCTTCCAAGAGGCGCCACTTGGATCGTACAGCAGAATTTCAGTTGTTAATATTTTGACTCTTTTAATGTAGTTTGATGGGTTTAATCCCATTTTGACTTTTGATTAATTAGCTTAGGAATTGGCATGTATATATACCCCATTTGTGGATAATCCTTATCAATTATCACGTTATCTTGAATGTTCAAGGAAAATTGCAGCTTTCAAAGCTCTTCTTCTTGAGAGAAACCTATGGGGTTTCATCTCTTCTTGTGAGAATTTGGTTCTCTATTGGTAAGTGACCGTGGAAAGATCATCCTTATGTTGTTTAAACTCCCTTTCAAGAGTTCTTGATTGAATTTCTTTCAAGAATTTTTGAAAATCCTTCAACTTCTTCAAAATGGGTCTTGAATTTCTTGCCAAATTCTTGGTTCTTTGATTAAGATTGTTGTCAATCATCCATCTTCTAACATTAGGTCCAATTTCTTAGTTGAATTAGGATTTAATTAGTTCTTGGAAGTTAGGTTAGAAATTTGGGTTCCAAATTGGGACTTTATTTCAGGATCCCAATTTGTCCTATTTTCTTCCATTTCCTTCGCTCCTTTTAGTTGCTTTAGATTCCTAGTTGAGTTAGGAACGTTAAAGGGCATTGAAGAAGGTTAGTTAAGCCTCTCCATTAAAGGCTCCTAACAACCTCATGCTTGGAGAAAGAATGCCCTTCTTTTTCATATCACTCTTTCATAACAAGTGCCCTTCAATTGAAAACTTTGTAAGCCTCGCTTTGATTTTAATACCCTAGAAAGATTCCTTCATCAGCTTTTGCATCAAAATTTCCCAAGTTGTCCTTTTTATCATTTAGAATGAAGCACTTATATCCAAATACTTTAAAGTACCCAATATTGGTTTTTTTCCCTTTCTATAGCTCATAGGATGTCTTCTTCAATGTTGGTTTCACCAACGCTCTGTTCAAAATGTAGCGAGTTATATATACAACTTCAGCCCAAAAGTACTTTGGCAACCTACTTTCACAAAGCATAGTCCTTGCCATCTCTAGAAGTGTCCTGTTTTTCCTTTACACTACTCCATTTTACTATGAAGTTCTTGGTGCTAAAAGGTTGAGATTGATACCTATTTAATTGTAGAAATCCTCAAATAGCTTATTCTCAAACACTTTGTCATGATCACTTCTAATTGTAGTCATACTATATCCCTTCTAATTTTGAATTTTCTTGCACAAGTTAACAAACTAGTTAAAAGTCTCATTCTTTCGAGCTAGGAAGAGAGTCCAAGTAAATCTAGAATAATCATCAGCTATAACAAACACATAGGTAGAGACAATTTCTTTAGATTTGAATGAAGATTTAGTTTTTTTTCAAAGCTGACATGCATCACACAAGCTTTCAGACTTTACTTAGGAAGACTATCAACAAGTTGTTTCTTTGAAAGTTTTAAAATTAGATGAATACTAGCATGACCTAGCCATCATCAAGAATTTTTACAACTTTACAACTAGAAGGTTCAAATATGACTTTTAGGTTATTATCACATAATTGACTCACACTTAATAGGTTATAGTTCAAGTAGAATCCAAAGAAACATCTTCAATACATGGATCAGTACCAACTTTACCAACTCCCATGATTTTGCCTTTGCTATTGCCACCAAAGCTAACAGTTCCAACTTCTATAAGTTTTATTTGAGTGAATTTCTTTTGATCACACATCATGTTCTATAGCATCCACTATTACTATTTATGTATCATCCATTCTTGACTAGTTTGCTCTTGAAGCGTAACGGCAAAATGGATTACTTCTTTTAAGGTACCCAAACTAAATTGGAAATTTTTTGGTCAGCAGGTGCATTAGCTGGAGAGCTTTTTGGCACTAGATCATTTTATCTTTATACTTTTTCCTTCTGCAAGAGTTAGCTTTATGTCCATCATGACCATAGCCAAAACAAGTTATGTGTGAGTAACTTTAGGATACTGCCTTTACAAAGTGAAATACATATTTTCTCTAAGAGGATGAAGTATCATATCCTAACCCTAATTTTTCATATGAATATCTTTGACATCCAATGAGTAAATCAAGATTTTCTTCCCCTTTTGTAAACTTTGTCAAATCTTGTGCCAAAGAGTCAACTTTTTTTTTTTGTAAAGTTTCATCTTCTTTCAAAAGTTCAGTGCTTAAATCATTTGTAAGAACAAGTTCTTTTCTTAAGTTTTTCAATGTAGAAAATGCTTAATCTAACTCTTTACAAGTTTAAGCAAGAAACAAACTAGAAATATTTTTAAAAGAACTAGGGGGACTGGTTTGAGTAGTTTCAAATAATCCAAATTCAAGGTATTCTATCTATAGCACCTTCTTTTCAGATTTCAATCACTTGAATTCTTTCTCAAGTTATATTTCTTTGTGAGATTTTTGTACTCTTTGTAAAGTTTATTGTAAGAATCTTCAAGTTCCTCATAAGCTATAGAGCTAGAAAGTTATACATCTTGTTTAGTATTGTTAGGTTGGTTTTCATCTTTATACTATTGGCGCATCCACCATCTTCATTTGCCTTGTTACTCCAAGTGCTAGTTACTATAGCTTTCTTTTTCTCCTTCTTTCCCTTTTTTCTTTACCTTGGGATAGTTTGGCTAATGTGTTTAGGCTTCTTGCATTCATTGCACACCACGTTTGTTTTTTCTTTCATTGGTTCAGATTCAAGCTTTGGAGAAAGGTTCTTTTTAAGTATCTTCTTGAGGTTCTTGTCATTCTTCTTTTAGAATCTTTTGAATTTTCAAGCTAGTAGAGCCATCTCTTCATCCTCCATTTTCACTGGATGTTTTATTGTCACTAGTTGAAGCTTTCAAAGCAATCTTCTCACTATCGAAGCTTTTATCACGAGTCATAATCATTTCATGTGTTGTTAATAGAGATCCGATGAACTCATCATACCCATATCTAGTCAAGTCTTTAACTTCACATAGAACAGTGACTTTAGCTTCTCACTTTTAAGTCAGAGATCTTAGAATCTTTTTGACCATTTCTTCCTCAACTCGCCCTTTGCCCAGACTTTCAATGAATTCACAATGTCAGTGAACCTATTATTCATTTCACAAACAATCTCATCAACATTTCATAGTATCTCCACAACATGTTGCTTTTTTACTCTAACTTGATTGGTTCCTTCATAGTAGCCTCAAGCTTGTCTAGGATAAGTAGTGCTAGGAAGAAGGGTGAAAGTAGCAGGACACGGAACAAGGTAAAGATAAAGTTTTTGCAGAACTTGAAGATTCTTCTAAATGGGAGCCTTTCAATGATTCTGAGTATAAGAAGAGTGACAATTATGAGGAGTTTTGGGTTGAATTTGTTGATGATGATGCAAATAGTTTTGAGAAAAAATTGAGTATATAATTGAAAATTAGAACATCTATATTGTGTAAGGCACTTACATAACAATTTCAAAAAGAGATTTCTTGGAGAGGCATTAAAGAATATGGTATGGAGTTGTGCAAAAGTATCAAATGTGAGCAAGTTTGAATCTCAAATGGAGGCTTTGAAAGAATTAATCCAGAATCATACAAGTGGTTGACTGAAAACTCCTATGCAAAACATTGGAGTATATCTTATTTCAACTTAACCACAAAGTGTGATATCCTCCTCAATAACCACTGTGAGATTTTCAACTCTAATATCTTAATTTCTAGAAATGAGCCAATCTTGGGTTTTTTTTTGGAGCAGATATGGTTGTATTTAAGTTGAGCTATAAAATATGAGGTTATGGATGCATAGACAGAAGAGGAGGATGTGCCCAAAGGTAAGAAAGAGGTTAGATAAGCTAAGAGATGCATCTCGATTTTGCTTCCCATCTTATGCTGGGAATTCAAAATTTGAGGTGAGGGAAATGAGCATGCAATAGTTTGTGGTCAATCTAGATCTAAAAATTTGTGTGACATACCTTGTCAACATGTCGTTGCTACAATGGGCTTGGAACGTAAGAATCCAAAGGACTTTGTGCACAGTTGTTATAGTAAGGAGTCATTTTTTAATGGGTATGAGCTAGTGATTTGCCCTGTAAATGGTCCTAACAATTGACCAAGAACTGGCAGACCTCTTATTCTCCCTCCTGTAAACCTTAAAATGCTAAGAAGATCAAAGACAAAGAGAACAAGAGATCCAAATGATGGTAAGAATCAACCAGCTATAGGACATCCAAAGAAGTTGTCTACAAAAGGGAATGTAACTACAAAGTGCACTATTTATGGACAATCCAAACACAATGCAAGGACATGTCCAAGAAGGTATCAAATACAAGGCAATGAGGAAGCAGATTCAAAAAATATAGTTCTAAGTGAGTAGAGGCACAATAGCAAATGTGAAAATTGTGGTGCATATAGACATAACATGCAAACTTGCACTGGAGTTGTGCAAGAGAACCATCCTAATCTTGTTGAAATCAGCAAGGAGGATTCATTCACAGCATAAGCTACTAAAGAAGAACCTAGCAACCTACAACATGTTCAGGTACATTTGCTAAAAAGATTTCTAGCCTGCATTTCCTAAAATTTTCCCTACAAATGTTAATTGCTTCTTGTTTTTGTAGGATTAAAGACTGCAGAATGTGGAAAAGAGAAGGGCAACGAATTGGCAGGTTGAGATGAATATGTACAAGGGATTAGGCACTTTTGTGGGGACTAATGTACATCTATGATGATCATTGTTCTTGTTTAATAGTTGATAGGCTTGACATTACTTTTGCAAAGTGAATTGGGAGACTGACTAGATTCCTCTAGTGTATGACTCTACCATAGAATTTTCTTTGTTTATTTGTCTTTATACATAATGTTTGGCAAAACTTAATGAGAACATGTGGTCAATTTTTGTGTGCCACTTTGGATGCTTGTGCACATATTTTTATCTTTGGTCAATTTCAAAGGAAGTGTGGTTGCAGATTGCACAGATTATTGGCATTGTTTATTTGAGCTATAGGTTAGCTTTTTATTCTACGACACTTTAAGAAATAATGCTAACCAACAAAAGTCATTTCATTGTTTGGTACCAAAGCATGTTCTTTAAATACAGTACAAAATGAGAACAAATATCTATGTTAGCCCAAAGGGCAAATCATGTAGTTTTGATTAGTTTTTATTAATGACAAACATTGATAAGGATTAATTCATATGCTATTTGTG
Organism: Rauvolfia tetraphylla; assembly: GCA_030512225.1. NCBI lineage: Eukaryota > Viridiplantae > Streptophyta > Magnoliopsida > Gentianales > Apocynaceae > Rauvolfia > Rauvolfia tetraphylla. The sequence goes on along the minus strand of JAJQKT010000017.1, from coordinate 130,909 downwards.
TGATAGGATTTTTGGATAGAGAAGCAAAGAGTTCTCATTGCCATGGAGCCAAAAGTGCTAAGGACAATTCTAGTATGCTCAAGGATCATGAATATAGAGCATGTCCTACGGATTGAAGTCTTTGAAAACTCTAGTGTAGGTTTACACTTGCTTAATGGGTATATTCTTGTAAACCCTACACTTCTTGTTCTTGGAATCTATTGAATGCATAAGAGAGAACAAAACTTGTTTTTTTTATCTTAAATGGCTTTGAATAAACTTTGAATTACCAAGTACTTTGGTAATGGTCTATAGTTCAAAAGATTTTATATGACTTATCTTTTAGTACAAAATGATTTCAAACATATTGAGGTTGATTTTCAAATGTTTTAACAAAGTTTGAATAGTTCGGATATCCAAACTGCGATCATGACTATTGTATTTCTAGAGAAATTCAGACTCAAGTTCGGATGCAAGGGGCAAAGTCTGGTCGCCCGAACTTTCCCAGACAGCATGTCATCGTAATGTTCGGACGATAGTTCGGACACAGATGATCATGTTCGGTCGTCCAAACTCCTCAGAAACTAGCCATTTTATGACTGTTGGAACTAATTTTCAAAATATATTAAAAGCCACAAACTCTAAATTTTTGATAACTTTTGAACACTTGAAGAATCCAAACATTCAAAAATCATTTTGAAATCTTTAGAGCTCTCTTTTGCCTTGTGCTTTCATGAAGTGGTAATATCTCATCCCATCTCTATTTATCTCTTTATCTACTTGCTCAATACAAGGTTATCTTGTGACATAAAATCCCTTTGGTAAGGGTGATCCTTAATGCATTGATTTAAGGTTGTCTTTAGATATAAAATCCTTATGGTAGGGTGAACCTTGTTTGTAGCATTGCAAAAGAGGTTGTAGGTGTAAAACTCTTGTGGGGTGAGTCTCTTGTGTAATTGATTGAATTTGAGCATATAGTGAATTGATTGAAATCCTTGAATGTAGATTCAAGGACTCAAGGTAGTGGATGTAGATCTTGAAGAGATCGAACCACTATAAATTGCTTGTGTTATTTACTCTTCATTGTGTATTGCTTTTTCATTGTGTTCATCACATTCTCATTGAAGCAATTGAATATAATCTTTCCAAACCAAGTTCATAAAACTGAAAAAGGTTTCAAAAATTAGCCAAAAATCTAATTCACCCCCTCTTATGTCTTTCAATTGGTATCAGAGAAAGGGCTTCTTTGTGTGGTTTTACAACCTAGAAGTTAAGATCTTATGTCTAATGTTTCAAACTTACCTTATTTGGAAGGATCTTCCACAAATCGACCTCCTTTGTTTGATGGAACAAATTACATATTTTGGAAATCTATAATTAAGATATATATTTGTTCTATTAACTTTGTTTTGTGGAATATAGTTGAGAAAGGTCCTTACGTACCAATGAACATGAGAGCTGATGGAATTACTAAAGAGCCAAAGCCTATAGACGAATTTGATTAGGGTGACTCTAAGAAGATGACATTAAATTACCAAGCCATGAACATATTGAGATGTGCATTAGATGTTAAAGAGTACAAACGAGTTAGTGGATGCGACACCGCACATGATGTGTGCAGACTTCTTCAAGTAATACGTGAAGGAACAAATCAAGTAAAGGAGTCAAAGCTTGCAGAGATATGAGCTATTCACAATGAAGCAAGGTGAGAATATCAGTGATATGTTCACAAGATTTACCAACATCTCCAATGGTCTAAAAGCCTATGGGAAGAATTACATAATTGGAGAACAAAATAGAAAGATATTGGATGCTCTACCAAAGTCTTGGCAACCGAAGACTCTTGCTATTGAGGAATCAAAATACTTGAAAATTCTTCCACTTGAAGAGCTCATCGGATCATTACTTACACATGAGATGAAAGTCAAGAGATTAAATGATATTGAAGATGAAGAGAAGGGAAGAAAGGGAGTCATACTTAAAACCACTAATCATCTTAGTGAACAAGAAAAATCATCAAGTGACGAAGATGGAAATAGTGAAGATGAGGAAATGGCTATGGCAGTAAGAAAATTCAAGAAATTCTATAAAAAAGAATTTTTCAAGAAAGGAAAAAGGCCACTCAAGAAAAGTGAACAGTCATCATCATCGTTCAAACCTCAATGCTTTGAATGCAAGAGCACCGAACATCTTGTTGCCGATTGTCCTAAAGCTTTGGAAAAGGAAAGAGACATCAAACTCAAAAAGAAATCTCTCAAGAAGGGAAAGGGACTTGCTGGCACTTGGAAGCAACAAGAAAGTGAAGATGACAGTGAAGGAAGAGCCAACATATGCTTTATGGCAATAGATGATGAGATACACTCTACTCCTTCAATTTCCACTTGTTGTGATGATGATATTGATCCTAGCGAATTACTTGTTGAAATGAATGGAGAATTAAAAAAGGCCTAAAAAAGGAACAAGAAAATGAAAACCAAAATTAATGAGTTATTGAATGAAAATTCAAAATTATGTTGTGAAAATGGAAAACTTCTTGAATCTATTAATTGCTTAAACATTGAAAAGGAAATTTTTAACGTAGTTTTACAAAATATATCTCTTGAAAATAAAGATCTTGCACAAAAATCTTTTCTCTAGAAACAATGCTTAGTGATCATGAAATGTTGAGAAAGAAAGTTGATGAATTAACATCATGCATTGAAAAATTAACAAATGGAAAAGACAATCTTGACAAACTACTTGGATCTCAAAGATCTTCTTGTATGAAAAATGGCCTTGGCTACATTCATGAAAACAATGTTCCAAAATATAAAACCTTCTTTGCTAAAGCCACTTCTATTCCAATGCCTCATACATGTTACACTTATTGTGGTAGACATGAACACAAAGTCTCAAAATGTTGTTATGTGAAAAGAAAAATAGAAAATGGTGTTAAAACCATTTTGAGAGTTAATGATGGTATAGGCGATTAGGTAATGTGAGCATGGACTTGTTGAACAAACTTTCCTCACAAGAATTGGTTAGAGGACTACCTAAAATGCATTTTGATAAAACTCATCTTTGTGATGCTTGTCAATATGAAAAACAATCAAAAATATATTTCAAACCAAAGCAAATGGTTTCTACATCAAAACCTCTTGAACTTGTTCATATGGACTTGTTTGGACCAATAAGGACCACTACTCTTGGTGGTAAAAGATATGTGTATGTGATGTTGATGATTTCCCAAGATTTACATGGGTGATCTTTCTAGCTCAAAAAGATGAAGCTTTTCGTGAATTTGTAAATCTTTTCAAAAAGTTCCAAATCTCCCTTGAGTGCAAATTGATTTCTATTAGGAGTGACAATAGAAGAGAATTTTGTAATCAAGGCTTTACAAAATTTTGTGATGAAAATGGTATTACACATAATATTTCAGTTGCCAAAACACCCTAACAAAATGGTGTTGTTGAAAGGAAAAATATAACTTTACAAGAGATGGCTAGATCAATGCTTTGTGAAAACTCTTTACCAAAATATTTTTGGGCCGAAGCTGTAAACACTGCTTGCTATGTAATGAAGAGAGTTCTTTTAAGGCCTTTTCTACTAAAAACACCTTTCGAACTTCTATTTGGTAGAACTCCTTCAATTGTTTATTTTAAGGTATTTGGTTGTAAGTTCTTTATCTTGAACGCTCATGATAACCTGAGAAAATTTGATAGAAAATCGGATGAATGAATATTTCTTGGCTATTCATCAAATAAAAAGGCCTATAGAGTTTATAACAAAAGATCATTATGTGTTGAGGAAACCATCCATGTGACCTTTGATGAATCTAACATTTACCTTGAAAGAAGAAATGAAGATGATGTAGGTACCTCAATGATCGATAATCCTTTGATGAATCTAACATTTACCTTGAAAGAAGAAATGAAGATGATGTAGGTGCCTCAATGATTGATAATCAAACTCATCCTCAAGTACCAACTTTAGAAGAACATGCCAATGAAGAAGAAATAATTGAGCAAGAATATTATGGCCAATGACCAAGAGCTTCCAAAAGATCTAAGATATGCAAGAGGCCACCCTAATGAGCAAATCATTCCAAGGAGTTAAAAGAAGGCGGTACTTTATTGACAACTTTGCTAAGATGTTGCAGTTCAAGCAGAAGCAAGTCCCAAATCCTCAACTGCTCAGATGGTCAACGTGGTTTGCGCAATATTCCTTTGAGGTCAAACATATCAAAGGTAAATCTAATGTCGTGGCTGATTTCCTTTTTCTTGAATGGGAGTTTAATGAAGATTGCCAGTTGAGAACAGTTTCAACAGGGTTGGCTGGTGTGGTTTGTCCACTGGGAATCTCTTTATCACCGACCTATCACTTCTGACTTCACAGTCCATCCAAAGCCTTGAAGATCTGTGCCACAAGCGACAAGTCATCAGAAGTGATAGGTCGGTGAATATCAAAAAGAAGGAAATGTTTTGGGAAGGTGAGAAAGATATTCTTCCATTCTTCTAAAGGTTTAAACCAGGTTAAAAACAGGCTGAGATATGGTAGCCTGCTGAAGAAGAGTAGTCAATGATGCACTTTGACGGAATGAAGGAGTAACAAACTCCGTCTGAGACTCAGTACTCTTCCCCAACAGAATCTGAATCCACTTCAGCTTCAGACACAGCCTCTGAATCAGACTCTTCTACACAATCTTCCTCAGATGAATTTGAGATTCCACAGATAAACATGGCACGTGAAGAAGATGAGCCTGAAGTGACATCAGAAGCTACTCCCATAGTTTCTTTGGCAAGGATTTTGAGACATTTCTGGTAGTAGGGATGAAGTGGTGGTTTTGGTTTAGGAGATAACCATGTAGAAGGAACTTCAGCTATAGAAGGATCATACCTGCTGCGGGTCTGAACTACTTGAGCTCCTTGCTGGTAATCTGGATCTATGTCAGGTGCTTTGTTGGAGCACGAATCACAGAATATGAAAAGATCCACGAGGCTGCAAATCAACCTCTAGAATCTTCCTCCTCTCAGATCTCTCAGAATTCTGATGGCTTGTTTCCCAATCTTGTGCCGAATCCCATACAGAATTCCTCACCAAATGTTCTCATCCATTGTGGCAAAATCCTCAGTTCTTCATTAGAGGATCCATCCTTAAACCATCTGGAGTCATTCTCCCTTTCCGCAAACTACACCACCGACTACTTCAGAGGAATACAGCTGTGGAGATAACCATGTAGAAGGAACTTTAGCTATAGAAGGATCATACCTGCTGCGGGTCTGAAGACTGCACCTGCAATCAATCCCGCAGAAGAAGGAAGAAGAAACAACCTCCTTGTCATCATAGACAGGGCTAACCTGTTCAATCTGAGAAATGAGGTTCTGTCTCCTTTTCTTCTGAGGGCATTGTTTGGCATAATGGCCCTTCTGTTTGCAGACATAGCGATGAGTCCGACTTGCTTCGGAGCTTCCGGAAGATGTATGTTTTCTTCTAAAGTATCTCCATTTCTTCTTTGAAGATCTTCTGTCTGTAGTATGGATCTTGGAGAACTTCTTTTTCTTGGATGATTTCTTGCAAGACGACTTGTTGCAGCATGATTTAATGATCAGATCTGAATGTCTGCATACTTGGTCAATCTCTTTATCACCTTTGAGATACTGCTTGATGACTTGTCGCTTGTGGCACAGATCTTCAAGGCTTTGGAGAATGGCTTGTCGGATTTGACCAGGAGTCATACCAAGGATGGATTGGTACTTCTGCCTTATGTAAACATCAGCTCCTTGAGCTAAGGCCTGAGGGATTGAGCTGAGGAAGGCTCCTTCTACATGGTTATCTCCTAAATTTCTTTATCCCATTTTTGACAGCAAGGATTTCTTCTGAGGGCATTGTTTGGCATAATGGCCCTTCTGTTTGCAGACATAGCAGTAGTCTGACATGTTGAAATTTGGGTAGAAGAGTCTGATTCAGAGGCTGTGTCTGAAGCTGAAGTGGATTCAGATTCTGGTTCATCAACTATGGGAGCTTTCGGAACCATGGGATATGAAAGGTCCAAACCATCTCCAAGTACTTTCAATGCTGCTCAATGGCTAAAAGCCAAACAAGCACAGCGACAACCACCACCATCTGCTCCCCCTCCGGAAGTCCACAAGCAAGCTATGATTCAGAACCCATTGACTACTCTTCTTCAGCTTTTGCATACCTAACCAGCATTTCCAATGGAAAGTAATGCCTTTTGGATTACCCATTCCTACCATAGCCTTTTTTGATACAGGAGCTGCAGTATCCATGATGAACCCATCTGTTCTACCCCCTGAAAACTGGATACAACACAAGAAGGAATTCATAACTGCTGATGGTAAAACATTTTACACATCCTTGATCACTAAACATCCCATTACCATCCAGTTCTTTCCTAAATGTGAAGTTCGTTTTCAGCCCGTTTATCAACATAGAATGCTTCACAAGACCACTGGGAATCTGTTGGTTCAATGAGATCGGACTGAAGGAGGTCAAGGCATTCTTTTGTGGCTAATCGGAGGTGAGTCGAGGGTTCATGCCCGAATGATCCAGCTTTGGTGGGATTGATATCCTCATTTTTCTTGAATGGGAGTTTAATGAAGAACTGAGGATTTTGCCACAATGGATGAGAACATTTGGTGAGGAATTCTGTATGGGATTCGGCACAAGATTGGGAAACAAGAAGTTTATGAATCTCAGAAGAATGGAAGAATATCTTTCTCACCTTCCCAAAACATTTCCTTCTTTTTGATATTCACCGACCTATCACTTCTGATTTAATGATCAGATCTGAACGTCTGCATACTTGGTCAATCTCTTTATCTGCTGTAGCAAGTTTGTCAAGTTCTGCTTGATGATAAGATGGAGGATTAGCAACTGGGAGTCCTTTTCTTCTGAGGGCATTGTTTGGCATAATGGCCCTTCTGTTTGCAGACATAGCAGTAGTCTGGCTTGGATCACAGAATATGAAAAGATCCACGAGGCTACTCCTTCATTCCGTCAAAGTGCATCTAAAAAATTAGATTACTTATATGAAGTTACTATAGATTCATCATCTCAGTTTGCCCCTGAGAATCACCCTTTCATGAATCCCTATACTAATTATGCTAAGTCCATAGTCTCTCCTTGGAAGACTAACAAGTCGTCTTGCAAGAAATCATCCAAGAAAAAGAAGTTCTCCACACTGTTGTCACAACTTTCTGGTGGTCAACGTGGTTTGCGCAATATTCCTTTGAGCTCAAACATATCAAAGGTAAATCTAATGTCGTGGCTGATTTCCTTTCCCGACCTGAATCCTTTGCCACCAAACCCATGATAGCTATGATCCGACCCACTAATCCTGATCATCCTGGACCATCTATTGTCCCTCCTGATTTTCCTCCAGATTATCCAGTTCCATGTTATGTTGACTCAATGATCCAAAAGAGAAATTTTTTTGCCACCAAACCCATGATAGCTATGATCCGACCCACTAATCCTGATCATCCTGGAGCTCAAGTAGTTCAGACCCGCAGCAGGTGCACACTGGATAACAATAATACAGAGTGATTAGACTCAGGGAACTTCTGTAATTTTTCAGAGATGTGATGTCCAGGAGAGTATGTACCTGCACTGAAGGTTAAAGTAGTCAAAAGGTGTTTCTGTAACTGGCTGGGAATCAGGCAAGTGTTGGAGGTACCAGACATGGGCTATCTTGATGTTTATCTCGTGAGGATGGTTGGTAGAATAGTTCCAAGAACCATAATCACCAGGCCAAATTTCTTGAGGCATTATCTTATTTTCAACAAAGATGTATTTTTGGGCCTCCGAATATTTGTGAGGAAGATCAAGAATAGTAATGGAATTGATCTGGTACAGATGAGAGTGGGGGTGGACTGTGAAGTCAGAAGTGATAGGTCGGTGAATATCAAAAAGAAGGAAATGTTTTGGGAAGGTGAGAAAGATATTCTTCCATTCTTCTGAGATTCATAAACTTCTTGTTTCCCAATCTTGTGCCGAATCCCATACAGAATTCCTCACCAAATGTTCTCATCCATTGTGGCAAAATCCTCAGTTCTTCATTAAACTCCCATTCAAGAAAAATGAGGATATCAATCCCACCAAAGCTCCAGAAGCAAGTCAGACTACTACTATGTCTGCAAACAGAAGGGCCATTATGCCAAACAATGCCCTCAGAAGAAAAGGAGGAAAGGGTGATTCTCAGGGGCAAACTGAGATGATGAATCTATAGTAACTTCATATAAGTAATCTAATTTTTTAGATGCACTTTGACGGAATGAAGGAGTAGTATCTAAGGATCATTCTGGCATGAACCCTGACCACCTCCAGTTAGCCACAAAAGAATGCCTTGACCTCCTTCAGTCCGATCTCATTGAACCAACAGATTCCCAGTGGTCTTGTGAAGCGTATCAGAAATAAGGCTAGAGTTGAAGAGACCCTCATCTATCATGTATCCAGAAACATCCCGTTCTTCTGACCAGGAGTCATACCAAGGATGGATTGGTATTTCTGCCTTATGTAAACATCAGCTCCTTGAGCTAAGGCCTGAGGGATTGAGCTGTGATCCAAGCATCAGGCAGAAGACGGAGAAGTTCATTTTTAGGGATTTGTCTGGGAACATGAGTGCAAACTGCTGACTGTTTATCATCTACCTTGATGAGCAAAGCATCTTCTCCACCAGGAAGGGAGAGATCTATCTCATATTGAGCCTAAAAACATTGATGATGCCTTGTGTGATGATTTTTGTATTATTGCTATGCAAGAGGAGCAAAATCAATTTGAAAGAAACAAAGTTTGGACTCTTGTTCCAAAACCTCATGATCATTCCATAATTGGTACAAAATGGGTTTTTAGAAACAAATTAAATGAACTAGGAGAAGTTGTTAGAAATAAGGCTAGACTTGTTGCCTAATGATTCAATCAAGAAGAATGCATTGATTATGATGAAATAAGGCTAGACTTGTTTCCTAACCATGTTTTCAAGCTAACCAAGGCTTTATATGGATTGAAACAAGCTCTTAGAGCTTGGTATGAAAGATTAAGTGGCTTTCTTCTCTCAAAATGATTTTCAAAAGGAAAAGTTAACACAACACTGTTTATAAAAACCTCTTGCAATAATGATCTCTTACTTGTGCAAATTTATGTGGATGACATCATATTTGGTGCTACTAATACAACTCTTTGTGATGAGTTTGCCAAATTAATGCAAAATGAATTCAAAGTGAGCATGATGGGAGAACTCAATTTCTTTCTTGGGCTACAAATTAAACAAACTAAGGATGGAATCTTCATAAATCAAGCTAAGTACACCAAAGAGCTCTTGAAAATATTTGGAATAGATCAAGCAAAAGGGATAAGCACTCCAATGAGCTCATCAACCAAACTTGATAAAGATGAGAAAGGTAAAAATGTTGATAAAAAGATATATAGAGGTATGATTGGGAGTTTACTTTATCTTACCTCAGGTAGACCAGATATTATATTTGATATGTGCTTATGTGCAAGATTTCAATCTTGTCCTAAAGAGTCTCATTTAAGTTTTGTAAAACGCATTTTTCATTATTTGATTGACACACATGACTATGACCTTTGGTTTTCAAAATCTTTATCTTTTATAACCTTGTTGGATATTCGGATGCTGATTATGTCGAATGTAAAGTCGAGCGTAAAAATACTAGTGGTCACTGTCAATTTCTTGGTAGTTGTCTTGTATCCTGGTATAGTAAAAAACAAGCATGTGTGTCCTTATCTATTGCTGAGGCTGAATATATCACCACTGGTAGTTGTTGTGCTCAAGTACTATAGATGAAGCACACTTTACTTGATTATTGTCTACAGTTCAATTGTGTGATTGTACTATGTGATAATACTAGTGCTATCAATTTAAGCATAAATCTCATTCAACATTCTAGGACTAAGCATATAGAGATTAAACATCGTTGTAATCGTGATCATGTTGCTAAAGGAGATATATGCTTGGACTACGTAAATACAAATGATCAAATTGCTGATATATTTACCAAGCCTTTGGCTAAGGAAAGATTTAGTTACCTAAGAAGGCTTTTGGGAATTTCAAAATTCAATTACTAATGCATATGTTGAAGTATGGTAAAAACAAGGAATATTCGGATGCATAATTCGAACATCCAAACTTTTTCCAAAAAATTCTGGACAGAAAGATTAAGACGCATGAAAAAAAATTCGGTCATCCTAATTTGCTGAAACTGAAGAAACAAAGAAGTTCAGACACGGTTCCAGCGGTTTTAAATGAAATCAAATAGTCATTTCTCACATTTCAAACTTCTTAACTCTCTCTTCTCTCAAAACCCACCTTACCCACCTGCGTCTAAACCCAAATCTCTCTGTAATTTCACCATCTTCACTTCAAATTACTTGCATTTTTTAGTTCTAAGCCCTAAATACATCTTATAATTCACTTCCTCTCAAAGAAAAACATCATGGTGAGGACTAAGAAAGCAAATGTTGAAAAGAGAAAGGGGAAAGCAAAGGAAGGCGATGGTGGATTGATCATCAACGAACCAAGAAGAATCCGAATCCCTCAAACCTCATCTGGAGTGGACAGATTCATCTCCATCAAGGTTGCCTCTGAATTTGAAGAATGGTGCAAGAAGAATAGAAAAATCATTCCTGGAAACAAAGTAAACTTGGATAAATTCTCCAATGTGGGTAATGTCCTATCTCTCTTTGGTGATATTGGATGGAGCAGTTTACTAGTAGTTGATGAATTTTATGTAAATCTTAAAGAAGAGAGAATTAAACATATGGGAGATAATGTAGTTCAATGGTATTCATCTAGAGTGTCACAAGTTGATTTTGAGTTCAATGATGCTCTAGTAAACAGAATTTGTGGGGTAGGTGATAATGGGGCAAGGTATTACTCATTGGTGTTGCTTTATTCATGAATTGTTCACCATTGAAAGATTTGAAGAGGCTTTCACAAATGGTAGAAGTTTTAGGTCCATTACGGAAAGAGAAATCAAAGTCTTTGATGCTAAAGGAAGGGTTATGCATCACATGATTACCACAATGATCATCCCTAATTTTAGACATAAATCATCAGTTGGTAATATGCATATGGTGATTATGCTTGCCTTGCATGAGCATAGAAGACTAAACTTTGGATTCAATACATTAAGGCATATGATTAGTGCAAGAAAAACAGCCAATAAAGTGTTACCGTATGGGAGGTTACTTACAAAAAATTTTAAACACTTCCAAGTCAAACTCCCCGTAGGAGGACAAGCTTTCAAGAGTGGAGAAATCTACACTAATGATTCTCTTAGTAGGATGCAATTAGTTCTTGATGAAGATGGTATATGGAGAACAAAAAGAGAAACTCCTTCAAAAATAGAAGAGGTTGAAGAATGTGAGAAGATTGAGAAAGAATAAGAAGAAGAAGCGTTGGCAAGGAAAATAAAGACAAAGAGGAAGCATGACTCATCAAGTGATGGGGAGCAACCTCCCTCCAAGAAATGACTCTTTGAAGAAGTGCCTACTCCTCAATCACATCCCAATGTTGAAGAAGCTCCTAGTGGTGAAGGGATTACTAGAGGAGACACCATCGTTGCTAAGGCATTCCAAGAATCTTTGAACGACCACATCAAGGAAATGGAGAAAATGTATAAGTTCTTTGAATCCTTTGCTCCAATGGTTCTTGGAAAACTAGATGGTTTGGAAAATATAGTGAAGCACATAGAGGAGATATTGATGAGAAATTTTCAAAGTGGTGAAAGATCCTCAAGGCCTCAAGCTAAGGATGACAAGGATGATAAAGGAGATGAGAAAGGCAAGAAAAAGAAAGACGATGAAGATGATGACAGTGGTAATGAAGATGATAATGATGATGATGACCAAGGAGATGACTTTGAGCTAGTGGCAAGAGAAAAGAATGAAGAAAAGGATGATGAGTCACAAAGGAAAGATCAAGGGGAGTAGCAAGCTGGCATTAGTAAATAAGGAAGCTTAATTGCTAGAGCTGAAGTAACCACTCCTTCCAACCTGACATTTAGCCAAGGAAGAGTTAAACATGTGGCAATTAAGAAAGGAGAGAAGAAGTTGATTTACAATGATGTGCTAAACTGTTATTGTTGTTCAGTTGAGATGTTAATTATTTGACTTGAGATTTGCTAAATGTTGGCCCTAGTTGAAAATTACCAAATGAGAGATGGTCAGTATACTGCTTATATGTGATACATGCTGATTGTGATAATGTTGTCTCATTTTCATTAATCCCATCTTTGAGTGATGACAAAAGGGGGAGAAAGAATGATGACAAATGTGCTATGTGTAATGTGTAAAATGTGATATATTTGGCTACATTTGGAATTTAAATTGAAATTGGTTATTTTCTAAGATTTTGAAATATGGTTGAGTTGAGATTTTGAAATCTTGGTTCTTGACTTGGCCTATGATTTTAAGTTACTTATCGAAAACAATTGAATGTATGAGTTTTGTGGTTTTGCAAAGCTAAATTGAGTGCCATTGTGACTATACATAATTGAGTACTTCTATAGTTCATTTGAAAATGCAAAATCACCTTTTCAAACTTGCTACCAAAAGTTCGGACTTGAAGTTTGGATGCAAACCCAAAGTTCGGATGCATCCAAACTTTCTTGCCAAAAAATATTTTTCTATTATTCAAATTGTTTGAAAACTATCTCGATCTTTCCTATCATATTTGAACCTTAGGAAAGCTTATTTTCAAAAAATTGCAGCCTCATCTCACATATTTTGTAGTTCTGATTTGAATATTCAATATTTGGATCCACAACATCTCAAGTCCAAACTTGTTAAAAAATGAGCACAATCTAAGGGGGAGCATCGTTAATCTTTTCTGACTTTTAAAACCTATCTTAGAAGATTTCTTAATGCTTAAATGCTATATCATCTATCCTAGTTGTTGGAAGGAAGGAGGTAAATGAAGGTTGGTTGGGTCATAGGCTCATAATGAGCCGTTCGAATGTCAAAGTGCTAAATTGGTTATTATTTATCATTGACATGAATGCTTCTTTGTACTACATTGTTTAAATCAATCACATTTTGCATCAAAGTTTGTCATCATCAAAAAGGGAGAGATTGTTAGCCCTAAGGGCAAATCATGTACTTTTGATTAGTTTTGATTAATGACAAATATTGATAAGGACTAATTCTTATGCTATTTGTGTGATAGGATTTTTGGATAGAGAAGCAAATAGTTCTCATTGCCTTGGAGCTAAAAGTGCTAAGGACAACTCTAGTATGCTCAAGGATCATGAATATAGAGCATGTCCTACGGATTGAAGGCTTTGAAAACTCTAGTGTAGGTTTACACTTGCTTAATAGGTATATTCTTGTAAACCCTACACTTCTTGTTCTTGGAATCTATTGAATGCATAAGATAGCACAAAACTTATTTTTTTTAATCTTAAATGACTTTGAATAAACATTGAATTACCAAGTACTTTGGTAACGGTCTATGAGTTCAAAAGATTCTATATGACTTATCTTTTAGTACAAAATGATTTCAAACTTATTGAGGTTGATTTTCAAATGTTTTAACAAAGTTTGAACAGTTTGGACGTCCAAACTGCGAACATGACTATTGTATTTCTAGAGAAATTCAGACTCAAGTTCGGATGCAAGGGGCAAAGTCTGGTCATCCGAACTTTCCCAGACAGCATGTCATCGTAATGTTCGGACGACAGTTCGGACACAGATGATCATGTTCGGTCGTCCAAACTCCTCAGAAACTAGCCATTTTATGACTGTTGGAACTAATTTTCAAAATATATTAAAAGCCACAAACTCCAAATTTTTGATAACTTTTGAACACTTGAAGAATCCTAACATTCAAAAATCATTTTGAAATCTTTAGAGCTCTCTTTTGTCTTGTGCTTTCATGTGATTATTCAAGATTCCAAAGGCTACAAGATGAAGTGGTGCTAACTTGTGTAGTCATCTACCAAGCTGTGGTAATATCTCATCCCATCTCTATTTATCTCTTTATCTACTTGCTCAATACAAGGTTATCTTGTGACATAAAATCCTTTTGGTAAGGGTGATCCTTATTGCATTGATTTAAGGTTGTCTTTAGATATAAAATCCTTATGGTAGGGTGAACCTTGTTTGTAGCATTGTACAAGGGTTGTAGGTGTAAAACCCTTGTGGGGTGAGCCTCTTGTATAATTGATTGAATTAGAGCATATAGTGAATGGATTGAAATCCTTGAGTGTAGACTCAAGGTAGTGGATTTAGATCTTGAAGTGATCAAACCACTATAAATTGCTTGTGTATTTGCTCTTCATCCTGTATTGCTTTGTCATTGTGTATCACATTCCCATTGAAGCAATTGTATATAATCTTTCCAAACCAAGTTCATAAAATAGAAAAAGGTTTCGAATATTAGGCAAAGACCTAATTCACCCCCCTCTTAGGTCTTTCAGTCTCCAACAACCATTGCGCCTAATATCAAGTCTAAATAGGTATTAGATCATCTAAATGCATTACAATACGATAGTAATAGTAGTACTACTAATTCAGCTTAATATCACTAATATTCTTCACTAATTCTACTACAAATTCAACAAAGCCATCATAGCAACAACTAAGCAACCCATCAACAAGATCCACATTTTCTTCAACCTTCTCTTTTGGTATTGGTTCTCTTCCTTGAGCCTTTTAATCCTTCTCAACAACCTAAGAATCACCATAAAATACCTTCACACATTGGAGGATCAAGCCACGAGAAAAACCGCAACCTCTTGAAACCTATAATCATGTGAATTATAATTGAGCTATTAATCATCATTTATGCCAAAAAAAATTATAATTGAGCTTCGTCTTTTACCTCATACTTTTTGTATCCAAGGAAATTCCCTTCTAGGTAGTTGTTAGTCCAAGAAGTTCTCATAACACTTGCATTTCCACAATAGCACCTCATTATTGGGTTTGAACCCACGAAAAAAGGTTCTCGAAGCCTTTTTTCCAGCCTTAAAATTGCATACTAGCAATGGCAGAGAGGAAGTTAGCCTACAAATTTAGTAGCTGTGGCAGAAATGAAATGAGGGAGAGTGAGAGCTCGCAATTAAAATTAGGGCTCTGTACCCTTGAGTGAGACTATTTGCTATTAAAATGGGTGAAAGGATTGTGTGGATGAGTTTACCCCTCTTGAAAATGGCATGTACAACACGTGTGGAAAAAGTGGTCAGATTCTGCCAAGTTAGTGGTGGCAAGGACTCTTCTGCAGATCGTAAATAGTTGAAGAATTCTTAAGGCTAAAAAAACAGAAAAGGACACTATCACTAAAGTGTAAAAAGTTCAGGGACTAAATGGGCTAATTTTCCTATGAAATATTATGAATATTTGTTATTCCACAAGATCATTTTTCTAAGTTGCCGAATATGAAAGGTTAGGGGAGTACAATCAAAATTGTAACATTCATCCTTTATTAACTATTATCCCCCATTACCTCCATTATTATAGGAGATCATGGGAGATCATGAGAGGTAAGTTCTATAAATTATAGAGGATGCTATTAATGACCTATGATGGGAAGAGTCACTTCCAACATTATAAATAAGAGGTTGTAAGAGTATGAATGTATTGTGTGAAAATTGCTCAATAAAATTCTAGTTTCTATATTTATTTTGTTCTCTCTTCCTCTCTTTTGCTATAGTTTATAGTCTTCTTCATTGTTCTTTTATAGTTAGCTTTGTGTCTATTGCGACTGAATGTTACACCACATTATTAACATGATTATTCGGAGCATTATTCTTTGAAATTTCTTTGAGGCACAATTCCCTGAGGAAGGATTCTTTTAAGATTTAGATATGGCTATTGTTCCATCTTTTAAGAATGATGGTGACGATTTATTTTTGTTTACAATATAACAACGTACATTATATTAAAACATAAAAAATATTTTTCTCACTTGAATATGGGAGAAACAAAAGTGCATACTATAAGTGGTAGTACAAAATTAGTTGGAGGCTCCAGAAGAGCTAATGTTCTTTTATTTGTGGGTACTATGTTAGTCATAAAAAATGTATTATTCTCTAAAAATTCTTGAAATAAGTTTTAGAGATATTCATTTTAATGGATATCATATTGAGACATTTGAAGAAAGTGGTAGTGAATTTTTATATATTACTACTTTGTTTTCAGGAAAAAAACATGTAGTAGAAAAATTGTCATCCCTTTCTTTTAGCTTATATTATGCCAAAATTACTGCAATTGAAATGCATCATTTAGTAAATCAAAAGTTTACTAATCTAAATAATTTTATTATTTGGCATGAATGATTAGGTCATCCTGGATTTATAATGATGCAAAAATTGTTGAGAATGCACATGCTCATTTCTTGAAAAATGAAAACATCTTGAATTTGAATGAATTATCATGCGCTACTTGTTCCCAAGGGAAGTTAATTATTAAACCTTCATCAATAAAAGTGGGAGTTGAATCCCTCGCATTTTTTGAAAGGATTCATGGAAATATGTGGACTGATTCATCCACCATATGGGTAATTTAGATACTTATAGTTTTAATTGATGCATCGACCGTTCACTATGTGTGTTTCTAGTAACCTTACTTTTGGAAGATTACTTGCCTAAATAATTTGTTTAAGAGCACAAATTCCTAATTATTTAGACCAAGAGAGGATAATGAAGAACTTATTGGTCTTGAAGTACTATCTCTTAGTGCAATATGTGCACTAATTTATCTTGCAAACAATACAAGAGCAGATATTTCATTTTTATATAAAGTTGTTAGCAAGATATAGTTCATTCTAACTCGATGACATTGGAATGGTGTCAAACATGTCCTTCTATATCTTCAAGGGACAATTGATCTTGGATTATTTTATTCAAATAAATATAACCCAAAGTTAGTTTGGTATGCTGATGCTGGATATTTATTTGATCCACAAAAGGCTCGTTCTCAAATTGGATATTTGTTTTTATGTGGAGATACTACTATTTCTTATTGTTCTAGTAAACAGTCTCTAACAACCACTTCCTCAAATCATGCTAAGATAATTTCCATTCATGAGACAAGTTAAGAATATGTGTGATTAAGATCATTAATTCATTATATCTGAGAAAATTACAATTTATCCTCTGATAAGAAATCCCAACAAATTTATTTGAGGATAATGCTACTTGCATAGCTCAATTAAAAGGATGATATATTAAAGGAGATAGAAAAAACGCATTTCATCATAATTCTTTTTCACTCATGAGCTCCAAAAGAATGGCAAAATTGATGTGTAATAAATTCGATATCATGCAACAATCTAGCAAATCTATTCAATAAAACATTACCGACAACAACATTTGAGAAACTGATGAAAAAAATAGAATGTATTAGTTAAGAAATCTTAAATGATTATCTCATCAGGGAGAGTACTAATACATAAAGAGTGATGTACTTTTTCTCATTCACTAGATTTTTTTTCATTGAATTTTTTATCTAGTAAAGTTTTAACGAGACATACTCTTTATATAATGGACATCCAAAGGGGAGTATTATGAAATATTATGAATGTCCATTATTACAATAGATAATTCATCTAAATTATAAAATATGAAAGGTTAAGGGTTACAACTAAAATTGTAATATTTATCTTTTATGGACCACTATCTTTATTACCTCTATTATTTTAAAGAATATGTGATATCATGAGAGATAAGTTATGTAAATTATAGAGGAGACTATTAATGACTAATAATAAGAATAATCACTTTCAACACTATAAATATGAGTTTATAATAGTATAAATATATTATTTGAAAATCTCTCAATAAAATTTTAATTTTTATATTTTTTGTATTATTTTTTCTTTTTAATTATAGTTTAAAATTTTTATTATTATTTATAATTAATTTAATGTGTCGATCAAATTTTATAATAAATTTTATTATTTTGTATCATTGCTCTATTTTTGCATATATTTATTTGGATCACAATTATCAACACTGTGCTTTCCAATTCATAATAGAAAACGTATGTATTCTTCTCTCTGATTAGCTACTACTTCTCATTGTATCTTGCGCGTAGGAATAATCCGACTTTGCTTCACGGTTGTGATCACATAACGACTGGCACTCATGCCGAGCTCCGTACACACTCAATCCCCTCGCCGAGGAAAGAAAAGACAATGGCTAACGAATTTTCGTGGTCTATAATTAACGGTCAGAAGGACTCTGTCTTCAGCAATTTCTCCCACGCACAGCAGTGTCAGCTTCGACTTTCCACCCCAAACACATCACTCGAACAGTTTGCTGCTACCGAACTTTCTCCATGATCGGCCGCAAGGTTTGGAGCTTAACCAATGTAACACTTCTTCTCAACTTCACTGCGAAACAGGACTCCAGAAATCGATGTTTTTCTGGGTCATCGTCCAGTTCCTATCGGCGCAAGAAATTCTTCGCTTTGTGTTCCGCCGGTGATAGACCGAACTGGAACGCCATTAGCAGTGGTAGGCGTAGAACCCGTGGAAGAAATGAGGAAGCTGAGGAAGAAGAGAAAGGAGAGAGAAAAGTTCATTGTGAAGTTGAGGTGATTTCTTGGCGGGAGCGCAGAATTAAAGCTGAGATAGCCGTTAGTGCAGATGTGCAGTCGGTTTGGGATGCTCTTACCGACTATGAAAGACTTGCCGATTTTGTTCCCAATCTTGTAAGTAGGTAATCAGTAATTACTGCCTCTTCTTCCCAAAGTGCAATATTTTGTTATTATATTTCTTGGGCAATGTTTTCCGTTTTTCTGTTTTAATGAAGAGATTCTTGATTTTGTTATTTGAGAAATATTTTAATGCGATTTAGGTAATGAATTGGCATTGTTTGTATTCATGATTTTTTATATTTCTTGGCCATCCTCAATACTAGTAATGTTTCTCAGCAAATTTGTTGCAAAAGTTGATTTAATTTTCAGTCTTACAACTCCACCTGAACAAAAGTAGGAAATTCATTTTTGGAAATGGAGTGTTACTTACTGGGATCTTTTGGTAGGGGGGGGGCTAAGAGTTGAATTTTATTAGCCAAATCTCTTAATGCTTGCTAGTAATTTTGATCTCGTGACTTAACATTGGAGTGTTAAAGGTTCTCCCAGATATCCCGTCACATCTAATGAGCAAGACTGAGTTATAGGTCTTCTGAGGAATATATAGTTAATGTGGTGTTTGCTTTTTAATTTGATTGACAAAAAAGTGAGGGAGCATCGTTCTGAAAAACTGATTCATTTTGATAGCGTTCTTCCGTACCTCATAAACCATAGAAAATGCCTTAACCTTTACCCGGTTATGGTTTCAGATGTTGTTTTGTAATGTTTTATTTCAACTCCAAATTTAAAAAAATCCTTTGTTATTGGAATTTGTTTTCTTTCTATCAATTGTTGGTTTTGGATGCTGATTCAGGTATACAACTTGACTTTAGAAACTGATATTTAATGTCACTTGACCTTCAGAATACCGTTGGTCTTTTCGTGGTTAAGAATATAGTCAAATGTTACTGATTCTGTGAAGCCTGATGCGGATGCCTCTGATTCTATTTTTATTTTTGAGGTTTAAGAAAATTTTCAATGAATTGGTACTCCGTTAACAAGAGATGCAGGCATTTTCTAGGTTGTAGTGTACTTGATTCATTATGAACTACTAAGCACAGGAACATAGGGTTAACATGGTGTTGGTTGTTTTCCATGAGATGGAACTGCCTTTCCCTGTACGTAAAGGAATAATTGAAATTTAGTGCTCAAGTTGTCTTGTTAACATATGGAATTAAACCTTCACAATTCTAACTTCATTAAATTCACATATGATCTCCAATATCAGCTACCATCTCATCACATGTTCCTGTGTCTCATACTGGCTTTTTGCCTTAAAACTGTATTTTATCTTCAACCATGATTGCTTATGGAGGAAGCGATGCAGACCCGGACTGAGCAGCACTTGAATACATCACTACATGTTTAGCTATTATGTACTTTTGGCTCTCAAATATTGCAGCTCAACAAGCCATTAAACATCATTAATTGTGTTTGTGTGTATACTCCATTAGACTATTCTACTAGATTACTGTGATAAAGATTTGTGATGACCTTTCGGGAGGAAGGATCTATGTTCAGTTTTGAACACACTTCAGGGAAATAGTTTTCAAGAAAGAGGAGCAGGTATTTGACCGACTTTTCTATTATCAATCATTTCTCAGTGGGAGAATTCCTTGTCCCCATCCTGGGCGAATTTGGCTGGAGCAGAGAGGACTGCAAAGGGCACTTTATTGGCACATAGAGGCTCGAGTTGTGTTGGATCTCCAAGAACTTAAAAAATCAGTAAGCATCAATTCACACTATTAGTGGCATTTACTAAGCACATCCAGTTGCAAATCCTCAAATGTCGTCTTAAGCAGCAGTGTAGCATCTAAATCAATACTTGAATGCTCTTGTGCTTATTTGATTAAAATAGGCAATGATATAACAGCCGCAAGAGTCTCTGCGATGATTGCTAATCTTGAGTGGGTGATTTAATTTATTATTAGAGTTACTCTTCATATGACTTCTTAATCATATTAATTTCACGTACAAAAAAAAAAACCTTTAATATTGAGATTTCTGGCACAGAAAGATTTGAGGGATATATGTCTATCTATAATGTAAGATTTTAACCCACATAATACCACACTTATATTTGTGTGTGTGTGTGTGTGTCTGTAACACAAACTTTTAGAAAAATGTTTCGGGCATAGACTAAGCTTCAGTTACTACAACTGGTTCATGTACTTAATTCTAAAGTTCCCTTATAGCTCTTAGAGCATGATATATGACCAAATTAAGAGACTGAGTAATATAAAATTCAGACCACATTTTGCTATTTTTCATACGCTCACATAAAGAAGTTCGTCTCTTCTAATGCCCTTAATAGGAGTCATTATTACTCAGTCTTAGCAGGGAAGAACAAAGTTCTCTAAAATTGATTAGCAATTGGAGATTATTAACTCACCAATAACTAATGTTAGCCTGCTATTGGTAGAATTACGCTGAAGCTTCCTTTCTTTGTATTGTTTGTATCAAAGATGATTAAATCATTTTAAACTAAAGTTGGGTGAAGGCCAGAACTTCCACATTGATGCAGGCCCGATCAGATTGTTGCATTATGTGTGGCCCTAATATACACTAAATCCACGAGAGGGAGATTAGGTCTCAACAATCAACTCTAAGCAACTGGTATGGAATTCCTTTGTCTTTAGGTGGAGGGACTTGGGAGGTCTGAAATCCATAAAATTTTTGCACTATTCAAGCGAAGCCATGTTGTATATTTGCTTTGTACTAAGCTGTTTCGACCATCACATCCTTCCCTTCCTTTACTTTTCTGCTTCTGGCTTTCATCTGATAATGCTCTTGTAAATGGTTGCCATTCCACTTCTCCTAGTTGAGCTGATGGATGGAAGTCAAAGGAGGGAACAGAAAAAAAAAAAATGTCGCATCAACCTGATTCCTCTTTTATGATTCACATATTTTCCAACATAGTTTTCTAGGAAATGAAAACGAAGTTACCTTTATGTATGGGTTGATACTGTTCAAGTTTCTTCCTTTTTCTTTGTTTGCTTAAGTTAAAACACTTTGGAATTACTACATTTATTGGGATACTATATCATATTTCATAAGTTTTTGGCGCATTGACTTCTGATCTATGAAATTACTATAATCAGGAAAATCATCGTGAACTTATCTTTTCCATGGTTGATGGTGATTTTAAGAAGTTTGAAGGAAAATGGTCAGTCAAATCCAGTAAAAGGTAAGTTATATTGCTAGTACTTCTATTGCTGGTGACAGGAGCTTGTCATATTGATTTCTTAATCTGGTGGGATAAACATGTAGAATGATACCCAGAATATACTCGAGCCAATTTCTGCTAAATTTTTATCCTAACTGAAACAATGTAGTGAAACAGGAAAAAGGGAAAAAAGAAAGGAAAATAATGACCCGTGAGAGAAAGCTAGAGTGGAGGAAAAACTGTTAGATTGGCATTTAGATTCTGTTTTCATCTTCAATAGATACTTCTGGAAGTGTTAGTATCATAATAGCAAAAACTGAGAATCTTCAGCAGCATTTATGCTCAATGGTCAGAAGAAAGGGCTAAAGAAAAAATCAGTAAGTGCATGAGCTGGAACTTATGTATTGTCTTCAAGACTTCACAGTATCCAGGCAAACACTTTATGGACCATCCTGAAGTGCTCATGCAAGTTATATAGCTTTTAGGCCTTCTTTTCTAACAATTATCGAACATTGGACTTGGCTTATTGCTCAATTTTTTTTAAAATTGTTCAAGATGTCCTGAAAGATAGAAAAAATGGATCATAGTCACAGAAATTAGTACTATTTGTTTCTAGGGAGATAGAAGTATGTATCATGAAATTCACAATATCATGACCCTAGTAGCCTCACATCAAAAGCTTTTTGAACTGATAATGCCTATTGTGGATACTATTTACTAAAATCTGATGAGCCAATCAAATTTCTAAACGCCAAAATAAAGATTTAGGGTGAGATTGGATTGGATTTTTTTTTTGAGTTGAGTTGGATTGGGAATCATAAAAGTGAATTGTTTGTGAGAGAAGAAGTGGGATAAAAGTAAAAACTTTTTGGATAAAATGCCAATCCAAGTTGGCCTTTAACCTCTGCTCGTAAGTTAGTATCATGATCAAGGAACACAAGTAGCAAAAGTGACGTTACTTATAAAATCTCTTAAGATACAATCTCATCCTCTTGCCCTGGATTATTTCATGCTGACGAGCTTGCATTGATGCAGAATTTGAATATTTACTGCAGATGATTGATTTTGATAGTGTTAAATCCTCTTGCTTCAACATAAACTCTGAAAGCCGTAGAAAATGCATTATTTTTTGTACTGCAAAATGCTGCTTGATTTGACCTGATTAACATTATTTCATCCCTTCATATCATTCTAATTTAAAATTTTCCAAGCATATTAGAATAGGTAATACACAAAAAACAGAGTTGGTAGCATGGAAGTTTTTAACTTAGCCTGCTGCCATAGATGGAGTTTGGTAACAAGAAAGCTCCCAAAAACCAGAAAAATTATCCACCTCCAACAAAAGTGACAGTCAAAAGGGTGATGCGAGTATTCTTGAATGAAAAAAATTCTGCAATGATCCATACAAAGAAAGTCAATGGAAGTAGAAGCAGAAACAGAAAAGTTGTACAACGATAACATCTGGATAGCCTCCTAATTCCTATTCCTCTAATGGTCATCTTCAGTGGAGTGGCCAGTTTCTGAGGCTTCCAAAATGGAATATACTTACCCAAAACTGTGACAGAATAAAATAATGAACATGATTCTCTTGGAGTCTTGTTCTGCATTGTAAAGTCAAAGTCTTCATTCAGTTCTATGAGATCTCATTCTGGTTTGCCTTGGTTTTGTGATGATACAAACATCAAGAAAGCATCAAAGGCCTCTAGTAACTGTTGCAGGAAATTCTTAATAACTTTTGTTTGGCCAGATTCAAAGCTACCAAATCATTTTTTATTCATTTCATCTTATTTGCTACATATGCAAACACCTCTGACTTATACTTTACTGTCTTTTTAGCTTTCCACTTTCACATCTTCAAGTCTATGGCTTATGCAGGTCCTCAATAACTACCTTAAGTTATGAAGTCAATGTGATACCAACCTTCAACTTCCCCGCAATCTTCTTGGAGAGAATAATTAGATCCGATCTTCCTGTAAACCTTCAAGCCTTGGCTTGCAGAGCTGAAAGTAGTTTTGAGGGGAGACATAATTTACTGATTGCTGAAATTTCATCAGATACGACGTTCATCCCTTCCCATACTTCTTCCGGTTTAGATATCAGTGATGCTAATCAGGACAAGAATAGCCTTTCTACTCAGGGAGAGTTCAAGGGAAAATTTTCAAAGGCTACTTTTGTCCCCTTATCCCCAGCTACAAGTGAGTTGAACTGTAACTGGGGAGTGTTTGGTAAAGTATGCAATCTTGATAAACCATGTGTGGTAGATGAAGTTCATCTTCGTAGATTCGATGGCCTACTGGTAATCAGTATCTCTACTTCTCAAATTTATCTTAGGAAGTAATTTCTTTTAGCTGTCTTGCTGATAATTTGGGTTTTACCTGAAGGAAAACGGAGGTGTTCATCGCTGTGTTGTCGCTAGCATAACTGTGAAAGCTCCCGTTCGTGAAGTTTGGAACATTCTGACTGCTTATGAGAGTCTTCCTGAGTAAGCCAGGATGCCTTTTTTTAAGAAAAAAAAATTTAAAATATGGCTTCAAGTTCTAAAATTATTGAGTTCTAACATGATATTTTGTGGCTTCTACTTCTGAAACCTCCATTTTATCACATCTTACTACATAAAAGATCCCTAGTGACATATCTGGAATCCGTAATTAACGATGATTTAAATATCTATTTCATCAGTTTAATGTCACTGAATCTAATTCCTTTGATTGGAATAGTCTAGGAAAATTTAGCTGTATTTAGTTTGCCTCCAATTCAACTTTGTTCTATTTGAGCAAGTTCATTTTTATAGAAACACTTCTGTTTAATTTATAATCTTGTATTGCCCGAAAAAGTCTCTTAGAATAAAACAAAAAATGAAATCGGGATACCGAAGTGACTTCAATTTTGGAAGGCGTATATTAAATGGATTTTAAGTGGGTTGATTGCTTAAGATATATAAGTATTTTGGATCGCTTTCTCTCATTTTGTCATTTTGCTCATCAATCGGGCAACTAATAACTGCTTCATTTCTTGGATAACGAAATAGCATCTGCATAAAGAGTGAGTTTCATCTATTGATTCTCTGTATTCGAAAGGAGGAAAATTTAGAGCCACAAGCTTTTTCTCTCATTCTGTTGCTATTCTTGTGGCTACAGAACTCCTCATCATCATGTTTATTTCTTCTTTCTTCCATCAACTATGGATAAGTAATGGCTAGAATGGTAGATGATTTTAATTAAGCTGAATGTATACTGTGAAGTCTAGTACTAGGTTACTAAATGGATATCTATGTGATTGAAACTTACTCACGTTGTTTTACTGGGGAACATCAAGTAAATTACCATGCTAAGTCAGATTGCCTTTGCTTATCTTTTGAGTTTTATGTCCAAGGGTGTATGTTGCTTTTAAATGCTACTTCCTCTGTTTCAAAATATAAGGCTTTTTGGCCTTTTTTGCATTGACTGGCATCATGTACGTGCAACTGCACAAGCTTAATTTTTCATTTAGCTTTTTTGTAAATTAATATATTCTTTTTATAATGGTAGATGATAAATTTCATTCTCTATTATGTGTTTAATTATTCTGATTCAAGATTTTACGAACTATCTAAACTATTTTGTAAGGGTTATATAATTTTTTTTCATCTTATGTGCAATTTTATGTTGGACGTTTTATAAATAATATTAGTATTTGAGATTTTTAATTAGCATAATTTTTTGTTGTGATCATGTTAGTTTCTTTTGTGAAATAATAATATACTCTTTATTTGTTCCTTTTATGCAATGATATAGATTATGTGTATTTTCCTTCATTCATATTTTGCTAATTTTATAGAAACTATTTCATGGATGTTAAATGGTCCTTTTGTTTTAAATTGAATTCTATTAGATTTTATACTTTTTGTAAATTATATTGATATTTAAGCTTTTAAATTATCAAAATTACTCTCTCTCTCTCTCTCTCTCTCTCTCTCTCTCTCGTAAGAGAAGTGGTCCAAGTTCACTTTTTAAATTTTTTTTATTTTGATGGTATTCAAATTGGATACATGGTTTTATTAATTATACTAAATAATTTCATGGAGTTTATAAACTCTATTTTTATATCTTATGCCGTTATATTGTTGAATTTTTCATAAGTTATATTGGTATTTGATATTGTTAATTAGTAATAATAATTTTTCATGAATATATATATTTTTTTTGTAAAATAACAATGGTGTTTCTCTGTCTCAGTCTAGTTTTTTTTCTGTTTCTAAATCTTTCTAGTGATAGGTGGTTGTTCTTGTCTGTCTCTTGCTCTTTTTTTTCTTTTATGTTTTTAAATCTATTTAGTGATAGGGATTCAAGTGCATTTGTACTCTTTATTTAATTATTTTGATGGCATTCTGATATGATACATTTCTTATTACTGTATAAAATATTTTATTAGTAATATTGATGCAACTATATTTGATTTCCTTGTAAATTATATTGGTATTTTAAGTTTAAAATATTTATTTCTTGCACCTATTTAGTTTCTTATCAATTAACTGTGTTCTTTTTTTAACTATCTTAATCTTTATTTAATTTTAATATGATACATAATCTTTTATTAATGATGTAAACTATTTCTAGGGGGTTATTTTTATTATCTTTAAACTATTTATATTTTTTCCGAACAATATTATTTGTATATAAGACAACACAAAATTATTTTAAATATATACACATTGAACAGATAACTCTTGAAATGACTTCCTTCCTCCTTCTGCTTGGTAGCAGTAATTATATCAGAGAGAGAAAGAAAGGGAGGTTAGCTAGAAGGTCTGGCATATGCAGGGAAATCATTCATAACTTATTAGATAACAAAGAACATATAAAGAAAGAGTTAACTTCACTGGTCAAATGCATTTACTCTGATCTAGAACTTGATTTACTGTTGCACTTGTTTCCTTCAGAAAAAAGTTTGACTAAGTTTGCAGATAGTAGGTTTTTCTTGTATAAGACTGAATTTCGTGCTTATAAGATTTCCCACTTTCCATAACTAGTGCAGGATAGTTCCAAACTTAGCCATCAGTAAGGTTCTGTCACGAGAGAACAATAAAGTTCGCATTCTTCAGGTAAAGACAGCTAAGAGCTTCCTCATCTGTGAAAGTTTGATAGATGAAAATTTGTTCTCTATGCCTGCAAAGTAGCTAGTTTTAGGTGTATACCTTGCAGTAGTAATAGGATCATAAAGTTTACCTCTCACAATTTTGTTTCCTCCCTTACTGCATTAAATGCCGTTCCCATTTATGGTTTCTGTTCACCAAGGCGTAAAATTAACAAGAAATCTTTGTTCTTCTACTAGGTTTCAATAACTGCTGTATTGAATGCAGGGTAATAGGATTTGTGTTATTCATAAAATATGGTCCTTCTATCACTTTCTTACTTTACATAATCAAATCCATTCTTGTTATGTGTGAACTACCATGCTTAATTTTTCTGGGGCCATTATTGCTGGCTTAAAATGTGAATTTTAAAATCTTAACAGAGCCATCAGGGAAACCAAAGATCTTTGTTATAAATAAAAATACTTTGTCAGTATAGGAAATGAGTTTGTAAATATAGGTTCACAAGCACATTGGAGCTAGACAAGATAGATCTTCTTTTTCTTTTCTCAAAGCTATTAAACAGTATATGTAGGGGACTGAAGAAAACACATAGGACACCTACGTCATTCAAAATAACTGGAATTTCCAGCCAACCATTTTATTTGTAAAAGTGTAAGGAAAACGTATGACTGAATGAGGAAAAACTTCCCCTTTCATGTATGATCAAGTTTTATGAAGTATGCTCCATCTTCTGGGTGTAGTTCAAGGAAATTGTATCCTACAATTGCTATATTCTTGATATTGCATATCCAATCTTTAGTTGCAATCTTTGAATTTACAAACCTTGTCTTTTTCCGAAATTAGCATCCTGGGCTAGTTCTTAAAAGTTTAAAGTTAGATGACATAGAATAACATTTTGTGCAGGATAGAAATTGACACGTCATTTTGCAGCTTACTATCAAATAACCTATTGATATACTAATCTTTTAATTGATCTTTGTGATTCCTCAGCAATTCAATCATTTTCACATTGTCAATGGTGAATCATTTTCACATTCCTCAGCAATTCAATCATTTTCACTTTCTTTTTCTACTTTTGTTAACTCCCTGCATCTAACTAACAAAGCAGATCAGAATAATTGGTTTTGTGACCTCAAAAACTTCTTTTCACTGCTTAAATGGCGTCAAATGAGCTCCTCATGATCCCTAAAATGAAATCTCAACAGTTGTATTCTTGAATCGTTATCCATTTTGTTACTATTATTTACAGGAGGGATGCAAGGGTTTATTGTATATGGTACTTCATGCACGCGTTGTCCTTGATCTGTATGAACAACTTGAACAAGAGATCAGCTTTATGCAAGTAGAAGGGGACTTTGATTCATTTCGAGGAAAATGGAGTCTGGAGCAGTTGGGAAGTCATCATACATTATTAAAGTATAGCGTGGAGTCAAAAATGCACAAGAATTCATTTCTTTCTGAAGCTATCATGGAAGAGGTTTGTTATCTTAATACTGTCTCTAAGAAATAATTTCCAAGCTATAACACATTTATTTTTGTGAATTCAATGGTTTGTCTGAAAAATGCTAATTATTATGACCGGTGGTGATATGATTGACTATTTCTTCGGCCGCTATTATTTATCATAATCAACTTAGACAAGTCGGTGAGAATTTATTTTGCCAAACATGATATTGATATTTAGGTGATATATGAAGATCTTCCTTCCAATCTATGTGCCATTCGAGATTATATCGAAAATAAAGATGCTGAAGACTCATCAGAGAAATTCGATTATGGCTCTTGTTCAGAGGAGCATATCTTTCTGTCTCTTGGTGAAACTGCTGCTGATTGTACTGAATCACTAGAGCTAGATTCTGATTGCAGCGGTCCAAGTTCATCTAGACTGAGGCCCAAAGTTCCAGGTCTGCAGAGAGATGTTGAGGTCCTCAATTCTGAGCTCTTGAATTTTATAGCTGAGCATGGACAAGAAGGATTTATGCCAATGAGAAAGCAGCTCCGTAAGCATGGGAGGGTGGATATTGAGAAAGCAATTACACGCATGGGAGGATTTAGAAGATTTGCTTCACTTCTGAATCTTTCCCTTGCTTACAAGCACCGCAAGCCAAAAGGTTATTGGGATAATCTTGAGAACTTACAAGAAGAGGTTAGCCATCAAAACTAGCACCAAAGTGGAGCGACATTGTTAAATTTTTGTCTCATCATATAATTAAACTACTAGTTTAACTGCAGTAAACTATATATTAGAAATTGTAAAGGCAACCTCATTATCGTAAACAACATAGTTTCCCAACATTCTGCATGACTTCGGCCGAACGTGACAATGGAATTCCCTAAATCTACAGATCTGTCGGTTCCAGAGGAGCTGGGGAATGGACCCATCATTCATGCCCAGCAGAAAATCTTTTGAACGAGCAGGTAATGAACGAACTTTCTTCTCCTTTTCTTGTCATTTTTGTGGTTCTTTCTTGTTTGCTTCTTGATAATATCTAGACGAATATTATTTTGCCTACTAAAGCTGCAGAAGAAAACTAGTTGAGCACATCCACTCATGAGAAAAAGGAAAATGAAAACTGAGACCTGAATAATTGTCTAAAGTAGGTCACTTGTAGTATCAGATTCCTTTCTTCATGATGGTTGTCACATTTACTAGCAATTATGATTTTCTTATAAGTTCACATATTCCGTAACATTTTGATTATCTAAAAGGATTAAGTCGTAGTAAAGTAGACAGAAATCAGTTGGGAAATATTGTTCTCAGAGATGAATGCTAGAAATACTTTATTTTAACAGTTCCTTTTCACAGGTCGCTATGATATTGCACGTGCATTAGAGAAATGGGGAGGTCTTCATGAGGTATCACGTCTCCTCTCACTTAAGGTGAGGCATCCAAACAGACAAGCAAGCCTAGCAAAAGAGAAGAAAATGGATTATTTGACAGCCAATGATGTAAATGGAGAAGAACAGGCACAAGCCAAGCCCTATGTCTCCCAGAATACACAGAAGTGGCTTACTAAAGTTAAGGAATTTGACATAAATTGGGTTGAATGAAGCGTGAAGATTAATTTCCTTTAGCTTTCTACCATTATATGATCAAATCAGTGTACTCTTTTGACATCCAAAATACTCCAGTTTACAACCTTATCCTATGGTGGTTTCCACAGGTTTGCAGGATTAGTCAGCCCATAAATTCTCTTTTGCTATGAAATTTTAGGACCATATGCAGGACTGGAACCAGAAGTTTGGACTTTGGGGCAAAGAACCAAACTTCTATTTTGGCTCCGAAAGCAAAGTTCCCATTCCGCATTGGTTCATAACAAAAATTAGCACCAAAGATTGTCAACAAAAAGTATTATTGTTATGAATTTGAGCGTCGTTAACGCAGAATACGCTATGAATTAAGCTAATGCAGTGCACAATTTGTTTGGAATAATAACAAGATATAAATTCAAAGAATAAAAGAGGAGGAGGAACATATGGAGAGAGTAAAATTTAATAGTCAAGACTAAAAGTTTTTTATTAATTTCAATTTATATGATCTCTATATATAAGCTCCTAGTACAAGATTTATTAGAAATTCAAACTCTATTAGAAAAAAGAAATTAAAACTAATCGGGAGTAATATTTTATAATTTTAGTTCTCTTCTAGAAATTAATCAATATGAACATTCGTAATAATTAATAATACTTTCTCTTAAATATTCATAATATAAAGAATATGTCTCGTCAAAATTTTACTAAAATAGAAAACTCTAAAGGAAAAAACATCTAGTGAAGAAAAAAAGTATTGTTCTTTATACTTTACTCTTCTTGTTTCAAACATAATTAAACCAACACCTTCAAATTTTCAATTCTTAAATGTTGTGGTTGATGGTCTTAGTGAACAAATCTTTAGAATATCTTATTTGATCAAAACCATTCTATGTCAATTTTACCTTTCTTATATGGAATAACTTAACCTTCAACATATTCTCCAATTTTATTAGTATCCAATAGCATAATTTGGAATTTTCTTGTAGAGGATACTACATAAATATTTCGAATGTAATCAATCATTACTCTTGATCACACACATTGCAACCAACTATATGAATTACTATTTTTTACATATTTCTTGATCACACACACTCTTTTATCTCTTTGTGTCGGTCTCTTGAACTCTCCAATGAAGGACAAAACCTCTAGAGTATTCTAGCTTATGCTTATTGAAAGAAACTACCTAGACTTATGGATGTCATAAGCGTTGAATATAAATAGGCTAGGATGCTCATCATTAATGCCATACTCATGTATTTCAACCATCAAGTAAACTAATAAATATGCACTATTAAATCAAATCCCTTAATTATCTAACTCACTATAGATAGGTGATATCAATTACCTTAATTTACTGCAACCCAATGTGTGGGTCACACTTAAGTCCCAAAATTTGGGACTATCACTGTCATTTCAATCAAAAAGTAAAGTGGTTCGATCTCTTCAAGACCTATATCGACTACCTTGAGCCCACACTCAAGGATTTTAAGTGATTTACTATATCTTCAATTCAAGCAATTACAAAAGAGGTAAACCCATTAAGGCTTTTATACAAATAACTCCTTTAACTCAACCAATCAAGCTCACCATCACAAAAAGTGTTTTATATCTCTGGACAATCTTGAACAAACAAGATAAAATAGATAAGATGGAAAGAAGTTACCCATCAAGTTGGTTGATAATAAACAAATGAAGCACCACCCCACTTTTTTGGAATCTTTGGATGATCACATGAAACACACGAATAATGGAGAGATTTCTTTTTTCTTTGATGTTTTCAAGATGGTGGCATGTAAATTCCATCAATCTGCCTAAAATTTAAGATTCTAGCCTTTTAGATGTTTTGAAATTTGAAATCCAACATTATAAAATGGCTAGTTTTTGAAAGAGAGCAGAGCAGTTCAGTTGATTTCATCAGGCTCCCTGCGTCCAAATTTCTATATCAAATTGGTCTTCTGAATTTTTCTAAAAATTTGATAGTGCATACCAAGTTCGGATGTATGAATTGGTGATACAAAATCCAAAAATTTTTAGATTTTGCAAAACCAGCTCAAACTCAATCTAATAAGGTTTTAAAGCATTTGAAACATAGAATAAAAAATTTGAAGAGCTATTAACCAAAAAGTCGTTATCCAAAAACTTGGTTCCTTAAAGATCATAAAATCACTTTAGACTCATAAACAAAGTTTAGGCCAAAATTATAGGATTTATGCTTCAAGATGTAATGATAGATTCCAAATACTAAAGGTGTAGGGTTTACAAGATATACCTATAAAATAAGTAACACCCTACATTATTAGATCTTCAAAGCCTTTGTACACTTGACATCTACTCCAATCTTCAAGCTTTTAGCCTCACATGGTATGTTATTGCTTCTCTTTGTCTTCAAGACAACGAGATCACTTTGTTTCTTCAATCCAAAATCCTATCACATAATAATTGTTCAAATTAGCATGTTTGTCAAGATTTGCCCATAGGGCCAACAATCTCACCCTTTTTGATAATGACAAACTTTGATACAAAATGTGATGGATTGAAAACAATGTAACAAAAAGAAGCATTTATGTCACAAAGGATAGATAAACAAATGATCATAGTGACAATGGAAAGGCTCATGAGGAGTCTACGGCCTAACCAACCTCTGTATGCCTCATTCCTTCCAATTTACTAAAGGATTTATCATCAAGACATCAAGACCACTTCTAAGGGAGATTTTTAAAGATAGAAAAGGGCTTACAAAAGTTCCCCCTTAGATTGTGCTCACTTTTGAACAAATTTGGACTTGAAGATGGCTACAATTTGAGCACGTAAACTTTTTCAAAGTTGTACAATCAAGGTTAGAAGGATTTTAAAAGTAGTTTGCGAGGTTTGGACAATAAAAAGGATTGATTGTGATGAAAATTTAAACTGAGTCCATAATGGACTGTATAAAGTTTGAATTGGAGTGCACAAATCTGAATTGTCAAATCAATCGATAACAACTTCAGCCTTCAAATTCAATGGCAAAAATATTTGCAAGATCAAATTCTGCTTGCATATTCAAGTCCAACGATTCAATTATCAAACGTCAACTAAAAAACTTCATCAAGTATCTATAGCAAACAAATATCAATCATCCAAAATATCCATACAAAACCATATTTGTACTACTCACTCCCTTTTTGTATGTAAATAGCCATACACAACAACAATGGCAAACATAAGGAACCATGTATAGCCACACTCTGCGGATCACAAATATCTTTATCAAACAAACATCAACCATCCAAAATATCCATACAAAACTATATTTTCACTGCTCATACCTCTTTTGCATGTACAAAGGCATATACAACCACAATTTGAAAACATATAAAACCATGTATAACCACACTTTACAAATCACAAAATTACTCATCCAAACATTTTTGTAACAAACTACTTACTCTGCCTTTTATCATCAATCAAATAAGGTGGGCATAGTGAGTTAGTCAACAAAAAAGGAAGCTCTCAATCTTAAGGGATCATCACTCAGCTTCAACTACCATAGATTCATTCTATAAAGCTCATAAAATACATATAGATCAAGTAAGTTCATATGAGCCAATGCTGGTCCACATAAAGTAATGAAACTTGACTAAACCAATCAAAACAAGCTAAGCTAAACATCAAGTCATAAACTTAAAATACTTAATAAATATTGGATAACAAAGGAAATCAAAACAAATCATAAATGGTTAAAGAGGTAAAAGATAGAGGGCTTTGCACTTTTTCTTGATATCATCATCATCATCCGAAATTCTTCTCATAGTCCTCTTGATGTGAGCAAGCCTACAGATTGCTATGATGGCTTAGACGTGTCAAATAAAGAGCTAATCATACCGGTCGGGCCAATAACTAGAGCTAGGGCTAAGACGCTTCAAGAGGCCTTGTTTGCCTATGTGGATCGACATTTGAAGACCAAACTTGTTGGAGGAGATTTAGTTGGACCACAGCCCAACTTGGTCCATTTGTCTCAAATACTTGGGCCGGACTTGAAGGCTATGTAATGTGCTTAAGTCCAAGAGGCAATTATATTTTAAAGACTTGGGCTTTCAACCTTGTTGGAATTGTCTTATTTTGGGCTCATATGTATCTTGTTTTTATGTTGGGCTTATATGTATCATTAAGCCCAACCCTTTCTTTCAAACCCTAGCTATAAGTAGCCTTCTTGGAGGAAAATTAGGGCAGATTTTGAGTGTCATTTTGAGGGGCTGCCGCCACCACCTTGAGAGGGTTGAATCCTCTTACTCTTGTTACTCCAAGAACTTCACTTTCACTTATCAATTGAGTTTTCCGATTGTGGCGTGTAAGTGTTCTTCTTATTGGTTAAATTCTTATTATCGGGATTGCTTAGAACAAGTTTCTAAGAGGTGTCGTAGGAATTTAAT
Organism: Rauvolfia tetraphylla; assembly: GCA_030512225.1. Lineage (NCBI taxonomy): Eukaryota > Viridiplantae > Streptophyta > Magnoliopsida > Gentianales > Apocynaceae > Rauvolfia > Rauvolfia tetraphylla. The sequence continues at coordinate 96,651 of JAJQKT010000017.1, read as the reverse complement.
TATATTGTGTTTATAAGAATTGTTTGTTGTTCGAAAATCGCATCTTTGTTTGTCCAAGCTGAAAATTCCATCACCTATTTCGTTCTTCCACGGATTGCACGTCATTTTGGTATCAGAGCCGAGGTGAGGAGGAGGATCTTCATTCTGCTCCGTTGAAGCTCAAAGGCTGCCCGAACAGCCACTTCAAACGGCTTCATACTTGGACTAACCGACGCATCTTCAAAAGGTGTGAAATTTCAGCCTAGGTTTTCATTTCTTTGTATTAAGCATTTTGTAATATTTGCTTGGGATAAATTGTTATTTAAAAAAAAAGTACAATCAAATACATATACACATATATTTCGGACAAGAAAAAGAAAAAAAACAGAAGAAAAAAAACAGAAAAAAAAAGTCGAGTCCGAATTCCAGTATATTCATACTTCTTGCTGGACCATTTTGAGTTACTTGTGATAGACAATTTTTAAAAATTTTGTTTGTTCCAATTGTTAGCTTGTTATAGTTCTTGTTTTGGAGCTTCCAAGATTGTATGCTATTTACTGTTCTTGGGTTGGATATTGTTGTAAACTGGACTGTTGTTGGCAATTTGTTGCTGGACTATTGAAGTTTCAAAGATTGTAAGCACTTGTTAGTGTATTGGTTGTGTTGTAAGCACTTCTTAGTGTATTGGTTGTGTTGTAAACAATTGTTAGTGTATTGGTTATCGTTTGCTACTTAGACAATTGTAACCTATTGTCTTTGGGCTGTTTGATATTTGTAAACACTTGTAACTTAGTGTTCTTGGGCTGGTCATTGCTTGATGCTTTTGTAACCTAGTGTTCTTGGACTGGTTGTTGCATGTTTATTTGGGCTCCAACTAGACTCGTTGGTTTGTTGAGATTGGTTCTTAAGTGTAGCTTGAGATTAAGAGGAATTGAGTGGTAAAAGGCAAGAGTGTGTGAGCTCATTTGAGGGTGTCATTGCCGTGACATAAACACGAGGGGAGTGATAACATTTGAGTGAAACACGTGAGGGAGTGTGTGAGGTTGTTTATTTCTAACGTTGTTTTGCAGGTACAATATCACTTCGCAATGTCACAAGGAGGTAGTACCGAGGAGCACCAAGGGGGAGATGCAAATATTGCTTTCACTTTGAAAGCTATGCAGCAACAATTTGAGAGGTTCAACCAAGCCTTTGATGAGATAAGAGAACAAATTGATGAAATCAGACAAGAGAGGCGTGCGGAACCTCAAGGGAGACGTGCGGGAGTGCGCCAACAACAACCACCACCTCGTCGACCTCTACCTCGGTATGAACCGGAGGAGGATGAGTTTGCAGAGGAGGAGGAGATTGAGGCACGCCGACCTAGGAGATTTCAAAGGGACTTGCCATTTAATAGAAGAGACGGAGACCTCAAATCCATTAAAATGCAGATTCCCGCTTTCAAAGGAAGGAATGACGCCGACGCTTACTTAGAGTGGGAAAGGAAGGTGGATTTGATTTTTGAGTGTCACAACTTTTCCGAGGATAAGAAGGTAAAAATTGCAGCCGTTGAATTTACTGATTATGCACTAATATGGTGGGATCAAATGGTGACATCTAGGAGGAGAAATGGAGAGATGTCGATTGCTACGTGGGGAGCAATGAAGGCATGCATGAGGAAGCGTTTTGTACCTTCTTACTACTATAGGGAGATGCACCAAAAACTTCAACGACTCACTCAAGGGCGCCTAAATCAGTTGAAGACTATCACAAAGAGATGGAAGTGGCTATGATCCGAGCCAACATCGAGGAAGATCCGGAGGCGACAATGGCCAGATTTTTGAGTGGGCTCAATAGGGAGATAGCTAATGTTGTGGAGCTGCAACACTACCTAGAGATTGAGGACATGGTGAACATGGCCATGAAAGTGGAGAGACAACTAAAGACTAGACTGGCAGCAAGGAGCGGAGCAAATTCTAACTATGGCTGGAACTCTAGATGGCCTAAAAAGGAGGACAAGCCTAAGGATAAGGGAGTGGAATTCAAGGAAGCACCTAAGAAACCAATCGGGGGATCTGAAATGAAAGGTACCTCCAACACCCAAGCTTCCTCTAGTAAGCATTCTTCCATGAAATGTTTTAAATGCTTCGGAACTGGTCATTTTGCATCTCATTGTCCTAATAAGAAGATTATGATTATGAGAGACAATGGAGAGATTGATTCCGAGGATAGTAGTAGTGAAACTGAATTTGTTCATGAAAATGCCTTTGATGATGATGATTGCTTTGAGAGGGCTGTTACAGGGGAAGCACTTGTAGTTAGGAGAGTATTGAGTACTCGAGCTGCGAGAAGAGATTGTAGATCAAAGAGAAAAATCTTTTTCATTCAAGGTGTTTAGTGGGAGGAAAAGTGTGCAATTTGATCATTGATGGGGGAAGTTGTACCAATGCAGCTAGTACCACCATGGTAGAGAAATTGGGGCTGACTTGCATGAAACATCCAGAACCTTATAAGTTACAATGGTTTAATGATAGTGCGGATGTGAAGGTAACTAAACAGGTATTGGTGACATTCTCAATTGGTAGATATGTGGATGAGGTGTTGTGTGATGTGGTTCCCATGGAGGCTGGTCATATACTCCTTGGAAGACCTTGGCAGTTTGATAGGAGAGTATTACATGATGGGTATACCAATAGGTACTCCTTCAAATTTAAGGGCAGAAATTTCATTCTTATACCTCTATCACCTCGTGAGCTATACTTGGACCAGTCAAAGGTAAGTAAAGGAGAGGAGGGTTCGGGTAGAGAGCGTGACAAAATTAAAGAGGGAAAAGAGGCCCAAAAGAAAATTGGGAGTGGCCCAACTGTGAGTGACTACACGAGTGAGTGAAAGATGCATTGAACAAAAAAGAGAGAAAAGTCAACTTGTATGCGAGAGAAAAAAGACATGAGAAGAAGCGATGGGAGAGAGGAGAGCACTAGTCATAGTAAGGTATAGAGAGTGTTTGGTTTCGACACTAACCCTCTTGATTCTTTGCCTAGCGTGTTTTCATCTCTTTTGCAGGAATTATGCGGATGTTTTTCCGGAAGAAATGCCCCCGGGATTACCACCCTTGAGAGGCATAGAGCACCAAATAGACTTTGTGCCTGGAGCTCAAATACCTAACCGTCCAGCTTACCGGAGTAATCTTGAGGAAACAAAAGAGCTTCAGAAACAAGTTGATGAGCTATTAGAGAAAGGACACGTGAGAGAGAGCTTGAGTCCTTGTGCTGTACCTGTACTATTGGTGCCAAAGAAGGATGGAACGTGGAGGATGTGTGTGGATTGTAGAGCTGTGAACAAAATCACTGTAAAGTATCGCCATCCTATTCCTAGGTTAGATGACATGCTTGATGAGCTGCATGGTGCATGTATCTTTACAAAAATTGACTTGAAAAGTGGATACCACCAAATTAGAATGAAACCAGGAGATGAATGGAAAACTGCTTTCAAAACTAAGTATGGATTGTATGAGTGGTTAGTCATGCCTTTTGGTTTAACTAATGCACCCAGCACCTTTATGAGATTGATGAATCATGTTTTGCGTGCATTTCTTGGAGTTGAGGTTGATAGTGAGAAGGTGAAGGCTATCCAGGATTGGCCAACTCCGAAGAGTGTGAGTGACGTGAGGAGTTTTCATGGACTTGCTAGTTTCTATAGGAGATTTGTGAAGGATTTTTCTACCATTGCTGCTCCTTTAACTGAGGTAATTAAGAAAGAAAAAGGGTTTACTTGGGGTCGGGAACAAGAACATGCGTTTACATTGTTGAAAGAAAAATTATGTTCTGCTCCTATTTTATGCCTACCTGATTTTGAGAAAGCTTTTGAGGTTGAATGTGATGCTTCTGGGATTGGTATAGGTCGTTTGTGCTTTTGCAGGAGAACAAACCAGTTGCATATTTCAGTGAGAAGCTTAGTGGTGCACAACTCAATTATCCCACATATGATAAGGAGTTGTATGCAGTTGTGAGAGCATTGGAAGTGTGGCAACATTATCTCCAACCTAGAGAGTTTGTCATTCGGACTGATCATGAGTCTTTAAAGCACTTGAAGGGGACAGGGGCAAGGCTGAGCAAGCGACATGCCACCCAGGGTGGAGTTTCTAGAAACCTTTCCCTATGTCTCTGCAATACAAGCAAGGGAAGGAGAATGTGGTAGCTGATGCTTTATCTAGGAGGTATTCCTTGATTACTACTCTACATTCTAAATTATTAGGATTTGAGCAGCTTAAGGAATTATATGTTTCGGATGATGATTTTGCTACTGTATATTCTGCTTGTGAACATACTGCATTCCGAAAATTCTATAGGCATGATGGGTATCTCTTTCGTGGTAATCAATTATGTGTGCCTAACTGTTCTATGCGCACTTTATTTGTGCTTGAGGCTCATAGTGGAGGATTGATGGGACATTTTGGGGTTGCTAAAACTTTGGATATTTTGCAAGAACATTTCTTTTGGCCCGGAATGCGTAAAGATGTGGAACGTGTGTGTGCCAAGTGTATTGCATGTAGACAGGCCAAATCCACCGTTAAACCTCATGGTTTGTATACCCCTTTACCTGCACTGCTGAACCATGGACTGATATCTCTATGGACTTTGTTTTGGGTTTGCCTAAGACCAAAAAAGGGATATGATAGCATCTTCGTTGTTGTTGATAGGTTTAGTAAGATGGCGCATTTCATTGCATGCCATAAAACTGATGATGCTGTGCAAGTGGCTGATTTATTTTTCAAAGATGTTGTTAGATTGCATGGCATTCCTAGGTCTATTGTTTCGAGATAGAGATGCTAAATTTCTAAGTCATTTTTTGGCGTGTGTTGTGGGGGCAAATTGGGTACCAAACTTCTTTATTCTACTACATGTCATCCATGGGATCGATGGTCAAACCGAGGTTGTCAATAGGACCTTAGGTACCTTACTACGTGCTGTCGTTGGTAAGAATCTTAAAACGTGGAGTGAATGTTTACCATTTATCGAGTTTGCATATAACCGGAGTGTGCACTCAACCACAGGTTATTCACCATTTGAACTTGTATATGGCTTTAATCCTTTAACTGTTTTGGATTTGGTGCCTTTACCTTTGCATGAGTTGTCTAGTACAGATGGTAAGAGCAAAGCTGAGCTGGTACGAGCCCTACACGAGAAGGCGAGACAGCATATTGAGCAGAAAAATAAGGTCTACGCCAAACAAGCGAATAAAGGACGAAAATTGGTGACTTTTGAACCCGGTGATTGGGTTTGGGTGCACTTAAGGAAGGAACGTTTTCCTGCCCAGCGGAAGTCTAAATTAGCTCCTAGGGGAGATGGTCCATTTCAAGTGATAGAAAGAATCAACAACAATGCCTACAAGCTTGATCTGCCAGGTGAGTATGGTGTTTCCGCGACCTTTAATGTTGCTGACCTTTCTCCTTTTGATATGGATTCAGATTCGAGGACGAATCTTCGTGAGGAGGGAGGGACTGATGTGAGCAAGCCTACAGATTGCTATGATGGCTTAGACGTGTCAAATAAAGAGCTAATCATACCGGTCGGGCCAATAACTAGAGCTAGGGCTAAGACGCTTCAAGAGGCCTTGTTTGCCTATGTGGATCGACATTTGAAGACCAAACTTGTTGGAGGAGATTTAGTTGGACCACAGCCCAACTTGGTCCATTTGTCTCAAATACTTGGGCCGGACTTGAAGGCTATGTAATGTGCTTAAGTCCAAGAGGCAATTATATTTTAAAGACTTGGGCTTTCAACCTTGTTGGAATTGTCTTATTTTGGGCTCATATGTATCTTGTTTTTATGTTGGGCTTATATGTATCATTAAGCCCAACCCTTTCTTTCAAACCCTAGCTATAAGTAGCCTTCTTGGAGGAAAATTAGGGCAGATTTTGAGTGTCATTTTGAGGGGCTGCCGCCACCACCTTGAGAGGGTTGAATCCTCTTACTCTTGTTACTCCAAGAACTTCACTTTCACTTATCAATTGAGTTTTCCGATTGTGGCGTGTAAGTGTTCTTCTTATTGGTTAAATTCTTATTATCGGGATTGCTTAGAACAAGTTTCTAAGAGGTGTCGTAGGAATTTAATTATATTGTGTTTATAAGAATTGTTTGTTGTTCGAAAATCGCATCTTTGTTTGTCCAAGCTGAAAATTCCATCACCTATTTCGTTCTTCCGCGGATTGCACGTCACCTCTCTCCAAATTTGTTAGTGGTGATTGCCATATCTTACACATTCCCTTTTGGTATAGTTTGGCTTTGGAGTGATTGCCAACCACAATGATTTTCTAGTGCCCTACTTCAATGTCACATGCTTTTGATATTTTTCTTTACCTCTTCTTTCATGAAGTAGAGGATTGTGTGCTGATCTCGAACTTCTAAATTGGGCTTCCTTCTTCGCTTTCTTTCTCTTGAACATCTCTATTGTTGGCCCTAAGGACAAATCTCGTAGTTTTGACTAATGAAAAATATTGATATTGCTAATTTGGTTAATGATTGTGTGATAGGATTTTTGGTTGAAGAAGCTAAATGACTTTATTGCCTTGGAGATAAGTTGATAAGGACATCTCAAATAACCTCAAATGGTTGAAGGTTGAAGAGTATGTCCAAATGGTTGAAGGCTTTGAAGACACTTTATTGTAGGGATGCACGTGCCTTATAAGCCCTACATATTTTGCATTTGGAATCTTCACAATACATATGGTAGCATAACCATTTCTAACCTTGGTTATGAGCCCAAAAAATTTTGATCATTCTTTGAAATACCGAGTGTTTAATAACATCTTATTGTTCAAAAGCTTTTAAATGACTCATATTTTAGTCCAAAATTATTTGAAACTTATAAATTATTTCAAAACTTATTGAGGTTAAGTTTCAAATAATTTCACAAAGTTTAAAAAAGTTCAAACTCAATTTGGACTTACGAATTGTAACTTTGTTGTTCAATTTTTTGTGAAATTCGGACAACCAATTAGGACGCAGAAGTCCAAATTCAATTGACTGAATTGTCCTTAGAAGCCTAATGTACAAAGAGTTCAAAAGACCAATTTGGACACAGTAAGCCCAATTTGGTCGATCGATTGCATTCTTATTGACCATTATTTGAACGTTGCGCTAGAATTTAAACCATATAAAAGGCTTAAACTTCAAATTTTTGATAACTTTTGTATATATTGAAAGATTTACACTCCATTATCTTGAAAATATAAAAAATCTCGCATTTGTCTTGTTCTACACATGATCATTCAAGATTTCAAAAGCAAAAGTGAACTTGTTCTTTATCTCATCTTATCTTTGTTTATTCAAGGTTGTCTTGAGAACAGAAAACCCTTTGGAAAGGGTGAACCTATTTTTGAATTGTAAAAAATGTTGTTCTATAAAACCCTTATAGGGTGAACCTCTTGTGAACTTGTGTATATTGTGATTATAGTAGATTTGGCTGAAATCCTTGAGTGTGGATTCCAGATAGTGGATGTAGATCTTGAAGAAATCGAACCAACTACTTCCTATCAAGGTTTATTAAATATTTGAGTTTCCTAAAAGAGTTTTCCAAAAGAAAAAGATTTTAAAAATTAGTCAAAGATCTAATTTGCCCTCTCTTAGGTCTTTCAATTGGTATCAGAGCAAGAGTTTCTCTTTGTGGTTTAACAACCTGGAAGTTAAGATCTTATGGCTAATATTTCAAACCTCCCTTATTTGGAAGGATCTTCCACAAATTGACCTCCTTTGTTTGATGGAACAAATTGCACATTTTAGAAATCTAAAATTAAGATTTGTATTTGTTCTATCAAATTTAATTTATGGAATATTATTGATAAAGGTCCCTATATCCTAATGAATTTGAGAGCCAATAAAATTACAAGGAAACCAAAGACAAGTGAAGAATTTGATGAAAGCGACTCAAAAGGATAACCTTGAACTATCAAGCAATGAACATCCTTGGTTGTACGTTGGATGTAAATAAATACAACCGAGTAGGTGGATGTGACACCACCCATGATATGTTGAAGCTTCTCCAAGTAACACTTGAAGGGATGAATCAAGTGAAAGAATCAAAGCTTGCTATACTCATTAGAGATTATGATTATGAGTTACTCAATATGAAGCAAGCAGAAAATATTAGTGAAATGTTCACAAGATTCACCAATATCACAATTGAGTTAAAGTTCTATGGGAAAAACTATGCCCTCAGTGAGCAAAATAGGAAGATATTGGATGCTCTTCCAAAGTCAGGGCAACCAAAGACACTTGCCATTGAAGAATCAAAAGACTTGAAGACTTCTCCTCTTGAAGAGCTCATGAAATGAAGATCAAGAGATTAAATGATCTAGAAGATGAAAAAAAGGAAGAAAAGGAGTCCTCCTTAAAGCCAATGATCATCCTAGTGAACAAGAAGAATCATCAAGAGATAAAGAAGATGATGGTAAAGATGATGAAATGGCAATGGTGGTCAAGAAGTTAAAAAAATTCCATCATCATCATCCTTATTATCTTCTTCCTCTTCTTGTGTATCTTGCTCTCCACCTTCTTCATCCTTTTTCATTTCATTATCATCATCACCTCCCTCTTTAGATTTTGAGGTGCCTTCACCATCTTGTGGATTTCTCTTCAAGAGTTCCTCAATTCTTTTTACTCTTTCTTCCAAGATATCAAGTTTGTTGAGTATCATGATTGTTCAAGGCTTCTTGGAATGCCTTAAAAATAATGGTGTCAGCTCGGGTAATCTCTTCTCCCACAATGTTTTTGGGCTTCTTGGATTGAGAATGAGATCCTTCACAAGTAAATAATCTTCTCTTGGATAGGGGTTGCTCCCCTTCAAATGGTGATTTGTTTCTCCTTTAGTTTTAGTTCCCCTCAAATGAGTGTCTTCCTCATCTTCCTCTTGTTCTTCACCATCAACTTCCTCTTCTTTCCTATCTTTTTCTTACCTCAATGGAATCTCCTTTCTTGTCCATCGAGGGTGAGCCTCATTCTTTTGAGTAACTCATTGACATATATGCTCCCACTCTTGATGCTAAGACCACGTCAATGTAGTGGAATTTGAAAGTGCTTAAACAACTTGGTGAGAAGTCTTCCGTATGGAAATGCTTTGTTCATAATCTTTCTTGAACTTATCTTGTGCTTCAATGTAATGTAACTGAAAGACCAAAGAGGGGGGTTGAATTAGGTCTTTGGCTAATTTTTTAAAAAAAATTCCTTTTTGAAAAAGTTGATTTGAAAGATGATTGGGAGCAAATACATAACAAGATATGCAAGTAAATACAATAAGAGTCAAGTTTAAAGGAGGTAGAGAACAAGAGACAACACAAGCAATTTATAGTGGTTCAATCACTCAAGATTTTCACCCACTACCTTGAGCATCTAACTCAAGGATTTTAACCAAATTTAACTATAATCACAAGTTGATCAATTTCTACAATAGAGGCTTACCCTTCTAAAATACAAATAATCAATGCTCACCCTAACACAAGGGTTTGCTATCAACAAGATAATGTTGAAAACAAATAGATGAAGTTTGAGATAAGAAAGTTACCAACAACTTGGTAGATGATGAAAAATTAGCACACCTTCACCTTTTTGTCTAAGAAACCTTGAATATGAGTTTTTTAGCACAAGACAAAAGAGAATTTTTTATAGAGAATGATTGGGAAGAGTTAAGAATCTTTAAAGCTCAAAAACTACTCAAAAATTTGAAGTTTATGTCTTTTATAAGGTTTGAAAATCAGTTGCAATATTCGAATAACGATTAGTAATAGTAAAATTCAGTCGACCGAATTTGAACATTTGCGTCCGAACATTCGTTCAAATTTTTCTGTCTTGAGGCTGCCAAGGTAAATTCGGTCTACTAAATTTGTACATAAGCATCTGACGGTCGTCTGAACTTCTCTGGAAATTCAGTAGCCATGAGTTTAAGTTCGAACATCCAAATTGATCAAACTCAATCAAAATGATTAGAAATCAAGCACAACAAGTTTGAAATCATTTTGCACTATGAGATAGATCATTTAAAAGGCTTTTAGTCCAAAGTCTGTTATTGAGAACTTGGTAAAAACATTTGTAAGATAGATCATTTGACATTTAAAACCAAGTTTGAAGCTCTTTTGAAAAAGTTTTAGATTCCAAAGACAAAAGAGTGCAAGGTTTACAAAGATATACCATATCAACGCTAATCAATATGATTTTCACAGGACATTGAACTTATCAATGTTTATAACTAATCAAAACAACATGATTTTCTCTTAGGGCTTACAATCTCCCGCTTTTTGATGATGACAAACTTTGATGCAAAATATTATAGAATTAGACAATCGAAGCATGAAGAAAATTTTATGTCATATACTAATTGAAGGTTACTAATTGAAAATCAATTTTAAACATAATATAGCACAATGACATAAACATGGCTCAAAATGAACCTATGGCCCAACCAACCTCCATAAACCTCCATCCTCCCATCAAACTAGAAGTTCTAGCATTTAAGCAAGCATAAAAATATTTCTAAGAGAGGTTTTAAAGGTTAGAAATAGTAAGTAAAGCTACCCCTTAGATTGTGCTCATTTTTCAGAAAACATTTGGACTGTGGACTATGACCAAACTACAATAAATTCAACATAATGACTGTTCAAATTGAAATATAGCTTCCCTAAGGTTGTTCAAATATAGTAGAAGAGATTAAGACATATTTGAATCAATTTGAACAACAAAAGAGCACTTTTTAACAACAAAATATGGATGCATCCAAATTTCAGGGCGTGCATCCAAATTTCAGGATATGCATCCAAATTCTAAGTCCAAACTTTAGACAAAGTCATCAAAAAATAGATTTTGTAATATAAGTTCTTGTAATCAATCACAAAATCATCAAAGCAAGATGATCAACTATAAAACACATTTAACATCATCTTAACTAACCAATGCATAGTACAACTCAAGGCTTTTCAACATCATTATCCTCATAGTGCCAATAACCATCTCAACCATATAAAATAGCTTTCATCATAGAAAAGAAATCTGAAACTATCAAGGTACATTTTGTATAACACTTTCTCCCCTTTTGTCTTCAATCAAATATGGGGTGAGGAAAGCAAAGCAAAAATGAAGCCATAAACAACATAAGCTCTTAATACTATGATGTCATCATTGTGCTTCAAAAGATCATAAGAACTAGAAAGGCACATTGAAGGTCAAAACTTGAAAATACATGAGCTAGCTAAATACAATAACCAAGTATGAAACAAAACTACATAAACTAGCTAAATACATAAGTAAAATAATAGAGGAGGTTAGAGAGTGCTTAGTCTTGGATTTTGGTCATCGTCTTTACTATATATTTGTTGGTAGTGATAGCCATGTCTCCCGTGAACTCAATATGAAGTGGCCATTCACTTGCTTTCTCCTTGCCCGTGTAGTTTGGCTAGTAGCCAACCGGGAAGATTTCCTTGTTCCCCTTCTCTTGAATACATGCTTGACTCTTCCTTGTCCAAATGAAGTGGTAGATGGTGAAGTGATCTCGGCTTTCTCAATTAGGCTTCCTTCTTCTTATGGCTCTTCTTGTATATCCTCATCTCTTCCACTTTCTCTAGCCACAACTCAAAGTTTCCTCTTTGATCATCACCTCCACCACTATCCTCTTCATCATCCTCTTTCTTTTTCTTGCCTTTTTCATCTCCTTCATTATCCTTGTCATCCATAGCTTGAGGCATAGAAGGTCCTTCACCATTTTAGTTATTTTTCTTCAAAACCTCTTCAATGGTTCTTTTTTTTTTTTTTTTTAAAAACCACCTGCAATGGTGGGGGGTTTGGCATAGACCCCTACCTGTTTATTAACAATGATAATAAATTTACAATGTAAGAGAAACTAAAAGAAAACACCAAAAAGTAGGCAAAACAGAAAGATAAGCAAATAGTATAAATAGCAAGATCCTAATTAACTCCGTAAATTTGGAACTCCTTGCTTGTCTAGGATGAGAGATCCTCGGGCAGCTTGCGGCAGTTGATCCAAAGCATATATATAGGAAGTACTAGCGTCGATATACCCTTGATTGGCCAAGGCATCTGCAACCACATTTGCTTCTCGATAAACATGTGCAAAGGAAAAATTCTTGCCTTTGGTGAGTGAGAGAATATGACGCAAAGTATACCTAAATCTCCAAGCAGGCCTATGTTTAGCAAGAACTGAGTTAAGTAATAGTAGTGAGTCTATTTGGACTGCCACGTAAGAATCTCTGTAGTGATAGACATAGTTTTACACCCAAAAGTAATCCCCTGCAACTCTGCCTCAAAATTAGTTCGGATGCCAATATAGGAGTAAAAGGCAGCAATAAAGTTTCCATTGGATGTTCTAAGAACTCCTCCGACCGATGAATTCCCTGGATTTCCCTTTGAAGCCCCATCAATATTCAAGATTACTTGATCCGGATCATAAACTTGCTTCCATTTCACTACAAGTGGATGTCGATGTTTTTTGGAGTAAAGCGGATGCATAGGAATGCCAAAAATAGATAAGGCCGAGACAAAGCCCTTTGCATGAGCTAATGATAGGAGGTAACCCAAAATAGATTGCTTCAAATGATATAGAGTCACCCTAGTCGCTCGAGCGATACGTATTCCTAGATTTCCACAACTCCCAACGAGATAATGGCAGGTACAAGTCGAAGGAGAAATGACTTTTTTCTCTTCGTAGCCACCATGTTTGCAATCGCAAGTGAAGTGATAAACCTTCCGAAGGCAGTAACTCAAAGAACCCTCCGAAATAAGTCCAAATATGATGTGCAAAAGGACACGTGGAGAAAAGATGATCAAAAGTTTATGTAGCAAGCCCACAAAAACACCTAGATGCCAAATGAAATCCCAATTTCTTCATAGTACAATCCAAGGGCAGATGACCATTCAACAATTTCCACATAAACACAGAAACAGTAGTAGGGCATTCCTTACTCCAGATACACTGCCTTGAGAAAATAGTTTGGGTTGGCCGGTTGTATAATCTTTATCTTGAGAAAGCGTGAACTTACCATGAGGCTCGAGCTTCCAAATAAACTGATCACTTTCCTCAGTTAGATGTATAGAATATGAGGAAATTCTTTGTACTAGGTGTTGAGGCAAACTAATCAAACCTATCTGGAAATCATTAAAGAAGTGTCTGACAGAGAGGTGCTGATCATGTATCTCAGTAAGCTCCTTAAGCTTCCCCTTTAGAGTCCAATCTTCCCACCAGAAATTCAAGTCTCCACTACCCACGATGAGACCAATATATTGTTCAGCCTCATCCTTCACTTTAAGCACACGTCGCCAAGAATGCGAACACAATTTTGGAAGAGAAACTTCAGATACATGAATGATATCAGTACAATACTTTGCTTTAATGAAAGTTGCCCAAAGAGATTTAACTGTTCGAAAGAACCACCAAAGCTTATATGCAAATGCCTTCTCATATGCATGCAAGGAAATAAGTTCGAGACCATTCTCTTGAGCGAGCTTACATAATTTGGCCCAAGATGCCCAATGTCTACGCCTCCCCTCCAAAGAGGAGCCCCAGAAGAACTCAGCAAATAACTTTTCAAGCTGCAAAAGAACTCCCTTAGGTGGACCAAGAGATGCCAATAGATACAAGGGGATACTTGTGAGGACATGCTTAATAAGGACAAGCCTTCCTCCAGGGCTCAAAATCTTACTTTGCCATCCACTGCAATCGAGCGAAACTTTTTTCTACCAACGGTTGGAAATAAAGAATTTTCTTAACCCCTTTGAAAATTGGACATCCAAGATATATAATAGGAAATGATTTTAGAGAAAAACCGGTTACCGCTGCTATAATCTCCTTCCTCCTTTCTGAGGCACGAGTAGAGACATAGAATGAGCTTTTACCATAGTTGATTTTTTGGCCCGACACCTGCTCATAATCTTTCAAGAAAAGTATGAGTTTTCGGAGGCCTCTCTTCTCTCCAGTTGTGAATATAATAACATCATCTGCAAAGCTTAAGTGAGAGATAGATATACACTGCCTCGGCAAGGAGAAAACACCAATATGATTACCAGCCATTAGATAGTTAAGACCTCTAGATAAAACTTCAGCAGCAATAATAAAGAGGGAGGGGGAGAGAGGGTCTCCTTGTTTAACCCCTCTTGAAGAGGGAAAAAATCCACAAGGTTTACCATTAACTAATACAGAGAATTTATTGTAAGCCAAACAATTATGTATTAGATTCAGAAAATGAGGGTTGAATCCAAAACGACCCAATATTTGAAGCAAGAATCCCCAAGAAACCCTATCAAAGGCCTTCATCATATCCAACTTAACAACAAGGTTGCTGCCTCTCACTTTCCGGTCCATGGAAGAAACCATTTCGAGTAGCAAGTAGAACATTCTCAACAATGTTTGACCCTTCACAAAACCAGTTTGATTAGGAGAAATCGGATGGGGTAAGTGCTTGGCTAATCGATTGGCAATAGTCTTAGTAATTACCTTATTGGTAAAATTGCAAAGACTTATTGGCCGAAAGTCTGCAAATGAAGACGGTGCTGGTACCTTCGGAATCAAGACAATCAAAGTGCTGGTGAAGCTTTGGGGCATTGGAATACCAGCCCAGAAGTCACAAACCGCTGCATGGAGATCATCAGCGATTATGTCCCAACAACTTCTAAAGAAAGAACCCGAGAAAACCATCGAGCATCGGGGCACTTTCGGAGCTCAAGGAAAATACTGAACTTTTAACTTCTTCCTTAGTCGGTAGCATGGATAATTCTTTATTATCATTCTCGAAATGAGGGAAGGTATGTACTCAAAGCATCGGTTGGGAACCGATCCGAAGTCAAGGCGGTAGAATCCATTGTGAGAAGAGAGGAGAAAAACGCGATGACCTCTTGCTCAATATCCTCATCTGAATAAAGTGTCCGACCATTATCATCTCGAATTGCAGCAATACGTAGATGACTCCATCTAGCAGAACATATTCCATGAAAGTATGATGTATTAGCTTCCCCTTCTTTGAGCCATTTGATTCTTGCTTTTTTGTCTCCAAAAGATTTCTTCTTGCCGTAGGTGAATTGTTAACCCTGGCTTTTGCTAGATTTAATATTGTTCTTGCCTCCTCTCGTAGGTGAGTTTTCATATGCATATTCAGCATTTAAGACGTCATCCTCAGCTTTAGCAATGTTAGAGTGCAAGGTACCAAATTCAGCAGCATTCCATTGCTTCAAGGCTTGCTTTAGTCTCATTAGCTTCTGTGCAAAAATTTGCATTCCATTGCCAAAGAATTCAGCCGCCCAAACCTCTTTAACTATCTGGAAGAAATCTGGTTTGGTCATCCACATATCTTGAAATTTAAAGCTCTTACACCCATATTTCTTAGCTTCAGCGATGGAGAGTAATAATGGAGAGTGATCAGATCCAGTTCGGCTCAAATGCTGCATGGTAGAGTAGGTAAACTTGGAGCTCCAAGACAGATTCATAAGTGCTCTATCCAATCGCCTCCAAGAAGGACGTGATTGAGATGACCTGCACCAAGTGTAGAGAGATCCCGAAAAAGGTACATCCAATAAACCACAATCATTTATAGCAGTGTTAAATTCATTAATAGGCAGCAAAGTTGGGGGAGAACCCAAACACTCTGAAACTGATCTCACAACATTAAAATCCCCAGCCACCATCCACGGGGAAGTAATATAAGCAGCCAATGAAACCAAATCTGTCCACAAAGCCCTACGTGCGGTATAACAACATTTGTCATAAATAAAAGAGCAAGAAACTTCAACCCCACATAGAGATGCTATTGTACCATGGACTAACTGTTCAGTCACCAAAGTTTGCTGGAAAATAATATTATGATTCCAAAACATCCAAATTTTTCCATTAGAGTTACTGAGATAATGTGGAAAACCAAGCCTTAGACCATACCGTGGAAGAAGAGAAGGATCAACCAATGGTTCAATAATGACCATAAGAGAGCATTTGTAAGTAGAAATAAGATGTTTCAGTCGCGAGAAAGAAGAACGATCAGCAATGCCCCTAATGTTCCAAACAATCCAATTATTCATTTCAGAAATTTGTTAAATGACAAAGTGATGGCCCGACGAGCTTTGAAATGCAAAACATGACCAGAAGACTTAGTAGAAACCCTACATTCAGAGCATGGACATTTAAGTTTGCATAGTAAAAGCTTGCATAAATCTATCCCAGAAGGTAGGGGTCTAGAGTATTTATCTCCATCAGATTCATAACCTCGCTGAGCAAATTCTGGAACCAAATGGGTTGGAGGATTAATCGCATAATCATCAAAGAAAGTCTTACCCCTCATACATTGTATCAATGGATTCTTGTTTAGCAGTACTTCAGCTGTGATTTCAGATGTTGCATTCGATGTTGCACGGCTGCTGGTTGCATTAATATGTTTAACATCAGCCCGACTGATGGGTTCACGATATTTGGTGGAAGAGCATCAATTTCCCACGAATCAGGGTTGGCTCATTGCCCACAAATATGGTTGCTGGATTTTCTTTTGGAGTTACCAATTGCAAGTCTATTGCTGGATTTTCTTTTGAAGCCTCGAATTGCATTTCTGTAGTGTTTAGGGATTGGTGAGCCGTTGTCGAGGTTACAACTAGTTGTTGCTTTTCAACCCACTGCAGCACCCTCTTCGTAGAAATGCTTGTAGGTGCCTTAGTGTGAGGGAGAGCATGAGCTGGCTGTTGTTGATGAGGTTGTGTCACTGTCCTCACAGAATTAGCTTCAATTACATTAGCATTTGGGAGAGCTGTTGTTGGCGGTTGTAGTTGAAGCTGGTGGCAATGCTCAATTGAATGACCTACTTTTTTACAGGTAACACAATATGGAGGAAGATTATCATAGTGAATATCTTGATAAAATCCTGAGGAACCCATTCCAATCCATATTTTGGATGGCAAAGAGGAGAGAATATCAACTTCAACACAAACCCGTGCGACACTAGGCCGAGAAAGAGTGACTGTAGGTTCATCCAATTTCAAGGGCCTACCAATAGCTGAAGAAATAGAAAAGAGAGCATCTTTGCGGAAGAAATGAATGGGCAGCAATTTTCTTACTACCATGGGGGCAAATGATTCAAAGAATCTGTACATTTTCTCCATCTCTTTTACATGGTTGTTCACAGCCTCTTGGAGCACCTTGGCTACTATAGTATCACTTCTAGTAACTCCCTCTTCATTAGGTATGTTTCCAAGATTTTCATGTGTTTGAGGAGTGGCCTCTTCTTCAAATAGTCTTCTTTTAGTGTGAGGTTGTTTTCCCTCACTTGATAGATCATTCTTTTCTTGCTCTTCCTTTCTCTTGCCAAAGTCTCATCCTCATCCTCATCCTCTTCTTCTTCTTCCACTTCTTCAACTTCCTCGTTATCACAACTTGTTTCTAACCTCTCTTCCCTTTGAGGGGTTTCTCTTCTAGTCCTCCATATGCCATCCTCATCAAGTGTTAATTGTATTCCCTTGAGGGTATCATTGGAGTAGATTTCTCCACTTTTCATAGAGCTCCCTATTCCGAGAAGTTGAACATTGAAATGCTTGAATATCCTTGTTAACAATCTCCCATAGGGAAAGCCTTTATTAGCCATTCTTCTTGCACTAAACATATGTTTTAATGCCATAAATCCAAAATTTAGTCTTCTATGCTCATGCAATGCAAGAATAACCACCATATGCATATTCTCAACTGATGATTTATGTCCAAAATTTGGAGTAACCATGGTAGTAATCATGTGATGCAAGACACAACCTCTAGCATTAAAATCCTTAAATCTCTCTTTCTCTTAAGGACCTAAATCTCCTACCATTTGTAAATGCTCCTTCAAATCTTTCATTTGTAAACAACTCATGGATATAACAATGTTGCCCCAAGGAATAATATCTTGTACTAATGTTATCAACTTCACATATACGATTCATCAAGGCATCATTAATTTCAAAATCAATTTGGGAAACTCTAGATAAATATCATTGTATCATACTACCCCAACATGCTCAATCACTTCCTCTTTAAGATTAGCATAGAACTCATATACAAGAGAAGGATAATAATCTTCATTTACCCCAAGTAGACTTCCCCAACCAATCTCACCAAAAAGAGAGAGCACATTACCCATGTTGGTGAGTTTATCTACATCAATTTTATGGCATGGAATTATCTTCCCACTCTTCTTGCTCCATTCTTTGAATTCCACCATGGCTCTTGTAAAGATGAATTGTTCCACTCCAAGACTTGATTATGGAATGCGAACCCGCCTTGGTTCGTTGATAATGAGCCCTTCTTTTCCCAACTTGGCTTTTCCTTCATCCTTTGCTACATTAGCTCTCTTTGAACGATCCATGCTGAATTTTTATAGAGAAGGAAGGATTTTAGAGATAATAAGGGATGGAGAACATGAAAATTAAGTGATTTTTGAAGGAGAATAGTGAAATTTTGGATGATTCTGTGTTCAGACGGGAGAGGGTTGTGTGGGTTTTGAAAATGAAGAGAATTCAAATGAGTTATAATGAAGAATTCGAAAGGTTGAGCGGTTTTCAAACTGTTGAAATCACAAAATTTGAATGACTGAATTTTTAGTTCTGTGTCCAAACTTGTGTTCGAATTTCTCTGTTTCTTGATTTTAGCAAATTCGGACGACTGAATCTTTCCGTTAGGAGTTTTCTGGAGGAAGTTTGGATGACCGAATTTTACTCCATGCATCCAAATTGTATGTCAAAATTTTTCCTATTTTGGCCACACTTCAACATACACATTAGTTATTGAATTTTGCGATACCCAACCTTTTTCTAAGGTTTTTTTTTTTAATGGCCAAAGGCTTGGTAAATATATCAGCAATTTGATCATTGGTATTCACATAGTCTAAACAAATATCACCTTTAGCTACATGATCTCTAATGAAATGATGTTTGATCTCTATATGCTTAGTTTTAGAATATTGGATGGGATATATGCTCAAATTGACAGCACTTGTGTTATCAGATAGAATAGGTACACATTTGAAATCAATGTTATAATCAAGTAGAATATGCTTCATCCATAACACTTGAGCACAACAATTACCGGCAGCGATATATTCGATCTTAGCAGTAGACAATGACACACATGCTTATTTCTTACTATACTAAGATATAAGGCAACTACCAAGAAATTGACAATGACCACTAGTACTTTTAAGCTCGACTTTGCATCCATCATAGTTGGCATCCGAATATGCAATAATGTTAAAAAAAGAGGATTTTGAAAACCAAAGGACATAATCATGTGTATCAATTAAATATCTAAAAATGTGTTTCACAGCAACAAAATGAGACTCTTTAGGACACGATTGGAATCTAGCATGTAAGCATATGACAAACATAATATCCGGTCTACTTGCGGTAAGATAAAGTAGACTACTAATCATTTCTCTATATACCTTTTCATCTTAGTCAATTTTGGTTTATATCTTTAGCTTGATCCATTCTAAATCTCTTCAAGAGTTTCTTGGTATACTTGGATTGATTTATGAAGGTGTTGTTCTTGGTTTGCTTGATTTGTAGCCCAAGAAAGAAGTTGAGTTCTTCCATAATGCTCATTTCGAATTCACTTTGCATTAACTTGGTGAATTCCTCACAGAATGAAACATTAGTAGCTTCAAATATGATGTCATCAACATATATTTGCGCAAGTAAAAGATTACTATTGCAAGAGGTTTTTATGAAAGAGTAATATTAATTTTTCCTCCCAAAAATCCTTTTGAAAGAAGAAAACCACTCAATCTTTCCTACCAAGCTCTAGGAGCTTGTTTTAAACCATACAAAGCTTTGGAAAGTTTGAAGACATGGTCAGGATACTTTTCATGAGAAAAACAGGGAAGTTGTTCCACATAAACCTCTTCTTCAATGAAACCACAACACTTTTGACATCCATTTGTAATAACTTAAAAGATTTGAAGTAAAGAAATGCCAAAAGCATTCTTATTGATTCAAGTCTAGCTACCAGAACAAAAGTTTCATCATAATCAATGCCCTTTTTTTGATTGAATCCTTGGGCAACAAGTCTAGCCTTGTCTCTAACAACTTCTCCGAATTCATTAAGTTTATTTCTAAAAACATATTTTGTACCAATAATAGGGTGATCATGGGGTCTTGGGACAAGAATCCAAACTTTGTTTCTTTCAAATTGATTTAATTCCTCTTGCTTAGCAACAATGCAAAAATATTACATAATGCATCATCAATACTTTTAGGCTCAATGTGAGATAAAGTGCAAAGTTGTTAATAAAATATCGTCTTGTTCTAACACCTTGAGATACATCACCAATGATTTGCTTCTTAAGGTGGCTTTTTGCATATGTTAGATCCTTTGGTAACTCTTGATCATCACTAGGTTGATTGTCTTGCTCTTACTCAATCATTTCTTCTTCATTGGCATGATCTTCCAATGTTGGATCTTGAAGATGAGTCTAATTATCATTCATAGATGTACCTACATCATCATCATCTTTTCTATCCAAGTAGATATTAGAGTCATCAAAAACTCACATATATGGTTTCCTTAACACATAATGTTCTTTTATTGTAAACTCTATAAGTTTTCTTGTTAGAGGAATAATCAAGGAATATGCCTTCATCCAATTTTCTATCGAATTTTTCCAAGTTGTCATGCATATTCAATATGAAGCACTTGCAACCAAACACTTTGAAATAGGCAACATACAGTATGCTACCAAATAGAAGTTCAAAAGGTATTTTTCTCAAAAATGGCCTTAAAAGAACTCTATTCATAGCATAGCATGCGGTGTTTACAGCTTCAGCCCAAAAAACTTTTGGCAAAGAATTCTCACAAAGCATAGACCTAGCATTTTCTTGTAAAGTATGAATTTTTCTTTCAACAACCCCATTTTATTGAGGTGTTTTGGCAGGCAAAAAGTTGTGAACAATACCATTTTCATCACAAAATTTAGTAAAGTCTTGATTGTAAAATTCTCTCCCATTGTCACTTCTAATAGAAATCAATTTGCAATCAAGGGAGGTTTGAACCTTTTTGAAACGTTTCACAAATTCATGAAATGCTTCATCTTTTTGAGATAAAAAGAGTACCCAAGTGAATCTTGAAAAATCATCAACAATTACATATACATACTTCTTACCACCAAGACTAGTGGTCCTCATTGGTCCAAATAAATTTATATGAACAAGTTCAAGTTTTGATGTTGAAACCATTTTCTTGGGTTTGAAAGATTTTTTTGTTTGTTTTCCATACTGACATGCATCACAAAGGCGGTTTTTCTCAAAATGCATTTTTAGAAATCCTCTCAGCAAATCTTGAGAGGAAAGCTTGTTCAACAAATCCATGCTTACATGACCTAGTCTTCTATGCCAAAGAAAACCATCATTATCATGAACGGTAAGATATTTAACATCATTTGCAAGAATTCATCAAGATATAGCACATATACATCCCAAATCTATTTGATACAAAATTGGTTTTCCCACTTACACTATCAAGAATGGTACATGTATCATCACACTTAAAATCAACTTTGTATCCATTGTCACTCAATTAACTTATGCTAAGCAAGTTATATTTCAAGTCATCAATAAGTAAAACTTGTTTAATGAGAGGGGAAGATCCTTTACCAATATTACCTACTCCAAGAATTCTTCCCTTCTTCTTGTCGCCGAATGTGACAAATCCATCACTTGAAGATTGAAGTTCACTAATGGGTGAAGCATTCCCCATCATATGTATTGAGCATCCACTATAAAGAAACCATTTGGTAGCACTTGGTCTCGAGGAAATATGTACCTATATCAAATGAGAGGAAGTGACTTTTGGTACCCACACTTTCTTGGGTCCGAGAGGGTTTGTAATAATTCCCTTAGCTTTCAAAATAGTCTTCACACCACTCTCAACCTTCCTTTTACAAAATACCTAGTGACGTTGTGGCCATTTCTACCACAATAGGTACAACATGAGTGAGACATAGAGGTAGATGTAGCTTTGACAAAGTAATTTTTTTATTTTGAAATATTGTTGACATGATTGTATCCAAGACCATTTTTAACAAAAGGGGATCTTTGATATCCAAGAAGTTTGTCAAGATTATCTCTACCATTTGTAAATTTTTCTACACATAGAGTGAGATCATCAACTTTCTTTTTTAACATGTCATAATCCACAATAATTTTTCTAGAGAAGATATTTTGGAACAAAGAGATTTGTTTTCAAGAGAGATGTTTTGCAAAGAAACATTTAAAACTTCTTTTTCAATATTTAAGTAATCAATGGATTCAAGAAGTTTTTTATTTTCACAAAATAGTTTTGAGTTTTCCTTCAATAAATCGTCAATCTTGAATCTCATTTCTTTGTTTCTTTTTTAAACCCTTTTTAATTCACTATACATATCTACAAGCGGTTCACTAGGATCATCAATGTCATCATCACAATGTGTAGAAGTTGAAGGAATAGATTATATCTCATCATTCAAACCCACAAAGCACACATTTGCTCTTTCATCATTTTCATCTCCACTATCTTCATTGGCTTGTTGATCCCAGGTGCCTACCAATCCTTCGCCTTTCTTAATAGACTTCTTCTTCTTCAATGCATATCTTTCTTTCTCTATTGCTTTATGGAAATCAGCTATGATGTTCTTTGCTGATATGCCAGACAATTCTTTGGTAGCTATCCAAGCATGAAATTCTTGAATACGAACTGCCCATTTTGCTGGAGGAATATCATCTAGTTGAAAAGTGAAAGTGTTTGAGGTAGTTAGCTTCTTGGATGATGGAGGCTATTCAGGCTCATTTACTATAGGAGTAGCTTCGGATATGTCTCCTTCATCTGCTTCTTCACAAGTCATGTTGATTTGAGAAATTTCTGGATCAAAATCTTCTAAGGAGGATAGTTCAGAGGAATCTAGATCAGAAGGTGACTCTGATTCTAGTTCTGAGTTAAGCTCTGGTTCTTCAGAAGAAGAGTACTATGC
Organism: Rauvolfia tetraphylla; assembly: GCA_030512225.1. Classification (NCBI taxonomy): domain Eukaryota; kingdom Viridiplantae; phylum Streptophyta; class Magnoliopsida; order Gentianales; family Apocynaceae; genus Rauvolfia; species Rauvolfia tetraphylla. The sequence continues at coordinate 73,700 of JAJQKT010000017.1, read as the reverse complement.
CTCATATGAAGTTTGCTTCTGAACAACAGCAATATGAGGCAAGGCAGCTTGTTGGAGCATTGGAGTAAATGGACTCTAAATCATTGCTTGCTTATGTTCTTCTAGAGGAGGAGTTTGGGACTAATGAGTAGGTTGTTTCTGCTATTTCTGAGCTTGCTTCGCTTTGAGGCACTGAGCAGCATTAAAAGAAGTCAGAGATGGCTTGGACATTTCATACCTTGTGGTGCCAAAATTCGAATATTGGGTAGTGGAAGGTGGTAAAAAAGGGTTGGTGAAAGGAGGAAAAAAGTGGGAAGATGGTTGAGGAGCAGTAGTGATTGGTGAAGGAGTAGGAGAGGGTACTGCTTCTACCTGTGCTTTCAAATATGCAATATAATCTTGTAGAGAAGCCATTTCCTTATGCTTCTGTTGGATAAGAGTAGTAAGATTGACACCAGGCATTGGAAGATGATAAGGGATTTACTTCAATCTTTTCTCCATGTTGACAATGGCTCTGATACCATATATAGTGATGACCCAGAAACTGAAAGTATTCGAAAGAGAATAACTTCAAAATCCAAACCTGGACTGTCTAAGAAGGTATGACTTGGATCAACACAACGGCCAACTCGTGGGCTCTCAAAGGATCCTGTCCTCTTATCTTTCAACAATCCAAGCAAGAATGAAATCCATCATTCAAGGAGGAATACTAACAATTTCTAAGTATCACCGAACAAGGATCTAAGCTAAAGCCATATCGTAAATAGAAGCGAGAAGAAGAGTATAGGAAACTTAGAGAGACATGTTTGTAAAACACAAAGGATATTATTACTCGGGAAACTTAGTCTGCCTTCTCAATACAAAGGAGGGCTCTTTATATAGAGCTCTAAGAAAAGTCTAGAAGGCTCAATTATTGAGCTGTGACATCACTGCTTACATAAGGATAGCAGATGAAGTCATGGCTTACGTCACACCACACTATTAGCTTTAATCAGCTAGAAATAAACAACAGTACACTGGACAATAAAGACAACAACAGTACAGAGCACTTAAATATAAAGGTCTTCACAGCTGTATTCCTCTCAAGTAGTCGGTGTGGAAACATTACTATCGGTGGAGCCGAGGTCGATGATATTGCGCTCAATAATGATGTCTCGATGCGAGCATGTGCCTTTGCTTTTTTCTTCTTCCTTTTGAGAGCATCTTTTCTGCGACGAGGTGTCTCAAGTGGTCCGAGCAATATTACTAGAGACCAGACGTGGAAAGTTAAATCCATGTGATGGTCGAGAAGAAAGTCTGGGTCGGGTTTGAAGGTTAAAGTAGTCAAAAAGGTGTTTCCAGAATCGGGCTGGGAATCGGGCAGGGTGTTGGAGGTACCGGGCATGTGCTATCTTGATATTTATCTCATGAGGATGGTTGGTAGAGTAGTTCCAAGAACCATAATCACCAGGCCAAATTTCTTGAGGCATTATCTTATTTTCAACAAAGATGTATTTTTGGGCCTCGTAATATTTGTGGGGAGATCAAGAATAGTAATGGAATTAACCCGATACGAGATGAGAGTATGGGTGGGACCGTGAAGTCGGAAGTGATGGGTCGATGAATATCAAAAAGAAGGAAATGTTTTGGGAAGGTAAGAAAGATATTCTTCCATTCTTCTAAAGGTTTAAACCAGGTTAAAAATTCAAAGAGACTTGGGGTAAAACCTTTAAGAAATGTTGCCGAATTGATTTCAATGAGAATATGATACTCTTGGCAGAGATACCAAAAGAACCATTTTACTGGAGTAGGGAAATCATCAGGTCAAAGAGACTTGGGGTAAAACCTTTAAGAAATGCTGCCGAATTGATTTCAATGAGAATATGATACTCTTGGCAGAGATACCAAAAGAACCATTTTACTGGAGTAGGGAAATCATCAGGTCGAAGAATGAAAACCTGACTGAAAGGGAAGTATGGATTGACTCCAGATGGGAATCAACCTTTGTTTCAACAGTAACAAGACGAGAGTTTGCCTGAGTGACCTTTTGGTCAATCTAAGTCAGGATTTTATTCTGAGCCACTGCGTTTTCAAACTGCTAATTCAAGACTGTTTCAACAGGATTAGCTGGTACTGATTGTCCACTGGGTAGGATGGTGGATGAGGCATTGGTGATTTTATGTGAGATTATAAATCTTCTACCATTTGTAAAAGCCTCTTCAAACCCACTTATATGAATAATGGATTCTAGGCACCTGGAACATCAACATACTGGGTGCCCAAATTCCCTTCCAATCATAAAAAAGGGAGCTAGCAGAACAACTTGAGTGTCCACCATTTTCACATACTGGGCGCTCGATTCTTTATGGAGTAAAACACTATCCCAAAATAGAAGAAGGTGGGCACCCATTAAGCCAGCCTAGTAGGTGCCCAGCTTCTTTGGAAAAATTCTCTTTTTTCGCACTTTGGTTAGTTTTTGCCGCACAAAATAGTTTTAAAATGGTGCTACTTCAATACATGACTTAAAAACACTGTGAGAACTCACGAAACAATACAAAAACAAGCCAAAATCAATTTAATACTTGATTATTCTTAACCTTTTGAAGAATCTTGGATTCATATGCATTCCAACCTTCAAATAAAAAATGGATTTTATGTTATGGTGCAACCAAACTCACCAAACTAGATTTTGAAACCACTAAAATTAACTATAGCATTCAATAAAATTACAATACTCGCATTATAAAATTCGTAGAATAGTCAGCATTTGGAACCACTTCAAAACCCACTGCTCAAAGCTCATTGTTCAATTTCTTCAGACTACAATAACAAGGATTAAAAGGGCCAAACCCTGACGTGAGGCCTAGCTATACTTCCCCTAGGGTTGCCAAACAATAAGTATTCTGACTTTTTGTCTGTGCAAGTCGAAATCAACCAAACAGGATGGAACATGTTCCTCCCCAAATCATGAAGCCATCAAAGTCCCTAAAACCAATATTCTTACAAAATTTCATAAATCTTTGTAACATAGAAAACTACTGCAATACATATAACAATATGCTAACATTGCCAAGCCATTTTTATACAAAAATAATAACATATTATTATTCACAATTTTGAAAATTACAAAACACAAAGGAAGAACCTCTATTTGCCAAAAAAGTCAAACACTATAATAACCTCTCAATAAAGTCAAATAAGCAATATTGGAACTCTTGGATTATTCTATAACATTAAAATAATCAAATTCTCCAATTAATAAAAAAACCTCAAACCTTTCCATGAAACCTGAAAGTCCACCATCTCCTATGGAAATTGAACTTTTTTCAATCTGAAAATATATACAGATAGAAAAATAGCTTATTTACCTATAGTTGGCCATTCTGGAACTGAGATAGACTCTACCCCTTCTTCCCTTGTCTCCTCTAACGTTCTCTGGTTGTTCTTTGAGTTAGAGTATAGAGAAGAAGAACGATTGATTAGTTTCTATTCAAACTAGTTACAATCAAACTCTCCAAAACTATTATTAATTATTATTCTTGCCCCTAAATTAAAAGAATCTCTAAATGACCCCAATTAAATAGAGAATTCCACCTTTAGACCCAGATATCACAATATAACTCATTAAAACTTTATTAGAGAAAATAATCCTATGAAAAAAATTGTCTAGTGAAGGAACAAAAGAACTTCGTTCTTTACATTTTACGCTCCTTGTTTTTAACATCATTAAACCAACAAATCTAAATTTTCATTTGACTTAGTGAATAATTATTCAACACTATCACTTCTGATTAAACTATTGCACATCAATTTCATTTTTCTTATGAAGAATACTTTGTCCTTTCTCCTTCAATATATCCTCAAATTTGATTTCAATCCAACAATATGGTTGGACTTTCTCTCTAGAGAATATTATATAACTACCTTGAATTTACTCAATAATTAATCTTGATAATATACTTTTTTCAAACAACCATATGAATCACTATTCTTCAACATGAATTGAAGATCGGTTGCTATAATAAATATCACAACATCATTATATATGCATAACATGTCTAGATCAAATGAATAACCAACTCCTTACATATACATCTCGACTAGAGTTAGATTTTTTTCAATAATATGATGTTAATTATTCATGAAGATATCAAGGGATAAGTATAATATCATTCCAAAATTTTGGGAAGAACCAAAAGACATACTTTCTTGCAACATGCGGGTATATTAGTGCACTAGTTGTGTAAAGTTATGGTACTTTAGAACAAAAGAGTTCTTCACTATCCTTTCATAAAGGATCATTACAAATATCTAATAAACATAGATGACTACTGAAATATTTAGCAACATGTGCATATAGAATCTTTTTTGAATTGATGAACAAATTCCATCTTATGGATGTTCAATTTCTAAATCAAGACTTCAGGCCCTTAATTATAATTCTTAGTTTCAATAACTACTTAGAACTCTTCAAGATGAATGTTTTGATCCTTTAATCCTTTTTTCTTTTGAGAATTTTATCTCAGCACCAAGAAATTAGTCGCACTTCAGGCGTACTTTAGTGTCATTAGTTATAGAACTTATATTTTTTTTGACAAGGCCATCCATCAGATAGGAGTATTTATAAATAGAATATTCAAGTTTATATCTCTTATAGAGTTAACAAAAGCATAAAATAATTAATTTGCAACAGTAAATACATGGTGTAATTAGTTTGCAACACTTTACTAGTATGTGCATGGATTAAGATGCCTTAATGATGTCTCTCTCCCTTAACATAGGGAACATGTCTATAAAAGCAAATATTAACAAACTCTTGTTCAATAAAATGAAATATGTGTGTCAAGTAGAATCTACTCTAATACAAGTACATATGCACATATTCGATCTTTCAAATCATGCTTAATAAACACTCACTAAGACAATGGTTTTATTTTTAATACATGAAAGATTATTTTTAACCTTTTGAAGAGTCTTGGTTTCATACTCATTCCAATCTTCAAATAAGAAAAAGGCTTCTATGTTATTGTGCAACCAAACTCACCAAACTAGATTTTGAAACCACTAAAATGAACTATAGCATTCAATAAAATTACAAAACTAGCATTATAAAGTTCATAGAACAATCAATATTTGGAACCACTTGAAAACCCACTTATCAAAGTTCATATTAAACAAATAAATGTTCAATTACTATGATAACAAGGATCAAAGGGGTGAAACCCTAACAGCTGTACTCCCCCTAGGTTTGCTTCTGACTTTGTGCCTGTGCCTGTTGGAATCAACCAAAGAGGATGGAACATGTTCCTTCCCAAATTACCCAGCCAATAAAGTCCCTCAATATTCATACAAAATTTCATAAATCTTTACTACATAGAAAACTACTACAATGCATATAACAATAAGCTAGCATTGTCCAATTCATTTTATACAAAAATAATAACACATTATTCATGATTTTGCAAAATACAAAACACAGAGGAAGAACCTCAACTTCTCGAACATGTCAAACACTACAGTAACATCTCAATCAACTCAAATAATCATTCCCAGAACTCTTTGGATTATTCCATAACAGCAAAATAGTCAAATTCCTTAATTAATAAAAAACTCGTAACCTTTTTCATGAAACCCTAAAGCTCACCATCTCCTATGGAAATTGAACTTTTCTCAATTCTAAAACTATCTACAGATAGAAAAAAAAGCTTATTTACATAAAGTTTGCAATTCTGGAACCGAGATAGGCTCTACCCCTTCTTCCCTTGTCTCCTTTGATGCTCTTTGGTTGTTTTCTACATTATAGTACAGAGAAGAGGAATGATCAATAAGTTTCTATTCAAACTAATCACTAGTTGCTATGAAGCTCTCCAAAACTATTATTAATTCCTATTCTTTCCCCCCTGTTAAAACCTTATTAGAGAAAACAATCCTATTGAAAAAAATTGTCTAGTGAAGGGAAAAAAGAACACTATTATTTATGTTTTACTCTCCTTGTTTTGAATAGCATGAAACCAACGCATTTAAATTTTGATTTATCTAATGTTGTAGTTGTTATGTCTTACTGAATAAATATTCAAGGTTATCACTTTAAATTTCAATGCAGCAATATGGTTGGACTTTCTTTCATAGAGGATATTACATAACTACCTTGAATTTACTCAATCATCAATCTTGATCACATACTTTTTCAAACAACCACATGAATCACTATTCTTCAATATGAACTAAAGAGTGGTTACTATGATAAATATCACAGCATCATTATATGCGCATAACATTTGTAGATCAAATGATAATCAATAATCTGAGATTAATTATTTACGAAGATATCAAGTGAAAAGTATAACATTTTTCCAAAATCATTGGATTAGAGAAGAACTAAAAGACATATTTTCTTGCAAAATGCAAGCACATTAGTGCACTAGTTGTGTAAAGTTATGGTACTTCAAAACTAAAGAGTTCTTCACTATCCTCTTATAAATGACCTTTGCAAATATCTACTAAACATAAGTGACTACTGAAATGTTTAGTATCATGTCCATATAGAATCTTCTTTGAATTGATGAACAAATCTCATCTTATGGATGTTCAATTTCTAAATCAAGACTTCAAGCCCTTTTTTATAATTCTTACTTTCAATAACTAGTTTCTTTTATAAACACTTCAAGAGGAATATTTTGATTCTTTAATCCTTTTTCTTTTGAGAATTTTTATCTCAACACCAAGAAATTAGTCACACTTTAGGCGGACTTTAGTATCATTAGTTATAGAACTTATACTTTGTTCTATTTGGCCATCCATCGGATAAGAGCATTTATAAATAGAATATTCAACTTGATAACACTTATAGAGTTAACAAAAACATAACATAATTAATTTGCAACAGTAAAAGCAACATGTAATTAATTTGCAGCACTTTACAAATTTATAATCTATTAAACTTCTATTTTATTAGTATGTGCGTGGATTGATATGCTTTAATGATGTCTCCTCCCCCCCAACATAGGGAACAAGTCTATAAAAACAAAAATTGAAAATTTTTGATATGCTTTAATGATGTCTCCTCCCCCCCCCCCCCAACATAGGGAACAAGTCTATAAAAACAAAAATTGACAAATTTTGCTAGAAAGGCATCTCTTGTTCAATAAAATGAAATATATGTGGCAAGCATAATCAACTCTAATACAAGTATAAATGCACATATTCGATCTTTCAAATCATGTTTAATAAACATTCACTAAGACAATTGTGTTATGTTCTTCTGGAACAAATTATTTAAATGCTTCAGGCATATCAAATCCTTCAATGATTTCATCAAAATACTAAGTATTTCATGCACTATTTTTAACTAAACATGAATATACTTGTATCCAGCATAAGAAAATTTATTTCTTTGTAATTAGTGCCAAGTCTTACAAAGAACATCAATCCATAAGTCATGAAAAATATTATTTTTATAGTTCACGTTTTCAAACAAATATTAATTCATATCCTTATGAGATTACATTTCTAGTACATAAATCCTTCTAGGGTTTACATATATAAAACAAGTGTACTTGTCAATCGTCCGAATTTTTCATGTTTTCATGCAAAATCTATATTCTATTTTGATTATTTCTAAATTTGAATCTTGAGTTTGCAGATGTTTTGTTCAAGATTCTCATTCTAATTCATAATATTATATGTATAAGTATCATCGCATCAATATCTATTGACGCTATTCATGATATGATGATTGAGATATCAAAATTTATCACAAATTTTAGGTACCTAATTTTTTTAGAAATAATCACCACTATTTAACCATATATGACCATTTTAGTTATTTTCTTATTTTCATATGTGAGGATTTATTACCATAGAATTGATTAATCTATCATGTTTCAATTTTGTCTCAAGTTTTAGTGGTAGTTTGTCCTTTATGAACATCAAATATATTAGGACCATTTTAGCCAAATTATCCAGCTATATCTTTTCTTTTCTATTGAGTATCCATCTCAATACTTCGTGATGGAGTAATATATAACACACACTCAAATCTTCAATAGGAAAATATTTGATTTTTTTACGATAAATCTAACAACTAAAGAGGAGAAGCATAATAATATGTTGACAAAATACGAACAATTGCTACTTCATACAAAATAATTCATATTAATGAATTTAAGGCAATTATGGTTCTACGAGACCATTTTTTCTATGAACATATTTTGTAGGATGTTCAATTTAATAGATACAAAATATCACCCTTATTATCAGAACAAATTGTGTAAATTGTAGAATCTTAAATATGAGTTCATAATAAAAAATTGCAAAAATCAAGCTAGAAATGATCAATAATATGTATGATCATGTTGTTGATACATCGACTATTCATCCCAAAAACACGTTCAACCCCAAATATTTATAGGTGATATCAATTTTCGTTAAGAACAAGTAGTACAAAAGAATTCATTGTATTATGAAACATAAAGAATATTTTACAAGTTTCTAATAAAAATTTTATATTTTATTGATTCAGGATAGTGCACTTAGTCATGCCAACTAAAAGCTATTAATATAAACTAGTAACCATCAAGTTTATTAAAGAATGCATATCTGGCCAAAAGAGAGAAAAATTATAGTTTCTCTATTATAAATTTAGCTCATAGATGTAATGCATAAACATCGAAATTTCTTTCATCCACTATTTCGACATCAATCTTCATTATGAAAAAGATAAATAAAACTTTAAATAATACTTCTTGGAATTTTGTGGAGAATAATACATTACAAAATTAACATCTGACTTTTCATGTCAATAGCTCTTCTAGAGCTTTCAATCAATTAATTTTTCTGAAATTTTGAACTATCATTTACTCTCAATTTTATTTTTTACATGATTGATAGGCATATTTCATATTTCCCATTCTTGAAACTAAAATGAGCCAAAGTAACGTGAGACTATAATTTAAATATATAAATTGACAACTCCCATTAAGAATAAAAATACCAAGTCATTCCTTGTGGATATTGAAATAAATTAGCTACATACATTGATATTGTTGGGAAGTAAAACTTATTGAACACTTTATCTCTCTTCCCCATCGATGCTTAATAGAGATGTAAAATTTGTTTGATATTACAACATGTACATAACAAAATGCTTTCATATCATATTGATAATATTTATTAACATAAAGTGTTGAGATTGTATTTTTTTTCCTTTTCTTTCTCACTTTTGGTGAGAATTTATACTTTAAGAATTCAATGAGTCATTATTGTCATCCTTATGATTATAAGAATTATTTCTATCATAATTGTAGCCATTATCAGAATCTTTAACAAATAATTATAAATTCTATTCGTATTCGGTTCAAGAAATAACGTACCAAGCTTTATAATTTTAATTAATAACTCATTCTTTTGTTTAGCTTCAAGAAGACATGAGGTCAATACTTTTAATATCTTTTATAAATATTGCTACTATAGGAGCATATTTGATACATAAGAATGGAGAATATATACTTTACAAAATCTTTTTGAGAATGATTCTAAACAGAGTAGGATTTAGTGTACTAATAGGTTTAAAAATTTGAAACCATAAGTGTGTCCAATCAAAATGAGCTTTTAGTATACAACCATCTTCGGTAAGTTGTACTTTCTTTAGAGTTTTTCCAAGAATAAACAGTTCTTTCACAATAAGACTTTAGCCTTCAGGCTTCCAAGATGAGCATGAAAGAAAATAATTACTTTGGCACGAGTTTCATTCAATTTTATATTATTCTTTTTAATGATGTCTTCTGGACTCACTTTATAAAGATAAATTTCAACATGAATCTATGATAAATAGTTCTTCTTATGATATCAAAAGTCATAGATTCAAATTGAGAGACCTGAGAGGGGAGTGAATAATGATTGGAAAGAGTAAAGATTCTTAAAGGCTCAATAACTACTCAAAAATCTAAAGTTTATGTCTTTGATAAAGTTTTAAGAATCAGTTGTAATATTCAAATAACAGCTAATAATGACTTGTAAAAGTAAAATTCGGTCAACTAAACATGGACTCCTGCGTCTGAATGATCATCCGAAATTTTCTATAAGAAAATTTATGAGCTAAATTTCCTCTAAGTTTATGCCAGGATAAATTTAGTTGATTGAATTTGGACACAAGCATCTGAATGGTTGTCCGAATTTCTCTAAAAATTCAACAGCCAAGGTATTCAGTTCGGAAGTCTAAAATGGAGTCTGAACTATTCAAATTTTATCAAAATGATTAGAAATCAATCACAACAAGTTTGAAATCATTTCGGACTATAAGATGGATATTTTTAAAAGCTTTTAGTTCAAAAGCCGTTGTCAAGAACTTGGTAAAACACTTGTAAGATAATCATTTAAGATTGAAAATCAAGTTTTTAGCTCTCTTGAAAATTCTTTAGATTCCAAAGACAAATAAGTATAAGATTTACAAAGATATACACCTATTAAGAAATTGTAAACCTACAGTAAGGTCTTTAAAGCCTTCAATCCTTAGGATATGCTCTACATGCTATAACTCTTTGAGCATATTTGAGCTGTCCTTAATACTTTATCTTCAAGGCAATGAGGCTTCTTAGCTTCCACAATCTAATAATCCTATCACACAACAAATATTCAAGTTAGCTCATATCAATATTTGTCATGAACAAAACTCTAAGATTTGCCATTAGGGCTTACAATTTCTCTCCTTTTTTATGATGATGCAAAATGTGATGGATTTAAACAATATTGTACAATGAAGCTTTATTGTCATGGATGAATGATGAATAATTTAGCACAATGACATAATCATGGCTCATGAATGAGCATATGACTCAACCAATCTCCATAATCCTCCTTCCTTCCATCAAAATAGAAAACATAGCATAAAAGCATTTAGAATACATTCTAAAAGAGGTTTCAGAGATTGGAATCAATATTCAATGCTCTCCCTTAGATAGTGCTCTTTTTTGTACTTGAGTTATGAAAATCAAATTTTTGAAAAGTCAAGTCCTAGGAGTGCAAGTATTCAACATAATAAATTCATTTTCTAAGAATAAACCTTCCAAGACTTCTCAATCATTTTAGGGAAAGTCAAGACAATTTTAAACAAAAAATATCAAAACTTCATTTTTGACAGAAAGTTCGGATGACCGAATTTTTTGTCTGCATTCGAACTTCAAGTTTGAATTTTTGATAAAATCATCAAAAGGTAGATTTTACAATATAAGTGCTTAAAACCAATCACACAATCATCAAAGCAAGGTGATCAACTATAACACACATACATAATCATCTTGATTAACCAATGCTCCACTTAAGATCATATATCCTCAAAAATCAATTCAATGCATATAAACCACTTCAAGACCATCATCCTCAAAAATGCCAAAATTCTACCGAGCACAATAAACCAAAATTCTACAGGAGCTGCAGTATCCATGATGAACCCATCTGTTCTACCCCCTGAAAACTGGATACAACACAAGAAGGAATTCATAACTGCTGATGGTAAAACATTCTACACATCCTTGATCACTAAACACCCCATTACCATCCAGTTTTTCCCAAAATGTGAAGTTCGTTTACATTTGATTGGTTGTGCTGAAACTAACAAAGACCTTCTAGTTGGTTTTGACATATACAGTAAACTTCACAGGTTCCAAATTCTTCCCAATGGTATTCGTTTTGGTAAATGATTCGGAGAATACTGTATTATCCCCAAGACTTTACCAAATCACTCCTAATCCCTGTCACTCGAGATTCATAAACTTCTTGTTTCCCAATCTTGTGCCGAATCCCATACAGAATTCCTCACCAAATGTTCTCATCCATTGTGGCAAAATCCTCAGTTCTTCATTAAACTCCCATTCAAGAAAAATGAGGATATCAATCCCACCAAAGCTAGTCATTCTGGCATGAACCCTGACCACCTCCAGTTAGCCACAAAAGAATGCCTTGACCTCCTTCACTCTGATCTCATTGAACCAACAGATTCCCAATGGTCTTGTGAAGCATTCTATGTTGATAAAGCGGGCTGAACAAGCTCGTGGGGAAAAATGAGACTAGTAATTAATTATCAGCCTCTCAATCATTTTTTACAAGATGACAAATTTCCATTACCACATAAGCACACACTTTGTTGTCACAACTTTCTAGTGCAAAATGGTTTTCCAAATTTGATTTAAAAATCGGTTTTTTGGCAATTAGGCATTCATCCCTGATGAACGTCCTAAAACAGGCTTTTGCATACCTAACCTAAAGCATTTCCGAGTGGAAAGTAATGCCTTTTGAGTTAAAACCCGCACTCATCTTTATTTCAAAAAGCCATGGTCAAGATTTTTGAACCACTATTGCACTCTGCATTTGGTTTATATTGATGACATCCCTACTTTTCAGTTCTTCAAAGGATGAACATATAAACTCGTTACGCCAATTTGCTCAAATTGTTAAAAACTATGGCGTAATGCTTTACGAAAAAGAAAATGATCTTGGTTGCACAGAAATTACTTTCCTAGGAATGCATTTTAGTGCGGTACATACTCTCCCGGACATCACATCTCCGAAGAATTGCGAAGTTCCCGAGTCTAATCTTACACGTAAACAAGTCCAACATTTTCTTGGTGTAGTCAACTATGTTCGAGACTTTCTTCCCGAAAGCCTCCGAACATATTCATCCTCTCACTAAGATGCTCGGAAAAGAATCCATCCTCTTGGACACCCTGTCATGGACTCAAGCCGTAGTTGCTCTCAAAGAACAAGTATCTCGAGATACGTAAATTGCATCTACCAACTACTCGGTCGGGGAAAGATACTTGAGACGGATGCCAGCTGATAAATATTGGAGTGCTTTGTTTTACTTGAAGAAATCAATGGATCCAGGACATTTATGTGGATTTGCAAGTGGAAGATTCAAACCAGCAGAAATACATTATCATTCCACCTTCAAAGAAATCCTTTACTTTGTCAAAAAATGGGATAAAGAAATTCAGTTTTTATCTCATAGGGTCAAAGTTCTTAGTTGAAACTGATATGAGTTCGTTTCCTAAGATGTTGCAGTTCAAGCAGAAGCAAGTCCCAAATCCTCAACTGCTCAGATGGTCAACGTGGTTTGCGCAATATTCCTTTGAGGTCAAACATATCAAAGGTAAATCTAATGTAGTGGCTGATTTCCTTTCCCGACCTGAATCCTTTGCCACCAAACCCATGATAGCTATGATCCGACCCGCTAATCCTGATCATCCTGGACCATCTATAGTCCCTCCTGATTTTCCTCCAGATTATCCAGTTCCATGTTATGTTGACTCAATGATCCAAAAGAAATATTTTTATGAGTTACAAATCTTTAGAGAATTTGGAGGATCCATCCTCAAACCATCTGGAGTCAATCCATACTTCCCTTTTCGATCGAGTTTTCATTCTTCGACTGATGATTTCCTACTCCCAGATAAAATGGTTCTTTTGGTATCTCTGCCAAGAATATCATATTCTCATTGAAATCAATTCGGCAGCATTTCTTAAAGGTTTTACCCCATGTCTCTTTGAATTTTTAACCTGGTTTAAACCTTTAGAAGAATGGAAGAATATCTTTCTCACCTTCCCAAAACATTTCCTTCTTTTTGATATTCACCGACCCATCACTTCCGACTTCACAGTCCACCCATACTCTTATCTGTACCAGATCAATTCCATTACTATTCTTGATCTTCCTCACAAATATTCTGAGGCCCAAAAATACGTCTTTGTTGAAAATAAGATAATGCCTCAAGAAATTTGGCCTGGTGATTATGGTTCTTGGAACTACTCTACCAATCATCCTCATGAGATAAATATCAAGATAGCACATGCCCGAGTACCTCCAACACCCTGCCCGATTCCCGACCCGATTCTAGCGTAAACACCTTTTGACTACTTTAACCTTCGACCAACTAGACTCTTCTCAGCCATCACATGGATTTAACTTTCCACGTCTGGTCTCTAGTAATATTTCCTGGACCACTTCAGACACCTCTGTCAGAAAAGATGCTCTCAAAAGAAAAAGGAAAAAAAGCAAAGGCACATGCTCTGCATCAAGACATCATTATTGAACGCAATATCACTGACCCGGGGTCGACTGATAGTGATGTTTCCACACCGACTACTTCAGAGGAATACAAACTGTGAAGACCTTTATATTTTGAGTGCTCTGTCATTGTTGTTGTCTTTATTGTCCAGTGTACTGTTGTTTGTTTCTAGCTGATTAAAGCTAATAGTGTGGTGTGACGTAAGCCATGACTTCATCTGCTATCCTTATGTAAGCAGTGATGTCACAGCTCAATAATTGAGCCTTCTAGACTTTTCTTAGAGCTCTATATAAAGAGCACTCCTTTGTATTGAGAAGGCAGACTAAGTTTCCGAGTAATAATATCCTTTGTGTTTTACAAACATGTCTCTCTAAGTTTCCTATACTCTTCTTCTCTGCTTCTATTTCTGATATGGCTTTAGCTTAGATCCTTGTTCGGTGATACTTAGAAATTGTTAGTATTCCTTCTTGAATGATGGATTTCATTCTTGCTTGGATTGTTGAAAGATAAGAGGACAGGATCCTTTGAGTGCCCAAGAGTTGGCCGTTGTGTTGATCCAAGTCATACCTTCTTAGACAGTCCAGGTTTGGATTTTGAAGTTATTCTCTTTCGAATACTTTCAGTTTCTAGGTCATCACTATATTTATTGCCCCAAAAGCTTAAGCTGTTAGGGAACGGCCCAGTATACCCTTTTCATCCTTCAGTCCACCACGCTCCACTGCGGGCTCTCCGGCGGACGTGCGTGTTTTAACGGGGCTCCCAAATTCCATGACTGGGAGTCAAACCCGTGACCTCCGAGATTACTTTAGGCTCTGATACCAATTGCCCCAAAAGCTTAAGCTGTTAGGGAACGGCCCAGTATACCCTACATTAGATTTACCTTTGATATGTTTGACCTCAAAGGAATATTGCGCAAACCACGTTGACCATCTGAGCAGTTGAGGATTTGGGACTTGTGGCCGTTGTGTTGATCCAAGTCATACCTTCTTAGACAGTCCAGGTTTGGATTTTGACGGAAGGAAGGAGTAGTATCTAAGGATATAGAAGAACGAGATGTTTCTGGATACATGATATATGAGGGTCTCTTCAACTCTAGCCTTATTTATGATACACCAATGGCTCTGATACCATATATAGTGATGACTTTTCTTAGAAGGCTCAATTATTGAGCTGTGACATCACTGCTTACATAAGGATAGCAGATGAAGTCATGGCTTACGTCACACCACACTATTAGCTTTAATCAGCTAGAAACAAACAACAGTACACTGGACAATAAAGACAACAACAGTACAGAGCACTCAAATATAAAGGTCTTCACAGCTGTATTCCTCTGAAGTAGTCGGTGTGGAAACATCACTATCAGTGGACCCCGGGTCAGTGATATTGCGTTCATCAGGATGAATGCCTAATTGCCAAAAACCAGATTTTAAATCAAATTTGGAAAACTATTTTGCACCAGAAAGTTGTGACAACAGTGTGTGCTTATGTGGTAATGGAAATTTGTCATCTTGTAAAAAATGATTGAGAGGCTGATAATTAATTACCAGTCTCATTTTCCCACGAGCTTGTTCAGCCCGTTTATCAACATAGAATGCTTCACAAGACCATTGGGAATCTGTTGGTTCAATGAGATCAGAGTGAAGGAGGTCAAGGCATTCTTTTGTGGCTAACTGGAGGTGGTCAGGGTTCATGCCAGAATGACTAGCTTTGGTGGGATTGATATCCTCATTTTTCTTGAATGGGAGTTTAATGAAGAACTGAGGATTTTGCCATAATGGATGAGAGCATTTGGTGAGGAATTCTGTATGGGATTCGGCACAAGATTGGGAAACAAAAAGTTTATGAATCTCAGTGACAGGATTAGGAGTGATTTGGTAAAGTCTTGGGATAGTACCGTATTCTCTACAGTGTGATGAATACCGTGCCTGCGTTCAACGTTGCTTCGACTGTGGCTATGCAAGCATGTTGATATTCGAGAAATCGAGTATCCAAGAGGGCAACTCGGGTTACCATAGGGAGACCTTTTCTGCCATGGAGAGTAAGGGCAATACGGACAACACCAAAGTGGAGGTGAGTATAACCATGTTGCTTCCATTGACGAGGAAATTGCCCCAAAAGCTTAAGCTGTTAGGGAACGGCCCAGTATACCCTTTTCATCCTTCAGTCCACCACGCTCCACTGCGGGCTCTCCGGCGGACGCGCGTGTTTTAACGGGGCTCCCAAATTCCATGACTGGGAGTCGAACCCGTGACCTCCGAGATTACTTTAGGCTCTGATACCAATTGCCCCAAAAGCTTAAGCTGTTAGGGAACGGCCCAGTATACCCTTTTCATCCTTCAGTCGATTAAAGCTAATAGTGTGGTGTGACGTAAGCCATGACTTCATCTGCTATCCTTATGTAAGCAGTGATGTCACGGCTCAATAATTGAGCCTTCTAGACTTTTCTTAGAGCTCTATATAAAGAGCACTCATTTGTATTGAGAAGGCAGACTGAGTTTTCGAATAATAATATCCTTAAGCTGTTAGGGAACGGCCCAGTATACCCTTTTCATCCTTCAGTCCACCACGCTCCACTGCGGGCTCTCCAGCGGACGTGCGTGTTTTAACGGGGCTCCCAAATTCCATGACTGGGAGTCGAACCCGTGACCTCCGAGATTACTTTAGGCTCTGATACCATATATAGTGATGACCTAGAAACTGAAAGTATTCGAAAGAGAATAACTTCAAAATCCAAACCTGGACTGTCTAAGAAGGTATGACTTGGATCAACACAACGGCCAACTCTTGGGCACTCAAAGGATCCTGTCCTCTTATCTTTCAACAATCCAAGCAAGAATGAAATCCATCATTCAAGAAGGAATACTAACAATTTCTAAGTATCACCGAACAAGGATCTAAGCTAAAGCCATATCAGAAATAGAAGCAGAGAAGAAGAGTATAGGAAACTTAGAGAGACATATTTGTAAAACACAAAGGATATTATTACTCGGAAACTTAGTCTGCCTTCTCAATACAAAGGAGGGCTCTTTATATAGAGCTCTAAGAAAAGTCTAGAAGGCTCAATTATTGAGCTGTGACATCACTGCTTACATAAGGATAGCAGATGAAGTCATGGCTTACGTCACACCACACTATTAGCTTTAATCAGCTAGAAACAAACAACAGTACACTGGACAATAAAGACAACAACAGTACAGAGCACTCAAATATAAAGGTCTTCACAGCTGTATTCCTCTGAAGTAGTCGGTGTGGAAACATCACTATCAGTGGACCCCGGGTCAGTGATATTGCGTTTAATAATGATGTCTTGATGCAGAGCATGTGCCTTTGCTTTTTTTCCTTTTTCTTTTGAGAGCATCTTTTCTGACAGAGGTGTCTGAAGTGGTCCGAGCAATATTACTAGAGACCGAGACGTGGAAAGTTAAATCCATGTGATGGCTGAGAAGAAAGTTGGTAGCTGAAGGTTAAAAGTAGTCAAAAGGTGTTTACATGAATCGGTCGGGAATCGGGCGAGTGTTGGAGGTACAGGGCATGTGCTATCTTGATGTTTATCTCATGAGGATGATTGGTAGAGTAGTTCCAAGAACCATAATCACCAGGCCAAATTTTTTGAGGCATTATCTTATTTTCAACAAAGACGTATTTTTTGGGCCTCGAGAATATTTGTGAGGAAGATCAAGAATAGTAATGGAATTGATCTAGTGCAGATAAAGTATGGGTGGGACTGTGAAGTCGGAAGTAATAGGGTCGGTGAATATCAAATAGAAGGAAATGTTTTGGAAAGGTGAGAAAGATATTCTTCCATTCTTCTAAAGGTTTAAACCAGGGTTAAAAATTCAAAGAGACATGGGGTAAAACCTTTAAGAAATGCTTTTCGAATTGATTTCAATGAGAATATGATATTCTTGCGAGAGATACCAAAAAGAACCATTTTCTTGGAGTAGGAAATCATCGAGTCGAAGAATGAAAACTTTGATGAAAGGAAGTATGGATTGACTCAGATGGTTTGAGGATGGATCCTCCAAATTCTCTAAAGATTTGTAACTCATAAAAATATTTCTTTTGGATCATTGAGTCAACATAACATGGAACTGGATAATCTGGAGGAAAATCAGGAGGGACTATAGATGGTCCAGGATGATCAGGATTAGCGGGTCGGATCATAGCTATCATGGGTTTGGTGGCAAAGGATTCAGGTCGGGAAAGGAAATCAGCCACTACATTAGATTTACCTTTGATATGTTTGACCTCAAAGGAATATTGCGCAAACCACGTTGACCATCTGAGCAGTTGAGGATTTGGGACTTGCTTCTGCTTGAACTGCAACATCTTAGGAAACGAACTCATATCAGTTTCAACTAAGAACTTTGACCCTATGAGATAAAAACTGAATTTCTTTATCCCATTTTTGACAGCAAGGATTTCTTTGAAGGTGGAATGATAATGTATTTCTGCTGGTTTGAATCTTCCACTTGCAAATCCACATAAATGTCTGGATCCATTGATTTCTTCAAGTAAAACAGCACTCCAATATTTATCGCTGGCATCCGTCTGAAGTATCTTCTGACCAGTAGTTGGTAGATGCAATTTCTGTATCTGAGATACTTGTTCTTTGAGAGCAGCTACGGCTTGAGTCTGTACAGGTGTCCAAGAGGATGGATTCTTTCTGAGCATCTTAGTGAGAGGATGAATATGTTCGGAGGCTCTGGGAAGAAAGTCTCGAACATAGTTGACTACACCAAGAAACTGTTGGACTTGTTTCTGTGTAAGATTAGACTCAGGGAACTTCTGCAATTCTTCAGAGATGTGATGTCCGGGAGAGTATGTACCTGCACTAAAATGCATTCCTAGGAAAGTAATTTCCTGTGCAGCCAAGATCATTTTCTTTTCAGAAAGCATTACGCCATAGTTTTTAACAATTTGAGCAAATTGGCGTAACAGGTTTATATGTTCATCCTTTGAAGAACTGAAAAGTAGGATGTCATCAATATAAACCAATGCAGAGTGCAATAGTGGTTCAAAAATCTTGACCATGGCTTTTTGAAATAAAGATGGTGCGGGTTTTAATCCAAAAGGCATTACTTTCCACTGGAAATGCTGGTTAGGTATGCAAAAGCCTGTTTTAGGACGTTCATCAGGATGAATGCCTAATTGCCAAAAACCAGATTTTAAATCAAATTTGGAAAACCATTTTGCACCAGAAAGCTGTGATAACAGTGTGTGCTTGTGTGGTAATGAAAATTTGTCATCTTGTAAAAAGTGATTTAGAGGCTGATAATTAATTACCAGTCTCATTTTCCCACGAGCTTGTTCAGCCCGTTTATCAACATAGAATGCTTCACAAGACCATTGGGAATCTGTTGGTTCAATGAGATCAGAGTGAAGAAGGTCAAGGCATTCTTTTGTGGCTAACTGGAGGTGGTCAGGGTTCATGCCAGAATGACAAGCTTTGGTGGGATTGATATCCTCATTTTTCTTGAATGGGAGTTTAATGAAGAACTGAGGATTTTGCCACAATGGATGAGAACATTTGGTGAGGAATTCTGTATGGGATTCGGCACAAGATTGGGAAACAAGAAGTTTATGAATCTCAGTGACAGGATTAGGAGTGATTTGGTAAAGTCTTGGGATAGTACCGTATTCTCTGAACTGTTTACCAAAACGAATACCATTGGGAAGGATTTGGAACCTGTGAAGTTTACTGTATATGTCAAAACCAACTAGAAGGTCTTTGTCAGTTTCAGCACAACCAATCAAATGTAAACGAACTTCACATTTTGGGAAAAACTGGATGGTAATGGGGTGTTTAGTGATCAAGGATGTGTAGAATGTTTTACCATCAGCAGTTATGAATTCCTTCTTGTGTTGTATCCGGTTTTCGAGGTAGAAAGCAGATGGGTTCATCATGGACACTGCAGCTCTCGTATCAAAAAAGGCTATAGCAGGGAATGGGCTTATCATACTTGGAGGTTCGGATTTGAACAGGGGCTTGAGAATGTGTTTTAGGAGGTTGAATAGCAAGAATCGAGCAGAAGGTTTTTACGAAGTATTGGATCGAGTTACGGGAGGAATAGTTTTCAGAAAGAATTGGTTCAGCTGGTTACTGCAATGTGATATGACGAGAGGAATTTCTTCTTCTTCAATTGCAAAGAGAGTATGTTCATCCAATTCATCTTGTTCGGGAAAAAAGAGATTCAAGGTCATTGTCGTTGTACATGCAGGTGACACTGTTCAATCCGGGAGATGAGGTTACGTCTCCTTTTCTTACGGGGACATTGTTTGGCATAATGGCCCTTTTGTTTTGCAGAACATAGCAATAGTCGACTTGCTTACGGAGCTTACGGAAGATGAGTGTTTTCTTCTAAAAGTATCTCCACTTTTTCTTTGAAGATCTTACATGCGTAGTATGGATCTTGGAGAACTTCTTTTTCTTGGATGATTTCTTGCAAGGCGACTGTTGCGGCATGATTTGATGATCGGATCGAGCGTCCCGCATACTTGGTCAATCTCTTTATCACGCTTTGAGATCATCGCTTGATAACTTGTCGTTTGTGGCACGGATCTTCAAGGCTTTGGAGAATGGCTTGTCGGATTTGGCCAGGAGTCATACCAAGGATGGATTGGTATTTCTGTCTTATGTAAACATCGGCTCCTTGAGCTAAAGCCTGAGGGATTGAACTGAGGAAGGCTTGCTTCAAACTTACATCTGCACCAAGTAGATAGAATAATTGAGTCATGCGTTGCAAATGTTTATCTAAATCTGACCTTTGGAAAGAATAACACTTCATTTGGAAAAATTCTTTTCGTTTTAGTTCAAGATCAGAATCAGGTTCACCAAGAAAACAGTAATATAGTAATGAAGCAGCTTGATCAATTGAAGAGTTTAAGAATTGAGTTCTCTCAACATAATTGAGAGTTGTAAACGAGTGCTTCAATGTGCTGGGTGAATGCGGAGGTGAATTTGCAGCAAGAATATTCTCTGTTGTGATTCCGAGTGAGTTCTCTTGTGGTCATCCAAGCATGGAACTCTTGAAGCCTTACTTGCCCATTTGTTTGGAGGGATGTCATCCAGCTGGAATGTGAAGGTTCTCGAACTTGTGAGCTTCTTGGATGTGTGAGATGATTACGGTTCATCAACTATGGGAGTAGCTCGATGTTACTTGAGCTCATCTTCTTCACGAGCCATGTTTATCACGTGGAATCTCAAATTCTTCTAAGGAAGATTGTGTAGAAGAGTTCGATTCGGAGGTCATGTATGCAAGCGAGTGGATTCAGATTCTGTTGGGGAAGAATACTCGAGTCTCGAGACGGAGTTTGTTCTTGGACAACGGCAATATGAGGGGACAGGCTGAGATATGGTAGCCTTACGAAGAAGAGTAGTCAATGGGTTACGAATCATAGCTTGCTTGTGGGCTTCGGAGGAGGAGCGAGATGGCGATGGTTGTCTTTGTGCTTGTTTGGCTTTTAGCCATTGGCGACATTGAAAGTACTTGGAGATGGTTTGGACCTTTCATATCCCATGGTTCCAGCGAGTACTTGAGCTTTGGATGGTGGTTGAAAAGGGTTTGTGAAAGGTGGAAAAGAAAGCTGGAAGAGGCTGAGGGTAATGTAGTAGCTGGTGGTGGAGGAGAGTAAGGAGTTGACTCAACCTGTGATTTGAGATAAGCAATGTATCCTTCAAGATCAGCTACCTCTTTCTGTTTTTGACGAATGACCTCAGCAGGATTTACTCCAGGCATAGGCAAGTCATAAGGAACTTGTTTTAATCTTTGTTCCATATTGACGATTAGCCTCTTGGTGGCTTCCAGATCTTGCACTTGAGAATCTACTTTAATTTCAACGATAGCAAGGCAGGGAGTTTTCTGGGTAACTTTACGATCTATCCGAGATAAGATCTTGTTACGAGCAACAACATTTTCGATTGCGATTGAGAAACAGTTTCAACGAGATTGGTTGGTGTGGTTTGTCCATTGGGAAGTATGGTTGTGGGACGAATTCAGATTTTGTGAGAATGTCGGCATTGTCTTTGGTAAAAGGTGTAGTTTGAGAAAAGAGGAATTGAGTGGAGAAATTTCGCAGGTTGGAACATGCGAGATGGCCGGAATAGGAGTTGACGGTTCAGGTGGTTTATAGAAAGGGTTGATGGGTTTGCAACTTGGTGTTACAGGTTTTTCTTTGGCAAGGATTTTGAGACATTTCTGGTAGTAGGGATGAAGTGGTGGTTTTGGTTTAGAAGGTAACCATGTAGAAGGGACTTCCGCTATAGAAGGATCATACCTGCTGCGGGTCTGGACTACTTGAGCTCCTTGCTGGTAATCTGGATCTATGTCAGGTGCTTTGTTGGAGCACGAGAGAAGGAGGTTGTTTCTTCTTCCTTACTTCTGCGGGGATTGATTGCGAGTGCGATCTTACGGATCAAGACCACATTCAAGACAGACAGATTCGACATGATTCACAAGAAGTACATCCACCCCAATAACAATGATTGGAGAAGCGGATCGAGTCTCAAAGACAAGCCGGTCTAGCATCTGGTTGGTACCACTTGATAATATCTCGGGAAGGTATCCAGGAAAGATATAAGTGGAGTGCGAAGGATCTGCTTTGTAGCAAGCTTGTCAAGTTCGACTTGATGATAGGATGGAGGATTAGTAGGCTGGGGAGTCGGATCATGGAAATCCGAGGATAAGTTTGTTTGGCGGATTTGGGAGATGCTTATGGTCGAATTTGATGGACACGAGCCATCGGGATTCGAGAGATCTGAGAGGAGGAGGATTCCAGAGGTTGATTTGCAGCCTCATGGATCTTTTCATATTCTGTGATCCAAGCATCAGGCAGAAGACGAAGGAGTTCATTTTTAGGGATTTGTCTGGGGACATGAGTGCACACTGCTGACTGTTTATCATCTACCTTGATGAGCAAAGCATCCTCTCCACCAGGAAGGGAGAGATCTATGGCATGGTTTTGGACTCGGTAGATCATTTGATAATGTAAAGTAGCAGTAAGAGCGTCATGTACCTGGGAGGCTCCTGCTATCTGGACTTGTACCTTGAGGGCATCTAGCAGATGGGGATCCGCTAATGACATGTTGAAATTTAGGGTGCAGTGTGATGAATACTGTACTGCGTTCAACGTTGCTTATTGTGGCTATGCAAGCATGTTGATATTCAGAAATCGAGTATCCAAGAGGGCAACTTCGGGTTACCATAGGGAGACCTTTTTACGCCATGGAGAGTAAGGGCAATACGGACAGACACCAAAGTGGAGGTGAGTATAACCATATTGCTTCCATTGACGAGGAAAGTCTTACGGAATGTAAAGAGTAACAAATTGCTCTTTACGGTAGCTATAATAGGATGTTGATCCATTTTAGAGACACTCGAACATATTCACGAAGCAGGTAGGTGTGTGGCGGATGAGAGATTTAAAAGTCTTCCAAGGAGAGACTATGGACTTGGCATAATTAGTATAGGGATTCATGAAAGGGTGATTCTCAGGGGCAAACTGAGATGATGAATCTATAGTAACTTCATATAAGTAATCTAATTTTTTAGATGCACTTTGACGGAAAGAAGGAGTAGTATCTAAGGATACAGAAGAACGAGATGTTTCTGGATACATGATAGATGAGGGTCTCTTCAACTCTAGCCTTATTTCTGATACACCAATGGCTCTGATACCATATATAGTGATGACCTAGAAACTGAAAGTATTCGAAAGAGAATAACTTCAAAATCCAAACCTGGACTGTCTAAGAAGGTATGACTTGGATCAACACAACGGCCAACTCTTGGGCACTCAAAGGATCCTGTCCTCTTATCTTTCAACAATCCAAGCAAGAATGAAATCCATCATTCAAGAAGGAATACTAACAATTTCTAAGTATCACCGAACAAGGATCTAAGCTAAAGCCATATCAGAAATAGAAGCAGAGAAGAAGAGTATAGGAAGCTTAGAGAGACATGTTTGTAAAACACAAAGGATATTATTACTCGGAAACTTAGTCTGCCTTCTCAATACAAAGGAGTGCTCTTTATATAGAGCTCTAAGAAAAGTCTAGAAGGCTCAATTATTGAGCTTGTGACATCACTGCTTACATAAGGATAGCAGATTAAGTCATGGCTTACGTCACACCACACTATTAGCTTTAATCAGCTAGAAACAAACAACAGTACACTTGGACAATAAAAACAACAACAGTACAGTGTATCAGAGCCATTGGTGTATCAGAAATAAGGCTAGAGTTGAAGAGACCCTCATATATCATGTATCCAGAAACATCTCGTTCTTCTATATCCTTAGATACTACTCCTTCCTTCCGTCAAAGTGCATCTAAAAAATTAGATTACTTATATGAAGTTACTATAGATTCAGCATCTCAGTTTGCCCCTGAGAATCACCCTTTCATGAATCCCTATACTAATTATGCCAAGTCCATAGTCTCTCCTTGGAAGACTTTTAAATCTCTCATCCGCCACACACCTACCTCTGTTCGTGAATATGTTCAGTGCTCTAAAATGGATCAACATCCTATTATAGCTACTGGTAAAGAGCAATTTGTTACTCTTTACATTCCAGAAGACTTTCCTCGTCAATGGAAGCAATATGGTTATACTCACCTCCACTTTGGTGCTGTCCGTATTGCCCTTACTCTCCATGGCAGAAAAGGTCTCCCTATGGTAACCCGAGTTGCCCTCTTGGATACTCGATTTCTGAATATCAACATGCTTGCATAGCCACCAGTCAAAGCAACGTTAAATGCAGGCACGGTATTCATCACACTTGTACCCAAATTTCAACATGTCATTAGCGAGATCCCCATCTGCTAGATGCCCTCAAGGTACAAGTCCGGATAAGCGGAGCCTCCCAGGTACATGACGCTCTTACTGCTACTTTACATTATCAAATGATCTACCGAGTCCAAAACCATGCCATAGATCTCTCCCTTCTCGGTGGAGAGGATGCTTTGCTCATCAAGGTAGATGATAAACGATCGAGCGATGTGCACTCATGTCCCCGGACAAATCCCTAAAAATGAACTCCTTCGTCTTACGCTCGATGCTTGGATCACAGAATATGAAAAGATCCATGAGGCTGCAAATCAACCTCTCGGAATCTTCCTCCTCTCGAATCTCCCGGAATCACGATGGCTCTGTGTCCATCAAATTCGCCCATAAGCATCTCCAGTCCGCCAAACAAACTTATCCTCGGATTTCCATGATCCGACTCCCAATTGCTAATCCTCCATCCTATCATCAAGCTGAACTTGACAAGCTTGCTACAGCAGATCCTTCGACTCACTTATATCTTTCCAGGGATACCTTCCCGAGATATTATCAAGTGGTACCAGCCAGATGCTAGACCAGTTGTCTTTGAGACTGATCCGTTCTCCAATCATTGTTATTGGGGTGGATATACTTCTTGTGAATCATGTTAGAATTGCTGTCTTGAATGTGGTCTTGTTCCAGAAGACTGCACCTGCAATCAATCCCGCAGAAGAAGGAAGAAGAAACGACCTCCTTCTCCATGCTCCAACAAAGCACCGACATAGATCCAGTTACGGCAAGGAGCTCAAGTAGTCGGCACTGCAGCAGTATGATCCTTCTATAGCGGAAGTTCCCTTCTACATGGTTACCCTTCTAAACCAAAACCACCACTTCATCCCTACTACCGAAATGTCTCAAAATCCTTGCCAAAGAAAAAACCCTGTAACACCAAGTTGCAAACCCATCAACCCCTTTCTATAAACCACTCGAATCAGTCAACTCCTATTCATAGCCATCTGCATGTTCCAACCTGCAGAAATTTCCTCCACTCAATTCCCCTTTTCCTCAAACTATACCTTTTACCAAAGACAATGCCGGACATTCTCACAAAATCAGAATTCGTCCACAACCATACTTCCCGATGGACAAACCACACCAGCTAATCTGTTGAAACTGTTCTCAACCGGCAATCTGAAAATGCTGTTGCTCAGAACAAGATCTTATCTCAGATAGATCAGAAAGTTACCCAGGTAAACTCCCAGTCTTGCTACTCGTTGAAATTAAAGTAGATTCTCAAGTGCAAGATCCGAAGCCACCAAGAGGCTAATCGTCAATATGGAACAAAGATTAAAACAAGTTCCTTATGACTTGCCTATGCTCGGAGTAAATCCCTGCTGAGGTCATTCGATCAAAAACAGAAAGAGGTAGGCGATCTTGAAGGATACATTGCTTATCTCAAATCACGAGTTGAGTCAACTCCTTACTCTCCTCCACTACCCGACTACTACATTACCCTCAGCCTCTTCCAGTTTCTTTCCACCTTTCACAAACCCTTTTCAACCACCATCCAAAGCTCAGTACTCTGCTTTCGGAACCATGGGATATGAAAGGTCCAAACCATCTCCAAGTACTTTCAATGCTGCTCAATGGCTAAAAGCCAAACAAGCACAAAGACAACCATCGTCATCTGCTCCTCCTCCAGAAGTCCACAAGCAAGCTATGATTCAGAACCCATTGACTACTCTTCTTCAGAAGGCTACCATATCTCAGCCTGTCCCTCATATTGCTGTTGTCCAAGAACAAACTCCGTCTGAGACTCAGTATTCTTCCCCAACAGAATCTGAATCCACTTCTGCTTCAGACACAGCCTCTGAATCAGACTCTTCTACACAATCTTCCTTAGAAGAATTTGAGATTCCACAGATAAACATGGCTCGTGAAGAAGATGAGCCTGAAGTAACATCAGAAGCTACTCCCATAGTTGATGAACCAGAATCATCTCACACATCCAAGAAGCTCACAAGTTCAGGAACCTTCACATTCCAGCTGGATGACATCCCTCCAAACAAATGGGCAGTAAGGCTTCAAGAGTTCCATGCTTGGATGACCACAAGAGAACTCACTGGAATCACAGTAGAGAATATTCTTACAGAATTCACCTCCAGATTCACCGGCACATTGAAGCACTGGTTTACAACTCTCAATTATGTTGAGAGAACTCAATTCTTAAACTCTTC
This sequence comes from Rauvolfia tetraphylla, assembly GCA_030512225.1. Taxonomy (NCBI): domain Eukaryota; kingdom Viridiplantae; phylum Streptophyta; class Magnoliopsida; order Gentianales; family Apocynaceae; genus Rauvolfia; species Rauvolfia tetraphylla. The sequence continues at coordinate 46,679 of JAJQKT010000017.1, read as the reverse complement.
AATTGATCAAGCTGCTTCATTACTATATTACTGTTTTCTTGGTGAACCTGATTCTGATCTTGAACTAAAACGAAAAGAATTTTTCCAAATGAAGTGTTATTCTTTCCAAAGGTCAGATTTAGATAAACATTTGCAACGCATGACTCAATTATTCTATCTACTTGGTGCAGATGTAAGTTTGAAGCAAGCCTTCCTCAGTTCAATCCCTCAGGCTTTAGCTCAAGGAGCCGATGTTTACATAAGACAGAAATACCAATCCATCCTTGGTATGACTCCTGGCCAAATCCGACAAGCCATTCTCCAAAGCCTTGAAGATCTGTGCCACAAACGACAAGTTATCAAGCAGTATCTCAAAGGTGATAAAGAGATTGACCAAGTATGCAGACGTTCAGATCTGATCATCAAATCATGCTGCAACAGGTCGTCTGGCAAGAAATCATCCAAGAAAAAGAAGTTCTCCAAGATCCATACTACAGACAGAAGATCTTCAAAGAAAAAGTGGAGATACTTTAGAAGAAAACACTCATCTTCCAGAAGCTCCAGAAGCAAGCCAGACTATTGCTATGTCTGCAAACAAAAGGGCCATTATGCCAAACAATGTCCCCAGAAGAAAAGGAGACAGAACCTCATCTCCCAGATTGAACAGGTCAGCCCTGTCTACAACGACAATGACCTTGAATCTCTCTTTTCTGAACAAGATGAATTGGATGAACATACTCTCTTTGCAATTGAAGAAGAAGAAATTCCTCTGTCATATCACATTGCAGAACCAGTTGAACCAATTCTTTCAGAAACTATTCCTCCAGAACCTGATCCAATACTTCCAGAAAAACCTTCTGTTCCGATTCTTGCTATTCAACCTCCTAAAACACATCCTCAAGCCCCTGTTCAAATCCGAACCTCCAAGTATGATAAGCCCATTCCTGCCATAGCCTTTTTTGATACAGGAGCTGCAGTATCCATGATGAACCCATCTGTTCTACCCCCTGAAAACTGGATACAACACAAGAAGGAATTCATAACTGCTGATGGTAAAACATTCTACACATCCTTGATCACTAAACACCCCATTACCATCCAGTTTTTCCCAAAATGTGAAGTTCGTTTACATTTGATTGGTTGTGCTGAAACTGACAAAGACCTTCTAGTTGGTTTTGACATATACAGTAAACTTCACAGGTTCCAAATTCTTCCCAATGGTATTCGTTTTGGTAAACAGTTCAGAGAATACGGTACTATCCCAAGACTTTACCAAATCACTCCTAATCCTGTCACTGAGATTCATAAACTTCTTGTTTCCCAATCTTGTGCCGAATCCCATACAGAATTCCTCACCAAATGTTCTCATCCATTGTGGCAAAATCCTCAGTTCTTCATTAAACTCCCATTCAAGAAAAATGAGGATATCAATCCCACCAAAGCTAGTCATTCTGGCATGAACCCTGACCACCTCCAGTTAGCCACAAAAGAATGCCTTGACCTTCTTCACTCTGATCTCATTGAACCAACAGATTCCCAATGGTCTTGTGAAGCATTCTATGTTGATAAACGGGCTGAACAAGCTCGTGGGAAAATGAGACTGGTAATTAATTATCAGCCTCTCAATCATTTTTTACAAGATGACAAATTTCCATTACCACATAAGCACACACTGTTGTCACAACTTTCTGGTGCAAAATGGTTTTCCAAATTTGATTTAAAATCTGGTTTTTGGCAATTAGGCATTCATCCTGATGAACGTCCTAAAACAGGCTTTTGCATACCTAACCAGCATTTCCAGTAGAAAGTAATGCCTTTTGGATTAAAACCTGCACCATCTTTATTTCAAAAAGCCATGGTCAAGATTTTTGAACCACTATTGCACTCTGCATTGGTTTATATTGATGACATCCTACTTTTTCGATTCTTCAAAGGATGAACATATAAACTCATTACGCCAATTTGCTCAAATTGTTAAAAACTATGGCGTAATGCTTTACGAAAAGAAAATGATCTTGGCTGCACAGAAATTACTTTCCTAGGAATGCATTTTAGTGCAGTACATACTCTCCCGGGACATCACATCTCTGAAGAATTGCAGAAGTTCCCTGAGTCTAATCTTCCACAGAAACAAGTCCAACAGTTTCTTGGTGTAGTCAACTATGTTCGAGACTTTCTTCCCAGAGCCTCCGAACATATTCATCCTCTCACTAAGATGCTCAGAAAGAATCCATCCTCTTGGACACCTGTACAGACTCAAGCCGTAGCTGCTCTCAAAGAACAAGTATCTCAGATACAGAAATTGCATCTACCAACTACTGGTCAGAAGATACTTCAGACGGATGCCAGCGATAAATATTGGAGTGCTGTTTTACTTGAAGAAATCAATGGATCCAGACATTTATGTGGATTTGCAAGTGGAAGATTCAAACCAGCAGAAATACATTATCATTCCATCTTCAAAGAAATCCTTGCTGTCAAAAATGGGATAAAGAAATTCAGTTTTTATCTCATATGGTCAAAGTTCTTAGTTGAAAGCGATATGAGTTCGTTTCCTAAGATGTTGCGATTCAGCGAAAGCAAGTCCCAAATCCTCAAGCTGCTCGAGATGGTCAACGTGGTTTGCGTAATATTCCTTTGAGGTCAAACATATCAAAGGTAAATCTAATGTAGTGGCTGATTTCTTTCCCAGACTCGAATCCTTTGCCACCAAACCCATGATAGCTATGATCCGACCCGCTAATCCTGATAATCCTGGACCATCTATAGTCCCTCCTGATTTTCCTCCAGATTATCCAGTTCCATGTTATGTTGACTCAATGATCCAAAAGAAATATTTTTATGAGTTACAAATCTTTAGAGAATTTGGAGGATCCATCCTCAAACCATCTGGAGTCAATCCATACTTCCCTTTCAGTCAGGTTTTCATTCTTCGACCTGATGATTTCCCTACTCCCGATAAAATGGTTCTTTTTGGTATCTCTCGCTAAGAATATCATATTCTCATTGAAATCAATTCATGACATTTCTTAAAGGTTTTACCCCATGTCTCTTTGAATTTTTAACCTGGTTTAAACCTTTAGAAGAATGGAAGAATATCTTTCTCACCTTCCCAAAACATTTCCTTCTTTTTGATATTCACCGACCCATCACTTCCGACTTCACAGTCCATCCATACTCTCATATGTATCAGGTTAATTCCATTACTATTCTTGATCTCCCCCACAAATATTCTGAGGCCCAAAAATACATCTTTGTTGAAAATAAGATAATGCCTCAAGAAATTTGGCCTGGTGATTATGGTTCTTGGAACTACTCTACCAATCATCCTCATGAGATAAACATCAAGATAGCACATGCAGTACCTCCAACACTCGCCCGATTCCCAGCCCGATTCATGAAACACCTTTTGACTACTTTAACCTTGACCCAGCCCAGACTCTTCTCGGCCATCACATGGATTTAACTTTCCACGTCTGGTCTCTAGTAATATTGCCTGGACCACTTCAGACACCTCTGTCAGAAAAGATGCTCTCAAAAGAAAAAGGAAAAAAGCAAAGGCACATGCTCTGCATCAAGACATTATTATTGAACGCAATATCACTGACCCGGGGTCCACTGATAGTGATGTTTCCACACCGACTACTTCAGAGGAATACAGCTGTGAAGACCTTTATATTTGAGTGCTCTGATACCAATTGCCCCAAAAGCTTAAGCTGTTAGGGAACGGCCCAGTATACCCTTTTCATCCTTCAGTCCACCACGCTCCACTGCGGGCTCTCCGGCGGACGCGCGTGTTTTAACGGGGCTCCCAAATTCTATGACTGGGAGTCGAACCCGTGACCTCCGATTCTTGCTATTCAACCTCTTAAAACACATCCTCAAGCCCCTGTTCAAATCCGAACCTCCAAGTATGATAATCCTGATGGTTCTGTGTCCATCAAATTCGACCATAAGCATCTCCAGTCCGCCAAACAAACTTATCCTCGGATTTCCATGATCCGACTCCCAGTTGCTAATCCTCCATCCTATCATCAAGCTGAACTTCGACAAGCTTGCTACAAAGCAGATCCTTCTGACTCCACTTATATCTTTCTGGGATACCTTCCCGGATATTATCAAGTGGTACCGACCGGATGCTAGACCGGCTTTGTCTTTGAGACTCGATCCGTTCTCCAATCATTGTTATTGGGGTGGATGTACTTCTTGTGAATCATGTCGGGAATTGCTCGTCTTGAATGTGGTCTTGATCCAGAAGACTGCACCTGCAATCAATCCCGCAGAAGAAGGAAGAAGAAACAACCTCTGTCAAAGAAATAACTTCAAAATCTTTAAGAAATGGGGTAGAAACTGAAAGTATTCGAAAGAGAATAACTTCAAAATCCAAACCTCGGGATCGTCTACAGAAGGTATGACTTGGATCAACACAACGGCCAACTCTGGGGCACTCAAAGGATCCCCGTCCTCTTATCTTTCAACAATCCAAGCAAGAATGAAATCCATCATTCAAGAAGGAATACTAACAATTTCTAAGTATCACCGAACAAGGATCTAAGCTAAAGCCATATCGTAAATAAAAAGCGAGAGAAGAAGAGTATAGGAAACTTAGAGAGACATGTTTGTAAAACACAAAGGGATATTATTACTCGGAAACTTGGTCTCGCCTTCTCAATACAAAGGAGTGCTCTTTATATAGAGCTCTAAGAAAAGTCTAGAATGCTCAATTATTGAGTCGTGACATCACCGCTTACATAAGGATAGCAGATGAAGTCATGGCTTACGTCACACCACACTATTAGCTTTAATCGCCTAGAAACAAACAACAAAGACACTCGGACAATAAAGACAACAATGATGACAGAGCACTCAAATATAAAGGTCTTCACAGCCGTATTCCTCCGAAGTAGTCGGTGTGGAAACATCACTACTCGGTGGACCCCGGGTCGCTGATATTGCGTTCAATAATGATGTCTTGATGCAGAGCATGTGCCTTTGCTTTTTTCCTTTTTTCTTTTGAGAGCATCTTTTCTCGACGAGAGGTGTCCAAGTGGTCCGAGCAATATTACTAGAGACCGGACGTGGAAAGTTAAATCCATGTGATGGCCGAGAAGAGTTGGTCGGGCCGAAGGTTAAAGTAGTCAGAAAGGTGTTTCATGAATCGGCTGGGAATCGGGCGAGTGTTGGAGGTACTGGGCATGTACTATCTTGATGTTTATCTCATGAGGATGATTGGTAGAGTAGTTCCAAGAACCATAATCATCGAGGCCAAATTTCTTGAGGCATTATCTTATTTTCAACAAAGATGTATTTTTGGGCCTCGTAATATTTGTGGGGAGATCAAGAATAGTAATGGAATTAACCTGATACATATGAGAGTATGGATGGACTGTGAAGTCGGAAGTGATGGGTCGGTGAATATCAAAAAGAAGGAAATGTTTTGGGAAGGTGAGAAAGATATTCTTCCATTCTTCTAAAGGTTTAAACCAGGTTAAAAATTCAAAGAGACATGGGGTAAAACCTTTAAGAAATGCTGCCGAATTGATTTCAATGAGAATATGATATTCTTGGCAGAGATACCAAAAGAACCATTTTATCGAGTAGGGAAATCATCGTGTCGGAGAATGAAAACTCGATCGAAAGGGAAAGTATGGATTGACTCCAGATGGTTTGAGGATGGATCCTCCAAATTCTCTAAAGATTTGTAACTCATAAAAATATCTCTTTTGGATCATTGAGTCAACATAACATGGAACTGGATAATCTGGAGGAAAATCAGGAGGGACTATAGATGGTCCAGGATGATCAGGATTAGCGGGTCGGATCATAGCTATCATGGGTTTGGTGGCAAAGGATTCAGGTCGGGAAAGGAAATCAGCCACTACATTAGATTTACCTTTGATATGTTTGACCTCAAAGGAATATTGCGCAAACCACGTTGACCATCTCGAGCAGATTGAGGATTTGGGACTTGCTTCGCTTGAACCGCAACATCTTAGGAAACGAACTCATATCGCTTTCAACTAAGAACTTTGACCATATGAGATAAAAACTGAATTTCTTTATCCCATTTTTGACAGCAAGGATTTCTTTGAAGGTGGAATGATAATGTATTTCTGCTGGTTTGAATCTTCCACTTGCAAATCCACATAAATGTCTGGATCCATTGATTTCTTCAAGTAAAATAGCACTCCAATATTTATCGTCGCATCCGTCTCAAGTATCTTCGACCCAGATGGTTGGTAGATGCAATTTCAGTATCCGAGATACTTGTTCTTTGAGAGCAAACTACGGCTTGAGTCTCATGCAGGTGTCCAAGAGGATGGATTCTTTCTGAGCATCTTAGTGAGAGGATGAATATGTTCGGAAGCTCTGGGAAGAAAGTCTCGAACATAGTTGACAACACCAAGAAACTGTTGGACTTGTTTTTGTGGAAGATTAGACTCAGGGAACTTCTGCAATTCTTCAGAGATGTGATGTCCGGGAGAGATATGTACTGCACTAAAATGCATTCCTAGGAAAGTAATTTCTGTGCAGCCAAGATCATTTTCTTTTCGTAAAGTATTACGCTATAGTTTTTAACAATTTGAGCAAATTAGCGTAATGAAAGTTTATATGTTCATCCTTTGAAGAACCGAAAAGTAGGATGTCATCAATATAAACCAAGCAGCAGAGTGCAATAGTGGTTCAAAAATCTTGACCATGGCTTTTTGAAATAAAGATGGTGCGGGTTTTTAATCCAAAAGGCATTACTTTCCACTCGGAAATGCTCGGTTAGGTATGCAAAAGCTCTGTTTTAGGACGCTCATCGAGATGAATGCCTAATTGCCAAAAAACCAGATTTTAAATCAAATTTGGAAAACCATTTTGCACCAGTAAAGTTGTGACAACAGAGTGTGCTTATGTGGTAATGGAAATTTGTCATCTTGTAAAAAGTGATTCGGAGGTCGATAATTAATTACTGGGCCTCATTTTCCCACGAGCTTGTTCAGCCCGCTTTATCAACATAGAATGCTTCACAAGACCATTGGGAATCTGTTGGTTCAATGAGATCGAGTGAAGAAGGTCAAGGCATTCTTTTTGTGGCTAATCGGAGGTGGGTCGGGGGTTCATGCCAGAATGACTGGCTTTGGTGGGATTGATATCCTCATTTTTCTTGAATGGGAGTTTAATGAAGAACTGAGGATTTTGCCATAATGGATGAGAGCATTTGGTGAGGAATTCTCAGATGGGATTCGCACAAGATTGGGAAACAAGAAGTTTATGAATCTCGATGGTGAGATTAGGAGTGATTTGGTAAAGTCTTGGGATAGTACCGTATTCTCCGAACCGTTTACCAAAACGAATACCATTGGGAAGAATTTGGAACCTCGTGAAGTTTCATCAGTATATGTCAAAACCAACTAGAAGGTCTTTGTCGGGCTTTAACACAACCAATCAAATGTAAACGAACTTCACATTTTGGGAAAAACTGGATGGTAATGGGGTGTTTAGTGATCAAGGATGTGTAGAATGTTTTACCATCAGCAATTATGAATTCCTTCTTGTGTTGTATCCAATTTTCAGGGGGTAGAACAGATGGGTTCATCATGGACACTGCAGCTCCTGTATCAAAAAAGGCTATGGCAGAATGGGCTTATCATACTTGGAGGTTCGGATTTGAACAGGGGGCTTGAGGATGTGTTTTTAGGAGGTTGAATAGCAAGAATCTGAACAGAAGGTTTTTCCGGAAGTATTGGATCGGAGTTCGGAGGAATAGTTTCGAAAGAATTGGTTCAACTGGTTCCCGCAATGTGATATGACGAGAGGAATTTCTTCTTCTTCAATTGCAAAGAGAGTATGTTCATCCAATTCATCTTGTTCGAGAAAAGAGAGATTCAAGGTCATTGTGCGTTGTAGACGGTAGCTGACTGCTCAACTGCGGGAGATGAGGTTCTGTCTCCTTTTCTTCCGGGGACATTGTTTGGCATAATGGCCCTTTTGTTTGCAGACATAGCAATAGTCTGGCTTGCTTCTGGAGCTTCTGGAAGATGAGTGTTTTCTTCTAAAGTATCTCCACTTTTTCTTTGAAGATCTTCCATCCGTAGTATGGATCTTGGAGAACTTCTTTTTTCTTGGATGATTTCTTGCAAGACGACTTGTTGCGAAGCATGATTTGATGATCGATCCGAACGTCTCGCATACTTGGTCAATCTCTTTATCACCTTTGAGATACTCGCTGATAACTTGTCGTTTGTGGCACGGATCTTCAAGGCTTTGGAGAATGGCTTGTCGGATTTGGCTGGGAGTCATACCAAGGATGGATTGGTATTTGCCTTATGTAAACATCGGCTCCTTGAGCTAAAAGCCCCGAGGATTGAATCGAGGAAGGCTTGCTTCAAACTTACATCTGCACTAAGTAGATAGAATAATTGAGTCATGCGTTGCAAATGTTTATCTAAATCGACCTTTGGAAAGAATAACACTTCATTTGGAAAAATTCTTTTCGTTTTTAGTTCAAGATCGAATCGAGTTCACCAAGAAAACAGTAATATAGTAATGAAGCAGCTTGATCAATTGAAGAGTTTAAGAATTGAGTTCTCTCAACATAATTGAGAGTTGTAAACCAGTGCTTCAATGTGCCTGTGAATCGGGAGGTGAATTTCAGTAAGAATATTCTCTCGCTGTGATTCGATGAGTTCTCTTGTGGTCATCCAAGCATGGAACTCTTGAAGCCTTACTGCCCATTTGTTTGGAGGGATGTCATCCAGTGAATGTGAAGGTTCCCGAACTTGTGAGCTTCTTGGACGTGTGAGATGATTCTCGGTTCATCAACTATGGGAGTAAAGCTTCGATGTTACTTCGAGCTCATCTTCTTCACGAGCCATGTTTATCTCGTGGAATCTCAAATTCTTCTAAGGAAGATTGTGTAGAAGAGTCCGATTCGGGAGGGCCGTGTGCGAAGCATAAGTGGATTCGGATTCTGTTGGGGAAGAATACTTGAGTCTCGGACGGAGTTTGTTCTTGGACAACAGCTAATATGAGGGACAGCCGAGATATGGTAGCCTTACGAAGAAAGAGTAGTCAATGGGTTACAATCATAGCTTGCTTGTGGACTTCGGAGGAGGAGCGAGATGACGATGGTTGTCTTTGTGCTTGTTTGGCTTTTAGCCATTGAGCGAGCATTGAAAGTACTTGGAGATGGTTTGGACCTTCATATCCCATGGTTCCGAAAGCAGAGTCATCGAGCTTTGGATGGTGGTTGAAAAGGGTTTGTGAAAGGTGGAAAGAAAACCGGAAGAGGCTGAGGGTAATGTAGTAAGCTGGTGGTGGAGGAGAGTAAGAGTTGACTCAACTCCGTGATTTGAGATAAGCAATGTATCCTTCAAGATCAGCTACCTCTTTCTGTTTTTGACGAATGACCTCAGCAGGATTTACTCCAGGCATAGGCAAGTCATAAGGAACTTGTTTTAATCTTTGTTCCATATTGACGATTAGCCTCTTGGTGGCTTCCAGATCTTGCACTTGAGAATCTACTTTAATTTCAACAGTAGCAAGACGGGAGTTTACCTGGGTAACTTTCTGATCTATCTGAGATAAGATCTTGTTCTGAGCAACAGCATTTTCAGATTGCCAGTTGAGAACAGTTTCAACAGGATTGGCTGGTGTGGTTTGTCCACTGGGAAGTATGGTTGTGGACGAATTCTGGATTTTGTGAGAATGTCTGGCATTGTCTTTGGTAAAAGGTGTAGTTTGAGGAAAAGGGGAATTGAGTGGAGGAAATTCTGCAGGTTGGAACATGCAGATGGCCTGAATAGGAGTTGACGGTTCAGGTGGTTTATAGAAAGGGTTGATGGGTTTGCAACTTGGTGTTACAGGTTTTTCTTTGGCAAGGATTTTGAGACATTTCTGGTAGTAGGGATGAAGTGGTGGTTTTGGTTTAGGAGATAACCATGTAGAAGGGACTTCCGCTATAGAAGGATCATACCGCTGCGAGTCTGACTACTTGAGCTCCCTTGCCGTAATCTGGATCTATGTCGAGTGCTTTGTTGGAGCAGCGAGAAGGAGGTTGTTTCTTCTTCCTTCTTCATGGGATTGATTGCGAGTGCGATCTTCCGGATCAAGACCACATTCAAGACAAAGCAATTTCGACATGATTCACAAGAAGTACATCCACCCCAATAACAATGATTGGAGAACGGATCGGGCTTTCAAAGACAACCGGGTCTAGCATCCGGCCGGGTACCACTTGATAATATCTCGGGAAGGTATCCCGGGAAAGATATAAGTGGAGTCTCAAGGATCTGCTGTAGCAAGCTTGTCAAGTTCGACTTGATGATAGGATGGAGGATTAGCAACCGGGAGTCGGATCATGCAAATCCGAGGATAAGTTTGTTTGGCGGGACTGGAGATGCTTATGGTCGAATTTGATGGACACGTAACCATCGGGATTCTCGGGAGATCTGAGAAGAGGAAGATTCCGGAGGTTGATTTGCAGCCTCATGGATCTTTTCATATTCGTGATCCAAGCATCGAGCGTAAGAAACGAAGGAGTTCATTTTTAGGGATTTGTCTGGGGGGACATGAGTGCACACTCGGCCGATCGCTTATCATCTACCTTGATGAGCAAAGCATCCTCTCCACCGCGGGAAGGGAGAGATCTATGGCATGGTTTTGGACTCGGTAGATCATTTGATAATGTAAAGTAGCAGAAGAGCGTCATGTACACGGGAGGCTCCCCTGCTATCCCGGACTTGTACCTTGAGGGCATCTAGCGAGATGGGGATCCGCTAATGACATGTTGAAATTTGGGGTACAAAGTGTGATGAATACCGTGCTCGCGTTCAACGTTGCTTTCGACTCGTGGCTATGCAAGCATGTTGATATTCGAGAAATCGAGTATCCAAGAGGGCAACTCAGGGTTACCATAGGGAGACCTTTTTCCGCCATGGAGAGTAAGGGCAATACGGACAGCACCAAAGTGGAGGTGAGTATAACCATGTTGCTTCCATTGACGAGGAAAGTCTTCTGGAATGTAAAGAGTAACAAATTGCTCTTTACCAGTAGCTATAATAGGATGTTAATCCATTTTAGAGCACCGAACATATTCACTGCAATGAGAGGTAGGTGTGTGGCGGATGAGAGATTTAAAAGTCTTCCAAGGAGAGACTATGGACTTGGCATAATTAGTATAGGGATTCATGAAAGGGTGATTCTCAGGGGCAAACTGAGATGATGAATCTATAGTAACTTCATATAAGTAATCTAATTTTTTAGATGCACTTTGACGGAAGGAAGGAGTAGTATCTAAGGATATAGAAGAACGAGATGTTTCTGGATACATGATATATGAGGGTCTCTTCAACTCTAGCCTTATTTCTGATACACCAATGGCTCTGATACCATATATAGTGATGACCTAGAAACTGAAAGTATTCGAAAGAGAATAACTTCAAAATCCAAACCTGGACTGTCTAAGAAGGTATGACTTGGATCAACACAACGGCCAACTCTTGGGCACTCAAAGGATCCTGTCCTCTTATCTTTCAACAATCCAAGCAAGAATGAAATCCATCATTCAAGAAGGAATACTAACAATTTCTAAGTATCACCGAACAAGGATCTAAGCTAAAGCCATATCAGAAATAAAAGCAGAGAAGAAGAGTATAGGAAACTTAGAGAGACATGTTTGTAAAACACAAAGTGACCTAGAAACTGATACACCAATGGCTTAGTGATGCCATTGATTTCTTCAAGTAAAACAGCACTCCAATATTTATCGCTGGCATCCGTCTGAAGTATCTTCTGACCAGTAGTTGGTAGATGCAATTTCTGTATCTGAGATACTTGTTCTTTGAGAGCAGCCTACGCTTGAGTCTCGCACAGTGTCCAAGAGGATGGATTCTTTACGAGCATCTTAGTGAGAGGATGAATATGTTCGAAGCTCGGGAAGAAAGTCTCGAACATAGTTGACTACACCAAGAAACTCATTGGACTTGTTTCGTGCAAGATTAGACTCGAGGAACTTCGCAATTCTTCGGAGATGTGATGTCCGGGAGAGTATGTACTCGCTACTAAAATGCATTCCTAGGAAAGTAATTTCTGTGCAGCCAAGATCATTTTCTTTTCAGAAAGCATTACGCCATAGTTTTTAACAATTTGAAGAGACCCTCATCTATCATGTATCCAGAAACATCTCGTTCTTTCTTGCCGACTTTGACACTTTGCGGCAAAGATGATTTGATGATCGATCCGAACGTCTCGCATACTTGGTCAATCTCTTTATCACCTTTGAGATATCGCTTGATAACTTGTCGCTTTGTGGCATGATCTTCAAGGCTTTGGAGAATGGCTTGTCGGATTTGGCCAGAGTCATACCAAGGATGGATTGGTATTTGCCTTATGTAAACATCGGCTCCCTTGAGCTAAAGCTCGAGGGATTGAATCGGGAAGGCTTGCTTCAAACTTACATCCGCATCAAGTAGATAGAATAATTGAGTCATGCGTTGCAAATGTTTATCTAAATCGACCTTTGGAAAGAATAACACTTCATTTGGAAAAATTCTTTTTCGCTTTAGTTCAAGATCGAATCGAGTTCACCAAGAAAACAAAGAATATAGTAATGAAGCAGCTTGATCAATTGAAGAGTTTAAGAATTGAGTTCTCTCAACATAATTGAGAGTTGTAAACCAGATGCTTCAATGTGCTGGGTGAATCGGAGGTGAATTTCATGCAAGAATATTCTCTATTGTGATTCCGGTGAGTTCTCTTGTGGTCATCCAAGCATGGAACTCTTGAAGCCTTACTTGCCCATTTGTTTGGAGGGATGTCATCCAATCTGGAATGTGAAGGTTCCCGAACTTGTGAGCTTCTTGGATGTGTGAGATGATTCTGGTTCATCAACTATGGGAGTAAAGCTTCGATGTTACTTCGAGCTCATCTTCTTCACGAGCCATGTTTATCAGTGGAATCTCAAATTCTTCTAAGGAAGATTGTGTAGAAGAGTCCCGATTCGGAGGGTCGTGTCTCAAGCATAAGTGGATTCGGATTCTCGTTGGGGAAGAATACTCGAGTCTCGAGACGGAGTTTGTTCTTGGACAACAAAGCAATATGAGGACAGCTGAGATATGGTAGCCTTCGCAAGAAGAGTAGTCAATGGGTTACGAATCATAGCTTGCTTGTGGACTTCCCGAGGAGGAGCGGATGGCGATGGTTGTCTTTGTGCTTGTTTGGCTTTTAGCCATTGAGCAGCATTGAAAGTACTTGGAGATGGTTTGGACCTTTCATATCCCATGGTTCCGAAAGCAGAGTACTGAGCTTTGGATGGTGGTTGAAAAGGGTTTGTGAAAGGTGGAAAGAAACCGGAAGAGGGCTGAGGGTAATGTAGTAGGCTAGTGGTGGAGGAGAGTAAGGAGTTGACTCAACCCTGTGATTTGAGATAAGCAATGTATCCTTCAAGATCAGCTACCTCTTTCTGTTTTTGACGAATGACCTCAGCAGGATTTACTCCAGGCATAGGCAAGTCATAAGGAACTTGTTTTAATCTTTGTTCCATATTGACGATTAGCCTCTTGGTGGCTTCCAGATCTTGCACTTGAGAATCTACTTTAATTTCAACAGATAGCAAGACAGGAGTTTACTCAGGGTAACTTTCGATCTATCCGAGATAAGATCTTGTTCCGAGCAACAAGCATTTTCAGATTGCGACTGAGAACAGCTTTCAATGAGATTGGCTAGTGTGGTTTGTCCACTGGGAAGTATGGTTGTGGGACGAATTCTGGATTTTGTGAGAATGTCAGCATTGTCTTTGGTAAAAGGTGTAGTTTGAGGAAAAGGGAATTGAGTGGAGGAAATTCTGCAGGTTGGAACATGCAGATGGCCTGAATAGGAGTTGACGGTTCGAGTGGTTTATAGAAAGGGTTGATGGGTTTGCAACTTGGTGTTACGGTGTTTTTTCTTTGGCAAGGATTTTTGAGACATTTCAAGTAGTAGGGATGAAGTGGTGGTTTTGGTTTAGGGAGATAACCATGTAGAAGGGACTTCCGCTATAGAAGGATCATACCTGCCGCGGAGTCCGGACTACTTGAGCTCCTTGTCGGTAAACTGGATCTATGTCAGGGTGCTTTGTTGGAGCACTGGGAGAAGGAGGTTGTTTCTTCTTCCTTCTTCTGCGGGATTGATTGCGAGTGCGATCTTCGGATCAAGACCACATTCAAGACAAAGCACTGACATGATTCACAAGAAGTACATCCACCCCAATAACAATGATTGGAGAACGGATCGCCTCAAAGACAATCGGGTCTAGCATCCGTCGGGTACCACTTGATAATATCTGGGAAGGTATCCCTGAAAGATATAAGTGGGGTCCGAAGGATTCGTTTGTAGCAAGCTTGTCAAGTTCAGCTTGATGATAGGATGGAGGATTAGCAATCGGGAGTCGGATCATGGAAATCCGAGGATAAGTTTGTTTGGCGGGATCGGAGATGCTTATGGTCGAATTTGATGGACACGAACCATCGAGATTCCCGGGAGATTCGAGAGGAGGAAGATTCCAGAGGTTGATTTGCAGCCTCATGGATCTTTTCATATTCTGTGATCCAAGCATCAGGCAGAAGACGAAGGAGTTCATTTTTAGGGATTTGTCTGGGGACATGAGTGCACACTGCCGATCGCTTTATCATCTACCTTGATGAGCAAAGCATCCTCTCCACCGGGAAGGGAGAGATCTATGGCATGGTTTTGGACTCAGGTAGATCATTTGATAATGTAAAGTAGCAGAAGAGCGCCATGTACTGGGAGGCTCCTGCTATCTGGACTTGTACCTTGAGGGCATCTAGCAGATGGGGATCTGCTAATGACATGTTGAAATTTGGGTACAGTGTGATGAATACCGTGCCTGCGTTCAACGTTGCTTTCGATCGTGGCTATGCAAGCATGTTGATATTCGAGAAATCGAGTATCCAAGAGGGCAACTCGGGTTACCATAGGGAGACCTTTTTCGCCATGGAGAGTAAGGGCATACGGACAAGCACCAAAGTGAGAGATGAGTATAACCATGTTGCTTCCATTGATGAGAAAGTCTTCCCGGAATGTAAAGAGTAACAAATTGCTCTTTACCAGTAGCTATAATAGGATGTTGATCCATTTTAGAGCACTGAACATATTCACGAACAGAGGTAGGTGTGTGGCGGATGAGAGATTTAAAAGTCTTCCAAGGAGAGACTATGGACTTGGCATAATTAGTATAGGGATTCATGAAAGGGTGATTCTCAGGGGCAAACTGAGATGATGAATCTATAGTAACTTCATATAAGTAATCTAATTTTTTAGATGCACTTTGACGGAAAGAAGGAGTAGTATCTAAGGATACAGAAGAACGAGATGTTTCTGGATACATGATAGATGAGGGTCTCTTCAACTCTAGCCTTATTTCTGATACACCAATGGCTCTGATACCATATCTCAGCCTGTCCCTCATATTGATTTGATGATCAGATCTGAACGTCTGCATACTTGGTCAATCTCTTTATCACCTTTGAGATACTGCTTGATAACTTGTCGCTTTGCAGGCACGATCTTCAAGGCTTTGGAGAATGGCTTGTCGGATTTGGCCAGGAGTCATACCAAGGATGGATTGGTATTTCTGTCTTATGTAAACATCGGCTCCTTGAGCTAAAGCCTGAGGGATT
Organism: Rauvolfia tetraphylla; assembly: GCA_030512225.1. Lineage (NCBI taxonomy): Eukaryota > Viridiplantae > Streptophyta > Magnoliopsida > Gentianales > Apocynaceae > Rauvolfia > Rauvolfia tetraphylla. The sequence continues at coordinate 31,035 of JAJQKT010000017.1, read as the reverse complement.
GAACTGAGGAAGGCTTGCTTCAAACTTACATCTGCACCAAGTAGATAGAATAATTGAGTCATGCGTTGCAAATGTTTATCTAAATCGACCTTTGAAAAGAATAACACTTCATTTGAAACAATTCTTTTCGCTTTTAGTTCAAGATCGTAATCGAGTTCACCAAGAAAACAAGTAATATAGTAATGAAGCTGACTTGATCAATTGAAGAGTTTAAGAATTGAGTTCTCTCAACATAATTGAGAGTTGTAAACCAGATGCTTCAATGTGCCTGATGAATCTGGGAGGTGAATTCTCAGTAAGAATATTCTCTGCCATGATTCCAGTGAGTTCTCTTGTGGTCATCCAAGCATGGAACTCTTGAAGCCTTACTGCCCATTTGTTTGGAGGGATGTCATCCAGCTGGAATGTGAAGGTTCCTGAACTTGTGAGCTTCTTGGATGTGTGAGACAACAACAGTACAGAGCACTCAAATATAAAGGTCTTCACAGCTGTATTCCTCTGAAGTAGTCGGTGAAATAAGGCTAGAGTTGAAGAGACCCTCATATATCATGTATCCAGAAACATCTCGTTCTTCTATATCCTTAGATACTACTCCTTCCTTCCGTCAAAGTAGCATCTAAAAAAATTAGATTACTTATATGAAGTTACTATAGATTCATCATCTCGCTTTGCCCCCGAGAATCACCCTTTCATGAATCCCTATACTAATTATGCCAAGTCCATAGTCTCTCCTTGGAAGACTTTTGAATCTCTCATCCGCCACACACCTACCTCTGTTCGTGAATATGTTCAGTGCTCTAAAATGGATCAACATCCTATTATAGCTACTGGTAAAGAGCAATTTGTTACTCTTTACATTCCAAAAGACTTTCCTCATCAATGGAAGCAACATGGTTATACTCACCTCCACTTTGGTGTCGTCCCGTATTGCCCTTACTCTCCATGGCGTAAAGGGTCTCCCTATGGTAACCCGAGTTGCCCTCTTGGATACTCGATTTCTCAAATATCAACATGCTTGCATAGGCACAGATCGAAGCAACGTTGAACGCAGCACGGTATTCATCACACTGCACTCCAAATTTCAACATGTCATTAGCAGCATCCCCATCTGCTAGATGCCCTCAAGGTACAAGTCCGGATAGCAGAGCCTCCCTGTGCACATGACGCTCTATCGCTACTTTACATTATCAAATGATCTACCGAGTCCAAAACCATGCCATAGATCTCTCCTTCCCGGTGGAGAGGATGCTTTGCTCATCAAGGTAGATGATAAACGATCAAGCAGGTGCACTCATGTCCCCGCACAAATCCCTAAAAATGAACTCCTTCGTCTTCCGCCCTGATGCTTGATCACTGCACATGAAAAGATCCATGAGGCTGCAAATCAACCTCTCGGAATCTTCCTCCTCTCGTATCTCCCGTAATCTCGATGGTTCTCGTGTCCATCAAATTCGACCATAAGCATCTCCACCCGCTCAAACAAACTTATCCTCGGATTTCCATGATCCGACTCCCAGCTGCTAATCCTCCATCCTATCATCAAGTCGAACTTGACAAGCTTGCTACAAGCAGATCCTTCTGACTCCACTTATATCTTTCCTGGGATACCTTCCCAGATATTATCAAGTGGTACCAGCCAGATGCTAGACCAGCTTGTCTTTGAGACCGATCCGCTTCTCCAATCATTGTTATTGAGGTGGATGTACTTCTTGTGAATCATGCCGAAATTCGCTGTCTTGAATGTGGTCTTGATCCGTAAGACCGCACCTCGCAATCAATCCCCGCGAAGACAGGAAGAAGAAACAACCTCCTTCTCTCGTGCTCCAACAAAGCACCCGACATAGATCCAGCATTACAGCAAGGAGCTCAAGCAGTCCGCACTGCAGCAGTATGATCCTTCTATAGCGGAAGTCCCTTCTACATGGTTATCTCCTAAACCAAAACCACCACTTCATCCCTACTACCGTAAATGTCTCAAAAATCCTTGCCAAAGAAAAAAACTCGTAACACCAAGTTGCAAACCCATCAACCCTTTCTATAAACCACCCGAACTGTCAACTCCTATTCCGGCCATCTCGCATGTTCCAACTCGCAGCACTTTCCTCCACTCAATTCCCCTTTTCCTCAAACTACACCTTTTACCAAAGACAATGCCGGACATTCTCACAAAATCTGCACTGGCCCACAACCATACTTCCCAGTGGACAAACCACACCAAACCAATCTCGTTGAAACTGCTCTCAATCGGCAATTTGAAAATGTCGTTGCTCGTAACAAGATCTTATCTCGTATAGATCGTAAAGTTACCTGTAAACTCCTCGTCTTGCTACTGTTGAAATTAAAGTAGATTCTCAAGTGCAAGATCCGGAAGCTCACCAAGAGGCTAATCGTCAATATGGAACAAAGATTAAAACAAGTTCCTTATGACTTGCCTATGCCCGGAGTAAATCCTCGTCGAGGTCATTCGTCAAAAAACGTAAAGAGGTAGAGCTGATCTTGAAGGATACATTGCTTATCTCAAATCACAAAGTGTTGAGTCAACTCCTTACTCTCTCCACCACCAAAGCCTACTACATTACCCTCAGCCTTCTTCCGCTTTCTTTCCACCTTTCACAAACCCTTTTCAACCACCATCCAAAGCTCAAGCACTCGCTGGAACCATGGGATATGAAAGGTCCAAACCATCTCCAAGTACTTTCAATGCTCGCTCAATGGCTAAAAGCCAAACAAGCACAAAGACAACCATCGCCATCCGCTCCTCCTCCGTAAGTCCACAAGCAAGCTATGATTCGTAACCCATTGACTACTCTTCTTGAAGGCTACCATATCTCGACTCGTCCCTCATATTGTCGTTGTCCAAGAACAAACTCCGTCTCGAGACTCGCAGATTCTTCCCCAAATGTAAATCTGAATCCACTTCTGCTCGCACACAGCCTCCGAATCGACTCTTCTACACAATCTTCCTTAGAAGAATTTGAGATTCCACTGATAAACATGGCTCGTGAAGAAGATGAGCCTCAAGTAACATCGAGCTACTCCCATAGTTGATGAACCAGTAATCATCTCACACATCCAAGAAGCTCACAAGTTCAGGGAACCTTCACATTCCACTGGATGACATCCTCCAAACAAATGGGGCAAGTAAGGCTTCAAGAGTTCCATGCTTGGATGACCACAAGAGAACTCACTGGAATCACAAAGCAGAGAATATTCTTACGCAATTCACCTCGCATTCACCCGCACATTGAAGCACTCGGTTTACAACTCTCAATTATGTTGAGAGAACTCAATTCTTAAACTCTTCAATTGATCAAGCCGCTTTCATTACTATATTACTCGTTTTCTTGGTGAACTCCGATTCGATCTTGAACTAAAACGAAAAGAATTTTTTCCAAATGAAGTGTTATTCTTTCCAAAGGTCGATTTAGATAAACATTTGCAACGCATGACTCAATTATTCTATCTACTTGGTGCAGATGTAAGTTTGAAGCAAGCCTTCCTCGCTCAATCCTCGAGCTTTAGCTCGAGTGAGCCGATGTTTACATAAGACGTAAATACCAATCCATCCTTGGTATGACTCCCGCCAAATCCGACAAGCCATTCTCCAAAGCCTTGAAGATCCGTGCCACAAACGACAAGTTATCAAGCAAAGATCTCAAAGGTGATAAAGAGATTGACCAAGTATGCAGACGTTCGATCCCGATCATCAAATCATGTCCGCAACAAGTCATGCTCGCAAGAAATCATCCAAGAAAAAGAAGTTCTCCAAGATCCATACTACGCATGTAAGATCTTCAAAGAAAAAAGTGGAGATACTTTAGAAGAAAACACTCATCTTCCGTAAGCTCCGAAGCAAGCTGCACTATTGCTATGTTCTGCAAAACAAAAGCGGCCATTATGCCAAACAATGTCCCCGTAAGAAAAGGAGACGTAACCTCATCTCCCCAGATTGAACAAAGTCAGCACTGCCTACAACGACAATGACCTTGAATCTCTTTTCTCGAACAAGATGAATTGGATGAACATACTCTCTTTGCAATTGAAGAAGAAGAAATTCCTCTGTCATATCACATTGCGTAACCAGAGCAGAAACTATTCCTCCGTAACTCCCGATCCAATACTTCCGTAAAAACCTTCGCTTTCGATTCTTGCTATTCAACCTCCTAAAACACATCCTCAAGCCCCTCGCTCAAATCCGAACCTCCAAGTATGATAAGCTCATTCTCGCCATAGCCTTTTTTGATACAGGAGCTGCAAGTGTCCATGATGAACCCATCTGCTTTCTACCCTCGAAAATCGGATACAACACAAGAAGGAATTCATAATCGCTGATGGTAAAACATTCTACACATCCTTGATCACTAAACACCCCATTACCATCCAGCTTTTTCCCAAAATGTGAAGTTCGCTTTACATTTGATTGGTTGTAGCTAAACCTGACAAAGACCTTCTAGTTGGTTTTGACATATACAAGAAACTTCACGAGTTCCAAATCCTTCCCAATGGTATTCGCTTTTGGTAAACATGCTTCAGAGAATACAGTATTATCCCAAGACTTTACCAAATCACTCCTAATCTCGTCACCGAGATTCATAAACTTCTTGTTTCCCAATCTTGTGCCGAATCCCATACAGAAATTCCTCACCAAATGTTCTCATCCATTGCGGCAAAATCCTCGCTTCTTCATTAAACTCCCATTCAAGAAAAAATGAGGATATCAATCCCACCAAAGCCGACCATTCCGCATGAACCCCGACCACCTCCAGCTAGCCACAAAAGAATGCCTTGACCTTCTTCACTCGATCTCATTGAACCAACAGATTCCCAATGGTCTTGTGAAGCATTCTATGTTGATAAACGGGCTGAACAAGCTCATGGGAAAATGAGACCTGTAATTAATTATCGCCTCTAAATCACTTTTTTACAAGATGACAAATTTCCATTACCACACAAGCACACACTCGTTATCACAGCTTTTCGGTGCAAAATGGTTTTCCAAATTTGATTTAAAAATCTGTTTTTGGCAATTAGGCATTCATCCCGATTTGAACGTCCCTAAAACAAAGCTTTTGCATACCTAACCAAAGATTTCCAGTGAAAGTAATGCCTTTTGGATTAAAACCCGCACCATCTTTATTTCAAAAGCCATGGTCAAGATTTTTGAACCACTATTGCACTCTGCATTGGTTTATATTGATGACATCCTACTTTTCAGTTCTTCAAAGGATGAACATATAAACTCGTTACGCCAATTTGCTCAAATTGTTAAAAAACTATGGCGTAATGCTTTCGAAAAGAAAATGATCTTGGCTGCACAGAAATTACTTTCCTAGGAATGCATTTTAGTGCGGTACATACTCTCCCTGACATCACATCTCCGAAGAATTGCAGAAGTTCCCTCGAGTCTAATCTTTACACGTAAACAAGTCCAACAGCTTTCTTGGTGTAGTCAACTATGTTCGAGACTTTCTTCCCGCAGCCTCCGAACATATTCATCCTCTCACTAAGATGCTCGTAAAGAATCCATCCTCTTGGACACCCTGCATGCACTCAAGCCGTAGTCGCTCTCAAAGAACAAGTATCTCGGATACAGTAAATTGCATCTACCAACCATCGGGTCGAAAGATACTTCGGGACGATGCCGACGATAAATATTGGAGTGTCTGCTTACTTGAAGAAATCAATGGATCCAGACATTTATGTGGATTTGCAAGTGGAAGATTCAAACCAGTAGAAATACATTATCATTCCACCTTCAAAGAAATCCTTGCTGCCAAAAATGGGATAAAGAAATTCAGCTTTTTATCTCATAGGGTCAAAGTTCTTAGTTGAAACCGATATGAGTTCGTTTCCTAAGATGTTGCAGCTCAAGCTAAGCAAGTCCCAAATCCTCAATCGCTCGGATGGTCAACGTGGTTTGCGTAATATTCATTTGAGGTCAAACATATCAAAGGTAAATCTAATGTAGTGGCTGATTTCCTTTCCCCGACCCGAATCCTTTGCCACCAAACCCATGATAGCTATGATGCGACCCGCTAATCCCTCGATCATCCCGACCATCTATAGTCCCTCCCGATTTTCCTCCGCATTATCCAGCTCCATGTTATGTTGACTCAATGATCCAAAAGAAATATTTTTTATGAGTTACAAATCTTTAGAGAATTTGGAGGATCCATCCTCAAACCATCTCGGAGTCAATCCATACTTCCCTTTTCAAATCAGGGTTTTCATTCTTCGACTCGATGATTTCCCTACTCCAATGAAATGGTTCTTTTGGTATCTCTGCCAAGAATATCATATTCTCATTGAAATCAATTCGGCAGCATTTCTTAAAGGTTTTACCCCATGTCTCTTTGAAAAGTTAGAAACAAACAACAGTACACTGGACAATAAAGACAACAACAAGACAGAGCACTCAAATATAAAGATCTTCACAACTCGTATTCCTCGCAAGTAGTCGTGTGGAAACATCACTATCGGTGGACCCCGTGTCGATGATATTGCGCTCAATAATGATGTCTTGATGCAGAGCATGTGCCTTTGCTTTTTTCCTCTTTTTCTTTTGAGAGCATCTTTTTCCGACTGAGAGGTCTCAAGTGGTCCAGGCAATATTACTAGAGACCAGACGTGGAAAGTTAAATCCATGTGATGGCTGAGAAGAGCTGGCTGGCTGAAGGTTAAAGTAGTCAAAAGGTGTTTCTGTAACTGGCTGGGAATCGGGCAGGTGTTGGAGGTACCAGGCATGTGCTATCTTGATGTTTATCTCTACGAGGATGATTGGTAGAGTAGTTCCAAGAACCATAATCATCAGGCCAAATTTCTTGAGGCATTATCTTATTTTCAACAAAGATGTATTTTTGGGCCTCAGAATATTTGTGGGGGAGATCAAGAATAGTAATGGAATTAACCTGATACATATGAGAGTATGGATGGACCGTGAAGTCTCAAGTGATGGGCTCAGTGAATATCAAAAAGAAGGAAATGTTTTGGGAAGGTGAGAAAGATATTCTTCCATTCTTCTAAAGGTTTAAACCAAAGTTAAAAATTCAAAGAGACATGGGGTAAAACCTTTAAGAAATGCTGTCGAATTGATTTCAATGAGAATATGATATTCTTGGCGAGAGATACCAAAAGAACCATTTTACTCGAGTAGGGAAATCATCGAGTCGAAGAATGAAAACTCGATCGAAAGTGGAAGTATGGATTGACTCCGGATGGTTTGAGGATGGATCCTCCAAATTCTCTAAAGATTTGTAACTCATAAAAAATATTTCTTTTTGGATCATTGAGTCAACATAACATGGAACCGGATAATCTGAGGAAAATCGGGAGGGACTATAGATGGTCCAGATGATCGTGATTAGCGGGTCGGATCATAGCTATCATGGGTTTGGTGGCAAAGGATTCGTGTCGGGAAAAGGAAATCAGCCCACTACATTAGATTTACCTTTGATATGTTTGACCTCAAAGGAATATTGCGCAAACCACGTTGACCATCTCGAGCAGCTTGAGGATTTGGGACTTGCTTCGCTTGAACCGCAACATCTTAGGAAACGAACTCATATCAGCTTTCAACTAAGAACTTTGACCCTATGAGATAAAAACCGAATTTCTTTATCCCATTTTTGACAAAGAGGATTTCTTTGAAGGTGGAATGATAATGTATTTCTGCTGGTTTGAATCTTCCACTTGCAAATCCACATAAATGTCCTGGATCCATTGATTTCTTCAAGTAAAACAAAGACTCCAATATTTATCGCTGCATCCGTCTCGAAGTATCTTCTCACCGCGAGTTGGTAGATGCAATTTCTCAGATCCGAGATACTTGTTCTTTGAGAGCAGCTTACGGCTTGAGTCTCATGACAGTGTCCAAGAGGATGGATTCTTTCTGAGCATCTTAGTGAGAGGATGAATATGTTCGGAGGCTCTGGGAAGAAAGTCTCGAACATAGTTGACTACACCAAGAAACTGTTGGACTTGTTTCTGTGTAAGATTAGACTCAGGGGAACTTCGCAATTCTTCAGAGATGTGATGTCCTGGGAGAGTATGTACCGCACTAAAATGCATTCCTAGGAAAGTAATTTCATGGCAGCCAAGATCATTTTCTTTTCAGAAAGCATTACGCCATAGTTTTTAACAATTTGAGCAAATTGGCGTAACAGGTTTATATGTTCATCCTTTGAAGAACTGAAAAGTAGGATGTCATCAATATAAACCAATGCAGAGTGCAATAGTGGTTCAAAAATCTTGACCATGGCTTTTTGAAATAAAGATGGTGCGGGTTTTAATCCAAAAGGCATTACTTTCCACTCGAAATGCCGGGTTAGGTATGCAAAAGCCTCGCTTTTAGGACGTTCATCGGGATGAATGCCTAATTGCCAAAAACTGATTTTAAATCAAATTTGGAAAACCATTTTTGCACCGTAAAGTCGTGATAACAGTAGTGTGCTTGTGTGGTAATGAAAATTTGTCATCTTGTAAAAAAGTGATTTAGAGACTCGATAATTAATTACCAGCCTCATTTTCCCACGAGCTTGTTCAGCCCTGCTTTATCAACATAGAATGCTTCACAAGACCATTGGGAATCTGTTGGTTCAATGAGATCAGAGTGAAGAAGGTCAAGGCATTCTTTTTATGGCTAACTCGGGAGGTGGTCGTGGTTCATGCCGTAATGATCAGCTTTGGTGGGATTGATATCCTCATTTTTCTTGAATGGGAGTTTAATGAAGAACCGAGGATTTTGCCACAATGGATGAGAACATTTGGTGAGGAATTTCAGATGGGATTCGCACAAGATTGGGAAACAAGAAGTTTATGAATCTCAAATGGCAGGGATTAGGAGTGATTTGGTAAAGTCTTGGGATAGTACCGTATTCTCCGAACTGCTTTACCAAAACGAATACCATTGGGAAGAATTTGGAACCTCGTGAAGTTTTATCGTATATGTCAAAACCAACTAGAAGGTCTTTGTCAGTTTCAGCACAACCAATCAAATGTAAACGAACTTCACATTTTGGGAAAAACTGGATGGTAATGGGGTGTTTAGTGATCAAGGATGTGTAGAATGTTTTACCATCAGCAGTTATGAATTCCTTCTTGTGTTGTATCCAGTTTTCAGGGGGTAGAACAGATGGGTTCATCATGGACACTGCAGCTCCTGTATCAAAAAAGGCTATGGCAGGAATGGGCTTATCATACTTGGAGGTTCGGATTTGAACAGGGGGCTTGAGGATGTGTTTTAGGAGGTTGAATAGCAAGAATCGGAACAGAAGGTTTTTGGGTCTTATCTTATTTTCAACAAAGATGTATTTTTGGGCCTCAGAATATTTGTGGGGGAGATCAAGAATAGTAATGGAATTAACCTGATACATATGAGAGTATGGATGGACTGTGCAATTGCCCCAAAAGTTTAAGCTGTTAGGGAACGGCCCAGTATACCCTTTTCATCCTTCAGTCCACCACGCTCCACTGCGGGCTCTCCGGCGGACGCGCGTGTTTTAACGGGGCTCCCAAATTCCATGACTGGGAGTCGAACCCGTGACCTCCGAGATTACTTTAGGCTCGATACCAATTGCCCCAAAAGCTTAAGTCCGTTAGGAACGGCCCATTATACCCTTTTCATCCTTCGATCATTACCCCAAAAGCTTAAGTCGTTAGTAGAACGGCCCAAGATATCCCTTTTCATCCTTCAGCCCACCACGCTCCATCGCGGGCTCTCCGGCGGACCGCGCGTGTTTTAACGGGGCTCCCAAATTCCATGACTGGGAGTCGAACCCGTGACCTCCGAGATTACTTTAGGCTCGATACCATATATAGTGATGACCTAGAAACCGAAAGTATTCGAAAGAGAATAACTTCAAAATCCCAAACCTGGACTGTCTAAGAAGGTATGACTTGGATCAACACAACGGCCAACTCTTGGGCACTCAAAGGATCCTCGTCCCTCTTATCTTTCAACAATCCAAGCAAGAATGAAATCCATCATTCAAGAAGGAATACTAACAATTTCTAAGTATCACCGAACAAGGATCTAAGCTAAAGCCATATCAGAAATAGAAGCAGAGAAGAAGAGTATAGGAAACTTAGAGAGACATGTTTGTAAAACACAAAGGATATTATTACTCGGAAACTTGGTCTGCCTTCTCAATACAAAGGAGTGCTCTTTATATAGAGCTCTAAGAAAAGTCTAGAAGGCTCAATTATTGAGTCGTGACATCACTGCTACATAAGGATAGCAGAGATAAAGTCATGGCTTACGTCACACCACACACTATTAGCTTTAATCACTAGAAACAAACAACGAGACACTGGACAATAAAGACAACAACAGTACAGAGCACTCAAATATAAAGGTCTTCACAGCTGTATTCCTCCTCAAGTAGTCGGTGTGGAAACATCACTATCTGTGGACCCCTGGGTCGATGATATTGCGTTCAATAATGATGTCTTGATGCAGAGCACGTGCCTTTGCTTTTTTCCTTTTTTCTTTGAGAGCATCTTTTCCCGACAGCAGGTGTCTCAAGTGGTCCGGGCAATATTACTAGAGACCGGGACGTGGAAAGTTAAATCCATGTGATGGCTGAGAAGAAACTGTCGGGTCAAGGTTAAAGTAGTCAAAAGGTGTTTCAGAATCGGCCGGGAATCGGGCAGGTGTTGGAGGTACCGTGCATGTGCTATCTTGATGTTTATCTCATGAGGATGATTGGTAGAGTAGTTCCAAGAACCATAATCACTGTGCCAAATTTCTTGAGGCATTATCTTATTTTCAACAAAGACGTATTTTTGGGCCTCGTAATATTTGTGGGGGAGATCAAGAATAGTAATGGAATTAACTCCGATACATATGAGAGTATGGATGGACCGTGAAGTCGAAAGTGATGGGTCGATGAATATCAAAAAGAAGGAAATGTTTTGGGAAGGTGAGAAAGATATTCTTCCATTCTTCTAAAGGTTTAAACCAAAGTTAAAAATTCAAAGAGACATGGGTAAAACCTTTAAGAAATGTTGTCGAATTGATTTCAATGAGAATATGATATTCTTGGCAGAGATACCAAAAGAACCATTTTATCGAGTAGGGAAATCATCGAGTCGAAGAATGAAAACTCTGATCGAAAGGGAAGTATGGATTGACTCCGGATGGTTTGAGAATGGATCCTCCAAATTCTCTAAAGATTTGTAACTCATAAAAAATATTTCTTTTGGATCATTGAGTCAACATAACATGGAACTGGATAATCTGGAGGAAAATCGTGAGGGACTATAGATGGTCCAGGGATGATCGGATTAGCGGGTCGGATCATAGCTATCATGGGTTTGGTGGCAAAGGATTCAGTGCCGGGAAAGGAAATCACCACTACATTAGATTTACCTTTGATATGTTTGACCTCAAAGGAATATTGCAGCAAACCACGTTGACCATCCCGAGCAGATTGAGGATTTGGGACTTGCTTCGCTTGAACTCGCAACATCTTAGGAAACGAACTCATATCAGCTTTCAACTAAGAACTTTGACCCTATGAGATAAAAACTGAATTTCTTTATCCCATTTTTTGACAAAGCAAGGATTTCTTTGAAGGTGGAATGATAATGTATTTCGCTGGTTTGAATCTTCCACTTGCAAATCCACATAAATGTCTGGATCCATTGATTTCTTCAAGTAAAACAAAGACTCCAATATTTATCGCTGCATCCGTCTCAAGTATCTTCCGACCAGCAGTTGGTAGATGCAATTTCATGATCTCGAGATACTTGTTCTTTGAGAGCAAACTACGGCTTGAGTCTCATGACAGGGTGTCCAAGAGGATGGATTCTTTCTCGAGCATCTTAGTGAGAGGATGAATATGTTCGGAGGCTCTGGGAAGAAAGTCTCGAACATAGTTGACTACACCAAGAAACTGCTGGACTTGTTTCGTGTAAGATTAGACTCGAGGAACTTCGCAATTCTTCGGAGATGTGATGTCCCGGGAGAGTATGTACCTGCACTAAAAATGCATTCCTAGGAAAGTAATTTCTGTGCAGACAAGATCATTTTCTTTTCGTAAAGCATTACGCCATAGTTTTTAACAATTTGAGCAAATTGGCGTAACAGGTTTATATGTTCATCCTTTGAAGAATCGAAAAAGTAGGATGTCATCAATATAAACCAATGCAGAGTGCAATAAAGTGGTTCAAAAATCTTGACCATGGCTTTTTGAAATAAAGATGGTGCGGGTTTTAATCCAAAAGGCATTACTTTCCATCGAAATGTCGGTTAGGTATGCAAAAGCCTGCTTTTAGGACGCTCATCGTGATGAATGCCTAATTGCCAAAAACCGGATTTTAAATCAAATTTGGAAAACCATTTTGCACCGTAAAAGTCGTGATAACAAAGTGTGTGCTTGTGTGGTAATGAAAATTTGTCATCTTGTAAAAGTGATTTAGAGGCTGATAATTAATTACTAGCCTCATTTTCCCACGAGCTTGTTCAGCCTCGCTTATCAACATAGAATGCTTCACAAGACCATTGGGAATCTGTTGGTTCAATGAGATCGAGTGAAGAAGGTCAAGGCATTCTTTTATGGCTAACTCGGAGGTGGTCGAGGTTCATGCCGTAATGACTGGCTTTTGGTGGGATTGATATCCTCATTTTTTCTTGAATGGGAGTTTAATGAAGAACCGAGGATTTTGCCACAATGGATGAGAACATTTGGTGAGGAATTTCAGTATGGGATTCGCACAAGATTGGGAAACAAGAAGTTTATGAATCTCAGTGACGTGATTAGGAGTGATTTGGTAAAGTCTTGGGATAGTACCGTATTCTCTCGAACTCGTTTACCAAAACGAATACCATTGGGAAGAATTTGGAACTCGTGAAGTTTCATCGTATATGTCAAAACCAACTAGAAGGTCTTTGTCAGCTTTCAAAGACAACCAATCAAATGTAAACGAACTTCACATTTTGGGAAAAACTCGGATGGTAATTGGGGTGTTTAGTGATCAAGGATGTGTAGAATGTTTTACCATCACGAGCTATGAATTCCTTCTTGTGTTGTATCCAGTCTGTGGGGTAGAACAGATGGGTTCATCATGGACACCGCAGCCTCCCGTATCAAAAAAAGGCTATGGCGAGAATGGGCTTATCATACTTGGAGGTTCGGATTTGAACAGGGCTTGAGGATGTGTTTTAGGAGGTTGAATAGCAAGAATCTGAATGTAAGGTTTTTGGGTCTTATCTTATTTTCAACAAAGATGTATTTTTGGGCCTCGAATATTTGTGGGGAGATCAAGAATAGTAATGGAATTAACTCGATACATATGAGAGTATGGATGGACTGTGCAATTGCCCCAAAAGTTTAAGTCAGTAGGGAACGGCCCAAGATACCCTTTTCATCCTTCGACCCACCACGCTCCATCAGCGGGCTCTCCCAGCGGGACGCGCTGTGTTTTAACTGGGGCTCCCAAATTCCATGACTGGGAGTCGAACCCGTGACCTCCGAGATTACTTTAGGCTCTGATACCAATTGCCCCAAAAGCTTAAGCTGTTAGGGAACGGCCCATTATACCCTTTTCATCCTTCAGTCATTACCCCAAAAGCTTAAGCTGTTAGGGAACGGCCCAGTATACCCTTTTCATCCTTCAGTCCACCACGCTCCACTGCGGGCTCTCCGGCGGACGCGCGTGTTTTAACGGGGCTCCCAAATTCCATGACTGGGAGTCGAACCCGTGACCTCCGAGATTACTTTAGGCTCTGATACCATATATAGTGATGACCTAGAAACTGAAAGTATTCGAAAGAGAATAACTTCAAAATCCAAACCTGGACTGTCTAAGAAGGTATGACTTGGATCAACACAACGGCCAACTCTTGGGCACTCAAAGGATCCTGTCCTCTTATCTTTCAACAATCCAAGCAAGAATGAAATCCATCATTCAAGAAGGAATACTAACAATTTCTAAGTATCACCGAACAAGGATCTAAGCTAAAGCCATATCAGAAATAGAAGCAGAGAAGAAGAGTATAGGAAACTTAGAGAGACATGTTTGTAAAACACAAAGGATATTATTACTCGGAAACTTGGTCTGCCTTCTCAATACAAAGGAGTGCTCTTTATATAGAGCTCTAAGAAAAGTCTAGAAGGCTCAATTATTGAGTCGTGACATCACCGCTACATAAGGATAGCAGATAAAGTCATGGCTTACGTCACACCACACTATTAGCTTTAATCACCTAGAAACAAACAACAAATGACACTCGGACAATAAAGACAACAACAAGATGCGAGCACTCAAATATAAAGGTCTTCACACCGTATTCCTCCGAAGTAGTCGGTGTGGAAACATCACTATCAGTGGACCCCGGGTCGCTGATATTGCGTTCAATAATGATGTCTTGATGCGAGCATGTGCCTTTGCTTTTTTTTCCTTTTTCTTTTGAGAGCATCTTTTCTCGATGCAGAGTGTCCAAGTGGTCCAGCAATATTACTAGAGACCAGACGTGAAAAGTTAAATCCATGTGATGGGCTGAGAAGAAAGTCGGGTCAGTCAAGGTTAAAGTAGTCAAAAGGTGTTTCAGAATCGGGTCGGGAATCGGGCAGTGTTGGAGGTACTGTGCATGTGCTATCTTGATGTTTATCTCATGAGGATGATTGGTAGAGTAGTTCCAAGAACCATAATCACTAGTGCCAAATTTCTTGAGGCATTATCTTATTTTCAACAAAGACGTATTTTTGGGCCTCGTAATATTTGTGGGGGAGATCAAGAATAGTAATGGAATTAACTCCGATACATATGAGAGTATGGATGGATCGTGAAGTCTGAAGTGATGGGTCAGTGAATATCAAAAAGAAGGAAATGTTTTGGGAAGGTGAGAAAGATATTCTTCCATTCTTCTAAAGGTTTAAACCAAGTTAAAAAATTCAAAGAGACATGGGGTAAAACCTTTAAGAAATGTCGCGAATTGATTTCAATGAGAATATGATATTCTTGGCAGAGATACCAAAAGAACCATTTCTATCGGAGTAGGGAAATCATCGTGTCGAAGAATGAAAACCTCGACTGAAAGTGGAAGTATGGATTGACTCCGGGATGGTTTGAGGATGGATCCTCCAAATTCTCTAAAGATTTGTAACTCATAAAAATATTTCTTTTTGGATCATTGAGTCAACATAACATGGAACTGGATAATCTGGAGGAAAATCGAGAGGGACTATAGATGGTCCGTGATGATCGTGATTAGCGGGTCGGATCATAGCTATCATGGGTTTGGTGGCAAAGGATTCGAGTCGGGAAAGGAAATCAGCCCACTACATTAGATTTACCTTTGATATGTTTGACCTCAAAGGAATATTGCGCAAAACCACGCTGACCATCTCGAGCAGCTTGAGGATTTGGGACTTGCTTCGCTTGAATCGCAACATCTTAGGAAACGAACTCATATCGCTTCAACTAAGAACTTTGACCCTATGAGATAAAAACCGAATTTCTTTATCCCATTTTTGACAAAGAAGGATTTCTTTTGAAGCGTGGAATGATAATGTATTTCGCTGGTTTGAATCTTCCACTTGCAAATCCACATAAATGTCCTGGATCCATTGATTTCTTCAAGTAAAACAAGACTCCAATATTTATCGCTGCATCCGTCTCAAGTATCTTCTCACCAAAGTAGTTGGTAGATGCAATTTCGTGATCCGAGATACTTGTTCTTTGGAGAGCAGCTACGGCTTGAGTCTCATGACAGTGTCCAAGAGGATGGATTCTTTCTGAGCATCTTAGTGAGAGGATGAATATGTTCTGAGGCTCTGGGAAGAAAGTCTCGAACATAGTTGACTACACCAAGAAACCGTTGGACTTGTTTCGTGTAAGATTAGACTCAGTGGAACTTCGCAATTCTTCGTAGATGTGATGTCCGGGAGAGTATGTACCGCACTAAAATGCATTCCTAGGAAAGTAATTTCTGTGCAGCCAAGATCATTTTCTTTTCGTAAAGCATTACGCTATAGTTTTTAACAATTTGAGCAAATTGGCGTAACAGTTTATATGTTCATCCTTTGAAGAACCGAAAAAGTAGGATGTCATCAATATAAACCAATGCAGAAAGTGCAATAGTGGTTCAAAAAATCTTGACCATGGCTTTTTGAAATAAAGATGGGCGCGGGTTTTTAATCCAAAAGGCATTACTTTCCACCGGAAATGTCGGGTTAGGTATGCAAAAGCCTGCTTTTAGGACGCTCATCGTGATGAATGCCTAATTGCCAAAAACCAGATTTTAAATCAAATTTGGAAAACCATTTTGCACCGTAAAAGTCGTGATAACAAAGTAGTGTGCTTGTGTGGTAATGAAAATTTGTCATCTTGTAAAAAGTGATTTAGAGGCCGATAATTAATTACTGGGCCTCATTTTCCCACGAGCTTGTTCAACTCGCTTTATCAACATAGAATGCTTCACAAGATCATTGGGAATCTTTTGGTTCAATGAGATCGAGTGAAGAAGGTCAAGGCATTCTTTTGTGGCTAACCGGAGGTGGTCGTGGGTTCATGCCGAATGACTGGTTTTGTGGGATTGATATCCTCATTTTTTCTTGAATGGGAGTTTAATGAAGAACCGAGGATTTTGCCACAATGGATGAGAACATTTGGTGAGGAATTTCAGATGGGATTCGCACAAGATTGGGAAACAAGAAGTTTATGAATCTCAAAGTGACGAGATTAGGAGTGATTTGGTAAAGTCTTGGGATAGTACCGTATTCTCCGAATCAGCTTTACCAAAACGAATACCATTGGGAAGAATTTGGAACATGTGAAGTTTATCGTATATGTCAAAACCAACTAGAAGGTCTTTGTCGGGTTTCAAAGACAACCAATCAAATGTAAACAAACTTCACATTTTGGGAAAAACTCGGAGGGTAATGGGTGTTTAGTGATCAAGGATGTGTAGAATGTTTTACCATCAAGCAGCTATGAATTCCTTCTTGTGTTGTATCCAATTTTTGGGGGTAGAACAGATGGGTTCATCATGGATACTGCAGCTCCTGTATCAAAAAAGGCTATGGCAGGAATGGGCTTATCATACTTGGAGGTTCGGATTTGAACAGGGGCTTGAGGATGTGTTTTAGGAGGTTGAATAGCAAGAATCGGAACAGAAGGTTTTTTCCGGAAGTATTGGATCGAGTTCGAGGAATAGTTTCTGAAAGAATTGGTTCAACTGGTTCTGCAATGTGATATGACAGAGGAATTTCTTCTTCTTCAATTGCAAAGAGAGTATGTTCATCCAATTCATCTTGTTCAGAAAAGAGAGATTCAAGGTCATTGTCGTTGTAGACAGTAATGACTGCTCAACTGGGAGATGAGGTTCTGCCTCCTTTCTTCTCGGGGACATTGTTTGGCATAATGGCCCTTTTGTTTGCGTACATAGCAATAGTCCCGGCTTGCTTCTGGAGCTTCGGAAGATGAGTGTTTTCTTCTAAAGTATCTCCACTTTTTTCTTTGAAGATCTTCTGTCTCGTAGTATGGATCTTGGAGAACTTCTTTTTCTTGGATGATTTCTTGCCGAGATCGACTCGTTGCAAACGATGATTTGATGATCGATCTCAACGCCTCGCATACTTGGTCAATCTCTTTATCACCTTTGAGATACTCGCTTGATAACTTGTCGCTTGTGGCATGTATCTTCAAGGCTTTGGAGAATGGCTTGTCGGATTTGGCCATGAGTCATACTCAAGGATGGATTGGTATTTCTGCCTTATGTAAACATCGGCCCTCTTGAGCTAAAGCCCCGAGGGATTGAACCGAGGAAGGCTTGCTTCAAACTTACATCTCGCACCAAGTAGATAGAATAATTGAGTCATGCGTTGCAAATGTTTATCTAAATCTGACCTTTGAAAAAGAATAACACTTCATTTGGAAAAATTCTTTTCGCTTTTAGTTCAAGATCGAATCAAAGTTCACCAAGAAAACAAGAATATAGTAATGAAGCAAACTTGATCAATTGAAGAGTTTAAGAATTGAGTTCTCTCAACATAATTGAGAGTTGTAAACCAGAGGCTTCAATGTGCTGGGTGAATCTGGAGGTGAATTCTCGTAAGAATATTCTCTCGCTGTGATTCCAGTGAGTTCTCTTGTGGTCATCCAAGCATGGAACTCTTGAAGCCTTATTGCCCATTTGTTTGGAGGGATGTCATCCAAACTGGAATGTGAAGGTTCCCGAACTTGTGAGCTTCTTGGACGTGTGAGATGATTCTCGTTCATCAACTATGGGAGAGCTTCTGATGTTACTTCAGGGCTCATCTTCTTCACGAGCCATGTTTATCTCATGGAATCTCAAATTCTTCTAAGGAAGATTGTGCGTAAGAGTCCGATTCGTGAGGTCGTGTCCGAAGCGTAAGTGATTCAGATTCTGTTGGGAAGAGTACTGAGTCTCGACGGAGTTTGTTCTTGGACAACAGCAATATGAGGGACAGCCGAGATATGGTAGCCTTCTCAAGAAGAGTAGTCAATGGGTTCCAATCATAGCTTGCTTGTGGACTTCCGGGAGGAGGAGCAGATGACGATGGTTGTCTTTGTGCTTGTTTGGCTTTTAGCCATTGAGCAAGCATTGAAAGTACTTGGAGATGGTTTGGACCTTTCATATCCCATGGTTCCCAAAGCAGTAGTACCGAGCTTTGGATGGTGGTTGAAAAGGGTTTGTGAAAGGTGGAAAGAAACTGGAAGAGGTCGAGGGTAATGTAGTAGCTGCAGTGGTGGAGGAGAGTAAGGAGTTGACTCAACTCGTGATTTGAGATAAGCAATGTATCCTTCAAGATCGGCTACCTCTTTCTGCTTTTCGACGAATGACCTCAGCAGATTTACCTCGAGCATAGGCAAGTCATAAGGAACTTGTTTTAATCTTTGTTCCATATTGACGATTAGCCTCTTGGTGGCTTCCGTATCTTGCACTTGAGAATCTACTTTAATTTCAACAGATAGCAAGACTGGGAGTTTACCTGGGTAACTTTCTGATCTATCCGAGATAAGATCTTGTTCTCGAGCAACAAAGCATTTTCTGCATTGCCGCTTGAGAACAGCTTTCAACAGGATTAGCTGGTGTGGTTTGTCCACCGGGAAGTATGGTTGTGGGACGCACTCTGGATTTTGTGAGAATGTCCCGGCATTGTCTTTGGTAAAAGGTGTAGTTTGAGGAAAAGGGGAATTGAGTGGAGGAAATTCTGCAGGTTGGAACATGCGAGATGGCCGAATAGGAGTTGACTGTTCGGTGGTTTATAGAAAGTGTTGATGGGTTTGCAACTTGGTGTTACAGAGTTTTTTCTTTGGCAAGGATTTTGAGACATTTCGGGTAGTAGGGATGAAGTGGTGGTTTTGGTTTAGAAGGTAACCATGTAGAAGGGACTTCCGCTATAGAAGGATCATACCCTGCTGCGGTCCGACTACTTGAGCTCCTTGCCGGTAATCCCGGATCTATGTCAGGTGCTTTGTTGGAGCACATGAGAAGCGAGGTTGTTTCTTCTTCCTTCTTCGCGGGATTGATTGCAGTGCGAGCTTCCCTGGATCAAGACCACATTCAAGACAGACAATTCTGACATGATTCACAAGAAGTACATCCACCCCAATAACAATGATTGGAGAACGGATCGCCTCAAAGACAACCGGTCTAGCATCCGGGTCGGTACCACTTGATAATATCTCGGGAAGGTATCCCTGGGAAAGATATAAGTGGAGTCCAAGGATCTGCATGTAGCAAGCTTGTCAAGTTCAACTTGATGATAGGATGGAGGATTAGCAACTCGGGAGTCGGATCATGGAAATCCGAGGATAAGTTTGTTTGGCGGATCGAGATGCTTATGGTCGAATTTGATGGACACAGAACCATCGAGATTCTGGGAGATTCGAGAGGAGGAAGATTCCGAGAGGTTGATTTGCAGCCTCATGGATCTTTTCATATTCTCGTGATCCAAGCATCGAGTGTAAGACGAAGGAGTTCATTTTTAGGGATTTGTCTCGGGGACATGAGTGCACATCGCTGATCTGCTTTATCATCTACCTTGATGAGCAAAGCATCCTCTCCACCGTGAAGGGAGAGATCTATGGCATGGTTTTGGACTCCGGTAGATCATTTGATAATGTAAAGTAGCAATAAGAGCGTCATGTACACGGGAGGCTCTCGCTATCCGGACTTGTACCTTGAGGGCATCCCAGCGAGATGGGGATCTCGCTAATGACATGTTGAAATTTGGGTACAGGCAGATGAATACCGTGCTCGCGTTCAACGTTGCTTCGACTGTGGCTATGCAAGCATGTTGATATTCGAGAAATCGAGTATCCAAGAGGGCAACCCTCAGGGTTACCATAGGGAGACCTTTTCACGCATGGAGAGTAAGGGCAATACGACACAGCACCAAAGTGGAGGTGAGTATAACCATGTTGCTTCCATTGACGATGAAAGTCTTCTCGGAATGTAAAGAGTAACAAATTGCTCTTTACCAGTAGCTATAATAGGATGTTGATCCATTTTAGAGCACTCGAACATATTCACGAACAGAGGTAGAGTGTGTGGCGGATGAGAGATTTAAAAAGTCTTCCAGGGAGAGACTATGGACTTGGCATAATTAGTATAGGGATTCATGAAAGGGTGATTCTCGAGGGGCAAACCGAGATGATGAATCTATAGTAACTTCATATAAGTAATCTAATTTTTTTAGATGCACTTTGACTGAAAGAAGGAGTAGTATCTAAGGATACGTAAGAACGAGATGTTTCGGATACATGATAGATGAGGGTCTCTTCAACTCTAGCCTTATTTCGATACACCAATGGCTCGATACCATATATAGTGATGACCTAGAAACCGAAAGTATTCGAAAGAGAATAACTTCAAAATCCAAACCTCGGACTGCCTAAGAAGGTATGACTTGGATCAACACAACAGCCAACTCTTGGGCACTCAAAGGATCCTCGTCCCTCTTATCTTTCAACAATCCAAGCAAGAATGAAATCCATCATTCAAGAAGGAATACTAACAATTTCTAAGTATCACCGAACAAGGATCTAAGCTAAAGCCATATCAGAAATAGAAGCAGAGAAGAAGAGTATAGGAAACTTAGAGAGACATGTTTGTAAAACACAAAGGATATTATTACTCGAAACTTGGTCCCGCCTTTCTCAATACAAAGGAGTGCTCTTTATATAGTAGCTCTAAGAAAAGTCTAGAAGTGCTCAATTATTGAGCCGTGACATCACCGCTACATAAGGATAGCAGATGAAGTCATGGCTTACGCCACACCACACTATTAGCTTTAATCAGCTAGAAAAAACAACAGTACACTGGACAATAAAGACAACAACAGTACAGAGCACTCAAATATAAAGGTCTTCACAGCTGTATTCCTCTGAAGTAGTCGGTGTGGAAACATCACTATCAGTGGACCCCGGGTCAGTGATATTGCGTTCAATAATGATGTCTTGATGCAGAGCATGTGCCTTTGCTTTTTTCCTTTTTCTTTTGAGAGCATCTTTTCTGACAGAGGTGTCTGAAGTGGTCCAGGCAATATTACTAGAGACCAGACGTGGAAAGTTAAATCCATGTGATGGCTGAGAAGAGCTGGCTGGCTGAAGGTTAAAGTAGTCAAAAGGTGTTTCTCAGAATCGGCTGGGAATCGGGCAGTGTTGGAGGTACCGTGCATGTGCTATCTTGATGTTTATCTCATGAGGATGATTGGTAGAGTAGTTCCAAGAACCATAATCACTGTAGTCAAATTTCTTGAGGCATTATCTTATTTTCAACAAAGATGTATTTTTGGGCCTCGTAATATTTGTGGGGAGATCAAGAATAGTAATGGAATTAACTCGATACATATGAGAGTATGGATGGACCGTGAAGTCGGAAGTGATGGGCTCGGTGAATATCAAAAAGAAGGAAATGTTTTGGGAAGGTGAGAAAGATATTCTTCCATTCTTCTAAAGGTTTAAACCAGGTTAAAAATTCAAAGAGACATGGGGTAAAACCTTTAAGAAATGCTGCCGAATTGATTTCAATGAGAATATGATATTCTTGGCAGAGATACCAAAAGAACCATTTTACTGGAGTAGGGAAATCATCAGGTCGAAGAATGAAAACTCTGATCGAAAGCGGGAAGTATGGATTGACTCAGCATGGTTTGAGGATGGATCCTCCAAATTCTCTAAAGATTTGTAACTCATAAAAATATTTCTTTTGGATCATTGAGTCAACATAACATGGAACTGGATAATCTGGAGGAAAATCAGGAGGGACTATAGATGGTCCAGGATGATCAGGATTAGCGGGTCGGATCATAGCTATCATGGGTTTGGTGGCAAAGGATTCAGGTCGGGAAAGGAAATCAGCCACTACATTAGATTTACCTTTTGATATGTTTGACCTCAAAGCGAATATTACGCAAACCACGTTGACCATCTCGAGCGACTTGAGGATTTGGGACTTGCTTCGCTTGAACCGCAACATCTTAGGAAACGAACTCATATCGCTTCAACTAAGAACTTTGACCCTATGAGATAAAAACCGAATTTCTTTATCCCATTTTTTGACAAGAAGGATTTCTTTGAAGCGTGGAATGATAATGTATTTCGCTGGTTTGAATCTTCCACTTGCAAATCCACATAAATGTCCTGGATCCATTGATTTCTTCAAGTAAAACAAAGACTCCAATATTTATCACTGGGCATCCGTCTCAAGTATCTTCGACCAGTAGTTGGTAGATGCAATTTCAGTATCTCGAGATACTTGTTCTTTGAGAGCACTACGGCTTGAGTCTGTACAGGTGTCCAAGAGGATGGATTCTTTCTGAGCATCTTAGTGAGAGGATGAATATGTTCGGAGGCTCTGGGAAGAAAGTCTCGAACATAGTTGACTACACCAAGAAACTGTTGGACTTGTTTCTGTGTAAGATTAGACTCAGGGAACTTCTGCAATTCTTCAGAGATGTGATGTCCGGGAGAGTATGTACCGCACTAAAATGCATTCCTAGGAAAGTAATTTCCAGTGCAGCCAAGATCATTTTCTTTTCGTAAAGCATTACACCATAGTTTTTAACAATTTGAGCAAATTAGCGAACAGAGTTTATATGTTCATCCTTTGAAGAACTGAAAAGTAGGATGTCATCAATATAAACCAATGCAGAGTGCAATAGTGGTTCAAAAATCTTGACCATGGCTTTTTGAAATAAAGATGGTGCGGGTTTTAATCCAAAAGGCATTACTTTCCACTGAAATGCTGGTTAGGTATGCAAAAGCCTGTTTTAGGACGTTCATCAGGATGAATGCCTAATTGCCAAAAACCAGATTTTAAATCAAATTTGGAAAACCATTTTGCACCAGAAAGCTGTGATAACAGTGTGTGCTTGTGTGGTAATGGAAATTTGTCATCTTGTAAAAAGTGATTTAGAGGCTGATAATTAATTACTAGGGCCTCATTTTCCCACGAGCTTGTTCAGCCCGTTTATCAACATAGAATGCTTCACAAGACCATTGGGAATCTGTTGGTTCAATGAGATCAGAGTGAAGGAGGTCAAGGCATTCTTTTGTGGCTAACTGGAGGTGGTCAGGGTTCATGCCAGAATGACAAGCTTTGGTGGGATTGATATCCTCATTTTTCTTGAATGGGAGTTTAATGAAGAATCGAGGATTTTGCCACAATGGATGAGAGCATTTGGTGAGGAATTCAGATGTGGGATTCGGCACAAGATTGGGAAACAAGAAGTTTATGAATCTCAGTGACAGGATTAGGAGTGATTTGGTAAAGTCTTGGGATAGTACCGTATTCTCTGAACTGTTTACCAAAACGAATACCATTGGGAAGAATTTGGAACTCGTGAAGTTACTCGTATATGTCAAAACCAACTAGAAGGTCTTTGTCGGGCTTTAAAGACAACCAATCAAATGTAAACGAACTTCACATTTTGGGAAAAACTGGATGGTAATGGGGTGTTTAGTGATCAAGGATGTGTAGAATGTTTTACCATCAGCAGTTATGAATTCCTTCTTGTGTTGTATCCAGTTTTCAGGGGGTAGAACAGATGGGTTCATCATGGACACTGCAGCTCCTGTATCAAAAAAGGCTATGGCAGGAATGGGCTTATCATACTTGGAGGTTCGGATTTGAACAGGGGCTTGAGGATGTGTTTTAGGAGGTTGAATAGCAAGAATCGGAACAGAAGGTTTTTGGGTCTTATCTTATTTTCAACAAAGATGTATTTTTGGGCCTCAGAATATTTGTGGGGGAGATCAAGAATAGTAATGGAATTAACCTGATACATATGAGAGTATGGATGGACTGTGCAATTGCCCCAAAAGCTTAAGCTGTTAGGGAACGGCCCAGTATACCCTTTTCATCCTTCAGTCCACCACGCTCCATCATGCGCTCTCTCGTGACGCTGCGTGTTTTTAACGGGGCTCCCAAATTCCATGACTGGGAGTCGAACCCGTGACCTCCGAGATTACTTTAGGCTCTGATACCAATTGCCCCAAAAGCTTAAGCTGTTAGGGAACGGCCCATTATACCCTTTTCATCCTTCAGTCATTACCCCAAAAGCTTAAGCTGTTAGGGAACGGCCCAAAGATACCCTTTTCATCCTTCGATCCCACCACGCTCCACTCGATGGCTCTCCCTGCGACGCGCGTGTTTTAACTAGGGCTCCCAAATTCCATGACTAGGGAGTCGAACCCGTGACCTCCGAGATTACTTTAGGCTCGATACCATATATAGTGATGACCTAGAAACCGAAAGTATTCGAAAGAGAATAACTTCAAAATCCAAACCCTGGACTGTCTAAGAAGGTATGACTTGGATCAACACAACGGCCAACTCTTGGGCACTCAAAGGATCCCTCGTCCCTCTTATCTTTCAACAATCCAAGCAAGAATGAAATCCATCATTCAAGAAGGAATACTAACAATTTCTAAGTATCACCGAACAAGGATCTAAGCTTAAAAGCCATATCGTAAATAGAAGCAGAGAAGAAGAGTATAGAAACTTAGAGAGACATGTTTGTAAAACACAAAGGATATTATTACTCGGAAACTTGGTCTGCCTTCTCAATACAAAGGAGTGCTCTTTATATAGAGCTCTAAGAAAAGTCTAGAAGGCTCAATTATTGAGTCGTGACATCACTCAGCTACATAAGGATAGCAGATGAAGTCATGGCTTACGTCACACCACACTATTAGCTTTAATCACTAGAAACAAACAACAAATGACACTGGACAATAAAGACAACAACAAATGATCAGAGCACTCAAATATAAAGGTCTTCACACTCGTATTCCTCCCAAGTAGTCGCATGTGGAAACATCACTATCAGCTGGACCCCGGTCGATGATATTGCGTTCAATAATGATGTCTTGATGCAGAGCATGTGCCTTTGCTTTTTTTCTTTTTTCTTTTGAGAGCATCTTTTCGGCAGAGGTGTCTCAAGTGGTCCGGCAATATTACTAGAGACCGGGACGTGGGAAAGTTAAATCCATGTGATGGCCGAGAAGAAAGTCTGGTCAGCTGAAGGTTAAAGTAGTCAAAAGGTGTTTCAGAATCGGGTCGGGAATCGGGCAGGGTGTTGGAGGTACCCGTGCATGTGCTATCTTGATGTTTATCTCATGAGGATGATTGGTAGAGTAGTTCCAAGAACCATAATCACTGAGCCAAATTTCTTGAGGCATTATCTTATTTTCAACAAAGACGTATTTTTGGGCCTCGTGAATATTTGTGGGGGAGATCAAGAATAGTAATGGAATTAACTCGATACATATGAGAGTATGGATGGACCGTGAAGTCGGAAGTGATGGGTCGGTGAATATCAAAAAGAAGGAAATGTTTTGGGAAGGTGAGAAAGATATTCTTCCATTCTTCTAAAGGTTTAAACCAGTTAAAAAATTCAAAGAGACATGGGGTAAAAACCTTTAAGAAATGCTTTCTGAATTGATTTCAATGAGAATATGATATTCTTGGCAGGAGATACCAAAAAGAACCATTTTACCGAGTAGGAAATCATCAGAGTCGAAGAATGAAAACTCGATCGAAAAGCGAAGTATGGATTGACTCGGATGGTTTGAGGATGGATCCTCCAAATTCTCTAAAGATTTGTAACTCATAAAAATATTTCTTTTGGATCATTGAGTCAACATAACATGGAACCTGGATAATCTGGAGGAAAATCGTGAGGGACTATAGATGGTCCGAGATGATCGTGATTAGCGGGTCGGATCATAGCTATCTATGGGTTTGGTGGCAAAGGGATTCGAGCCTGGGGAAAGGAAATCAGCCACTACATTAGATTTACCTTTGATATGTTTGACCTCAAAGCGAATATTGCGCAAAACCACGTTGACCATCTCGAGCAGCTTGAGGATTTGGGACTTGCTTCGCTTGAACTCGCAACATCTTAGGAAACGAACTCATATCGCTTTCAACTAAGAACTTTGACCCTATGAGATAAAAAACCGAATTTCTTTATCCCATTTTTGTGACAAAGCGATTTCTTTGAAGGTGGAATGATAATGTATTTCTGCTGGTTTGAATCTTCCACTTGCAAATCCACATAAATGTCTGGATCCATTGATTTCTTCAAGTAAAACAAACGACTCAATATTTATCGCCGCATCCGTCCAAGTATCTTCCCACCGAGTAGTTGGTAGATGCAATTTTCGTATCCGAGATACTTGTTCTTTGAGAGCAGCTACGGCTTGAGTCACGCATGAGTGTCCAAGAGGATGGATTCTTTCTGAGCATCTTAGTGAGAGGATGAATATGTTCGGAGGCTCGGGAAGAAAGTCTCGAACATAGTTGACTACACCAAGAAACCTGTTGGACTTGTTTTCTTGTAAGATTAGACTCGTGGAACTTCGCAATTCTTCGGAGATGTGATGTCCGGGAGAGTATGTACCTGCACTAAAATGCATTCCTAGGAAAGTAATTTCCTGTGCAAACCCAAGATCATTTTCTTTTTGAAAGCATTACGCCATAGTTTTTTAACAATTTGAGCAAATTGGCGTAACAGGTTTATATGTTCATCCTTTGAAGAATCGAAAAAGTAGGATGTCATCAATATAAACCAATGCAGAGTGCAATAGTGGTTCAAAAATCTTAACCATGGCTTTTTTGAAATAAAGATGGTGCGGGTTTTAATCCAAAAAGGCATTACTTTCCACTCGAAATGTCTGGTTAGGTATGCAAAAGCCTGCTTTTTAGGACGTTCATCAGGATGTAATGCCTAATTGCCAAAAACCGATTTTAAATCAAATTTGGAAAAACCATTTTGCACCGCAAAAGTCGTGATAACGAGTGTGTGCTTGTGTGGTAATGGAAATTTGTCATCTTGTAAAAAGTGATTTAGAGGGCTGATAATTAATTACCGGCCTCATTTTCCCACGAGCTTGTTCAGTCTCGCTTATCAACATAGAATGCTTCACAAG
This sequence comes from Rauvolfia tetraphylla, assembly GCA_030512225.1. Lineage (NCBI taxonomy): Eukaryota > Viridiplantae > Streptophyta > Magnoliopsida > Gentianales > Apocynaceae > Rauvolfia > Rauvolfia tetraphylla. The sequence continues at coordinate 3,627 of JAJQKT010000017.1, read as the reverse complement.
ACCATTGGGAATCCATTGGTTCAATGAGATCGAGTGAAGGAGGTCAAGGCATTCTTTTGTGGCTAACTCGGAGGTGGTCGTGGTTCATGCCGAATGACAAGCTTTGGTGGGATTGATATCCTCATTTTTCTTGAATGGGAGTTTAATGAAGAACCGAGGATTTTGCCACAATGGATGAGAGCATTTGGTGAGGAATTTCAGTATGGATTCAGCACAAGATTGGGAAACAAGAAGTTTATGAATCTCAGTGATGAGATTAGGAGTGATTTGGTAAAGTCTTGGGATAGTACCAGTATTCTCTGAACTCGCTTTACCAAAACGAATACCATTGGGAAGAATTTGGAACTCATGAAAGTTACTCGTATATGTCAAAACCAACTAGAAGGTCTTTGTCGGGCTTAAGACAACCAATCAAATGTAAACGAACTTCACATTTTGGGAAAACCTGGATGGTAATGGGAGTGTTTAGTGATCAAGGATGTGTAGAATGTTTTACCATCAGCAGCTATGAATTCCTTCTTGTGTTGTATCCAGTTTTCGAGGGTAGAAACAGATGGGTTCATCATGGACACTGCAGCTCCCTGTATCAAAAAAGGCTATGCAGCGAGAATGGGCTTATCATACTTGAGGTTCGGATTTGAACAGGGGCTTGAGGATGTGTTTTAGGAGGTTGAATAGCAAGAATCGGAACAGAAGGTTTTTGGGTGTTATCTTATTTTCAACAAAGATGTATTTTTGGGCCTCAGAATATTTGTGGGGGAGATCAAGAATAGTAATGGAATTAACCTGATACATATGAGAGTATGGATGGACTGTGCAATTGCCCCAAAAGCTTAAGCTGTTAGGGAACGGCCCAGTATACCCTTTTCATCCTTCAGTCCACCACGCTCCACTGCGGGCTCTCCGGCGGACGCGCGTGTTTTAACGGGGCTCCCAAATTCCATGACTGGGAGTCGAACCCGTGACCTCCGAGATTACTTTAGGCTCTGATACCAATTGCCCCAAAAGCTTAAGCTGTTAGGGAACGGCCCATTATACCCTTTTCATCCTTCAGTCATTACCCCAAAAGCTTAAGCTGTTAGGGAACGGCCCAGTATACCCTTTTCATCCTTCAGTCCACCACGCCCACCATGCGGGCTCTCCCAGTGACGCGCGTGTTTTAACTGGGGCTCCCAAATTCCATGACTGGGAGTCGAACCCGTGACCTCCGAGATTACTTTAGGCTCTGATACCATATATAGTGATGACCTAGAAACTGAAAGTATTCGAAAGAGAATAACTTCAAAATCCAAACACTGGATCTGTCTAAGAAGGTATGACTTGGATCAACACAACGGCCAACTCTTGGGCACTCAAAGGATCCTCGTCCCTCTTATCTTTCAACAATCCAAGCAAGAATGAAATCCATCATTCAAGAAGGAATACTAACAATTTCTAAGTATCACCGAACAAGGATCTAAGCTAAAGCCATATCGTGAAAATAGAAGCAGAGAGAAGAGTATATGAAACTTAGAGAGACATGTTTGTAAAACACAAAGGATATTATTACTCGGAAACTTGGTCTCGCCTTCTCAATACAAAGGAGTGCTCTTTATATAGAGCTCTAAGAAAAGTCTAGAAGGCTCAATTATTGAGCCGTGACATCACCAGCTACATAAGGATGAGCAGATGAAGTCATGGCTTACGCCACACCACACTATTAGCTTTAATCAGCTAGAAAAAAACAACAGATACACTGGACAATAAAGACAACAACATGACAGAGCACTCAAATATAAAGGTGTCTTCACACTGTATTCCTCCGAAGTAGTCGGTGTGGAAACATCACTACTCGCGTGGACCCGGGTCGATGATATTGCGCTCAATAATGATGTCTTGATGCGAGCATGTGCTTTTGCTTTTTTTTCTTTTTCTTTTGAGAGCATCTTTTTCACGTGAGGGTGTCCAGTGGTCCGAGCAATATTACTAGAGACCGTGACGTGAAAGTTAAATCCATGTGATGGCCGAGAAGAAATCGAGTGGTCTGAAGGTTAAAGTAGTCAAATAGCGTGTTTCATGAACCGGGCTGGGAATCGGGCAGGTGTTGGAGGGTACAGCATGTGCTATCTTGATGTTTATCTCATGAGGATGATTGGTAGAGTAGTTCCAAGAACCATAATCACCCGGGCCAAATTTCTTGAGGCATTATCTTATTTTCAACAAAGACGTATTTTTGGGCCTCAGTAATATTTGTGGGGAGATCAAGAATAGTAATGGAATTAACTCTGATACATATGAGAGTATGGATGGATTTGTGAAGTCGAAAGTGATGGGTCGGTGAATATCAAAAAGAAGGAAATGTTTTGGGGAAGGTGAGAAAGATATTCTTCCATTCTTCTAAAGGGTTTAAACCAGAGTTAAAAATTCAAAGAGACATGGGGTAAAACCTTTAAGAAATGTCATGTCAATTGATTTCAATGAGAATATGATATTCTTAGCGAGAGATACCAAAAAGAACCATTTTACTCGAGTAGGAAATCATCAGGTCGGAGAATGAAAACCTCGATCGAAAGTGAAAGTATGGATTGACTCAGATGGTTTGATAATGGATCCTCCAAATTCTCTAAAGATTTGTAACTCATAAAAATATCTCTTTTGGATCATTGAGTCAACATAACATGGAACTCGGATAATCTGGAGGAAAATCGGGAGGGACTATAGATGGTCCGGATGATCGAGATTAGCGGGTCGGATCATAGCTATCATGGGTTTGGTGGCAAAGGATTCGTGGTCGGGAAAGGAAAATCAGCCACTACATTAGATTTACCTTGATATGTTTGACCTCAAAGGAATATTGCAGAAACCACGCTGACCATCTCGAGCAGTTGAGGATTTGGGACTTGCTTCGCTTGAATCTGCAACATCTTAGGAAACGAACTCATATCGAGCTTTCAACTAAGAACTTTTGACCCTATGAGATAAAAACCGAATTTCTTTATCCCATTTTTTTGACAAAGAGATTTCTTTCGAAGGTGGAATGATAATGTATTTCGCTGGTTTGAATCTTCCACTTGCAAATCCACATAAATGTCTGGATCCATTGATTTCTTCAAGTAAAACAAAGACTCCAATATTTATCGCTGGCATCCGCCTCAAGTATCTTCTCGACCAGTAGTTGGTAGATGCAATTTCGTATCCGAGATACTTGTTCTTTGAGAGCAATTACGGCTTGAGTCATGCACAGTGTCCAAGAGGATGGATTCTTTCCGAGCATCTTAGTGAGAGGATGAATATGTTCGGAGGCTCAGGAAGAAAGTCTCGAACATAGTTGACTACACCAAGAAACCGTTGGACTTGTTTCAGTGTAAGATTAGACTCGGGGGAACTCTGCAATTCTTCGAGAGATGTGATGTCCGGGAGAGTATGTACCGCACTAAAATGCATTCCTAGGAAAGTAATTTCTGTGCAGCCAAGATCATTTTCTTTTCAGAAAAGCATTACGCCATAGTTTTTAACAATTTGAGCAAATTGGCGTAATAGAGTTTATATGTTCATCCTTTGAAGAACTCGAAAAGTAGGATGTCATCAATATAAACCAATGCAGAGTGCAATAGGGGTTCAAAAGCAATACGTAACTGAACGCACAAC